>CAJGYO010000012.1:6540123-7229335 GCA_904845875.1 Miscanthus lutarioriparius
GACTCAGTCAGCGATCTAATCAAATACTAACTAACACTTTGTACTATTTATGAACTACTTAATGAATGATTTACCCTACCACAAAGAAAATCCTCTCAACCGCACTGTAAATATATCACAGCGTTTTTCCTCTCAACCGCACTGTAAATACAGAGAGTACATCGATACGGCAAAAAGAAAAAGAAACACATCACAGCATTTTTCCCGGAAAGCACACGGCGAACCAAAATCGAATCACCATGACGGAGCTTCCAGCTCCATGGCTAATGCCTACCAAGTTTCACTACCGACGTGAACCAAACAAAACTGTGTTCGCTTACATTGCAGTGGCCACCGGAAGGCCGACCTGGTCAGTCGCCGGTGACGGTCACCGGACTCATGAGTCTTGCCCCTATCTCCCAGTTCCAGCCACTACCGCGCGCGCATCCCCCGGCCGGCGTGGCCCGGCCGCCAGGCGTGCGTCGATCGGCAACTCGCACCCCGACGATCCGTGTGGCGGGAGTCGTGACTCGTGAGCGAGCTAGCGACGGGGATAGAGCGGGGCAGGGATGGGAGGCTTCCAATGCCGAGACGACGGCATAGTTATCGGTTTCTCCGAGGAAGATGTAGGGCATCTGGGAAGCGCTTGTCAGCGAGCTGTACAAATAGAATAAAAGTAGCGATTAAAATAAGTTGATCTGAGTATAAATAGGAGCTGTGTGGGAGCAAGCGTGACTAAAATAAGTTGCTGAAAAACATAAGGTTTAGCTGTTGATTTCAGCTTATTTCGAGCGTAAACAGCTTATAAGCCAAACCCCTTAGGGCTGTAGCGCTGCTCGCACGGCGCGTCCGGTCCGATCCGCCGCGTTGGCGGGCGCTGGCTGCCGGCCGCGCGAGAGAGCCAAATGAGCTAGCTTGCGCGCAAACCGGAACAAAACCAGCCTTGCTGCCAATAGATTATCGGGCGGGCAATTCCTGGCGACTGCGACGTGGTCGGGCTCGTTTCTAAAACTCTGATTTTGGCGCTGGACACGCCAGCAGGAGCCGTGTGGATGGATTTTGCAGCTGGAGCGGGCGGCAAAGAGGCTGCTTCTGCTGGAGTCGGCGCCCGGCGGTTGTTCCGTTCGCCGCGCGTGCGTGCGTGGGTAGAACTTACGAGCTGTTTGGTTACCTGACTGGTAACGTGAACGGTAATGTAAACAAATCACGGGGACCTGTGGAGGATTGTTGATCCTTGATTTGTTTGGTAGCGTACAATAAAAGTATTGGATATCGTTATGTAGGGCTTCCGTAACTAAATTTTTCGAAAGTTACTTTTGCTTCTCACGGGTCTTTTTTTTTCTCTCTATTTTTCTGTCATTTCTGGTCGGTAACGTGAACGGTAATGTAAACAAATCACGGGGACTTGGGGGGGTCGTTGATCCTTTAATTTGTTTGGTGGCGTACAGTAAAAGTATTGGATACCGTTACTGTGCTTGGTTTGATGCTCGGTATTACTCCAAAATTTGAATACTGGTCTGGGTCACTCAATTAACAGGTCATTCAATTGAGTAAATTAATTGATGTCAAGCGCACAAATATATTAATATATTCTGACATGAACATGACAAGATCATCAAAGAAAATTTACGCCAGCTTAAAATTGCTGACCAGACTATCATTAGAATTATGAAATCTTCCATTCCATCTTACAAAAGAAAAGTGCATGTTAAATAAAACTGACATGTCTCAAAATATCCCCTCAAAAAAGACATGTCTCAAAATATCATATCTTAAAATAACTTGCCAACCATTGGAAATTTAACCGTACCGGAAACTAGCATAGTATTTGAAATTCTACCATGTTGATCCTTTAGAAAGATAAAAGTGACATGTCTTAAACAGCACTGTCATCATTCCTTTTCCACCTCCAACAGTAAGCACTATCAACATCCCATTTCCACCTTCAACTCTTGAATGAATATGCAAACATCTTATCTTCCTCCTTCTATCCGCTTCCTTGTCTCCTCTACAAAAAAATGATTTTAGAAAGACAGAGCATATGTGCATCATAAAAACAGCACCACAGATTTTGTGCATAGCTTACAATGACAACACTACAGAGTATGCATAGTTTATAAAGAGTGTTGGCTAACAATCGCATCATACATGTTTAGAATGAACTCCCTCCTCAAAGATTGGTAAGGGTTAGCAGCTTCACTCATTTTGATATGGCGATTTCACAAATACAAGAGTAATTTTGATTTGTTCTGTCCTCAGAACCCCAAATTATTTAAACTCGCTACAGCCTTTCTCCTTAAAAATATGTTGTGATTTTCATTCATCGCTCTCTCTTGAATTGCAAACTCACAGTACCATGGCTTATGCCATTTTTTCAACATTACTAGCTACACCCTTCATATCACCTTGGACTTCATGTAACATGTCCAAAAAAGGATCACTTGTTCCACTATCTTTGCTCTTCCCTCCTTGCCTCTTCCTCCTCTTGCAGCTAGATGATGCTGAGTCAACAGACCTTCTAGGGGTTTCTCTGGACATCCTATCCTCTTCTTCGTCATGTCGATTACCATGTTTAGCAACAAGCTCTTCTTCCATGTTGCCACAAATTTCACCGATATCTTCTAAGACCTTCATCGGTGGCTATATCATTTCTATATATTGTAGATAATGTATCATAGTAAGGGAATTTGATGCCATATAGGCCCTTAGCATCGGGATGTAACAACTATTGTGTGTATCACTTGCGTGTTGAAAAATATAAACTAATAACTATATGCATATGTATAGCACCTACTGTATTTCTACGAAATATTAACCCATGGTCGGTCATAATGGACTATGATAGAAAGATTTGAGATTCAATAAAACAACAATTAAACCTTTATGGCACTATTTGATCTTCACACTTGATGCAAAACAGTTGCAACCTCCCTATTATAACCCATGTTTAGCGGCAACCTCCCTATTATATAAAGTATTGGTACTGAAAAATATATAAGATTCAATGCAAGATCTGAACCATCTCTATGTAAACTCTAATTCCTCCAAATTAACTAAGAATGAACTTGTCATGCAAGGACAAAAGTATCTTCCGTTGCATTAGTATGCTGCGATCACTAGATTACTTATTTACATTATGTAGTGATGCCAAATTATCCATCAGAACTACCATGTGTACTCAACAAGTACACCTTGACTACATAGCATAGAACTTCCAAAATCGAGAAGCTACATAGTACAGAACAAGAAAGTGCACACATATACATCCTGGACAGAACAAGATTATGTACTTGAAATCACCTCTCATGAGTCTCATCACCACGTACATGCATATGTAAAGTCAAAAGGATAGCGTGCCTTTGCAATGTTTATCGATCGTATCTTTCACATCAAGCATCTTCTTAGTATCATCCTGTGAAGCCACTTCTGCTCAAAGATTTGTTCCAAAGGTTTCATACTTTGTTCTAAAATGCCTGGCTCTAGACTCAATATGAGGTAAAGCTAAAATTCCAAATACCGGTAGCTTCTCACCCGTAATGTCCTCCAATGCGATAAATTCCCATTATTAAAGCCTCCTCCTTGCCCTTCTACTTTGGCTCCAATGATATCTCATACGGTGCTTTCATAAGCTCATCATCTTCATTCATAGTCCACTTCCTTTTATTCTTTCCTTCCACGCACAATTGTTGATTTCTAAGAAAGGTCCATAGCTGCATAGTATTAAGGCCATGTTAAAATACTACACAACTAATATATAATAATTTTAGAACTAGAAGAATATAAAAAGCATACCTCAATTATTAGAACTAGAAGAAGCCCTATAGTTATTATATAGCCCTTGAGCAAGAACATCTCGAAAATTAGTCCACTCATTAGAAGCTAACACACAGTGATAAATTCTCGTTCATTAACTTCTCCTTTAGTAATTTCCATTGAAGGTACCATTGTTTCATCCTCATCTTTCATTGATCTCTTTGACATATTTTGCAAAAATCAAATTATGCAAAAGGGCACAAGCCATTATTATTCATCATTGAGTTTTTATAGGAAAATAAGATGGAGATCTCAAAATTCCCCACCGACCCTTTAGTCTTCCAAAACACCTCTCAATGATATTTCTTGCTTTTGCATGCCTCATATTAAAATATTCCTTTGTGCTATGTGGTGGATTTTGTACGGTCCAAACTCCCAAGTGATACCTTTGACCTCGATATGGAGCTAAAAGCCATTTGCATTTGAATAACCTAGATCCACAAGATAGTAACACCCTTAAGATTGCAAATAGAAACAAAATCAACATTTGCACTAGATAACTTATCAGAAAACCACATGAGTTAACAAAACCAAACTCGCCTTTGGGGATACGTAAGTTATTTGGCTCGGTAGTGGCATCTCTCAAAGACACTACCATCATGTGTCGAGCCCTCCCAACCAGTAGTACATAGATGAATTGCATATCAGGTGCACAAACATCTAGGACATTTGTCACAATGTCTCGCTTTTCTAGACCTATACCTTCCTTTTAGCTGAAGTTGGAACAATCACCTTTATATGAGTTCCATCCAAGGCTCCTAAACAGTTTCTACAAACAAGAATCATATAGAAAAAGAACTCACATATACTTACTTTGTAATATGTATTTTTCTTTTGTTAAAAGAAAATTTTGTTAACAAGTCATTTACCTTAAAATATTTCCAAAGAATTATCTGTGCTATTCTCCCAAGCATTGGTTCCGGGGTCTTAAACAAAGAATGGTGCAATTTCGTAACAACTAGCAGTGCATAAATTGTAATGCCCACTAACCTGCCCTCGCCACTTCTAAGAAAGTATTTTTACCGTCCGATTCGTGATGGGCTAGTATGTATAGGAATTGGGCCACTATCTCTTATAGCTCCATATTACGTGTGCCCTTCAACCCGTAAACATCTCTAAGCATCTCACACAGATGTAGAATGTTCTCCTATCCATGCGAAGCTCACTAATACAGTAGTGTCGCTTGCTACGTAATTAGTTGGAACAACTTCTCATTTCTAAGTTCTTCATTTATTATCCTTCTCTCTATCTTGAAACACCTTCTTCTATAAGCCAATGCAAGAAAGGACCACATGTAATAGTACATGACGCATTTATGGAAGTCAAAGATATTTCTAAGGGCCATGTTTCTTCTTCGAGTTCTTGTTGTTAAAGGAAGGCGAGCCATGATGTCGACACAACATTAGTAATATATATTAATTATTTAAGCACTAACCAAAGAAAATAATCTGCTATACACTTAGAAAAAAATGCATTGTTGCATTGTCAAGTAAGAACTCCGAGCAAGTGTCCAAATGACATATCAAGCAACATACAACATGGATTTTTTTACACTAACTTGACAACACAGAGCCATATTGATCATCTCAGATAACTTCTAAAAATACAAACCGTAGCTATCTCACAAAATAATAGACTTTAACACTAAATCAACCTTTTCTACGTGGCTTAAACTTATTTGGATTGCACTATAATATTCACCGGTACACATACATTGTTTTGGATAACTAAGACATCAGTTTTGGATTCAATTAATGAGAAATTTGTGTTGTTTTCAAGAGCATGCTCAATATTTTTGTCCACTCCTATTCTGTGCCGTGAGAACAAAAAATACATGGAGTGATAAATAGGGAGTATGGGACTGTATAAATTAAATCGAATGGTTAATTAGATAAGTGAATGAATGAGCATAAATGTCAATTTCATCAACCGTGTCATCTATATGGAATGGATCTGCTAGCTGGTCACTCAAATACAATTGCATGAAGGCATCAGTGGTGACATGGAATTGACCGTATGCACGAGATACTTTAATTTTGTTGACACAACAAAAATATCTCCAATTTTATTCAAAGTTCACGGCACCCGGACATATATCTTACTTTTGCAACTCAAGCGCATGAAACAAATATGGATTTGAGAGGAGGAACCGCAGGCCGCAGCACACCCGGCCCAGTTCTCACGCGGGAGTGGAACTCGAACCACCTGTGTGCGGTTGGCCTGGCGGGACGCAACGTCTGTTACGTCTGCCTGTGCGGTGCCTGTGCCTTGCCTTTTCCATGGCCCCACATGTCCAGATACACCACACGGTCCCACCCGCCAGTCACGCACGGCACGCCAGACCGAAACGCCCGGCCCGCCCGGAGAAACCCAAAAAATCGCCAGCGCATTTCAAACACAAACGAACGAATCCTCTCGACGGATCAAATCGAATCGAACGCTGCCTAGGGTTTCCTCCCTTCCCTCCTCACCCACGCGCCGCCCACCCATGGCCGCCGCCGCCGCCGCAGACGCGCGCCCGCCGAGGCCGCCGCCATCGCGCGGCGCCTGGCCTCCTGCAACACCGGCACCCGGGAGCGCGCGGTCCGCTACCTCCTCTCCGACTTCCTGCCCGCCTCCGCGGCGCGCCTCTCCGCCACCGACCTCCTCAAGCTCTGGAAGGGCCTCTTCTTTTGCTTCTGGCACGCGGACAAGCCGCTGTACCAGAGCTCCGTCGCCACGCGCCTCGCGTCCGCGGTCTCCGCCCCGCCGTCCCCGCCCGACGGCGCCGCCTTCCTCGCCGCCTACCTCACCACGCTCCGCCGCGAGTGGGCCCACATCGACGTCCACCGCCTCGACAAGTTCTACCTGCTCAACCGCCGGTTCCTCCACCGCGCCTTCCTTCTCCTCAGCGCCAATTCCTTCGCCCCGACATCACCTCCCAGGTCGTGTCCGTGCTGTCGAATAAGGCCCTGCTCCCGGAAGCCGATAACGTCGCCGCAGGCACCTCCCGGGGCCTCGGGTACCATGTCGCCGAGGCGTTCCTTGACGAGCTCTTGCCCGTGCTCCCTGTCAGCCTGGAGACAATGGACGCCCTGCTGGCTCCGTTCTTCACTGTACTGGAGAAGTCGACTGATAGGGTGATGGTGAGTAAGGTGAAGGCAGGCGTGTTTGAGAGGTTACTGGAGAGTGGCAGTCAGTTGCTTGAGACGGTGAAGAAAGGGGACGAGATGGAGAAGGGTAGTGCTGAGGAGAAGCTCGGGAAAATTGGATTGCTGTTTGGATTCAGCAAGAGGTTCCTGGATATTGGTGCAAAGGCAGAGACGGTGCAATCGAACCGGAAGGTGGTCTTTGGGTTGAGGGATGCATTTGTGAAGATCGAGAAGGGTTTGCAGCTATCTGGTCTTGAGATCACTGTGCCTAAGTTTGAGGCTACTGAGGTGCCAGTGCCGCCAAATGCAGGCGAGGAAAAGGCACAAAAGAAGAAGAAAAAGGCCAAGAAGGCTGCATTGGCTGAAGGTGAGATGGAGGAGGCCAAGGATTTGAAGCGTGAGAAGAAGGGCAAGAAGGACAAGAAGGAGAAGAAAGAGAAGAAGAAAAGAGGAAGGTGGAGGTTGTTGATGAAGGAACACCACTGAGAAGAGTACCGGTGCTCCTGTAGATGACCAACAGATGGGTGATGGTACTGATGGCATTACATTTGATGAGACATTAAAGTCCAATCTTCAGAAGCAGTTTGAGATGGCTGCAGCAGAAGCTGGTATGCCCAAAGGGGGCAGCAGCTCAGGCGCTTCACCAGTGACACCAGCTAGTGGGAAAGTGGCAAGAAAGAGGAAGCGTTCAAAATCTGCTGATAAGCTGTCTGAAGCTTCTTATGGGGATGATGGCAGCAAAGGTAATCTTCTTGCCCGGGATGGAGAGAAGAGTGGTAAGAGGGTGAGGTTCTCGATGAAGAATAATTTAGTTTGGAAACCTCACAATCCTTTGCCACCGCAGTGTTTGAGGCTGCCACCTTCGGCTACTCCAAGGGGAAGCGCACTAAAAAGGGCGCCCAGCCAGGGCCCATAGCACCGACGCCCATTGAAGAAGGCTAAGCCAAAGGCAAATTCTGCAAAGAAGGTCTTGAAGAAGCAACCTTCATCTGCTGTGAAGCGTTTGCGGAAGTTGCAGAGTTTCTCAGCATGAGCTTTTTGGTGTATGACTAAATGATGGTCATAACTTTGTATCTTTTTTGTTTTGGTTTATCATTACTTGATTCTTATCATTTTTGTAGGTTAGTTTTATACTATGTTGACTTCGCTGTCAGTCATATTCGATGAATTGCTTAATGATTTGCGTTGTCACTGTGCTTTTATGATAATCATGTGGTGATTGCAACAGTAGTACTGTGGTAGTTCTTATGTTTTTGGCAGTACTTGGTTTCCTGATGGACCCCTTTCTTTCCTGAACTGCCCATCTTGCAGCCACGGTTGCAGGTTAGAATATTGTTTGATATGTTATGTCACTGTTGGTACTCTGTTTAATCTGAAGATCAATATAGGCATGCAGCCAGCCGAGCCATTGTGGTTTCTATTTAGATTGTGCTGTTTTGATATGGCTATTCTAGATTTTGTGGTTATTTATGAAATTTGCTGAACTGTGGACAGACACAATCTGTAAAACGTCTAATGATGTTGATAATGTTTTTAAATGTCTAATTTGTGGTAAATTGAATTTGACTCCATCCTGTAATTCAGAAACTTTCAGTAAGATGCAGGCTTCTTTGAACTTGTCCTGATCTATGCTCTGGAAATGTTTAGCAGACAAAAGTACTTACGGTAATTTATAAGTTCATTCAAACCTGTTATTTTGTTCTGCTCTTCTTAGCCCAGGATGAGCCAATATCCAAGCTGTTCAGTTTCAGCAAATAAGCTTTGCTTTACCATTGGTCCTGAATTTGTATCTGCTGTGCAATTTAACAATTGCATCATGTTGACAACTGTTGCTTCGTGCTAATTTACTTGTTCTGTTTGCTGATCACCGTGGTCATGTGCTGCCTGTATCTGAATGCCAAGCCTGTGCCGTCAGAATTTTGTTCAGAATCCTCAACAGCATGAGTAAACTATGTTACTATTTCTTGTCCACTTCTCTAAACATCAGGGCTTGCACTGCATGGTGATCATATGTTTGTATCTTTTTTCTCTCTGGTTTATCAGTACTTAATTCTTGCCCTGTGTTGACTTCACTGCCGATCCATATTTCATGGATTGCTTAATGATTTTGTTGTCACTGTGCTTTTTATGATAAGCATGCTGTGATTGCAATGGCAATGGCAATGGTAGCAGTAGTAGCTCTTATTTTCCTGGAGCCCTTGGCTTCCTGATTGACCCTTTCTGTCCAAAATCCATCTTCTTGCAACACCGTTGCAGGCTAGAATATTGTCTGATGTTTTGAAACTGTTTGTACTCTTCACTTTGACGATCAATGCAGCCATTGTGGTTTCTGTCCAGATTGTTGTGTGTTGGGTTTGATTGCTGAATAGTGGACGCTGGACAGACACGATTTGGAAAATTTTGTGGTTGGGCAATGGGCACCGGCGCCTTGTTTTGGCCTCACCTCTGCAAGCGTGTCTGACTGACTGTGATACACTCATACATCAGCAGTGAATTACTACGATCGTGATGGAATTATGGAATTGACCATCAGCAGTGAATTACTACGATCGTGATGGAATTATGGAATTGACCGTCATTATGAGTTTGACGGATCAACTCGGTTCACTGGAAGCTTGAGCAAGCTCCCCGTTGGATGGAACTGGAACTGCCCCATCAAAGATAGCTCGCGCTATTTTTAAGTAAGCCGTGCAATAATCTCAGAGGGAAGCCCGGCACGCCGCCTGCTTTCCGTTGCCACTTCCACCGCATGCCATGCAAATCCTCTCCCGCGACCGCGAGCGATTCATCGGAACGCCGTCCATGATCGAGACAGGATGACGTCGCCGCTGGCACCTTCCCCGCCGGCGCGTCAGGGCATGCAGTCGCCGTCGCCGACGACGAAAGTGGCTCCACCGCCGCCGCCGCTGGCCGTGGACGCGGCCGTCATCATGGGCGTGCTCACGGCCGTGCTCCTGGCGCTCTTCCTCTTCCTCATCTACGCCAAGCACTGCAAGGAGCGCGGCCCCGGCGAGGGCGCCGGAGGCCTGGGCCTCGGGTTCGCGCCCTCCTCGTGCGACCGTTGCCGCTCGGGGCTTAGCAGCTCCGCGGTGGGCACGCTCCCCGCAGTCCGGTTCGGCGACGGCGACGGCGACGCCGATGCCGACCGCGCCACCGAGTGCGCGGTGTGCCTGGGCACCTTCGACGCCGCTGAGCTGCTCCGCGTCCTGCCCGCTTGCCGCCACGCCTTCCATGCAGAGTGCGTCGACACCTGGTTGCTGGCACACTCCACGTGTCCCGTCTGCCGCCGCCGCGTCACCAGGGGCCGCGTGGACGACCCCGAGCCAGAGGAGCCGGCGGCAACGCGGCAGCACGGCCGCCTTGACCTGGCCGCGAGGACGGTGCCCGGCCGGCGCTCGGCGGGCGACGCGGAGGTGCAGGTGCAGGTGGAGGTGGTGGTGCACCGCGCGTGGGACCAGCGGTGGTCCACCAACGGCTTGGTGGGCCGGGTCGCGTACCTTGAGGCCGCCAGGCATCGGAGGGACGACCTCGGCGTCCTGGTGGTCACCGCCGACGAGTCCCGCAGCTCCCGCGGCGTCGTCACGCCGCGGTCCTGCTAGCTGGCTGCGCTCATCTTCTGCTCCGGGATATTGCTCCTGCTCACCGGATGAGGTTCTGAATCCTAGGTAGCTGACGCTCGCCGATCGATCGCGTGCATGTACATAGTTTGGCGACACGTCGGTAGTACAGTGATAGCATGGTAGGGTGGAGTGAAGACTGGAAGGTGCTTGTAAACTGTATTCTCAATGTGCCAAACTGCCAATGAGGCAGCGAGTTGATGTAGACCACTAATGGAGTCCCAGATCAGAAAGATACAAAGTTTCTTTTGTGTGTGGTCCTGGTGTTGCGATCTTGCGATGGAACACCATGGTTTATCCGTTGTTCCAACAAGCAGAGTAGCAGACACCCTGAATAATCTTAGTCTTATAGATGATAAAATGAATGAAAGATAAAAGCCTCTGTAAATGTGAATTTTGGGTGATTGGAGAAATTAGCAGTCCCGTAATTCTTTTAATCTAAGTACCATTTTTCTGTAAAAAAAATCAACATTTGAGATTATGAATTGTGAATTTAAAAATTGATGTTTTTTTGGTTCTTCTGTGTTCCTGAACGACCGTTACAGATAAGGCCAGAAGTGCCGTACGAGCCTCCCAACGGCCGCCGATCACACACACATACACAGACGCCGGCGCACACTGCGGCGCTGCGCAGCGACTCCCCGCCATGGCCACCACCTCCGTCGCCGCCTGCTCCCCCCACCCCCACCTCTCCCGCCCCCGCCGCCGGAACCCCAGCGCCACCTCCACCTCCAGAGCCTCGATTCGGGGCCGCCTCCCGCCTATCCGGTGCTCGTCCGCCTCCTCGTCGCCGCCGCCGGCCACAGGCGGCGAGGAGGGGGAGTCGGGGCGCCGGCAGCTGTCGAAGCAGTCGTCGTGGGAGGCGAAAGATGCGGAGGGGGAGGACTACCTCTACCGCCTCGGGAAGGAAGCGGACAACCTGAACGTCACCGTCGGCGCACGGTCCGGCATCGTCGACGACCTCTTCGTCGGAAACTTCCTCGGGAAAGACTGTACGTGCTCTCCATGCATGTCAAAATGTATACACTGCAAAGATATACATACCACCCAAATAAACATTTATGTTGCGATACAAAAGAAAGCAGAAAAAACTAGAAAATGAAGGGAATTTAATTAGCCTCAGGTCTCTAACCTTTACCTGATCAATCTAATTCTTTGGCCGAAAAAGAATTACGGTAATAACAAGTAGTTAAACAGGGCCACAATGTAAACATCGTAGCGTTTAAATATTGACCACACTCGCTAATGCTAAATAATAGAGGTTCAATTGGAGATCTATTCTGAAGGATTAAACAAGGAAATAACTAATTTTAATTAACTAGCTAATTAGAGTGTTTACTATTGGGACAAACTAATTTGATAAGCAATAATAAAAATAGAAAGATATGGAGAAAATATTAGGAATACCTAATTTTTATTTATATAAGATACTATTAGAGATTAAAATGGAGTAAGAACAAAAATCATAATATAAATAGTATCATTAACTAGCTAATTAGATAATTATAAGCACCTAGTTTAGGGGGTGTATTAGGGGTGGTACCGGAAGGTTGGGGGGTGCCAGGACCCCTCAGCCCCCCCTTCCCTCCGCCACTGACTAAATCGACATACCTACATTTGATAAGATCATAAGAACAATGCTTGCTCAGCTTAGCTCAGTGTGCTACACTATGTAAACATATTGACGTGCTTGGAAAAAAAATCAAAGGGGCCATACAAGGGGACATCCCTTGGTGTATGCTTTTCGCGGACGATGTAGTGCTAGTTGATGAAAGCCGGACAGGAGTGAATCAGAAACTGGAGTTATGACGGGAGACTTTGGAGTCCAAAGGTTTTAGACTCAGTAGAACTAAAACTGAGTATATGAGATGTGACTTCGACATTATTATTCGGGAGGAGAAAGATATTAGTTTAGAAGGTCAAGTAGTGCCTAGGAAGAATATCTTTCGATATTTAGGATCAATGCTACAGAGAGACGGGGATATTGATGAAGATGTTAACCATAGAATCAAAGCAGGGTGAATGAAATGGCACCAATCATATGGTGTTCTATGTGACAAAAGGGTACCACAGAAGCTAAAAGGCAAGTTTTATAGGACGACGATTAGATCTGCTATGTTATATGGTGCGGAATGTTGGCCTACGAAAAGACGACATGTTCAACAGATAAGTGTCGCGGAAATGTGTATGTTGCGTTGGATTTGCGGTCATACAAGAAGGGATCGAGTTCGGAACGATGATATACGTGATAGATTAGGGGTAGCACCAATTGAAGAAAAGCTTGTCTAACACCGGTTGAGATGGTTTGGACATGTCCAACAGAGACCTCCAGAGGCACCGGTGCGTAGTGAAATCCTAAGCCAGGATAGTAACGTGAAGAGAGGTAGAGGAAGACCGAAGTTGACTTGGGTAGAGGCAATAAAAGGAGATTTGAAAGGATGGAATATACCAAAAGACTTAGCCTTAGATAGGAGTGCTTGGAAAACAACTATTCACGTGCCTGAACCTTGATTGCTTCTGTTGGGTTTCAACTCTAGCCTACACCAACTTGTTTGGGACTTAAATGCTTTGTTGTTGTTGTTGTTGTTGTTGTTGGACGAGTTAAAAGATTTTGATAGCCTGGGTGCTATGTGGTTGCAGCGGATATTGTGTTCGATTACCGGCAGAAGGCAACTAGAACATTCGAGTACCTGCAGGGGGATTACTACATCGCACCCGCCTTCCTCGTGAGTTACTTTTGGATCACTGCAATTATGCTGCTTTTTATTGAGTTTTATATTATCTAATATCCGATTGGCAAGATTTGACACTGCAGATTCATTTGGTTGCAGGATAAAGTTGGTAAGCACATTAATGTAGAAGGAACTTGGCAAATATTCTTGTATTGAGGTATGAAATTTGAACAGTCAGTAATTTGGTATACAAGTGCTTCTTTCGATTTGCATTGGTCAATTTGCAGCTTTTACTTTTGCTCTTGCACTTGGCGTGGTAATTACTGGTTGTGATTCTACTGAGAAATGTATTAAATAGGAATGGTTAGCATAAGGCGACCTTCTTTTTATAGAAAAAAGAAATATAAGCCAACCAAATCATTAGACTGGATATGTTTTAGTCAAATACATAGACAATCTGAGGTCAGCCTGCAGATGAAATGTTAGTAACTATCATGCATATATGAATGAATGATTTTTCTGCTAAACTTATCTTTAATAATTGATTCTTGGTTTTGAGAGTGAGCTGTTGCTGCACAGTACATACAAACACCTTAATTCTTCAGGAACATGGATATATCTTGTATGATTAACATATTTCTTGTTCTTCTTCCCAGGTACACATACTAAAATCTAAAGGACTGTTTGTTGTTTGCAGCATGCCACATTGTAAAGAACTACATTGCACATCTTCTTAATAATATCAAGGTTCCCCTAATACTTGGTAGAGTAACCTAGTTCTTTGTTTGTGTAGTCTATTCTTGATATCTATTAATGTAATTGACCCTGATAGACTGCACTATGCAGGGATCTGGGGCGGAAAAGGCCAAGGAAAAACATTCCAGACTGAACTTATATTTAGAGCAATGGGTGTGGAGCCCGTTATTATGTCTGCTGGTGAACTAGAATCTGAAAAAGCAGGTCAAGAATCACTTGAACTATATATCCCTATGTGTTTTATCATTATACCATAAATTTGCCCTGCTGTTCAAGTGCTTCTCACTTTGTTATTTTTTTCATGCTAATGTGAACTTTATTCCAAACATTGAAAAACTTGTTTCACTTCTTCTTTTCCTTTGTATATACTTTCTTTGAGTATTTGATTAGTTGGGAAAGTGTGAACCGTCAAATTTGGTTCTTGGTGCTTCTGTTAATCCCAGCTTCAAGTGGATAAAATTTGGTACTGTTCAGAACTACCAATTTTAGGAATATGAGGAGAAGGGTCTCTATATTAGTTATGAAGGAAAATTAGTCACCATTATGTTTCACCGGATCTAAATGTGCAGAAATAGTAGGAATTGGTTGTTTTTCTTTCACAATTTTCTATCAGTTGCATGGTCTGAGAGTGTAGCTGCTTGTTGGTTGCTCAGGTATTTCTGTGCTCTGTTTGCAGGTGAACCAGGGAGGCTAATACGTGATCGATACAGAACTGCCTCCCAAGTAATCCAAAACCAAGTAAGAAGGTGTTTGCAGCTACTCGATCTTAGATTTGAGCATTTCATGTTTAATTTTCTGTCTCTGAATCGTGATCATGAAAGAGTATTTCTTTTTGCAAACTTGCAAAGTTTAATCACAGAAGTTAATCATCTGCATACATGGGGGTATAGTTGTCTAATCATTTTGGATGCTTCAGCGTGATGAATTGGTAATAAAATTTTGACATAGTATTAGTGTTCCTGAATTGCCAAAAGTTGGTGCTATTTTAGTCTTCCATATTCAGGGATTGTGTTCTACGGTTCTGAATACGACAGCTAGTTCATAGTTGTTTTGCTCCTGGAGATTGTACCAAACAAAACATGCTGTGAATTTTGTTCATTTACCTTTTTCATAAGAAGGCACTTGGTTTTCACAAGTTTTTCGGTGATACAGGGGAAAATGAGTTGCTTGATGATCAACGATCTAGATGCTGGTGTTGGAAGATTTGGTGGGTTATTTTCTGTACATGTTTATTTTTCAATGCAATTGTGAATAGGGTTCGTCCATTTACCAGTTACATGCTATTTGGCAAGCTTTGTTTGCAAGGATGAAACCTCTCTTCTGTATATTTATGAATAATTTTCTTTTCGCCAGGAATGTATACAGTTTTTAATCTTCTTTGAGTTTGTTGTTCAAGAATATAGTTATTAGAAAGCAACTTAGTGCTATGTGTTTCTCTTGTTGCCAGGAAACACGCAGATGACAGTCAATAATCAAATAGCTGTCGGAACTTTGATGAACTTGGCAGATAATCCTAACAGGGCGAGCATCGCCAGAAATGGAGAGAATCTGATGTTACACACAGAGTGCCAATAATAGTTACTGGAAATGATTTTTCAACTCTATATGCACCCTTAATTCGTGATGGCAGAATGGAAAAATTCTACTGGTATGTTGTCCTATCTGGAGCAGTTCTGTATAACGATGGATCACCAACTGAAACTTCTGGACTGGAGTATTTTAATTTCCATTTAGCTTTGTGTATAATTAGGTGTTTGCTTGCCTTCTTGGCATTGGCATTTTATACAGTATAAAATGTGATAGCTGAAGATAGGTGCTAATTTCGTGAGGCATTTTTTTTCTATTCCTTTAATATTCTACAATTTTGTTTTTCTTGCTTGCAGCAGCTAGTTACAACCATTTTGTGCTTAACAGGCAGCCAACCCGTGAAGATATAATTAGTATTGTTCATGGCATGTATAGAAAGGATGGATTATCTGTTGAAGAAGTAGCAAGAGTTGTAGACGCATTTCCAAACCAAGGTACCTTTTGCACAACATAATTGGACTTCCATTTTTTCGCTTGTGTATTATGCTGTTAGAATACAATTCATCGTTGTAAGGATGTTGTTTAGCATTCCTTGTGATTTGGTGTCCACAATTATAGGTTCAGCCTTACATTTGAGTGAAATTAGTGTTTAGTGATCAGCAAATGCTTTGTTTCTGTTAAAAATTATTTTAGTTATCTAAGAGCCAGATAAAATATTGGTACTACTGAAGAATTGGGCTTAGAAATAATAGCCAAGCTCATAAGCAATCCACTTCATTGTTCGAAAAAAATTTATTCAAGAACTAAATGAACATTCTGCAGCTCTGGACTTCTATGGAGCTTTGAGATCCAGGACATATGATCAGGCTATCTTGGAGGTATTTTTTCCATTTTATAAAGATATTATTTAAAATTCATATGGTTGGTTGTAGAAAAGTAGCTTTAGGCTGTGCTTGTGCAACAATCTAGGCCATGCCTGTTAGTTTCAGCAGATGCGTAAAATGCTGTTCAGATTCAGACATAGCCGAAGTAACATATCACTGTTTCCCCTGCACTGCAGTGGGTCGAAGAAATTGGTGGACATGAACAGCTAAGGGTAAAGCTTCTTAAGCGAAAGAAAGGAGAGGAGCTTCCAACATTTATACCCCCAAAGGTATATTCAGTATTGAAGCATATAGACTACTACCTCCAGTCAGGATAACAAGACGTTCAGACATTCACAAAACAAACTGACCAGCATGTCTCATGTCTGAAACGCCATGCTTTTTTGACTGGAGGGGGTAGATGAGTTAACTGATCATTAGACTGCTGATTTTTTCATCCGTTTTGAGAAACCATGACTGACACCCTGGTATCATTTTTTACCCTAACCAGCCATCACTGGAAGCATTGATTGAGTCAGGGTACTCGCTGGTGAAGGAGCAAGAACTAATAATGAACTCAAAACTATCAAAAGAGTATATGAAGAACTTAGAATAGTTTGATACACGAGAGGGTAACTTCTTGTTTTCAGTTTATTTGGAGCAATGCACCATCCAATTTGTTCCAGTTGCATGTGCCGGTATATATAACAGTGTACATATCCAAAAAAAATTCTCTGTGTGTATATGTATCTTAGATGCAGATAAGTGCATAGTCTATCCGAAATTGAAACTAAAGATGCATGTTCTCCCACTTATGTTGTTTAATTTGCCTCCGATCCAACATCCAACCACCAGAGTCGAACTGCTGCTTCGATTTCAGAAAGAATGGATGCATATCGGCATTGTCCTTACTCTCATCACGCATTGTCAAAAGTCTTCGGTTTGACTTGGAAGACTTGTGAGCTGTATCACAAAGTGGCCCGTGTATGTATGTGCAGCGGAAGCGTCCAAACAGCATCATCAATACAGTGCCATTTCACACAGTTTATACTTGCAGGATCGTACGACTATATATATCTTGTTATTTATTTCTTAATTAACATGCCATGCTGCTACACGTGTGCAGGTTCACATTTAATAGTACTAGTACTGCAATAAGAAAGTCGCAGAAATCCTATACCCGACTTTCTTGCTTACATTCAGGAACGAACAATTCCGCTAGGAAATTCTTAGATTTTCCTTGACATGAAAGATCTGGCAGTATATGTCCTTCAGCATTTGTACGTAGTAGTAGTAGTAGTAACTTTTTGGACCCAGAGATGTATACATGGAAACAAATTACTAATCTGTTCAGTACCGGAATCCTCAAATTTGCCGAGTGTTTTTATGTTTGCCAAGTGTATTCCCTCGGACACTCGACGAACAAGTTCTTTGCCAAGTGTAAAAAAAAAAACACTCGGCAAAAAAAAAAACACTCTCGGCAAAGATGGAGTTTGCCGAGTCAAAAAAACACTCGGCAAAGATAAGGTTTGCCGAGTATAAAAAAAAACACTTGGCAAAGAAATAAAATCTTTTTCTATAAAAGAAGAAGAAAAAAAAAATTGGAAAAAAAAACTTTGCCGAGTGCTCAGATCTAGAACACTCAACAAAGAAATAAAATCTTTTTTCTAGAAAAGAATGAGAAATAAAAAAATGAAAAAAAATATTTTGCCGAGTGCCCAACAAACAAAAAAAAAATCTTCTTTAACCCACCAGGGCCCCACCCTCCTTCCTCCGCACTTTTCCGCCTCAGCCTTCCCCCCTTCTTCCTCAGGTCGCACGCACCCGGCCCCTAGTGCCCCCTTCCTTTTCTTCCCCGGCCCCAAGCGCCCCCTCCCCTCCCCGCCGGCGCCCCTCCCCCTCCTCTTCCTCTCTTCCCCGGCGACGGTCGCCCCTCCTCTCCCTCTCTTCCTCGATCCAATGAGAGGCGCCCCTCCTCTCCCTTTCTTCCCGGCGCTTCCCGGATCCGCGCAGCCTCCTCCTCCTCTCCTCTCTTCCCAGATCCAGCGAGGACGCCCCTCCTCTCCTCTCTTCCCGGATCCGACGGCCGCCCCTCCTCTCCCTCTTTCCTTGATCCGGCACGGCCGCCCCCTCCTCTCCCTCTCTTCCCTGGATCCGTCGAGGCCGCCCCCTCCTCTCCCTCTCTTCCCCGGATCCGGCACGGCCGGTGGTGGCGTGGTGGTGGTAGCCGGTGGTGGGCGGCGGTGGCGGCCGGTGGTGGCAGCTCGGGCGTGGCGGGTGGTGGCATGGTGGTGGTGGGCGGCGGTGGCGTGGTGGTGGTGGCTCGTGGCGGCGGCCGTGAAGCCGGGGAGCGAAGGTGAGACGGAGGGCGTGAATCTGGGCCGCGGCGCAGGGGAAGGGCGCCGACGAGGAGACCGACGGCGGCCGGCGGAGACCGGTCAGTGGTGGCTTTTTTTATTTTTTTTGGCCGGCGGAGACCGACCGGTGGTGGCCTTTTTTTCGAAAAAAATGTTTGCCAAGTGTATTTTTGGCACTCGGCAAAGTCTTTGCCGAGTGTCCGACAAAAAACACTCGGCAAACTAGCGTTTGCCGTTAAAGGGTTTGCCGAGTGTTTTTAGGGCTTCGCCGAGTGCCCCTGGCACTCGGCAAAGCTCCTGTATCCTGTAGTGGTTGAAGATAGATATGGTTGTGAGAAGACCAGGATGGAAGCGTCGCACTGTTCCCACGTACGCCTACGTGTTAATATATAGAGCACGAAACACCACTGCCGTGGTTTACAAGATTCACCGTGATTTACTTAACCGGCTAGGAAAGTTGGATCATATTTACATAGAAACTATAGAATACAGTCACAACAGGGTATCCTTGACCGGTACAAGTCTATCACGGTGAATATAACTTGCTTGTTTACGTATACGTTAACAATGGTTAGTTATAGCAAGGACACGGGACCTTGATCCGAATTAAAAGCTTTTCTTTGCTTGTGGGAAACCAATCCAACAAATACAAGACGACTAAACTAGTTTATCCACCACGCAGGATTACTTGCTTAATAAGGGTAATTCCAATGAAAAAAACCAGTAGTTTCTATAACATAGACATAGGATACCGCACTAAAAAAAGTACTTTTCAACTTATGGTTTCTATGAGTAATAATTATTTTCTTTTTCTCTCTCCCAACTCAATCTTCTTCCTCCAATGGAAGTGCGGCACGAGCCCTCTAGAAACTGGTGGTTTTTTTCCAATGACGATTTCATAGTTTCTTGGTGCATTGGGTCAAGAGAAGACCTGATTTCTTCATGAGGAAACCATTTCTAGAATTTTTGCTCTCTTTCTTCATTAATTACGTTGCCATGTCAGCGTTTTGGCTACATGGCAAGCCATTTAATAATGATAGAAACCATCATCGATACATCGTTGGACTGCTCTAATTAGCTTAATGAAGCCTTTTTTACTTCCGTGGCAGAGACGATGGGTCATGGGGCGAGCCCGAGGGGGCAGGGGCGTAATAGGAATGGGCGCCTGGCGCAGGGCCCGAGGCAACTTGTAGGGTATCCAACAGGGTTAGGTGGCAGGCGGCGTCTCCTTCCCTTTCTGCCTTGTACTTAAGCTCGCCGCTTCTGTTCACAGTCCATATTTGTTTTCCTCCTGCTGCTTCGATTCCTTCTTGCCCCCTCCCCTCTCTCTGGCAAAGACGGACGGCCGACGACGACGACGGGTTGTCGGCAGCGGCGCTCACCGGCGGAGGGCGGCGGCGTCCATGGAGTGGTGGCAGAAGGCGGTGGTGGTGCCGGTGAAGCGCGCGTGGATCGTCGTCGCCGCCCGGCTGACGACGCGCCGCAAGAAAGACGGTAAGATCATCATCGCCGCCGTTTATACTATCCGTTCGTTCATTCATTCATTCATCAAAACACCAGCATCTGAATAAAGCTTGTTTTGTGTGTGTGTGTGTGAATGTAATAATCTCTCAATCTGCATATGGCCGTCGACTGCATGCCTTGATTGGTTTACTGATCGATTTCTTTTGTCTGGCGAACAGTCAGTCCCTAGTCCTGAACAATCCCTGACATAGTTCCCATCTGATTTCTAGCATCGTTTAGTTTAGAGCTGGTGAATCGTTTCAGACGTTTACTAACAGTAAGATGATCGACTAGTAAGTAGAGTAACCATTGCAATGTGGAACAATCTAGAACGAAGACATCTATCGTCGTAACCGGTTTTCAGTTCTAACTGCTAGCTAGAGCCACCAGTTTGTTTGTTTGATCCTCGTCAGACTAAGGACCTGTTTGGTCGGGCTCTCCGGCTCCGGCTCTTTCAGAGGAGCCCTGTCAAACTTTTTATTTAGAAGAGCTGTTTTTCAAGAAAAAAGCAGAGAGTCGGAAGCTTGTCGGAGTTGTTTTGAAGGAGCCACAAATTATGGCTCCTCCAAAACGGCTCCGACTCCTTCGAAGGAGCCTCTCAGGAGGAGCCGTGCCAAACGGTTCCTAAACACGTGTCGCGCGTGCAAATTTGTGTTAGCAGCACATGACGAACTGACGACGCTCATCATGCGTGCACGCACCGCATATAAAAAATAAAAAAAAATAAAAAATAAAAAAACGCTCAGATGTGGATTCGAACCACTGAAGGATTTCAGGGGCAATGCCCCTTGCTCTTCCCACTGAAACAAGCAAAAAAGATTTTCAATCCTTTGCTCTAACCAGCTGAGCTACCAGAACCACTTGCCTAAAGTCTCTTTTCTTCATCAGTAGAGTAGCTTGCTCAAGAACCGAGAGCCGGCCAGGGACTGGACGGCCCTCGTTCGGGAAGGTCCTCTTCGCTGTAGACGCCACCAAGAACCAGAAAGGGGCGCTCCGCTCCTACTCCCTCCGTCCCGTTAAGATTGTCGCTCGGGAAGCGGGATTGTGAGGGGGGCACGGTTTTCCAACGACAAACTCAATGGGACGGAGGGAGTATATTCTGTCCGACGGCGATGGTGATGGATATGCATGCACAGCCATCATGGCAGCATGAGGCCTGCAGGCAGCATGCTGCATGCATGCGTGGCCGTGTCGTTTTGCTCCCGTGTAAGTGCAAGAGGACAAAGCAGCGCGAGCTCTCATAGTATGAGCAGGGGGTCAGTGCGGTGGACAAGGCATGCATGGAAGTTTGCAGCTTTTCTTTTTCTTGTTTTTCCGTGCACCAAGTAGCAGCGACGCCGCCGAAAAGGATCGTGGATTATTTATTGATGGCTGATTTGATGTGAGAGAAAAATACTGTTTTGATTGAAAATTTACGATCGTTTACGACCAAACAAACAGACTGTGAGGTATATAGATTTTTGGTGAAGCATAAAGCAGCGTTGTCCATTTTATACTGGTACTGGTACTAGCAGTATATGAATGCTGGCTGTGCCGCAAGCCGGCCAGCACCTACCAGGCTTACATATATCCACACGTGACACGTCACTCGGATAGATAGACATCTAGGAACCATATGCACATACTCAGAACTCAGTGTATATATAGCTTGGTTTTATTATACCAGTAAATGTAGAGCCGGCATGCATCATGTACAGTAGGAAACAAAAAAAGGGGGGGGAGATGAGCAGGGACCAAGAGTGACACACCTGCCTGATAGCCGGCTGCTCCTGGGCCTGCACCGACGAGCGACGAACGAACTCCCTCTACACTCTACAGAGAGCTTCTGGAAGCGATGTCGCCGTGGCATGCTGTAGCATCACACTAGCATCTTTATTTGACTCTTAACCACGCATGCGTCATTTATTTTGGAACGGAGGGCCGGAGGGGTAACTAAGATCACAGCAAATCTGGCTTTGTCAGCAAGTCTTGTCCGTGCTCATTACACGCCGGGGGTACGTGGATACGTGCACTTGTCACGGCGCTCTACACCCCGTACACATGTCAATCCAGGGCACTGCAGTTAATTAGTGACTGGCTTCCACTGATTCATCGATTGAGTCCAATCAGTTGGCATCAACGTCACACCCATGCCATGCATAGTTTAATTACCACGTGGGTCAGTTTCTCAAGTGGAGCTGCGTGGCGCGTACGCCAAATAATGTATGTACACATTCAGGTGCATTGTAGTGTATGGCACTCCATCATCAACCCATCTTCCTTCCTGCTAGACAATCTTATATACCCAAAAAAAAATCCTTCTAGAAGACGGGGCAACTTTTCACTAACTATTGTGACAGGATATACCGCATATTTGTAACGTTGCAAGTTAAGCATGGCGAGTTTTCAGCCGTGGCAGTTTCTGAATTATTGAATTTGGTAGGGAAGGAGCGAGCAGCAAAGCCAGCAACAGGGGATGAGGGGAACCAAAAACTGCGAAACAGAGAATCTGGCCTGTACTCTGAATGCTTGTTGTCCCGGACCCCCCCGTGACTAGTGACCAGTCCTATCCCTGACTCTCCCATCGAGGCTGTAGCTGTTGCTGTTGCTGGTGATGCTGCGATGCTAGGAGCAGCCGTGGCTGAAGTGAACAGCGGAGAAAACCAAAGAACAACACGTGCCCCGGCAGCCGCGCCATGGCAACCGTCTCTCAGGCGGTCGCAGGGCGCATGGCCTGCCTGCCAGAAGCATCGCATCTTTCGTTTCCCTGTCACGCTCACACAAAGAGGACAGCTGTTGTTTGATAGTACGGAGTATAACACACTTTTATTTTTGTTCTTTTTTTGGAAGAAAGCAGCTGATGATATGTGCTTGTGCTGACGAAACTAACCCTTGTGTTTGCATGCATTCAGACGGCGGCCACAGCGTGCTGGTGAAGCTCCACGACGACGTCCAGACGTGCGCGTACGAGGACGTGCAGGTGATGTGGGAGATGCTGCAGCGGGCCGAGACGGACAGGCTGGCGCGCGAGCCCTCGCCCAAGGGCGCCCGCGTGCTCGTCTGGCTGCGCCGCCACCACAAGATGGACCCGCGCCGGCGCTGCTGAAGAGTACGAGACCCTGCTGATGCTTCCTTCCTTCGGCCTTCGGCTTCGCTGTGCAGCCTTGCCCTGTGATGGATCTGTGTGAGAGAGTCACTCTGCTGCTGTGTATATATTACATACAGGCTACAGCCCTGCTGTGCCTTCGTTTCCTTTGCCCGGATGTACATATTCACCGTTTCATCTTTCGAGAAAGAGGAGAAGAGAGAGTCCGAGAGATCACAGTACCAGTTTTGTACTTTGCTCGGTGCCGCAGCCAATCACCTTGTGGGAAACAGTTCGATTTCTGAAGGAATTGGGCAAGAGCTTCTCATATCCAAGCAGAGCCTTACAAGAAAACCAACTATCCCAGCAAGCAGACCCAAGAACGTAAAAACATCGATACCAAAATATGTCCTTGTTCAGGGCAACACTCGACAACCCATCTCATCTTTCAAACAAGAACCTGTCATTCAACCTGCAAAGCAAAAGCCAAACTTTAGTAATCAATATATGATTCAGAAAACTGGTACACATTAATGAAACAGCAAGGAATTTTAGGGATGAACAAGGTGTTACCACTAGAACTTCAGGCAGATGATCTGAATTTTGTTTCAAACTTGGACAACTGGACTGATAGCCTGGGCGCCTGACTGACATACAAAAGTCCTTGTTACCACTAGAACTTTAGGCAGCAACAAAAACAATAACATAGCCTTTCAGTCTCAAATAAATTGAGGTTGACTAGAGTTGAAACCCACAAAAAGCCCAAAGTCACGGTTCAGACACTTCCATAGCTGCTTTCTAAGTACTCCTATTCAAACATAGATCTCTAGGTATATCCCAAGCTTTCAAATATCTTTTTATTGCCTCTCTCCATGTCAATTTCGGTCTTCCTCTACCTATCCTCATATTAATAGATTGGCTTAGGACTCCACAATGCACCGGTGTCTCTGGATGTCTCCTTTGGATATGGCCAAACCACCTCAACCGATGTTGGACAAACTTTTCTTCAATTGGTGCTACCTCTAGGCGATCACGTATATCATCGTTCCGAACTTGGTCTATTCTTATGTGACAGCAAATCCATCGTAACATACGCATTTCTGCAACACTCAGTTGTTGAACATGTCTAATCTTTATAGGCCAACATTCTGCTCCATACAGCATGACCGGTCTAATCGCCGTTCTATGGAACTTGCCTTTTAGCTTTTGTGGTACCCTCTTGTCACAGAGAATACCAGAATCTTATCGTCACTTGATCCACCCTGTTTTGATTCTATGGCTAACGTCCGCATCAATATCTCCATCCCTCTGTAGCATCGATCCCAGATACTGAAAGGTATCCTTCTTAGGCACTACTTGACCTTCCAAACTCACATCTCCCTCCTCCTGAACAACTCCGCCAAAGTCGCATATCATGTATTCGGTTTTAGTTCTGTTCAATCTAAAACATTTAGACTCAAGGGTCTGCTACCATAACTCTAGTTTTCTATTTACTCCCACCTAGCTTTCGTCCACTAACACTACATCATCAGCGAACAACATACACCAAGAGATATCCCATTGTATATTCCTGGTAACTTCAGGCAGATGAACTGAATTTTGGTTCAAACTTGGACACTTGGACTGATAGCCTGGGTGCCTGACTGCATTTAGTGGTGGGAAGGAACAGCTCGATGCATGTTTTCTACTGATTTTACTTTACTGAAACCACTAGAAATCCCAGCAAATTTGGCTCATGTAAAGTTTACTCATATGACACAGTTACACATTCAAAAACAGTCGTCCATTGACAACAGAGAATTGCAAACAAATCACCTGTAGTTCTATCTACTTCCTGATGACAATACAGTACACAGTGGCCAACTTACTGGTTTTGCACACCATGGATTTATGACTAGGTTTGGTGGTCATGGCATACATACCCTACTCCCGCAATTGATGATCGTATAGATATGTAGCTGAAGACGGACATTGACATGAACAGCAAGGCTTGTTCCTTAGCTTTGAGGCTAACTGCTACCTGTCTGAAAAGATAACACTGCTAGTAAATAAGAACTGTTTATTTATAGTTTAAAATTGCATGTAGGGTGTCTCAAAAGAAAGAAAACGGCACAAGTATCCTGCAGAAAGTTAATACAGCACTGTAACAGAAGTACATCAAAGCCAGGTACTTTTCAGAGAGAGAAACAAAATGAGGGGTCTTCCAGGTAAAAATTAGCCAATAATGTCCCAGCAGCAAACAAAGTATTTTGCAAAGCAATGTTAAACACCAACAGCTATGGATTTGTATTAGTAGTAGATATTTAAAGTATCAAAGTATCCAGTCCTGTTTGTCTTGCTGAACCAGGATGTATTGGACTGCCGGCGAGCCTCTTTGCTGCAGACATAAAATGCAGAGAACATTCAGAATTCAGACAGTCTGCATCCAGGGTTCTCTGATCCTCTCCAACATCAATAAGTGCACTAGTTCAGATACAACATACTTGCGATATATAACAGTATAATAATAACTGAAAATGCTTTTGACAGCCTTAAAATGACACCAGAGACCAGATATCTTTTCTTATCTCTGAAACAAAATATTGAAATTGTTCAAAATGAAAAATAAAAGCTGGACAACAGAAAGAACCAAAGTAACAAAATTTTGAACGGGGATCCATCTGTTTCAGACAACATGTTGAGATCACAGAACACAGTGTGATCACCAATGCATCTCCTTTTTTTTTTCTTGTCTTGAGTATAATAAACACCAAAAAGTGTATGGGGGCACCAACCTAATCCCGAAGACGTGACTCAGTGCACATCAAGGTACAAAGGTAGAGATCTAACATATAATTCTCATAGCACAGTTACAAAAGAATTAAATGAAATTAACATTCGAGATCCCTGAAATTAGTACTGAAAATACCTAGAAAAATTTTGCAATCAATAATGTACATCCTGACCTAGAAACTTACAGAACATTTTCCTATAAGTTACAAGACAGCACTTGTATTTTGCTGCCCCCAGTCCCTTATGCCGGATGTTACATAGAAGTTGGGACTTTTGGATGTAACACTATCCACCTGGTAAGTGCTAATGAGGCCTAAGCTGCATGGCCAGAAGATGTTTTCCTTTATTTGGGCATGATTTATCAGGAAAAAAGAATGTCTTTCTTTCACTACAACTCTGACAGCTGAACGCGAAATCAGAATTCTGCCTTGACCCCACATGTGCATATTCTGTGTTGTGCCTGCAATCTTGCCACTTCCAGCTCAAATGTACATCGGATGGGCACCAAGAAGCATATTGGTACAAAACTTCAATATGAAGTAAAAAAGCACCATCTGTCAGTCATTTTCCTCTGAAGAACATAGACATATCTTCTCCAGAAGGACTGGCCAGTTCTCCCCGAGATGTTGAGGGTTTAGCTGCATGGCTACCTTAAAATCATTGATGGAGATCAATTGGTTACTTCCGATCTCATTCGTGGCTCCTGATGGCCCGCTACCTGATTGAATGTGAACATGGTTTGGCAGCCAGACACCATTAATCTGCTTTCCATAAGCTTGCTGCTTGTATGGTGGTGTCCCTTTCCTTGCATCCCTCTGAACACTACCTCCTACTAACTCAACAGATGACCTAATCAGGTTTTCATGTACTTATCCAGAGCAATATTCAGAAGCTCGGCACTATCCATTGTGACACCAGCTAAACCCAGCGTTTCTGCTGTTTTCTCCATCCGTCTGTGCAGCAGCTCAGTGTTGAACAGCCCACCATGATCAAGACAGCTGTTAAAGTGATCCTCACCTGCAACAATTCGTGGAGGTGGAAATTTCCTTGCACCACCCACACTTGCTGAACAAATGGAATTCCTAGTGGAGCTCGTTACAGGACTTCTCAATATTTCTGCAGACCGGTCTGCAGTGCTGCTCATACTTCTTCTCTGCAAAAGCATATTATTGGGTGGCAACTGTTCCACGCGTGGGATGCTTTGCCAGTGGCTCTACAGGTTCGCATTGTTGAAAATGCAATCTCTTCAACTCAAGTGGATTTATAATACCATTCTCCAGAGATCCAGAAGCACCGTGGGTAACTTGGTTGTGATTGACAGCAGTCGTCACCCTACAATTTGGGCCCATGTTATTCATACTGTCTTTCAAAGTATGATCCTGTGCTGTAGCCACAGGCCTCAATCCCTGAACCTGTAACAACCTGGCATCACCATTGCAAGCATTCAACACTTCAGCAGCCTGAGAAGCCTTCTTTACTGATGCCCCAACAGGTCTCCTCCCTGCATCCAATGGAGGAGGAGGAGGCGGGCACTTTCCCTGGTAGGCATTGTAGAGAATTGCACGGATTAACCGGTTGTGCAGCTGGAGGTTCTCCCGCCCCAGGGTCTGCAGGCACAGCTTTTCAAAGTCCTGCCTGCCGAGCCTTTCCGATAAGTAGCCATTCAAGTAGCCAAAATATCGCCGCGAACGATCCGGACCAAGCCGCTTCTCCATCTGAGCCTTGAGCTCCCTGAGATCGATACGGCCATTCTGCTGCTGCTGCTGCTCCGGTTGGGGAGCTGATGGCTGCTGCCGCTGCTGCGGTGCAGCCACAGGCCATGCCTCCTCCCTTACTGTGTCCATGCAGTTACCACCGCAGCAAACCCCAATATCAGACCCGGAGTAGAGAAACCAAAGAATTGGGGATAGCACGCCGCACCCAGCTAGGATCAAACCATTAGGGCTTGCGCCTCTTCCTGCAGAGCGCGAGCCCGTACCCGAATTCCCAGCTCGCCGGCCATGGAGGGGATCTCATCTCCGCTAGCGCCGCACCAACCGCCGCGAGATCAAGAAGCCGCCCAGGGAGCGGCGCGGAAGGCCCGAATCGAGCATAGAGGCCGCGGGCCTGGCGAGCCAATTGGATTACCCGCCCAAACCCTAAAGCAATGGAGGCATGATCCCCGGCCTCGCCGAGCTCCGGCGAGCTCGTACCTGCTGGATCTCCGGCGAGGGAGACGACGCGCCCGGCGGAACCGAATCGAATCCGAGAAACAGCAGGAATTGAGCTGACCTCCGGGAGGGGAGCAATTGGGGTTGGCGGGCGGGAGCGGGACGGGGACCAGCCGAAGACGAATTGCCCTCGCTGCTCACCGGCGGGCGGGCGGGCGGGCTGCTCTCTCGGCGGCGTTGCTCGGGCGCGTGGCGAGGCGGCTGCCTGCTGCCGCTGCTTCGTGGGTTGGGATGGGCTCGCTCGTGTCTGCTTTGCTCCTTGCTTCTTCGTGTTCGTCTCAGTCTTGGGTTCTCCCTGTCATTTTTTTTCTTTTTCTTTTTTGTTTTCCTCTTCGAGGGTTTTTTTCTCGGCCTTTGAATCGGATTTGATCGCGCAGGAGTGCCCAGAAGAGAAGAGGATCTGCTTTGGCTTCCCGGCCTGTCTCTTCACTCCTTTGATTGCCACTATACTCGCTAGCAAACATGCTGGAATGTTTCAAGTACTTACAACAAATAAGGCCTTGTTTAGATTGCCTTAAAATTTCAAGTTTTTTCACTCTCTCTCCATCACATCAATTTTTGGACGTATGCATGGAGCATTAAATGTAGGTAAAAAAAAATAACTAATTACACAGTTTGGTTGTAAATCACGAGACGAATCTTTTGAGCTAGTTAGTCCATGATCGGATAAAGTTTGTCAAATACAAACGAAACGTGCTACAGTGTCCATATTACAAAAATTTGCAATCTAAACAAGGCCCAACATGTAAAGTTAACCTGTCTTGTTCGATTTGATTGGACTTGACATAATTATATTTAAAATTAAATTCTAAGACACATAATAAATGCTAGTTGTAATAAAGGATTAATATCGTATAGAAAATTGAACGGAGATTAACTCAGCTTAAATATATATAGCTATTGTCTATGTTTGTTGTGAGGTTAAAAGAATGAAAGGCTAGCCACATATATATGCCAAGTTGCAACACGAATGGACTCGAATTTGGCCAATCAGACCAAGTGAGTGTTGCGACACCATTAAAAAATTTATAACTCCAAACTAAGGGAACAAGTATGGACGAAAGAAGGGGTGGGAGTGAAAGACAGCCGTGAAGCTAGAAGAGTCAAAATAAGTGATGAAAGAAGATGGGTGGGTAAGAGATGATGGATCAGAGAGGAATGAAGAAATTTTTATGTTTATAAAGGTTTAATTTATATATAAAAGATGATAACACAACACTGCTATTATTAACTTTGTTATGAAAATAGTTTTTTATAAGATATAATGTTTTTACTGGAACTGATGCTATTTTGTAGATGGCTAGTTTAACTTAGAAATTTTGATTAAGGACAGACAAATATAAAACTTATATTTGAGAAAATATCTTATGATTTGCATTTTGATTGGACTGTAATCGTTAAAACAAAGCTTTGTTTTCTTAAAGGTAAGCTTTAGTTTTCATGTTCCGTTCTTCCACGTGGAGAGTAGGATAGGCCCCGTACGGTTTGCTGAAACTTGGCTGAATTGGCTGAAAAACATTGTTCTGGCTGAATTGTTGTGAGAGAAAAATACAGTTTTGACTGAAAAAATAAGCTGAATAATCCAGATTATAAGGTAAGCCGAACGGGGCCTAAAAGTGTTAGTTGAGTATCAAGAGCTGAATGCACAACAATCGTCATGCAAAATATAACAGGGCATAGATAAGGAATAAATAATTCATCTAAACATATAATGACTAATTCTATCCACTCAGTTATCAGTTCATGTAATCTTGCTCAGCTTATAAGCGAGACTTAGATAAGCTGAAACAAACGGGGCCTAAAATCTATAAGCCACAGATCTAAACTGTGTGAACCTTCATTGATAGTGTCGTAGCTGAATGAACCTATGCCATCACCTGATATTTGCCTATGAATTCAAAGTAAAAAAAAACAGAATAAATTAATAATAAAAATTTTAAAATTTATAAACCATTCTACGGATCAACCTACCAACAAGATAAAGGGCACGTTTGGTTGATGCCTATACTTATCCTGCCAAAACAATTTTGGCTGAACAAACTTTGGAGCATAAATTAGCCACCCCGTATTGGCCAGCCATCAAAAGTAGGATCTACACGTCAGCTACTTGTATTGTATAGTGTCGTGACAAATTGTGGTAGCCATAAAAATGATGCCTCATCAAGTCAATGACTAATATTGTCTCACTCTTAGGCCTTGTTTGGATGCACATATATTCGCCTCAATCCATATGTGTTGAAGTGGATTGGAGTTGAAAATTAAACTAAGTTACATTCCAATTCATTCCAACACATGCATCCAAGGCCTTACTGGTTTCAATCCGAACACGCTCTAAGTCATTCTCACTCTCTCGGTGTGGAACAAGGTCACTGATCTGGTATGTTCAGTTAGCTGCCCCATTTTTTTAAACCTTACCACACATTTTGTCGCAACTATTTGGTTTATGCCATACTTATGGCATGCCACATTTTTTTTGGCTATGGACTCCACTTGTCATAGGTTTGCTTTTTAGCTAAATTTTGCCCATGTCATAGCTAACAAACTTTCACATTTTTTCTGCCCTAAACCTCACTTGTCATTGAGCCGATCTTTAGCTATTTTTTTTTTTCCAAAGATGTACTAACTGGGAAATTATTGGCCACACATTAAGCAAAGAGCTGGGAAATTACTAGCCACTTTAGCTAATTTTTTAGATAGGCTCTGCATACTGTTAATCCCATCAATCCAACAAATTGGCATACTCCCAATATGCTGTCAGACAATTAACATTTTGATAGCTAGATACTATGGCGACAAATTATAGTTACTTGGAGAAACCAGTCCAATAAGCGAGAGGACCAAACCACCGTCCAGTACATAAAACGGCCATAGAGTATTAGAATCGAAGATAATATGTTACGTTAATAATGAGCAAGTCTTCGATATGTAGTTACTTGATAATCATAGGAAAGTAAATGCACATGTGATCTGGTGATATGTTACATTAACCACGAACAATCCTTGGGAAGTTTAACAACCATGTGAAGATAAATGCAAGTTTAACAACCATGTGAGGCTAAATGCACCTGTATGCGAAGCATTTAGATAAGTTTTTGTAATGCATCTACAAGAACTCAAGAAGTTACAGAGCGCGGAACATTCACACACCACGTGTCCATTTCCACACCCTCTGCATTCACACACCACATGTGTCCATTTCCATACCATCTCTGTTTTCTAGGTCCAGTATAGAACTGATTATACGTCTTTAAGACAAAAAAATGATCAAATATAAAGAGGATTTTTCTTTTATTTTACAACTCATGGAAGATGTTTCTTGTTTCAAGACATGAACACCAACTTGTCCATTATACCACATAGATCCTAAAAAAACGGAAACCATTTTCACATTCCTTGGTTCGGATATGTACTCCGAATAGAAAACACCAAAGATTTGAATAGAATGGAAGAAATATGTGGAGAGTTCTTGTTACTAGCATCTCTTATGCATATGATATAATGCTCTACCTGCATCGTTGAAAACATATCCGTGTGAATCAAATACAGTAATTAAGAATTTACAACAAATGTGGTTCATGATATTTGATATCGATAGTCTTTTTTAGATAATGTTGATATCGATAGTTGGAGACAAACAAAACAATTTGCGCATTAGCTAATCTTCCTCAATGTGGTTGCCACTTTAACAGTCATCCTGTATGATGGCAAGTAAAGTGTCTGTGATGATCCTTGATTTGGGGTAAAATTGATGGCGCATGGTGGGTAGCATGGCAGCCGGGTGTCTCTGATTATCCTTGATTTGGAGTAGAATTGATGGCGCATGGTGGTGGGTGGCATGGCTGCCGGCAGCTGGAAGAGAGGAGAGGAGAGAGAGGATTAGGGTTTCCCCTAGATTATTCTTGCTTAATCTCAATAGATACATCTCCGATTACATTTATAGGGAGGACCCAACCTATTCCAATTTCTTGGACTCTTCCCAATCCTAGATCTAGATGGGTTTTGTGCTGCCCTATAGTACCAGTGCTATATTGAGCGCGTTCGGCTGGCTGGTGGCCGGCCGGCCAGCCCACTCACGAAATCACTGTTCACGGGTATTTTAGCTTATTTTTCAGTCCTGCCGAACAGGCTCATTATCCACGGGTACTGTTCACGCCGGGCCATATTGGCCTGTCTTGGGTCTAACACCTCAGTGGCCTACCAGGACTATTTAGGCCCGTGACAGTGTCCTTATGCCCTGACCTCGTTATCTGCTATAATTCTTGGCAATCTACTTCATATGTTCATCAACAAATTTAAAACTTGGTTTCCTTAAATATTAGGACGTGACTGAGAATGATCATATTTGTGTAGCTCACACATGTTCTGACACAGTACATGTACAAGAAATGTATTTGACCTGTCATATTTTAATAGAAAAGACTCCAATAGAATATGAAGTGTGCATAGTACTACGGTTGATTTTGTACTTGATTGAATTCACAGACTTATAGTGCATACAGTAGTTCTAGAAATGTTACCTGCGCAAAAATAGACTTAAGGACTAGCTGATTGAGTCCTCCGGGACAGTAGAATCCTGAATCACACGGTCAGGGTCTAGCTGACCACTGTAATAACTAGATGGCACAGCAGAAAGGTCCAACTTTCCAGTCCACTCCTCACCAGGCTTCAGAGTGACAGGCTTTTCTATAGCAGCCGCCTCCACGCATACCATTCGTTTATATTCATCATCCCCAAAATCTGACATAGCCTTTGCTTTTTTATCCCAGGGGTTCCAAACAACTGTAACGAAGAATATATGAAACCTCATGAACTTCATTCTTGAATTGTTTCAATGATAACAATCTATTGCAATAGCAAGCAAAGTAAAGATGAGAGCATTCACAAGACCAGCATCAGGAAGGCCTCCTTTCCTCACAACAAATGTTCTTTTCTTCTCATGATCAATAATGGCAATTTTTGACGGTGTGCCCAGATATATTCTGTCCAGCTGCAAAATTGCATATGCTTTCTTGAGTAATAACGAGAAAGAGAGATGATAAAGGGTAAATGAAATGCTTTGTCGACGCACTTCGGATTCAAAAACAATTGCATCGCCTTGTTCAGTGAAACGGGCTCTATCTTGTAAGTTGTCTAAGTAATCCAGAGTTTCCAAACCTTCTACTCGCACCTCACTGAAATATTAGCATGGAGTCATGTAAACACTTCTGTACTTAAGAAGACTAATTACAAAGGATATTTATGGTTGAATACCAGAGTTTGGTCAAACGAATTGGGACTGGGGATAAACATGCTGCCACAAGATTATTTCAAAAGCTATGCTGGCAAATTGAATATTTCAAAAATGATGACCATGATTTGAACCAATGTACCTGATATCAGAAATCTTGAAGTATGTGTGGTATGCAAAAGTGAAAGAGAATGACTTCCCATCTGCATTAGTGTTTCTTATACGTGAAGTTAGCATCAAATCACCACCAGGACTAAGTGCAACCCTCAGGCGGTACTCAAAACTGCAATATAATATATCTGTAAATATACAGATGGACATGCTTGCCTTCTAATGCAATAAATTACTAGGAAATATAACAAAGATAAGCCTTTCAGGCGTCCTACGGTAGCATTAAATCATTACGAGCAAGTGACAATAAGCTCACCTATGAGGCCAGATCTTCAAATCCTCTTCAGTAGGTTTGAGGATCAAGTCCACATAAGCTGTATTGGAGGTTGGCACTGGAAATGGTGGAGGATCATTATCAACACACCATGTCCTATTCCTTGCAAATCCATGTTGCTCCAGATTCCCAAAGTTGGAAAACTACATAAGTGGAATTAAGATTCCCATAGAAGAAGATATAGAGAAGCCAAAAGCTGTTGGAAGGATAATGGCGTACCTGTGGAAAGCAGATTGGTATTCCTCCACGTATAGCTTTTGGAGGCTTGAAAATAGCCTGATATAATAGCAATAGTAACACTCAAACATCAAGCGATCAAGACAAAATGCAACTCATACTCCAGCTGCTTTTTTTCCCAGATTCAAATATTATTGCATGTCAAGAAGCACAAAAGAGCACCAGAGAAGCACCAGTAACATTCACATTATTTTCACAACATCTGCCAATATGATAAAGAGAGAAAGGTGTACGTGAAATACTAGCAGTGAAGGTTAGTGTAGATATTCTTTCACTTACTGAATTAAACAATCAACCATTAGTCCGTAACTCAAGATAGAACTTGATGGCTACAGAACTTATTTCACCTAGAAATGAACTAAACAAGTGGAAGACTATATTTCACAATGTCTATGTTTTTGTTAGCATGCATGCAACAATCCTAAAAAGTTCATTACAAGGAAGATACTGTACTGCTTTTGGATGGACAAAACAGCTGCAGAGCAATAATTTCAGGCAAAGAACAGACTGTAGACTGGATCAAATCAAGCAAATAAAGGACATATGCAGTCACACAGAGATGAGACTTAAATTCTAACAGTTCAATAAATCAAACCCGCCAAAAAATGTTCACTATAAATGATATACTGCTGAAAGATTATAAAGGCAAAAAAATAGCACCTTATTGCTAACAAAAAGTAACTCATCTCCATGCTCATCTTTCCATGATGTCACATGCCCACCATACAAGTACACCTACAAGCAATGAATTATATTATTATCGAAAGATCAAATGTTTGTAGTAGGTTTCAAGAAAAAATCAGAAGAGCATATACAGGATACCAAAAAAATTAAATAATTTCATGTGAACTTTGTATAATTCTGTTCAGTGCTGTTCTTTCCCATGACTATGTACTGGAAACCATGTTGCTAATTGTTTAGACAAATAATAGAGCCCATGGCAACAACTTTTTTGATAGCCCAAGTTCAAACATGAGTACAATATAATCTCTGTGTCAAAATTCTGAGGGGATATATGAGGTTATTACGATTGACTTAGCATTGAGTTTCTAATAGCAAAACCTTACGCAACAACATTTTAGTCTATGGTTACTTAGCCCCATATACCTTCTTGTTATTCATTTCAAGTTTCGACTCGCCAAATATAGAATGCCTGTGCTTGTAAGTTAACATAGTCAACCAGATGGTGCAATTAAAAGCAAGTCAAGTGAGCTTTGTAACTAAAAGTACAACAATTGGCATGAAAATAATAAACGACAATTTTCAGCAATGCTGGGTGCCTGGTACAATAATTGAAATAGGCAAGTATCCACGAGCTTCCCTGTCCAACCTCTTAGTCAAAACTAAGGTTTATGCAACAAAAATCACCCTCCAATAGTCCCCCCTATCCAACATCCTATATTTAGTGGTATCCCAAATCACCCTCCGTCTCCCTCAAATTAAATTTGGGGTGACTGTTGTCCACCCTGTATGTTATTTGAGTAGGGGAACTGTAAAATGTTTGAGAAGCGGGATTTTTTTGGTCAGGATGCACCCTATACAAGGATATAGGGGAATTAAGTTTAGGAGGACTCTTGGAGATGCTCTTAGACCAAATATCACAGATAGGTAGTGCAGTAGTGCACCCTGAACAAGCTTGTCCTCTACCCATCATCTTAAGTTATCTTATGGCATTCTCAACAATGGTTTGCATGTTGATTTCACAATCATCAATATGCTTAAGCAGAAACTGTGTCACAGCAGAGAAGCACCCAAATGAACGCCCAGCTATTCACCATCCAAGATGCCAAAGCAAGAAAAAAGAAGCATGAAGGTTGAGATTTCAAATGATGTGGAAGTTGCCCGAATAATCAAATTTAATTTTCCATGGAATTGCTTTGATATATCCAAACTTTATGTCACTGTAAAAACCATTCCATTCCTATGAGCCCAAGCATACAGAGGGATGGCCTCTGCGATGGCCGCTCACCATTGCACGACACATTTCAACATCCCCTTCAATACAAATGTTCCACAGCTCTAGCAGTTACACAAAGGATTAACGACTATTATCCTTTACAGGTTACATAGCTTACCTCCTAATCCAACCATCAATAAAACCATGTCTGCCATGTCCCCAGCTCCTCACAATTTTAGAGCAACTGAAAAATATCTCAGGGTGTGCACGACTGGATGCCTTGTTTGTACTTGTACTAGTATATTTGTATGGAAAATTTTGCCGGGCAATGGTGGTCAGAGTGGCTTAGCCCGAGTGGAGAACAGTCCCTGTAATTCAGAGTCCTTGGCTACTTGCAGTACAAGGGAATCTAAGCCCCGTGTTCAGGAATTACAGAAACACCATGACGGATCACATTAGCCACTTCTTCCCTTGTTGGGTAAATCTCGGATCGTCATTGTTCAGCAACTGTTTGTGGGAAGACAAAGGATGAAAACTGAATTCATGGGACAGGCTTGGACTCGGATCAGCACACTGGCCTGGTACACCTTGTCAGTCTGTCACTCACAGGAGCCGCAGAGCTTTGCTACGACGAAGCATATCTGATCTAGCATGGAAAACCCGCTGACGGACGGAGTACTATATCACCAACTACCGACTACGCGACAGGAGCAGCAACCGAGAAATCCGGCTTCGAACAGCACCATGGCAAGCGCCACGGATCTGCGCCGGGATCCGGCAGCCGGAACACGACCTAGCGAGCGCAGGCAACTGAGCGGGAGTGGCAGGCGGGAACGAACCTCTGCGGAGCTGCCCCGGACCTCGCGGAGCACGACCTTGTCGAGGTCGTTGACGCCCTTGCAGTGCCTGACGGGCGCCGCCTCCTGCTTATTCTCCTCGCCCGCCGGCGGCGACGACGCCGAGGCCGACATGGTGTCCTTCCGCCGGACCGAGCACCACCGCACGCCGAGTCCGAGCGGAGTAGTGGAAGCTGGAGAGCCTGGAGGCAGAGGGAGCGCAAGTGGAGAGAGGCAGGCGCAGATGGGGTCGAGGTCGATTTGGGGAATTTCCGGACAGCGCCGCTGTGCGTGCGTGTGCGGGGGACTAAATAATCATCGATCTCGCGTGTGGGTGCGTGTTCTTGCTCGCTTTTGCTTTGCTTCATTCAGCTCGGGCGGGCGGATCGCTGGATGAGCCATGGAATATGGATATATGCCTTTGCTGGTACGTTCTGATGTGCTTCGCTTTCGCTGATAAAAAGGTCATTGCGCTCCATCCAAATCCCAAAACCAAAAAGGCAGCGTTCCATTCCACTTGCTTCGGTGTCTGTACATTTTTGGTGTTTTGCACGGTATGCAAGCCACTACTTGTTAGGGTATATTCTGAGAAGTACCGGATACATACGTGGAGACACAACAACGTTGGGATTGGGATTGGGATGGAAACACTCCACTGTTTTCTCACTGTGAAGAACTCGTTGAGTAAAAAAAAAGTTACATGGAGGTGTTCATCCAAAACAATGCACATCTTGCTTTCTAATAGTCAATGAATTTCGATTCAATTACATATAGTACAAATGTTTATGATACAACTAGATAAATGACATTAGATCGATTACATAATAAGTTTTGATAGACCTATTTGGAGGTAAAATTATTTCTATAAATCTAGGCCTTGTTTAAATCCAGGTATAAAGTTTTAGGGTGTCACATCGGATGTTACATGGGGGTATCGTATGGGGTGTTCGGATACTAATAAAAAAATAAATTACAGAATCCGTCAGTAAACCACGAGACGAATTTATTAAGCCTAATTAATCCGTCGTTAGCACACGTGTTACTGTAGCACCACGTTGTCAAATCATGACATAATTAGGCTTAAAAGATTCGTCTCGCAAAGTAGTCGCAATCTGTGCAATTAATTTATTTTTAGTCTATATTTAATACTCTATGCATGTGTCAAACATTCAATGAGATAGGGTGTAAACCTCTGGGGAGAAACTAAACAGGCCCTGGTTTGACATTCTGAAAGTGGGATGTGTTTTTCTCATCAGTTGTGAAAGGAAGTACCACTATGAGAAAGATACAGACCACTGATTTTCATCTGTCTTTTGTAAATAAATGAATAAGTAGATAAAGGGATTGAATAGGCCACTAGTTTTGACCCCAAAAGTGTACGTACGCTTCCAGACGCCGTCATGCTCCGTCGATGGCGATGATCCTGAGGAAACTGTCGACTGTACTATCCTATAGTCCCAAATCTGTCAACTCGCGCCAGCCAATCAGTAGCCTAGCTGGCTTGTTATCCGATGATCCTTGTACATTTTCCAGTTTCCAGACCAGTCAATCGAAGCAGCAGGGCAATAAAATGGATAAAGATGGGAGCTTGGGTTGAGATCTCGAGTCCCATCACAGGATCCAGGCCGACGCGACGGCCATCGGCCAAGGCGTGCGCTGGCTGACGTAGCCCTCAGACTCGACACTCGCGCCGCGCCAATGTACCGTCGGGCCGGATGCTCCGTGCTCGGCTGCTCGCCCTCGCCCCGGATCAGATTCCAATCGGTGCGACGCCGACCCACCCCACTCGCACTGGAGATTGGCTTGGCGCTTGACCGACCTGCCTGCATCTGCAGAGGTGCGTGGCGCCCGGTGACTTGCGTCGCGTCGCGGGTGCGCGGTCAGAGCCGTGGGAACTGGGAATCGATCGATCGCCGCTGCCTCTTCCCCACCCGCCGCCGCCGCCCACCTTTGTGTGAGCGTGAAGCCTACGTGACGTTAATGAAACGGAGAAAAAAAATATATGCGGCGATGTTGACCAAGCTCTGATTCTCTCCGGCTGCTACACGCATGGTGGCACTTCCCTAGCCCACCAAAGCTGATAGATGCTCCGCGGGCTGTGAGGAGAAAAAAAAAACCTCTCACCTCCTTGAACTATTATCCACTTATCAATCGCAGTACCAGTACTGGTCATAAAATTCCTTACTTGACATGGGAGAAGACTAAGGTCATGTTTGATCCTATATGGTATAAACTTAGTGGCTAAAGTTTAAACCACTCTCGAAACAGGAGGTCCAAAGTGTTATCTAAAGTTTAGACTAGCTCACAAAACTTTAGACCACGTAAGTGAGTTAAAAGTGGTCTAAAGTTTTAGTCTTCAGCCTTAATCAACTAAACTTCAGACCTGAGAATCCAAACATACCCTAAGACTCATGTTCTATTTGCAGTTCAAAAGATTTTAGCAATTTAGCTCATTATTATTCGCCGTCTCTATATTTTTCACTACCTTTGTCACTTCGGAGCATCTCACAATTGGTTATTGTTATAAGGGGTACACAAAAATACTTTTTTCCTCTTATAGTATCAAATAAGTATGATTAGATTCATCAAGAAATATACTTTCATATTATACCTAGCCATAAACATTAATATTCTTCTCTATAACTTCAATGAACTTGAGATAATTTGACTTAAAACAAAGCTAATATATCAATATTTAGTGTCAAAATGTACATATTATTCTATATAAACTTTGTGAAATTTAAGATAGTTTGGCTTAAGACAAATAAAACACTAGCATTTGCGGAACGGAGGTAGTAGTATTAAATTTGGCCTAATTCCTTCGTGTACAAATATACATGAACTATTTTTTTGACTTTGTGGATGGCTTCACGGGGAAAAATATCTTCACAAATATAGACACCCCCACCCCACTGGCCCACCCAACCACGCACACAAAGTGTATTATGATTATACTTCCTTCGATCCAGTTTATAAAATATTGTCAATTATGGCACGGTCTCCCAAATTACAATTTAGTTACTTATTTATTCTATATTATATTTTTATAATAGAAAATTATGATTATTGATAGTATATTTGACTACAAATCTGATCATGCCAAGTTGTATTACAACAGTTAAAATTTGTTCGTCATATTATTGGTTAAAAATGTAAGTTCAAATATTGGGCATGTCTCATGATGGAGACCGTGGCTATGGAAATTTTCGCCAAACATGGATGGTCGCTGAAAAGGCTTAGCGCTTAGCGTTTAATCAATTTTCCCTTTGTTTGGCTCCGCTTTTTGAGAGCTTAAAAAACAGCAAGAGGCTGGATTTGTAATAGGAATTGGTTGTGTGCAAAACTCTTGCCGAGACCGGAATAAAAATTCCTTTTTTCTAAAAAAAAAATGTGTGCCTTGTGAACTGGACCGCAGGGAGTAGTGATACGTGTAACATTTGGATGGTTCCCTTCCAACAAAAATATTCATGACTAGCTTATCTATGTTTTGCCTTGTAGATGGCTTCACTTCAGTACAACAGGAACACACATTGAGACCAAATACAGATCACCACATAGCGATCTTAACAAGTTCAACCAGTAGATAAGTTCATCATCAGTCCAGTTCATGGTCGGTGCTAGGTGGCAGAACAACCAAAGCTGGATCGAGCCACGAGCAGGAGCAGCGATGGGCTCGCCGCCGGGCGACCGCGCGCGGGCGGCGCGGCACACATCGGCAACATGCCAATCTACTTCGGAACCGGTCGGCGGCGAACTCGAGCAGGAACTTGTCCATGTACTGTATATAGACCGTAGTGGGTCATGTCTTCCTGGCAATTAAAATTTCTTAATGATATCAAAGGCTGATGGTTAGTAAGTAATAGAGATTTGCACAGCAATAAAAACTTTAAAATATTGACACTCTCTTGAATTCCCTTCAACCTCCGCCGCTGAGGGGAGCAGATGGATAGGCGGACCTCGGGAGAGAGAGATGATTTTTATTTTTTTTTGAAAGGCTTAGAAGGGGTTTAATCCCCTACTGAAAAATATATTTAAAAAGTGTTAGAAGATTACAAACCAGAAAAGGGAGAGGGAAAAGGGGGCCTAAAAAGAGAGATGGAAATTTGGAGGAGATTTTATATATATATTAGATACATGTATAGGTATATAAGTAATAAGTGAGATAAAACGACAACTGAACTCTCGTCGTGTTCCAATCCACTACGACTGCAGCAAATGCAAACTCATCAGTCATATCGTGCATCCTCACTTATTGATCCCAATAGTACGCGCACGCGCCAAACAAGTTTGAGGCCGACGGGACGGAGACTTGGAGAGGATCTTCTCTCTTGTGTGTGTTCAGCGGTCGACTCACATGGCGTGGATACGCGCACGCACATCGAAGCAGCTCAGGGAACGTCCCCATTGATATCATGATGTACAGTAATTCTAGCCGAACAGTGACACTTTTTTTCCTTTTGAATAGGAACCAGTGAGACACTTGCATAGTTGCATAGCATAGCCAGATGTTTGGAGAACCAGCTATAACGCTCCCAGCTAGAAACACCACCAGGGGCTACCTATCAACACATAGAACTCGCTAAGACAAAAAAAACATTGAGATTTCAGCAGAATCTCTCCTAAAAACTGGGCATCTGAGATATAAAAATCACCGATCATGTATGATATAGAATTATGACTGGGATTTGAACGCGGGTGAGCAGCCTGGCCACTGCCAACACCAAGCTATGAGTTCGTTCGCATACGCTTTTGTGTATAAACCAGTCTGTCAGCCATGCACACGGTATATGTATGTCCAATTAAACCTTGGTAGATCTCTCGAGAGTAGCTCCAGCATACGTGAGAATCAAACCATAGTGGTAGGAAATCGAACCAAGCACACCGAACCATGAGGTGTCATACGTGAAATCAGATCTTGCATACAAGTTGAACCAAGCTAGATTAAGAAAAACTCCTCCTAACAGCGAGACAGATAGTACCAAGCCGAGAGCGATAGATTCACACACCTTCCTAAAGCTAACACGTGGAGAGAGAAACAAAAGTAGCAGGCCCCGTGAGCTGAGGCACCAGGTGATTCTGCAGAGCAAAATCGTTTCACACTAGAGGTATCCTGACTAGAGATATGGAAGATGCAAAAAAATTTCCATAAACGCAGTCGTCACCATGAAAATAACAGACTCTTATCTTAACAAATCTTTAAAAGAAACCCCCGAAAATGCTTGCTGAAGATATTCCTTAGGTGCACCGAAATGAAACCAGGTCTCCAAGCGGAACCCTAGGAGGCGCCGACCCACGGCCTCCCACTGGCCCGGCGCCCCGCCCACCTCCCCCCCACCCTCCTCCCTCCCCATGCCCGACACCCCCGTTGTTGGAGACACCCCGGCCGGGCCGAACCCTACGAAGCCCCGACCTACGGCCTCAACTCCACCACCGCCGCCAGTGGCGCCGGTCGCCACTCACTGGCTGGCGCCGCCCCCACACCCCCCTCTCCCCCGCCCCCCTCCCCACGCCCGACACCTTTGCCATTGAGCGCCTCAGGGACCCTCGCCTCCCGAGCCGTCGCCGCCGACGCCAGCACTGCCGGCCATGCCGGGCTCACCAAGAACAAGACTCGTGCTCTCCACCATGGATCCGGTGGCTGGGCGCCTCATGAGCTCCCTCCCCACCGCCGACGCCGGGATTCACTTCCGCGGCCATCTCCTTGTCCCCATCGCTCACGATGCTGGGCCACCCCGCCGCACCCACCACCTCCACCAGATCCGCGGATGTGGATGCCCCTAGGCTGCGCGTGGACGCCGATTCTGGCGGGCATGTTGTTGGTATTTATTAACTTGCCACTTGTTTTAGTAGTCACCTAATGTATACCTACATCTCTTAACATTACTTATCAGGTTGTCATCCCTATTGATGATGCTAGAAATGCTTGTTGGTACTACGTAGCATTACTACTAGAATAATACTAAATAGTTCTTTATTAATTTATTTGACTATGAGGAATATATAGATATGAATGAAAAGGAATCTACAAGTGCACAGATAATTATACCATTGTAGCACTTCACCCGAGAGTATTTCATGTATCGTTATTTATATTTTTACCACAGGGAAGGTCTAACATGGACAAGTATTGATAACTTATACTATTGATGGAGAAGTAAATCATAACCAATATTCTACTCATAACAGGGGTAAGTCATAGGATAATATATATATATATATATGATAAGTATTGATCAATAATAATGATAAATCACTTAGAGTACTCCTTTCTATGACATCAGCATGGTCAGGTAGAACATTAGAGGAATAATTTCTAAGTCATTCTTAATTATAAGTCAAAGCATACATTGATCAGTGCAATTACACCTAATAGTCATTGCTAAGATCATTTTCATATCTACACATAAGGGATATTACTAAGAGAGATTAAGAACAGAGCTTGTCCCCCTTCGTAACCTACGTGCTACCTACATCGGGGAGTGGACTACAAAAGACTCAACGGGAGTGTCACGTCCACGATCTACCACATGACCCGGAATATATGGTGTATCCGCAGGTAAATAATATATAAGTACCACGCTTACACAATGTCGACCACCCACCCATAGATCCTTAGGGTGAGCGCTATATGAACATATGCATGAATATGATCAGTGGCGGAGCCAGGATTTATACTCAGGGGGGACGGCCGTCAGGAATTATACTTAGGGGGGGCCGGCTCGGTCTTTTTCATTGCGATAATTTTATTATCTAGTTGTGTTTTGTATGATTATATTATTTAGAAGATATTAATAGGTATATATGACAAGAATTTTATATAATCTCCCTCTTAATATAAATAAAAAATATTAAGTCATACTACTAATTTTTGTTGTTGTGAAACATTGGGGGGGGGGCATGGCCCCTGCCAGCCCCCCCTTGGCTCCGCCAGTGAATATGATGATAATCTAACTATACTAGGTCTATAATCAAAGTGGACGATGAACATTATAACGAAGAACATGAATAAGATGAATACTAATATTGTCATAACAATTGTAGCAGGCATATCAAAATAATGGAGATACAAAAAGAGAGGGGGTACAAAGATTATACCGAACCACGCTCTTGACACGATCGAAAATCCAAGCAAAGCCTGCTTGCCTCCCTCTAGACCTAGCCTAACTAGCTATGCCCTAAAATATGATGGACCTCTGAGGATGATTAGGATTTCTGTCTTCTCAAATGACTTAATGCCTCAGGGGGTGGCAGGAGCTGGTATATATAGCCGGAGTGTCCATAGTGAGCCCGTGATCAAACCGACTTAAAGAACGGCGTAGATGCAACCTAGGAGGCGGTGGAGAACCGACATAACAATGGAGGATGACATATGGGCCATGGAGGGCCGGGCGGCCTACAGGTGTGGCAGCCCCTCGGGCTCCACCTCGGTGTAGAGTCCTCTCGAGTCTTCTGGTGTCTGTTTCGCTGCGGATAAGCGTGATTAACTCTGACATCTAGGTCCACCTTGATGGTTTTCTGAATAAAACCTGCAGAAATCATAGATTCACCAAAACTCATGGAATTTGTTAGTTTAAACCCCTAGACCTGTGTTGGTGATCATATTTATTCCCTTATGCATGTTATATTGACGGTTTATAATGTTTGTTAACTACCCTAAACACATGCGTCGACCTTAACGCAACGGCCGATGAGTCCGGCGGGTCCCGACATGGACACCGGCAGCTAGAAGCCGTTGGCACCTCAGGCCCCCCACAGCCCCTCCCCTCTCTCACCGGACGTGGCCCCGTTCCATTCGGGTTGCTTCTCTGGAGGGAGCACGAAGAGCCGTCGCTGGGTGGACGACGATGGCGAGGAGTCCGACGATGACAACCCTACAACCTACCTCAACGTCGTTCATCGCCCAGCAAAGCAGGTAGATGTGTTCCCGCCATGCGCCCAGACTCGTCTGATCATGACTCGGGGTCGTGGCGTGGTGGACACTGGACGATAGGGACTAGGGCAAAGACAGAGGAGACGCAGCCGGCCATGCCCCAACTGGTGCACGGCCTGCCTGCTCAGCAATTGGATGGCCGCATCCCTGCCCGCCAATGACTTGGTCGACGCGGAAGGGTCTCTGCACCCAACACCGATGGGTGGCGGGAGATCCTCCCATGGCAGGAGACACAACCTACGACCGCCTCAGTTGGGCATCGCCAAAAGCAGCTCCCGCAGGCTCAGAGGATCCCCACAGAGCTTCACGACAGATGCTTTAACTATCTCTCCTACTCACACCGAGTCACAACTTGCCGGTTGCCACGATGTTGCCTACGCTGTCACAGCTATCGCCACCTCGCCAGGGACTGCAGGCGGCCCATGTCTGCAAAGTTGGCGACGAAGGGTGGCAACCTGCCATGTCACTCTGCTCATGGCGACCCTCTGGCCTCCCAGGCGCCACACGGCGGTCCAACGAGCTCGGATGGAGCAGCGCTTGAGGCCATGGGGGCGCCGACGGCACCTGCCACCGACGTCGCCAGAGTAAGCCGGCGAGGGACATCAGCAGGGGCACTCCTACTGATAACGCCTCTTCTTCTGCTGCTACACTTTGCTCCCTTGAGCCAGATCCGCTGGCATTGGCGTTGTGTGCGAGCGCAAGACCTCCTGCACGGGTCATCTCGTTCGACCTGATGTTGGAGGAGCTTGTCGCCTCGATCGTCGTGAGCCGTCCAATGAGAGCAACAACACCTGAGTGCCTGCCTACTCAGACGACAGCCCCTCAGGAGGTTGAAGCACCAGTGGTGGATACCTATTCTCCGGCGACAGCTGCTTAGTGGACGACGGACTTGTCTCTGATATCGCTAGTGCAGGGGCCGCGATAGCTCACGCCACCACAGGCGGGACCACTCGGCGTCACAGATGGCTGCACCACCCCCAGCGACGCGACGCCCACATCACGCGAAGCTGCCCGGTGTCTCGCTCGGTTCACTGAGGAGGTGCAACTCAAGCGAATGTCGCCATTGATCGCCAGCCCACCAAGGCAGCAAATGGCAACCACAAGGCAACCCCTGCCAAAAAGGAGCAGACAGATTGTCGCTCAGCCGCTGGCACACATTCCAACCTCCAAGCGGGGAGAGGTGCTGCCCATGCAGAGAATGGGCTTTGCACTACCGGCAGCTCCAATTTCATCCGCGTCCAAGTGAGCATACGACGACTTATTCGTAGGGAACTTGATGTCGAGCGAAGTGAAAGCTATGGACAAGCTGTTCATGGCGACCAATGCTAGGACTGGTAGAAGAATCTTCTCGAATGACGGAGCAGGGTTGCGCGGCCAGCAGCGGAGACGCTGAAAGGTCCTTGTGTGATTTTGGTAATTGAGTGACAACCCTAGGTGGACTAATTGTGTTTATGTGAGATACCCAGGTGATTAGTCCACAGGTACATGTGTGTGAGCAACATATGCCATGTAGGTGGAAATGGCTCAGAGATGTTGCAAAGCTCACACATGTGATGATGAAGGAGCTCATTGAACATGAGACATGACATTGAGTCATGTGATCAAGGTGGAGAAGATCAAGACAAGACTTGGCTTGATAGACCGGTTGCAAGCGTGAAGGGCAAGTCGGAGGCTTTGGAGCGATGGATCGCGTGGCGGTGAAGCTTGAGCAAGACTTGGCGCCGATGGACGAATGCAACGGTGAAAAGCAAGTGAAGTCAAGATCGATGAACCAATATGATCATGTGATGATATGAAGTGAATCATATCATTGTTGATCATGTTGGTGCATGTGTTTCATCAATAATGGAGGAGATGGAATGAAATGTGCAAGGCAAAGTTATAACCTAGGGCATTTCATTTCATCGGTCATAGGTGTGTAGAGAAGTTGATGACCGGGTTTAGGATAGATGGCCGTACTATCAAGATGGGCAAACTTGTTTGCATATTGGTCATATAGTGTCACTCGAGTGATCTAACTTTGCATCGTCGCTAGGATTGAGTGGCGTGGCAAGTTGAGTAGTTAATCCTTTGGAAAATGATTGTGAAAATACTAACACACATACACATGGTGGTGTATACTTGGTGGTGTTGGCACATTTACAAAGGAGATGAAGTTGGAGTTGATGTGGATCAACTCGACGATGAAACGGATACGAGAAGGGTTCGAAACTTCACTGGCGGAGTGTCCGCCCATAGAGTGCGGACAGTCCGACAGCGCCACCGGCGCGCTGTACAGAAAAGACAGGGTTTCACAGAGTGCACCGGACGCTAGTCACGCAGTGACCGGACTCTGGGGTCCTACGTCCGGTCTGTGGCAGCAATGAAGGCGCAGACGTCGGTCTTCGAACGGACGCTGTGATACTTTATGACCGGACGCTGGGTGGGTGCGTCTGGTCCCGTTGATGTGGCGGCACAGAGAAAAGGAGAAAGGACCGGACGCTGATGCTGCGTCCGATCATGACCGACCTGACGCGTCCGGTCGCGGTTTAGCATCTCTCGAAGCTTACTGGAAGTGACCGGACGCTAGAGTCCTGTGTCCGGTCTTGGCACTGTGCTGCGTCCGGTCATCATTTGACTGTTGAGACCAAGCAACTGAGGTTGAATAGAGGCGACACGTGGCGAGCATCCATTGATCGGACGTTGAGGTCCTGCGTCCGGTCGATCTGACCGGAGCGTTCGGTCACCCCGAGCTGTGCCCAGTGAAGAGGTACAACGGCTCTATTTTTATGGGGGCTATAAATAGAAGGGGTCTCGGTCTTGGGCTGGTAGCTGAGCACACTAGAGCCTTGGTGGCTTATGTGGTAGTGCTTGGGAGCCATCCATCTCACATATGTTTGATAGTGATCATCCGATTGTGTAAGAGAGCGATTATAGTGCGATTGCATCGTGAGGTTGCATGGAGTGGCACTAGCTGATCGAGTTGCAAGCCGGTGGTGCTTGTTACTCTTGAAGGTTGCCACCTCCTAGACGGCTTGGTGGTGGTCTCCGTCGAAGCCCGCAAGAAGCTTGTGCGGGGCTCCAGAGAAGAGCTTTGTGAGGGGCATTGTGCTCGCCCCGCGGGAGCCACGAAGAGCAACTCTAGTTGAGAGTGTCATTGAGCTGCCCTTACTTTCGGGGTAGGTTCTTGCGATATCCGACGTGCGGGCTTGGTGGGTGATGCCAATTAGCCGCCGAACCACCAAGTGAGCGGTTGGCAAGCACGTGAACCTCGGGAGAAAATCACCGTGTCAACATTGTTCTTCCCGTTGGTTTGCAATCTCCTTACACAAGCTTGTGGTTACTTTCATATACATTGTGCTCGTGTAGTTTCTTTTGTAATTAGTTAGCTTATGTAGCTCACTAGTTATCTTCTTGCTTGAGTAGCATAGAAGTAGCTCCTTTGCGTAACTAATTTGGTTTGTGTAACATTGTTAGTCACATTGCTTAGTTTATGTAGCTAAGTATTTGCGCTTTCTAATTTGGCATTGGTTGTCTTGTTATTGAGCATTGCTAGTAAACTTAGGAGCTTTGTGTTTTTGCTTACTAGAATTGTGTAGGAGCTCCCCGGTGTGCAAAGTGCTAGTGGCATAGGTTTGTGTGACATTGCTCCTAGAATTGGATAGGTGTGCTCTAGCTAGCCTGACACCTTTGTTGAATAATTGGGATCTTTATAAAGTGCTTGTGAACTTCGATAGAGAGGTGTAGTCGTGGCCAGACCGATTGTTTTAATTCCACATTTATTTTGGTTAGTCGGAGCGATTAAATTTAGAAACGACTATTCACCCCCTCTAGTCGTCATCTCGACCTTACAAGTAGTATCGGAGCTAGGTCTTTTATTTATGGTCTTCACCGACCTGAGAGGATGCCGAATTTTGACGCTCGGGTTCATGTCCATCTCCTCGGGGCTGATGGGGACGACGGAGTTGTACCTGGGGCAGCGCCCGGACACGGAGCAGTGGACGAGCGAGCGCAGCGCGGCCGTGGCGCTGGCGGAGTTCCGGGCGAGGCTGGAGGAGGTCGCGGACAAGATCGAGAGGCGGAACACCGACCCTTCGTTGAAGAACCGGACGGGGCCCAGCCTGGACCGGTGCTCCGTGGCATAGCCAACAGCATCACCATTTGAGCAGAGCGGACCCGCCGTAGCCAACCGTGTACGATACGTGGACTTGTGGAGTATCATCGTGTCAGATAATAAGGTGGCCCTAGTTGGCGTTTGTAGACGGTGCTCGCGTAAAATTCTCCACCACACAAAATAATGATTAGTACGTGAGATGGTTGAGTGTGGGCTTGGGTGCTTGGCGTACCTTGCGCCATCAGCTTTAGGGTGGCCACTTTTTAGCAAAAAAAAAACGAAAATCAAGCTGAACCGAGTTGAAATGTTGTTTTTTTATTATTTTTGCTTCAAGTTGAACCGAGTTGTATTATTGTTCAGTTGAACTGAAATCAAGCCGAAAAAACCAACGCCAATTTATTGGTTTTTTCTTTTTCAACTAACCGATTGGCTCTTGATTTCTAAAAACCGAATCAAATTCTTGGTTTAAACCAATTGCCCACTTCTAATTAGCTTTGATTAGTATATACAACCCAAAAGGCTTGTCTTGAGCGGTCCCTCTCTCGCCACCCAACCGATGTTGGATCCTACGCAGTACTGTTGAAGTCGGGCTTACCGGGAGCATTGCTCCGATGACTGAAGCACCAGAGTTCATCGATTTTCTTAGGGCCTCTAGTAATGGAGGGATGAGTGTCCTTCTAAACATTGACTCGTACTCCGCGTCACTCCGCTATGGGTGACACGGGAGGAATCCCTAATGCCGCCAAAACTAGCCGCACCACCTCACATGTTTGGCCCGCCGTCACCCCACCGCAACACTAGAACTACTGAACAAATCAAAAACATTTAAGGTCCATTTACCACACCTCTAGCTTCTGATTAGATCTTACAGTTTCTAGATTAAATTAATTTGATTTATTTTTTTATATTAAATCTAAATTATAAAGAGAATAAGTCATGTAAATACACTTGACACTCCTAATATAAACTTCTAAATCCAAGATTTCTAATCTACAAGTACCTAGCTCTAAAAAATCTAGATCCGGAACTCTACCAAAACAGAACCTTAGGACGAAGGGGATGTCTCCCAGAGGCTAACCCATATGAACAGCATCTCTATTCTCTCTGTCGCGTATTGTTGAAAACGCACGAACTCCATTTACACAGAAGGCGGAAGTGCTTTAGTTTCAACTCTCCCGAGATGTATTGAATGCACGTATGCAAACACAAATTGGCGTTGAGAATACGCAGTTTAGAAGCAATTCAGGGGAAATTTGTTCTACAAGTCACGATGATAGAACCGAAAAACAGGAGAGGGTACATATATGGATCGAGTCGTTTATACAAACACACCTATGAACGCACGAGCGTGCACGCACACACACGAAAGACTTAACCGGCATATCCCGAAATCAACAAATTCATAAGTAGCAACTGCATCTTCTTCAGCCTCTCTCTCTCAAACCAGGGACACAAATCACTTGGCTCTCTTCCTGTCGCGCTCGGCCCTCCGGCGTGACCGGCGCTGCCGTCCGCCTGACTCGTCGAACTCCGAGTACTTCTCGTCGAGCTCCTCGAAAGATTTCTGCAAATCGCAAGTTGGTGACCGTCAATCCGTCATGCGCGGAGCTGGCCGCTGAGCATGCCCAAACGTAATCGTAGCGTTCGTGTAATTGAAAGGGGAACCAACAGGCAACAGCTAGCAGACAGGCAAGGATATATAGAAAGGGAACAGCGAAGCGTACGTCTCGCATCTCCATGAAGCTGACGGTGTAGAAGGTCACGGCGGCCGCGGCAACGATGCCGAGGATCGGGACGACCATTTGGGCAGCTCCACCTTCCATGGCGGACTGCACTCACTGAACGACCGCCACGCCGCAATCTCCTGAGTCGTGTGCCACTCGGTGCCAGCCCTATCCAGATACACATCTCGCTTTATGTGTTTTTGCACTCGCCCACTTTAACAACAGGAAATTTGCGTATTGACCAGGAGCACATGCGGACCGGCCTGGACAGCCCAGTACCTCTTGTGCGGCCTTCTCGTGGCAGGTGATGGGCTTTCGGAAGCCCAAGTAGCCCCAGGCCAGTGCACAGATCACAATGGAACAGTTTTTGCCACAGAAGGGAAACACTAGAGATTCTAGTCTCCTCATGCTTAATTTTTTTTAGATAACGGTCTACTTATATATACTTAATGAGCACACACTTTTATTTAGCTTCTAGTCTAGCCTTCTGCACTTGCCTGCTCACACTTATAGTGCAGGAAATGATCACACGGAAGCAGTGTATGTGTATCTATAGTGCTCATGCTTTACGTAATTACTACTAGTACAGTAAACAATTACTACATCGCGTAGCATCGGTCGATGAGGTAACGTCAATCGTGTTCGCTGGGCTTATAAGTCGTACTTTTTTAGTCAACGAATAATATTTTTCTCTTACATCAAATCAGCCAACAGTACTTATAAGTCGTACTTTTTTAGTCAACGAATAATATTTTTCTCTTACACCAAATCAGCCAACAGTACTTTCAGCCATAGCTTATCAGTCAAACGAACATGGCAAATATAGTCGCAGTTGCAAGGCCCCTGCACGACCTCAGCATGTAAGACTGCGACTGTTTTCTGCATATTGTATAGGCATCGACGTCGACGACCAGCATTCAGCCGATGACCGAAAGCAGGGGGCTCTGACGGCTCCCACGCCGAGTTGATCAGATGCGGCTCGTCAGTCGTCACAGTGTCCTGCATGCGAACCAGGATCTCGTTTAGATTGGTGTTAGGAATCAGTATTTGACACTGTAGCACTTTCGTTTGTATTTGACAATTATTGTCCAATCATGGCCTAACTAGGCTCAAAAGATTCATCTCGTAATTTACAATTAAACTGTATAATTAGTTATTTTTTTATCTACATTTAATACTCTATGCATGTGTCCAAATATTTGATGTGATGAAGAGAGAGTGAAAAAACCTGCAATCTAAACAAGGCCCCAGGTCGAGGTTGCAGAACGTACAGTGGTCTGATTGACTGATTCCATGGAGATTGCTAAAATTCAGAGGTTACGCATTGTCAGTGATCTGTTTCATGCGCCACGAGCCCACGACAAACAAAAGTATCCCAGAAGATTCGTTTTGGTAGTATAAGTAATCTTTCTTTATCAAAGAACAATGCTATTTCTTCCGTTTCATAGAGGGGGAAGATTTGGTGGCTCTGGTAGACTCCGTGTACCACGTTTCAGTTCGTTTCAACCACATTTCATTTATTCTCGCTTCTAGAATCCTGAAGGCTGGCACATTAATGGTTATTCAATATATACTATACCTGTAATAAGGCTGTAAAACATCCCAAAATGTTTGTGTGACGTTTATTGTAAGGGCAGCGTACAACACTTGAGACCCAGTTCATTTATGCTTAATTGTGCATATACTTTATTTATTGGCTTCTACACTTGCTTTGTTCATAGTTCAGTACACAGCAAATGCACACATGCATAGCATAATAAGGTAGCAGTCCGCTTACTCAATTACTACTACTAGTACGTTAAAACATTACTAGTATATCCCATAGCTTCGGTCTGATGGAGGTGATGTCACTGCAGTCGTTGCAGTCCTGCATGCTTCATGGACGGGCGATCGGTTGATTGATAGCAGGGGGCTCTGACGACTCATCAGTCATCAGTGTCAGTGGCGTCCATCAGTTATCCTTGGGAATGTAGCCTCCCAGGACCATGGCGTTGACGTAGTCCTGCACCCTGTGGAACGGCAGGCCCGGCAGCGCCACCGCCAGCACCCGCATCATCATCAGCAGCCACCCCTCCCGGAAGTAGGCGCGCTGGTAGCCCAGGTACACGCCGCGGCCGAGCTCCCACGCCGAGCTCACGCGGCTCGTCACCGCGTCCAGCACCGAAGACGAGGCCTCCTCGCCCGGGATCTCCCTCAGCACCTGCATGCATGCATTGCAATTTGCAGTTGCAAGGAGATGAAAATGCAGATGGAACGCAGTAGCAGCTCAGCCAGTGGTCTGGTTGAATGATGAATAATAAATCACCTTGAGCTTGTAAGATTTGTCGAAGTGGAGGCCAAGCCCGAGATGCAGGAAATGGGCGGCGGAGCTCTCGTTGGGCAGCCGGGGCAGCGCGTCGTCGCCGTAGGTGATCCGGAAGTGGCGCTTCCTCGGCCGGTCCAGGTTCCTCTCCAGGAACATGGCGAACATGGCGTCGCCGACGCGCGGCTGCCCGAACGTGTACACCCCCGCCAGCCGGTCCAGCACCGCCTTCTCCTTGTGGTACGCCAGGATCGCCGCGAACAGCACCGCCAGCGCGCCGCCCGACCCGTGCCCCGTCACCAGCAGCCGCGCCTTCGTGTTCGCCTCCAGCAGCTCCTTCACCGTGTCCCGGATCGTGTAGTACGCGTACACCTGCGGCGGCCGCATGCGGAAATCAGTGCATGCTCATCGATCAGCGTCGCCGGCCGCCGGCGTGCGTGTCCGTGCATGTGCATCGACGTGTAGTGTAGATGACGACGACGACGAAGCAATCCAAGACCGTACCTTCTGTGGCTTGCCCTTGATGTGCTCGACCCACTTGGGCCAGCCGATGTTGCGCTGCGCGCCGAGCGCGTGGGTGTGTAGGCGGCGTGCGCGCGGCCGAGGCGGGGGATCTTGTACCACGACGGGTCCAGGTCGGCGCACCACCCCGCCGCGTCGAACGGCCTCGTCCCGCGGAACGCCACCACCACCAGCTCCGCTTCCGCCGCCGCCTTGTCGCAGAACACGAAGGCCTGCGCCGTGGACGCGTTCTGGAACTCTGCATGGTACCGAGAAGAATCAAGAATGTCGGCTTTGTTGCAATGCAAGTGCGAACACACACAGCAGCAACGTCTTACCGTTCCAGCAGTTGTAGAAACGCACGAACTCCATCTGCATGCTCCACAGTGCGGCCGTTTCGATCAGCTCTTCTTCCTAACTCGACCGAATGAACGAACGCACAAAAGGAGCGCACGTTACCTGCCAGTGGCTCGTGACGACGTCGCGGATGAACTTCTCGTTCTCGTAGGCCAGTTTGGACGCCATGACGCAGTGCGCGGAGTCGAACCGGCTGTCCGTCGGCTTGATGCTCCGGTCCAGATCGACTCTCCGGTCGATCAGCCCCATCACCGACCGGTACGTCGGCGACGACCTGTCAGGACACTCCATCCTCCCTGCATGCGCGGCCACGGTAGAACGTCAGAACGAGGCGAACTGCGTCAGACACCGACTTCTCTTCTTTGCACTGCATGCCCTGATGGCATGCATGCACTGCACACGCGTGTGTCGCAAGCAACCACGCTGGCAACAACCGGCAAGTTAATTACATGCATGCACTGACCATGGAGGACGTTGTCGACGAGGTTGAGCACGAGCTCGACGGCGGCGCGGAGCGCGGCCAGCGGGCCGGAGAGCGAGAGGAGGAGGACCTGCAGGAGGAGGTTGAGGAAGATGGCGAGGCGGCACGCGAAGCTGCGGACCTCGGTGCTGGTGAAGCAGTCGACGGCCCTGTTCCGGCCAACCTTGGGCGAGAAGAGGAGGTGCAGGAGCTCCACGGGGCCGGCCCTGTCCGGCCGCAGCACCATGTAGTCATTGCTGAAGCAGTAGTCGAGCTTGCTCATGCTTTGCAATGCACTGCTGGCTGTGACCACGATGTATCCTTGTGGCAGAGCGCAGGCAAATGCACTTGTGGGGGACAGAGAGGGGTAGTGTATGTTATAGTTCAACAAGGAAGAGGAACAGGAACCGACCAGAAAAAAAAAACTTGGACGAATTCAAAAGGGATTCAGGGAAGGGGAATTTTGGCCACAGGCATCCTCAGAAATATGGATCAGTGCTTCACCTTAGGAGAGGAAAATAAGGTTCCAGATGAGAATGTTGATTGGTTGCACAGGAATGATTCATACAACATGCCAGATGCAACAAAGACCTCCCTTCAATTGCTGGGTATACTGCATACAACTGTCAAATGCATATCATCTTATATATAATTTCGTAAAGCAGATATGCTACATTTGCTGCAAGACTATGGGTTTCATTTCTACTTGACATCTTTTTTAATTCTTCTTAATTGACTAGATTTAGTAGTAAAATAATGTACAAAATATAACATATATATCTACCTTCTTCCCTCTTTGTAGATGATGAAATACTATCAGAAACTAGCGTTCATTCAACAAATACCGCATCAGTTGGTGACTGTGCAATCGCAACACCCTCATGTAAGGATTCCCGTAGGATATTAACAAATGAGCAACGTGAAGCTAAGCGTGCAAGGGAAAGAGAGCGTTATGCAAGATTGACACCTGAGCAGATGGAGGTGAGACGAGCACGTCAAAGTATCCAAAGTGATTGTCGACGTAATGCTCAAACTCAGGAGCACATTGAAGCAACAACAAAAAAAAAAAAAAAAAAAAAGAGACAAGATAAGGATGGAAAGGGATCGTCGGCGCAACACTCTGAACAGCGATTCCATTGCCATAGAGAATCCAGAGTATATCCCCGATGTTGTACCACTTCATGAAAATTCAACTACCCCAGCTTATTCGTTTACTCGTAAACGATCGTAAATTTCCAGCCGAAAATAGTGTTTTTCTCTCACACCAAATCAGTCAACAGTAAATAATTCACGATACGATACGGCCTCCCGAACAGGAACGATTGGGTTATCCCCGAGGCAAGTGGACCACCAATTTACAACCAGACAGCTTCAAGCCAGGCACAGCTTGTCAGTCCCCTAGATATGGATCCTCATCGGATAACACATAGGCGACGTGTGCCATCTGGAGAGAGACAATCGCTACTAGCACGACAAAACCAACATTTTGAAGAAATCACTGCAAGGAAAATAATCGCTTCAATCCAGGAGAATCCATGCATGACAACTGAAGATGGCATTGGATTTCAAACACCAAATCATTCTTGTGTCAGAGACAATGGTACTTAATGATGCTTCATTACTCCTTTCGACTAATTTATTTTATCCTATAAAATAAATAGCATGACTATACTCACCCTGTCACTAAAAAAAGAAACCGGTCCAAGCTCTCAACATCCCGCAACCGACGAGACATGTCCACCCACAGGATACAATGGTAATACACTTTATTTTATTTAATCTATTGGATATTCATTATCTATCATCAAAAATGGTATTTACCATGATTGTTCAATACAATTGAGTGCTTATCCACAAATATGTACCCTTTGGTCTTTCTCACAAGTCCCTACGCAACAGGTGAAGACGAGGGCATCATATTTGAAGAGGATGAAGAAGCTGACGAGGGGTATCTATTCGCTGGCCAAGGTACTTATGCTAAATATAATAGAAAATGTACTTACATTCGTGCCTTTGGAAAGTATTAGTAACTCGTTTGTTAAATACCACTTCAGATGAGGAAGTTAACGATGATGATGAGTTAGGTGATCCTCGAGAAGAAGACTCTACATCTATTCCTAACATACCTGATCCTTATGACGGGGTGTATAGTAACATACTAGCATCCCTGAAGAGGAGCATAAGCTAAAGCCCGTTCACAACTGCCAGCACTACAATGCAAAGAAGTTTGAATTCGAGCCACCTAGATTCTGTTGTCGCAGTGGAAAGATTGAGCTATCCACACCAGACACACCACCTGACCCCATGAGACTATGGTTGAGTGCAGATGCTGATGCTAGGCACTTTCGTGATAACATTCGTTTTTTCAATGGTCTTTTCTCACTCACTTCCCTCTACTGTTACCTTGATAGTATGACCACATATATCAGGAACAGTGGTGTATACACGTTCCGTGCACATGGCCAGATGTACCACAATATACAGTCATTTGGTAGACAGGAGGGTACACAACCTAAGCATCTAGAGCTATACTTCTACGATGACGATCCAAGTCTTGAGCATCGTTACTGCAGCTGCCGCAAGAAACACTATGAAAAAGACAAAGAAGTTATTGAGAGGTTGGTTGCCATCCTTCGTGGTAATCCATACTCTGACAGACTTAGGACTATGGGGTGGATTGAACAAATTGATGACTACTATGTGACACTTAACCTTGACCAAAAAATGGACCAGGGAGTGTATAATGTGCCGGTTAATTCTGAGGTGGACGCTATTTGGATTGAGGGAAAAAATGGACCAGAGAGTGTACAAATTGATGGACAGTTCCAACATAGTGTAATCCTACAAGGAAAAAATAGGCAAATGTATGGTATCCGGTCATACAATAGATGTTATGACCCACTGTCATACCCTATGTTCTTCCCTAGAGGTGAACTTGGGTGGCATATTGACATTCCAAAGGCAAATGTGAGTATGGAAGAAGTGATGGCGGCACGTGCACTCCGCAAGGCACGTTCAGATAATAACGAGGATGAACCAGGTTAGTTGTTTCCTCATAGTAGTTTACACTGTTCATTCTTAAGCATGCTATTTTCCATCACTAATTTCCATCTAATTGTTTGTGCAGAATCTCCTAGCAATCTATGTGTGTCTGTGCGAGACTACTACTGTTATAAATTTCAGATGCGTCCACGAATATTCAACCCGATACTCTTTGGCAAGTGTCTTTTCCAACAGTTTGCGGTCGACACATATATCAAGATCGAGAGCAATCGCCTAGATTATCAACGGAGGAATCATGATAGGATAAGGGTTGACCTATACCAGGGCTTGGTGGATAGCTTGCAGGCCGGTGAGGACAGAGCTGATGCCGTTGGAAAGCGGACTATACTATCTACATCATTCATTGGTGGCCCACGGGATATGAGGCGTCGGTACATGGACGCCATGGCTTTAGTACGGAAGTTTGGAAAACCGGATATCTTTCTTACGATGACATGCAACCCAAACTGGGATAAGATTAAGAATGAACTCTACCCTGGCCAGACATCACAAGATCGTTCAGATCTTGTTGTGCGTGTGTTTAGAGCAAAGATGGAGGAGCTACAAAAAGGCTGATGGAAAATGATATTCTTGGGAAGGTCTGTGCACATGTGCATATCGTAGAGTTCCAGAAGCGAGGTTTATCGCATGCCCATTTTTTGCTGATTATGAATAGGAGGTACAAGCTCACATGCCTAGAATTATCTCGGATGAGATTCCAGACAAGAAGAAGTACCCAGAGCTGCACAAGTTGGTTATCAAGCATATGATGTATGGCCCATGCGGTGTGCTAAATCGCAATTGCCCATGCACAAAGGGTCATGATTCATGCAAGAATCATTATCCACGACCGTACAACGAGGCTACCTTACCAGGCAAGGACTCCTACCCAATTTATAGGCGACGTGAAGACAGACGCCAGGCAAGAGTTCGAGGGGCCGTACTAGACAATAGATGGGTCGTCCCCTACAACCCTTACCTCCTCCGACTTTTTAATTGCCACATAAATGTTGAGGTATGCGATAGCATCAAGGCCGTGAAATACCTATTCAAGTACATATACAAGGGCCACGATTGTGCTTCTGTGTCTATGAGAGAAGCTAGCAAACCCGATGAAAATGGAAAAATGATGAGATTGAACAATATAGAGAGGCTAGGTGGGTGCCCCCTCCAGAAGCATTATGGAGGATATATGGATTTGAGTTGAGCAAGAACTCACCACCTATGATGCAGCTTCAACTCCATCTTCCGAGCATGCACATGGTGTCGTTTCACCAACGACAAGGTATACAAAGAGTGGTTAACCGTCTAGGTGCTAATAGGTCAATGCTCACGGCATACTTTGAGGAAAACAGATTAGATGAAATTGCTCGTGGAATTTTGTACAATGGCTTTCCCGAGTGGTATACTTGGCAACCACACGATAAAATGTGGCAAAGAAGGAAGCAGGAATATAAGGGCCAGGTAGGTCGAATCATCTCTGCCCATTCGATCGAGGGGGGATGCTACTATCTTCGTGTTCTCCTAAACCATGTGAGTGGTGAGACCTCTTACGACGATCTAAGAACGGTGCATGGAGTGATCCTACCGACATTCCGTGAAGCAGTAGAGAGAAGGGGCCTCATTGAAGCCGATGACTCATTGGATGAGTGCATAGCTGAAGCTACTCCGTATCAGATGCCATCCTCACTACGAAGGCTATTTGCAACAATGTTAGTATTCTGTGAGCCGAGCGATGTGTGTGGACTTTGGAATAGACACCTAGATACCATGTCAGAGGACTATCGACGCAATATACAATCCACATCAGCTGTAGAGCAGATGGTCTTGATTGATATTAGGAATTTGCTACACTCAATGTCTAAGGACATAAAGTCATTCCCTCTGCCAGCTATCAATGACACATATAATGCCGCCAACGACATTCCAAGGGAGATTTTTGAGGAGTCAAGCATCTATCCCAATGCCGATGATGTGGCCCTAGAGGGGTCCCTTAACAATGAGCAGAGGGCTGCTTTTGATGAGATTATTTCTGCCGTTGACTCTGCTCAAGGCCGAGTATTCTTTGTTGATGGACCTGGTGGCACTAGAAAGACCTATCTATATAAGGCCCTGCTCACAAAAATACGCAGTCAAAACAAGATTGTTGTGTCTACAGCTACATCTGGCGTTGCGGCTTCCATATTGCCTAGAGGGAGGACTACCCACTCACGTTTCAAGATACCCTTAACTATCGAGGATGGCACTTTTTGTAGTTTCACGAAACAGAGTGGTACCAAGAAGCTTCTACGGACAACATCCCTCATTATATGGGATGAGTCTTCTATGACCAAGAGACAAGCAATAGAGGCGCTAGACAACAGCCTACGTGATATAATGGATCGGCACGAACTTCCTTTTGGTGGTAAGACTGTTGTGTTTGGTGGAGATTTTAGGCAGGTCCTTCCTGTTGTAAGGAAGGGGTCGAGGGCTCAGATAGTTGGTGCGTCACTATGAAGGTCATACCTTTGGGATTCCATGCATCGCATAAAGCTGGTGCGTAACATGAGGGCGCAGAGTGACCCAGGTTTTGCTGAATATCTATTGAGCATCGGTTGTGGTACCGAGGAGGTCAATGGTAATGGTGATGTCCGTCTTCCTGATCAGATCTGTGTGCCATATACGGGGAATGGCAATAAACTTGATACATTAATAGACTATATTTTCTCGAGCCTCAATCAAAATTTATCGAACCGAAACTACGTCACTTCGAGAGCTATATTGTCTACAAGAAATGACTGGGTGGACATGATTAATATGAAGATGATAGGTCGTTTCCAAGGTGAGGAGATCGTGTACCATAGCTTTGACTCTGCAGTGGATGACCCACATAACTACTATCTTTCCAAGTTCCTTAACACTTTAATCCTAGCGGTCTCCCTCCACATGTGTTAAAGCTCAAGATTGAGTGCCCGATCATATTGTTAAGGAATATCGACCCTGCAAATGGACTTTGCAATGGAACGAGGCTGGTGGTCCAGGGGTTCCAACGAAATACCATTGATGCAGAAATTGTGGTGGGGGACCATGCTGAAAAGCGAATCTTCCTACCACGGATTCCATTATGCCCCTCTGATGATGAGATGTTCCCATTCCAGTTCAAGAGGAAGCAGTTTCCCATTAGGCTCAGTTTTGCCATGACGTTAACAAGACGCAAGGGCAGACTATCCCCAATGTTGGTGTGTATTTGCCTGAACCAGTGTTCTCTCGTGGTCAGTTGTATGTTGCGCTATCTAGAGCCATTGCCAGATCGAATGTTTGGATCCTTATTGTCCCACCCGGTGATAAGAAGGATAACAAAAAGAAGGCAACAATTAATGGTACATACACGAAAAATATTGTCTACAAAGAGGTCCTAACACCATAGAAAGGCATTTCTTTTGTTTTGTATAAGTATTATATATCTTACAATTGTGTCTTTTATAACTTATATTTGTCGTATCTATCTGCATTTCAGGTAATAGAAAACATATGCGAACAATAGGAGACAAGTAGTATATGATGGCTTGTGGGGATATTACTGATATATATATATATATCTTACATTTGTGTTTTTGAGCTAATTGTTTGTGAGAACATAAGCTTTTACGTATGTTCTACCTGTGCGGCTATATGTCATGCGATTTTTTTGTACGCCCGTAGCAACGCACGGGCACTCAACTAGTAAGGTACAAGTACAAGCAAAACTTAGCCGGCTAGCGCAGCCCAGCTGAAACTTTTCTTCAGCGGTGCATTCGGTTTCATTTCTTCTCACAGGCACACTTATTACGGCATCGACTATCTCTGATTCTTTTTTACTTTCTAGATAATGGAACAAGAGATAAAAGTATAGTAAAATATACATCAAATCGCACTTTAGAGTCAATTTTAACATTATTTGGTCATCTAAAGTAAGGGCATGTTTTGTTCACCCCTCCTAAACTTTAGTTACTAAACTTTACTCACTTTTAGTCACTAAAATGCCAAACACCCTGACTAAAAGCGGTCACTAAAATTTAGCGGCTTTAGTCACTAGGGGTAGCTAAAAGTGACTAAAGTGTACAGTTTCCTGGGGATGCCCCTCAATAATTGCCCGCATCGGCCCGTTGTCGCTCTCTCTGCCCGCAAACGCTTGCTCTCGCTCGCATCTCGCTCGCGTCCGTTCCCTATGTCGCCGTCGCCTTCGCTGCTCCTCTCCACATCCCCGCCGCATACCCCCTCCTCTAGACGCCAAATCCACCATGGCCGGGCAAGGGCGCAGCTACCGCGACTACTTTTGCCAATTCGCTTCTTCTTCCAGGGCTCGCACCTTCTCTGCTTCCACCGCCGCCACCGATGGTGACGACTACGACTTCTTCCCCGACGCGTCGGCGGCTCCCAGCCTCTCCACTCCCCGGGCGCACATGGAGAACCTGGATCTCAACTCCCAGGTGGACGGCTTCCCCTACCTTGACTCCTACTCGGGGTACCTGCAGTCAGAAGGAGAGCGCGGCGAGGCAAGGCAGGGGAGGTTGCCACCAGCGCGGCAACAAGAGCGTGGGAACGCGACCAACCAAGGAGCGCAGGAACGCAGCCAGCAAGGGGAGTGCGGGAACAGGGCTGGGGGCAAAGATTTGTGCATTAATTAGGGGTAATATGGTCTTTGTTAACTGCTTTAGTGGTCTTTAGTAAATAGAACCAAACAGGGTGCCACTAAACTTTAGTGGGATCACTAAAGAAACCAAACAGGCCCTAAATAGAGAACTTGCATTGCCGCCGCCTCTAGCGCTCAACAAACTTGGAAAAATGTGCTCCATATTGTCTTCACACCGTTTCAATTACACCCATAATCTGCAGCCTCCCTCGCGTGGAGCCCCAAGGGATTGTCGAGCTATGGATGGTCCCGGTGATCTCTAGAAGGACGCAGTCTTCTGTCCATTGTGTAGTTGTAGGTTTAGTTATGCACGTGTAGTGTGTGTGGACCTGTGGGGTGTGCGTGTGTAGTGTGTGCGTGTGTTCACGTTGAATAGATGCTACCGCTGTACCCAGATGAGAGGCTTCAAAAAAAATTATGTAACCAATGTGTTTCCCTCAACAAGATTAAAAAAAGATCTTAGGTTGGTATTTGTCAGGAAATACATCGTTTATAAGAGGTGTTTGGGACTGCTCCGCTCCATGTATTTTAGCTAAACGGTTTCAGCTCCACGCACTCTGTTTGAGGAAAAATGATAGAGTTATGAGAGCACATAAAGATGTGCTCCATAAACTCCAGTTTTTTGTGGAGCAGCGTCACGGTGGAGTTTGTGGAACAGTCCCAAACACCCCCTAAGACATAATGTCCATCAAATTAAATAGCCACACTTCATGTCAACAACGAGAGGTCTCACTTGTTGTTATACCCCTTGTTTGTGAATTGTGATGATTAAGTAAGATTTCATGGACAATCAAGGGGTTTCTTAAACCTAAAACAAGTTGAAGCGCTCGCCAGAGAAACTTAGCGTACAAACATTCAAAGACGAGATGGTTAATTAATTGATTCATCCCTACATCCACATCCACGTGATTTGGGTCGGGTATGGCCGTATGGGTGAGTGCCTTAGTTACCAGCTCCTACTAGCTCTACGAGAGAGAGTGAAGAGAGAGAAATATAGCTCAAATGAACAGTGTAGCACATTAAGGGGGTATTTGGTTCTTTAGTCGCTCCTAAAATTCATGTCACATCGAATGTTTAGATACTAATAAAGAGCATTAAATATAGATTAATTACAAAACCAATTACATAGATGGAGGCTAATTTGCGAGACGATTTTTTAAGCCTAATTAATCTGTCATTAGCACATATTTACTGTAGCACCACGTTGTCAAATCATGGACTAATTAGGCTTAAAAGATTCGTCTCACAAATTAGTCGCGAGTTGTGTAATTAGTTTCGTAATTAGTCTATATTTAATACTTCATGCTTGTGTCTAAATATTCGATGTGACAGAAATTTTAGGAGCACCTGTAAAAACCAAACAGAGCCTAAATTTGCAGGTGGAAGCTGGAACCAGGAGGAGGATCTGTGCCAAAGGGGGGGCGAAGAAGTAGACACCCCTTTCTCCTGTTTTACACTTAAAATAGCTAAGAGCGAGGTCAACTTAAGAACATTTCAAGGGTTGGGTTAGCTGTCAAGCGATAAGGCTAGCGCCTGTTTGGAACGAAGGACTGGAAAACATAGAAATGGGTAAAAACAAAGGAATATGATAGATGTATAGTGGTAAAATAGAGGAAAGAAAAAATACAGGAATTGAGTAGATAAGGGTGTTTGGAACACAGGAATTCATAACACTGGAATTATAGAACATCAACATGTGAATGATAAATGACCATCATTAGTGCTTAATGAAATGATAATATGTTAATTGCACATTTTATCTATGAATATCTTGTACGTGGGGCCATTGGACCTTCATGCAAGTGGGAGGCAAATAAAAATACAGAAATAATCTCATCCATTCATTGCTTTCCCATGCGTTTCTCTCTCTCCTCTTTTCCAGAAGCACGTCCGCACAATCTGGAGCACGCGCATGCGGCGGCTGGGCGTGGCTGCCGGGTGCGACGAGGCCGCGGTGGGGCGGGGCGGCCGTCGGGAGCGGGCGGCGCAGAGAAGCGGAAAGCCGAGCGGGGCGGGCGACGCGGCCTGAAGCGACGCAGCGGCCAAGCGCAAGCGGCGTGGGGTGGTGGCCGGACGTGGGGAGGATGAGCGGATGCGGCGGTGCGGCGCCTGATTCTTCCATTCATACTGTGATTAGCTGTTCGTTTATCTCTTTCTCGTCTGAGTTTCCTCGGGCAAGCGCGAAGGAAATGAAATCCAGAGATCAGAGTGATTCTTTTTTTTACTGCAAAACGAGCGTTTGCCTGCAGGATTCAAGAGGAAAGGAATTGACATTACCTTTGTTCCAAACGCGCATTCTCACTTCGTTTCCTCCGTTCGCAATTCCTATACTTTTCCTTAGATACTCCTACAATCCAAACGGGACCTTAGATTTTTCTTCCTTTTTTTTGGAAACTTCAAAATCAATTAAAGGACAATTGTTTCTGGGATACAAACGCCTTGCGGCGGTGTGACCAGCCACACATTCCTGGGCACTAGTATCCGCTGGTGAAGTTTCCATACCAACACCTATACCCGTCAAGTACAGTGACCTCAAAAGGTACTTACCGTTTCTCTACGTCTAAAAAGACTCTAAAATAATTATCTATTCAACGATACCAAAAACTGTATACTATCCGGTCACAACAAACGTGTACAGAGTAAAGTAATCATCTACCCGGTCATTAAAAAAAACTGTATACTATCTGGTCACAACAAACGTGTACAGAGTCCGTGTCGGAGTCAATTCTGAGTTCGCGTCATAGACGGTTGGCAGCCTCACATTATTTATAATTTCAAAGGCACATACGAGCTGGGCTCATTGGTTTAATTTAATTCCAAAAGGCACGAGTCCGTGTCGGAGCCAATTCTGAATTCACGTCGTAGATGGTTAGCAGCCTCACAATATTTATAATTTCAAAGACCCGTACGGGTTGGGCTCATCAATTTAATTTAATTCCAAAAGACACGTACGGATGGACAGGATCATCCCAACATCCGGCGCCCCTCCTCCCAATCACCGTAATTGCTACAGCTCTATCTTGGCAGCTACTCTCTCCATCCCAAATTATAAGACGTTTAACTTTTTTGGCTCCAAGTTTGACCACTCGTCTTATTCAAAAAATTTGTGCAAATATAGTCAAATTTAAGTCATTCTTGAAGAATTTTTATTAATAAACCAAACCGCGATGAGAGAAGTGATATTTTACACAAATTTTGAATAAGACGAGTGGTCAAACTTGGTGTCAAAAAAATCAAACGTCTTACAATTTGTGATGGATTGATAATCTCAGAGTCACAGGGGATCAAAGCTGAGGCTAATTTCTTTTTAATTTTTTGAAGATTATATCTACTGTTATATAAGTCTTAACAACCCCCCCCCCCCCCCCACGGCTTTGTACGCGCGCCACGCGTTCCTGTTTGGCCGATTGGTGGACCCTCCGGAGTCCGTTGCCTCCGTTCAGCCCTTCACACGCGCAGTCACCCCTGCCCTCCTCGCGTTCCAGATATCAATCCCCAACAATTACGCGCTGCCGGTTGCCGACTCCCCCGCTACCAGGCGCTGCACCACGCCTCCACCGCCCGGCCCGACGCTGCTGAGTCCGCTGTCGTTCAACAGGGAGAAGAAGACGGTGGCGCGTCCGGCGCCCAAGGCAACTCGCGTTCTCGTGGTCTCATTGCTTCTTGGAGGCCGAGGTGCATGCCATCGTGGTGCAGGACTAGCCGCAGGTCAGAGGCTCCCAGCTGTCGTCCCTGAGGCCGGCCGCGTTCACCGAGAAAACAGTTGTCCCAGTGCTGGGCTCCAGTCGATCGAATCTGCCAAGCTCGGAGTGGCCGATCCATGCAGCAGGTGATGAGCTTGGTCCTCTGCTCGAATCAAATCTGCCTACTGCCCGCGTAGGCTCGTAGTGGCTGCTGCTCGTGCCAAAGTCCGACTTGCAGCTCTCGAACTGCTCTGCCACACGGCGTAGCTGCGAGCTTGCGACCGCCTAAGCGCACCTTGCCCCGGCGGCCGGCCTGCAGGCAACATGGCATGCCAGCATGGAGGCGCAATGAAACGAGGCCCGACTCGGTGACTCCTACACGCCATCTCGAATCCTCTGTCTCGCTCACTGCTCCAAACGGCCAGCCGCAGAAGCATACGAGCAGACAAGTACCAATATACAGCATGGAATCTCGTCATTATCAAATGTATCAATCCAGCTTGGAAAAATAAAAAGCCATATAAAGGCAAACTTCATTTTTCGCATCACAGTCAAGGAACATTAACTAAACATGGCATGTAATGTATGAGACGCAAAATTAAAGTTCACAGCATTGAAGACCGCTTACTTTTCAATGGCACAATAGAATGGGTAAAAGTTTTGATGGCATCGAAAAAAAAGGATTTTGTATTTTCTATGTAGCAGATTTGTATATTTCTTAACATGTTCGTCTTAGCCGTAAACCACGTATGCCGCCATAGGCATAGACAAAATTTTGTGACCCGTAACGCATTTGAGCATATATCTAGTAACAATAAATATGACTTCCCCTCAAGAAAAAACAATAAATATGACTGGCTATTTTCAAATTCGGGGAAATATTATTCCAGTCGTCCCCTCATTCTCTGATTTTTTTTTTGCATTAAATATGTAGATATGGCACAATATAAATGAAGAAAAAGATAATAAAAATTTCATGAGATTAAACTTGTTTGCACTGACTCCCACCAGCCTCGGCAGACGTATCTACATTGTACAGGGTGTTTGACTGTTTGTAAGTTGTAACACTGTACGTAGTGCAGCTCCAGCTAGCACAGCGGCCCCTGTTTTATCGGCCGAGATGGATCTACTAGCGCATATCTAGACACGACAATCCTCCCTTTTCCTGCAGCGTGCCGCCGACTGGACGCCGGCCGCGACCGGCCACCCCCCGCCAGGCAGATTTGCAGCTTGCAGGTGGAGTGCCAAATTAATCGGGCTGGGATTTATTTCCCGCTTTCCACGACGTAGTCGGTAGTCCTGTCCTGTCCTGCCCTGCCATGGCTGCCGATGCTGCGTCGCCCGCGCGGCACCGTGGCGTGGCAAACTCGCCGCTGCCCACTGCAGTCCACAGGTGCAGCAACAGTCCGCCGCCTGGCCTCTTGCGTGTGCGGAGCTGACCGCCATGCCCTGATGCCCCCATGCATGCCTGCTGCTTGGCCTGCGTCGTCGAGCGAGAAGAATTGGCCGGCCGGCCGGGGCGCGCATGCACGCACGCGCATGTTCGCTCACGTTCAGGGGTTAGATCGATTGGCATCCTTTTCCGCGATCGATTCCATCTTTACTGAAGATCTGAAGCATCGGAAAGCGGATTCGATGAGTGCTCGCTATGCGATTGCATTGCGAGTTTGCGACGCGGATCGGCCGCTCAGGGCTTCAGTGGCACTCACTGTGCATGCATGCTCGCTCGCTAATGAAGGGCAGGCATGATGGCATGATGCACGTTCTGCGCGCAAACTAGTACCACGTCAGAAAAGTGAGAGAGACAGTTTCATTTTTTCTTTTCTTTTCTACACGTACGTATATGTTGCAGTAGCAGTATATTTTACGCGCATGTCACTGGACTGATGTCTGTGGATATAATAAGAGTCTATTCAGTAGTGTATTCTACACACAGCACTAGCCTTCAGTGCCTGAATAATCGATGATGCAGGAGGACGCCTTGGGAGTTGTGGTGTCAAGGGCTGAAGAACGGACGCCCTGTTCAACCTTTTACGTACTCGATCAGATCAGATCATGTAAGCACCAGCAGCCATGTGAAAATCTAGACACCGAAACACACCGATTCAATTCTGTCTTTTTTTTAGGGTATCATTTTTTTGCGAAGTTTTAGGGTATCAATTTAATTCTAACAACCAACGAACAGCTTCCTGCACTGTACTTAAATAGAAGAAACACAACGGCTGACGTGTCAATGAGCTTCAGGACGCGCACGGGCCGTGTGGCCGCGCCGGGACCCCGACGACCTCTGCCCGCGCGGCGCGCCCTGCACACACGCGTATTTATACCGCCGGCCGAGCCTGCTAGCTAGAGTACCACGCCTCCACAGTCTACTGGCAGCGCGCGAACTGCAGCCTGCAGGTGAAGGGCGCGAAGCAGTAAGAGAGAGAGAGAGAGGCGAGGTAGACGTACGGCGGCGGTGATGTCGCAGCTGCAGGCGGCGGCGTCGTCATCCAGTGGAGCTCCTACTACCCCTGCACTTGAAGCCGACCTCGAGGGGAAGCTCCTCCTGCACGACGACAACGTGTCGCCACTGGCAGCGCCGCCGCAGATCAAGCGAGGGGAACGGCGCCAGCCTCGTGAGGGCGGCGCCGACGTCGTCGGTGACCAACGCGAGAGGTTCCTTCGCGCGTACGACCGCCTACGGGACGAGCTCCTCGACGACGACTCGTGCGAGCTCACCGACGAGGCCAGGCGCTGGGTCGCGCAGGTACATACAGCATACGTACGGTAGACTTTGCGCACGTACATACGCAAATGTTCCTCGGTGCATGCATGCATGTATGGTGCACCTTGCACGTTCATGAGCAGCGTGCCAGCGTCACATTAACGTAGTTATTTTAGCACAAATCGAAAGATCAATCCGAACATGCACGTTTTGGCTTGGCCCACTTAAGAAGCGCACGCACTCCAAGTCTGTAGCCTTCTACCATTTTGGCCCATTAAGTACACGTTTCTCTGCAAAATTCGGCAAATTTGGGCCCATTTAAGAGCCTGACCCTGCCACGTTTCTCTGCAAAATTCGGCCCATTTAGGCCTGTATGTACAAATAACCCCCTAGGAGGCTATAGGACAAAGTAGTGACAAACCATGCCTAACCACCATTGATCACTGATGTGTTCCTCTCGATTTTTTAAAAAGAATAGCATACGTGCACAGTTTTTATAGAACCTGCAGAAACTGAACGTTTGATGCGGTATAAAATAGATTCATTTGATCCACGAACTCGAGATGAGTTAAGTCATTGTACATGCACCGTGCGAGTCTCATCCATTCTCTGTTGTATTCTTTCAGATGATTGACTACAACGTGCCTGGAGGTGAGGAGGCATCCATCAGAGATCAGACCACTACATAGCACCAGAACCTCATTTTGTAACACAACAGAGCAAAGTTTCCGAGTTCATATATTTGGACATATTCAAATTAAGTAGAAGCTGATGATACCATATAGTACAAAACAAAAGACTTATGAGCTTTGAAATCTCAAGCAAAATCCAGAGTGGATCTCTACAGCTATATAAACTCTTCTAACACGCTAACCGTACCTTTTCTTTTTAAGGGAAACTGAATCGAGGTCTGTCAGTGGTGGATAGTTACTTGCTGTTGAAACAAGGAAGCGAGGTTGCTGAAGATGAATTCTTCCTCGCTTGTGTTCTTGGCTGGTGTGTCGAGTGGGTAATGTTGCTGATGACCCTTCTAACTATGATTGTTCTGGTCAAAAGAACGAAATTTCTGATTATTTTGTTGCAATGAAATACATGCAGTTTCAAGCATGTGCATTGCTACTTGATGATATCATGGATGATTCTCATACAAGGAGAGATCAGATTTGTTGGTACCGACGGCCTGAGGTCCTTCAAATGACATCTCACTTTCTCTTCTCTATGTATCCATTTTTATCATTTGAGTCCAGAATTTGTCTATTCAATTAAGCTACAAAGTATATTCGTTTTCTTCCTTTTTTTAGGTTGGTCTTCATGGCATAAACGACGGTATTGTACTGAAATGCCACATCGCACGCTTGATAAAAAAGTACTTTAGAGAAAAGCCTTACTACATAGACATCTGTGAACTATGGAACGAGGTCAGTCCCCTTCGGATGAAAACACTACAGAAATCGGCAAATTTGTAACAACCATAGTTTTAAATCTCCCGCTATAGCCCGTTATAGCCTTTTGAGGCAGGGTGCCTCTATTTGAGTTTATATATCCCGCTATAGCCCGATATAGCTCCGCTGTTAGCTGATTTAGAGATATACCGCTAAACACCTTAGCCCGCTATTTAAAACATTGGCAACAACACAAGTCAATGACTACTATTTGGATCTCACGTGCAGATAGCATTGCAGACTTCGCTTGGACAGATGCTTGATCTTATCAGCACACATAATGTGGCGAATGACGTTGCAAAATACAATATTGAAGTGTATGTGATTTATCTGACTGGTTAAATTAAATATTCCATTGTCTGTGCTAATGCATTTTTCTTTTGCTGCATAGGTACCGTCGTATTGTCAAGTACAAGACATCTTACTACTCTTTTTATCTTCCTGTGAGTCTGAAGTTCAGAATAACTACCTATTCTCAGTCATGCATATGAAAATATTTATCTTTTGTATTCTTATGAAAAATCATGTGCTAAGCTATAAATGTTGTCTAAAAGCTATTTTTCAGCACATATTATTAGTAGACATATAAATGTTGTCTAAAAGCTATTCTTCAGCACATATTCTTAGTAGGCTTGCCAACGAAAAGGTGTTTCCATCAGGTGGATTTATTGGGAGATTTTTAATATGAAATTTGAGTGTGAACTGAATCCTAACGAACTGAACACAAAGGACCCTGTCCAAGCATGCCCCAATAATTAAACATCGTTAGCACACCTAGCAATTGCTCAACGGATTTGCCTTTTGAATTAAATTTCATACTCACTCCCCAGCTTCACACCAATCCTTCCACGATGATGATATTCCTTCATAAGATAACTTTTAGTACTACATTACATATCTACCGCTCTTTTGAATTAAGACACTCAGATTTTGTCCTCTACAATGGCTTTAGGTGGCTTGTGCATTGCTGTTGTATGGCGCAAAACTTGAAAACTTCAGTGGCCTAAGGGATGTGCTTATTGAAATGGGCATATATTTTCAGGCACAGGCATGTCATTTTTTTATGGAATATTACGGCTGGTGCTAGTTTACATTTCCCTTGACAGCTACCCAACATTATATTTTCCAGGATGATTATTTGGATTGCTTTGCAGATCCTAATACAATAGGGAAGGTAAAATAGAGGTCAAAATATTACCGTAAAGTTATTTTTAACAGTAATAGGTATGTCATGTTGTGCTCTTCTCCATTGTAGATTGAACTGATATTGAAGATCACAAGTGTTCCTGGTTAATTGTACAAGCTCTTGGCCATGCCAACAGTGACGAGATAGAAGTACTGCTGGTAAGTAATTTGTTAATAATCGTTTAGCTGATAATTCAATGAAAAATGACATCATACATTGTTTTCTAGAAAAACTATGGAAAGAAGGATTCAACTTCGGTTTCAAAAGTGAAAAACACTTATTCTACTCTTGATTTGAAGGTAACTGGATTGAGACACATGGATGCTGTTTTCCAACTTATTTTATGCTTAAGTCATAATGAGCATGCTATGATATTTGAAGTTTGAACTTTTAGTAAAAAATTGGTCGTTTGCGCGCTCTGCAAAACAGACATGAGAGATGAGAGGGGGGGGGGGGCATATATTGTTTTTTCCCAAACTTATATTTTATAGTTCATGCAGCATTCCTATTCCAGCATCTTCAGTTGACATGATTTCCTGTCATCCGACTTTATGAGATTTTTGTAGTGAGGCAATGTGATGCATTTAACTCTGATGGAGTCATTTATTTGTTGGAAGTTGAAAGTTGAAACTTCAAATTTCAATCAGCTTGCCCTCATTTGCCTCAACATGACTCTTCTGTTGTGTCCCAGGACATCTTCTCTGAGTTCGAAGATCGAGCTTACAAACACTTGGTCACATCTATTGAAGCTCAAAATGATCGCGCGGTGCAGGAGATCCTGAAATCCTTTCTGAAGAAAATCCATCGCCGGAAGAAGTAGACGAAGACGACGGAGATTGCCTAGTTCCCACTGACCTATATCTCATGAGGAAGACGACCGCACACACCTATGTTATCAACGTGATTTTCCTTTTCCATTCATTAAGATTATATTCATGCCATGTTCAGAGCAGATTGATTATCTAGATTGTGGTTGATGTGAAAAATGTGTGTCTTATGTGCGACGTGCATTCCATTCATTAAGATTATATTCACGCCATGTTCGGAGCAGATTGATTATCTAGCTTGTGGTTGATGTGAAAAATGTGCGGCTTATGTGCCACACGCCAAACACTGTGCGCTTTACGTGTGACGCTAGACTGGGAGTTCTGACCAGGACTCGGAAGTTCCGATGTCAACCGGATGTCCAGTGCCATCCCACATCTACATGCATAGTAGCATAGATGTGACGAAATGGCAATCGTTATGGTTTTATGGTAAAGGACTAGCAAACCACAACTTTTGTAGCAATGGACATCTCCAAGCATGCTAGTGAGGGCCGTTAAAATGTGCATATAAGAGGGGCCCCATTAGAGCATGCACGACTTTAGTTTGCCATATGTCAGCAGCAAACCTAGGTTTTGAATATTGAAGATCAGCAGATAAACAACAATAACTGAAATTGGAAAAGTAGGTAAACATGAAGAGAATGTAACAAACATATTAGTACATTTTGTTGAGGGTTTCATTTTTTGGGATATTGGCCCTTTAAATTTATATATATAGAGTAGGAAGGCCTTACGCCATGTAGAGTGAGTCACTTAAAAATATGCCTTCAACCAAAACAACCTCAAATAGACATAACATGGGCTAACCTAGAAGCCCCTAGGTCGCTCCTAGGGTGGCACATACCTCGTCCCCCCTATGAGTATATATAGAACCGCAATGATGTCCATTGATGCACTAGTTTGTACATTAAGGTTCTCCTACCGGTAATCCACCCAAGAGCCTGACGACTCCTATCCCATATTCATAGCATTATCGATGGTGATGTGAACATCATCATGCCATGTTCTTGCTTGGCTGCTCATGTTATATCCCTATGGTCCATGGAGAACACCTTTGTTTAGAAAAAGAATGCTTGCCCTAAACTATCATGGTAAGTGGGGGTAAGAACTTAGGAATGAGCAAGTAGGGCAAGAGAGCTATCAACTTGTGGTGAGAACTCTTATAAACATGTCTGATAAAACATGAGTCTTGTACTATTGTAGTGAGAACTCTTTGAACCCCAATCATAAGACATGAGTGAGTCTACATGGGGTATATGAGACAATAATGTCCCTAGACCCCTTAACTATTACAATATGTTCACATACTACTCCCTGAGATATCAAAGTTACTACATCCATTTGACGATGGACAGTTGGACACTACAATAGGAGCTGGAACGATTGTTAGGGACACTAGAGCAATGTTCTCAAGTCCATAAATACCACCCCACAACGCCATCCGGATGAAATTGATGCTATATTAGTCTTGTGGGTCTCGGTAGCCCCAATCAAGAGCCCCTTATGCGGGAACATTCCATGGGGCTTGGTATCGTTCAGGTCGCTCAAATATGTAACGTATCAATTTTTGTGCCAAGATTATTAGATAGCAAAAAATACATAAACTTTTTTTAAAAATTTTCTTTTACTGGATTGTGTGTTTACATGTAGATCTAATCAAACATCCCTTCTTATCTTAATTCAAAAATCCACCTCAAGGTTTTATTTTAAAAATTCAAAAATTCGTCGACAAAACCCAAACCTCTAGAAGGTTAGTTTTGAACCAATACTTGTATAAACCGATATTTGTTTGAATCAACACTTACTCTAAACCAATATTTTTTTCAAACTATGTTTGGACAAGTTGTCTTGGCTAGAATTGAAGAGCCTTAAAACCAACATATTCTGAAAACTCACAACCATTCCCTTTTAGAAAAAACGCCTTAGAAATATTCACATAAACAAGAACCATTTAATTAGAAATTGGTTTTCAATAAAACTACTTGGAATTATTTTACCCATATTTTTGGAAGTTAGTGGCAGTATTCCATGAAAGAATAAGCACAAATCAGGAAGAATATAAAAAATGCAAAAGGAGAAAAAAAACTGTAAAAGAATTGTTTGAAAAAGGAACGGCCCATGGGCGTGTTCGCTGGTTGGTGCTGGTGCTGGTTTGAGTTGACTGGTGCTGGTTTTTTGTGAGAGGAAAATACTGTTGGCTGGCTGGTTTGGGCTGGCTGAAACCAACGAGCGAACAGGCCGCATGTCGCACTAGAAAAGCCCGCACGGCTGCGCTCCCCTCGGCCGTACACCTCCGACTGGGCTATTGCGGCATTGCCGCCGCCGCCGCCGCCGCCGCGTGCGCTCTCTTTCTCTCTCGCTCTCACTGTCGCGCGGCGACGAGCCGACGACTGGGCTACCGCCGCCCTACGCCAGGGGCCCAGGTCTTCATCGGGCTCTTCGCTAGCAGCGAGCTCCCACCAGGTATGCCTGCCCCTGCTGCTTCCCTTCACAGCTTCCCTCACTGCTGCTGCGCGAAACCGAGCACCCAAACCATAACTTAAGCTATTTGTCTATTTGCAATCGGATCTGATCTAATCGCAAGTGTATACATGTATTACGCCTGCTAACTTCTAGTTTATTTTTGCAAAAAATTATACGGTGTACATGTCTCGTGTACTCCCATGTCCTCTACTGGGTCCGCTCCTGGTTGTGAGACCAACACTCGGTCACTTGTGCTTGCTGTTCAGCAAGCTACCATTAAGTCAATAGTATATGCAGTATATCTAGGAACAGCTATTGGTTGACAGCATGTGTGTAGACAGCGTAGTTATATTAGGTGGTAAATTTGATTCTGGCTTAACAGCACTGTTTACTACAGCAATTCTGTGTTACAGCGATTTAGAAGACAAGTTCTAGCATCACATGAATGTTGGACTATTGGATGGCAAGTAGCTTGTTTGACTAGGCAGAGTTTGTATCATCATGTTGCAGTAATAATCAACTTTGTAGCTGCGTTGGTAGCACTTGTTTTCAATGTTTAGTTAACAGGATTAGGGTTTTGAAGGTTCAACGTTTGCGCTAAATGTTCCTCCTCTCCTAGTTTTTGAAGTTTGAACTTACCTATAAAGCACACTAACACAGTGAACTTGTAGAAAAAGTGACTTCTTTCTTTTTTTTAAAAACATGTTTGTGCTTCACTCGAGAACTGTTTTGCATAAGTTTATTAGTAGCAGTACCTTCCTGACATTTGAAATAATGGCACCATAATCTATGAGATCACAAATAAAACAGATGAAATGTTGTCATTTTGAAAAGAAATGCTCATCTATCACGATTATTTGATCTTCTTTGCTTCGCCATGCTCAATCTCTCTGTACATTTATATTATACCAGTGCAACACTTCTGCAGTTTCACTGTAGACTTAACAGAACACTGATTCCTGATTGATTTGGTGCAGATCTCCCATTCATTTTTTTGAAATAAAAATCCTTGGGTTTGGGATGGCATCACCTATCCAAATGACTGCAAGCAATCTATTACGCACAGAAGGCTTTTCTGGAAATATGGTATGCAATCTATCATCTATGAAGTAACACAACTTTTTTTTTTGGCTGGCATTAGTTTAATCTTATGTTTTTTATCTACATAGGGACAAAGATATGGTTTAATTGCTGCGAGAAGTCTTGGATCAAGAAGGTTGCGAATGACTCAACATTGCTTTCATCAACAGCATCTTTGTTGGAGACATGTACAAAGAGGTGTGGTTCGTAATATCAGATCATCATCATCTCCTGGGGCTGTGGTATCCAAGGGGTTTGACAGTTCATTAGTTGAGAAACCTGATACTTCATTGGATGTTGGAATTATTCATTTGTACCGTATACCATTTCTTCAAGAAAGTGAAACTATGGAGCTGCTCAAGAAAGTGAAGGCGAAGGTTTCTGCTAAAATTGTTGATATACTGACCGAGCAGTGCTTCAACATTCAATTGGATAATCCACTCACCCCTGAGAAGCTTTCAACGCTTCATTGGCTCTTAGCAGAAACTTATGAACCAGACAAGTTGCAAAGTAGGAGCTTTCTGGAGGAGGAAGTATCTAGAAGTTCCTGTGCTGTTATTGTTGAGGTCGGTCCCCGGATGACATTTTCGACGGCATTCTCGACCAATGCTGTCTCAATTTGTAAATCTCTCTCATTAGTAGAAGTGAGCAGACTGGAGCGGTCAAGAAGATACCTTTTGCGCCTTGAGCCTGGTAGTGGTCCACTTGATGAAAGTCTGCTCAAAGAATTTGCTGCATTGGTTCACGATAGAATGACAGAGTGCATTTATCCCAAAAAGCTGACATCATTTCAGTCAGATGTAGTTCCTGAACCTGTCTGTGTTGTTCCAGTCATTGAAAGAGGAGAAGAAGCATTGGAAGAAATAAATGTGAAGATGGGGCTTGCTTTTGATAAACAAGATATTGACTACTATACACACCTCTTCAGAGATGATATTAAACGCAATCCGACTACAGTGGAACTTTTTGATATTGCACAATCCAATAGCGAACACAGTAGACATTGGTTTTTCAATGGAAAACTTGTTATAGATGGAGAGACCATGCCTGCCACTTTGTTCCAGTTAGTGAAGAGCCCTCTGAAAGCCAACCCCAATAACTCTGTCATCGGGTTCAAGGATAACTCGAGTGCAATAAAAGGATTTCCAGTAAACCATCTACGCCCAACAATTCCAGGTTCCAGTTCACCATTATCCATCATGATGCGTGAGCTTGATATTTTATTCACAGCAGAAACCCATAATTTTCCATGTGCTGTTGCGCCATACCCGGGAGCCGAGACAGGTGCAGGTGGCCGAGATAAGAGACACGCATGCCACTGGAAAGGGTTCTTTTGTTGTTGCTTCCACTGCTGGTTACTGTGTTGGTAATCTTCAATTGACAATTCAAATGCACCCTGGGAGGACCTTCATTTTCTTACCCAGTGAATCTGGCCTCTCCATTGCAAATTCTTGTCGATGCTAGTGTAGGGGCCTCTGACTATGGGAACAAGTTTGGTGAGCCTCTAATTCAGGGATATACCAGAACATTTGGGATGAGGTTGCTAAATGGGGAGCGGCGTGAATGGTTGAAGCCTATAATGTTCAGTGGAGCTATTGGGCAAATTGACCATGCACACATATCAAGTGTGATCCAGAAATTGGCATGCTAGTTGTGAAGATTGGTGGTCCAGCATACAGAATTGGTATGGGCGGTGGTGCTGCCTCGAGTATGGTTAGTGGCCAGAACGACGCAGAGCTTGATTTCAACGCTGTACAGCGTGGAGATGCTGAGATGGCACAGAAATTGTATCGTGTGGTCAGGGCATGTGCAGAAATGGGAGAATAACCCTATCATTAGCATTCATGATCAGGGTGCAGGAGGAAACTGTAATGTTGTTAAGGAAATAATATATCCAAAGGGTGCTGAAATTGATATCCGTGCAATTGTTGTTGGTGATCATACATTGTCGGTCTTGGAGATATGGGGTGCTGAGTACCAGGAACAGGATGCGCTTACTTGTGCAACCTGAGAGCAGAAGCCTGTTAGAGTCGCTTTGTGAGAGGGAAAGAGTTCCAATGGCTGTCATTGGGAAAATTGATGGCTGTGGAAAAATTGTGTTGATTGATAGCGCTGCTGTGAAGAATGCCAAGTTGAATGGCCTCCTCCTCCATCCCCTGTTGAAGAACTTGAGCTTGAAAAAGTTCTAGGAGACATGCCTCAGAAGACCTTCAAGTTCAAGCGTGTTTCTCATGTCACAGAGCCTTTAGACATTTCACCTGAGGTAACACTTTTGGATGCTCTGAAGCGAGTATTAAGGCTCCCATCTGTGTGTTCAAAGCGTTTCTTGACCACAAAGGTTGATAGGTGTGTGACAGGCCTTGTTGCACAACAGCAGACAGTTGGACCTCTCCAACTTCCGCTTGCTGATGTGGCTGTGATTGCACAGACATACACAGACCTAACAGGTGGTGTTTGCAGCATTGGAGAACAACCAATAAAGGGTTTGCTTAATCCTAAGGCCATGGCCAGACTTGCTGTTGGGGAGGCCTTGACTAATCTTGTCTGGGCTAAGGTTACATCACTTGCTGATGTCAAAGCAAGCGGGAATTGGATGTACGCTGCAAAGCTTGATGGCGAAGGTGCAGATATGTATGATGCAGCTGTCGCATTGGCTGACTGCATGATTGAACTTGGTATTGCAATAGATGGGGGAAAAGACAGTCTTTCCATGGCAGCCCAATGTGATGGTGAACTCGTCAAGGCTCCTGGAAATCTGGTCATCAGTACTTACGTGACATGTCCTGATATAACATTGACAGTAACCCCTGATTTGAAGTTACCTGCTCACCAGACATAGAAGTTTTTGTTGATGGCAATCTGCATCTCAAGGAAAAAACTTCAGATCTCAGGGATCTCTGGGAGGAAACGAGCTTCCAGCTTGAGGAGTTACAACGTCTGAAATCTTGTGTCAAACTTGAGAAAGAAGGATTAAAATGCAGAACATCGCCATCATGGTCTCTGTCTTTTACTCCCAAATTCACAGATGAGAAACTGTTGATTGCTTCCTCAAAACCAAAGGTCGCTATCATTCGTGAAGAAGGGAGCAATGGGGACAGGGAAATGGCTGCTGCATTCCACGCTGCTGGGTTTGAACCATGGGATATCACAATGTCAGACCTCTTGGCTGGGAAGTCTTCTCTAACAGAGTTCCGTGGGATTGCGTTTGTTGGCGTTTTTAGCTATGCAGATGTGCTAGATTCAGCGAAAGGTTGGGCTGCATCGATCAGGTTTAACAAACCCCTCGTTCAGCAATTTCAGGATTTCTATCATAGGCCAGACACGTTCAGCCTTGGAGTATGTAACGGTTGTCAGCTTATGGCTCTTCTTGGCTGGGTGCCAGGATCTGATGTTGGAGGTTCTCTTGGTAAAGGTGGAGATATGTCCCAACCCAGGTTTATTCACAATGAATCCGGTCGTTTCGAGTGCCGGTTTACCAGTGTGTCCATTGGGGATTCTCCTGCTATCATGTTCAAGGGGATGGAAGGTTCTACCTTGGGTGTTTGGAGTGCTCACGGCGAGGGAAGAGCTTTCTTCCCAGATGAAAATGTTCTAGCTACTGTTGTGAAGTCTAATCTGGCACCTGTGAGATATTGCGATGATTTTAACAACATAACCGAGACCTATCCCTTCAATCCTAATGGTTCTCCACTAGGTATTGGAGCCCTTTGCTCCCCTGATGGGAGGCACCTTGCTATGATGCCGCATCCGGAGCGTTGCTTCATGATGTGGCAATACCCATGGTATCCCAAGGAATGGCAGGTTGAGAAGAGTGGCCCCAGCCCTTGGCTGCGGATGTTCCAGAATGCTAGGGAATGGTGTTCATAGTGCAGGTAAATTAGTCTTATTAACTGCTTTCTGCTTCTGTTTGTGGCACTATGAAATCAATTTTAGCAGAACCTTTAACTTCCTGTGCACCGTTACATTTCCGTAGAACCAATGGTTAGGACTGAGAATGTTATTAACATGTTATTAAGTTTCATTTCGTAGAACCTTATTCTCTCCCTTTTTAACAAACTACACTGATTGAACTTTTGGATACACAGAGAAGCCATGTGTTGGTCTGTTTGAATGATTCAATGACCCAATTAGCCTAGCTGTCAGATTGTCACAAGTCAGCAAGACAATCAATCAGTCCAAATTACCTAATAGATTTAAAAATTCCAGAGTCCCTGTCAAAGCAACATTTACTCTTGATTTAACTTTATCTGCTACTTTGTGTATGATCTATAAAGTTGCTGAGCACTTTATTCTCTTTATGTTCTATCGGAATTTTCTGTTTTTTTTTTGGACACGTAGGAGAGCTGTGTATCTTTATATTAAGAAGAAAAGGGGCAAGAATCCTTACAACATACACCTGAAATTTTGTGTTGCAGCTGGACTTTGAGCTTTCTTGTTCGTTTCCGTGCTCTGTTTGGTGCAGCTTGCCATATTATGCTTAATAGTTGTTCTAAGTTTGGTGCAGCTTGCCGTATCGTGCTTACTCTACTAGTTGGGCTATATGATTTTGCAGGGCAGTGTCTGGCTTCAGCGATGTGGTCATCACCGGGGTACCAGCTATTGCGAGTATGGATGGTTCTCATTCGATGACCCCCTTTTTTGCGGAATAAAGGTGTTTGACCAGCAGTGCGTTTATCCAATAGCTGATAACGAGTTTCAAGTTTGAAATTTAAAAAATGGAAAACTACCTGGTTGTCGCTTAGTCTGTGAGGACGCCGGATCTGACTCCATGTCTTGCTGATGGTTGCCAAAGATATAATAACTGTCATCCCTCATCAGTGAATTTCCCAAGTAACACAGAGAATGCTTGCTCTGTTACCCAAATTAAATGCTTATGCGATGTTGTTTTTGTGTTGTCTGTCTGATGATGATTAAGTATGAATTCAGTGGCAAGCAGACAAGTCATTGTAATAGCTTGAGATAATTCCTCCGGTGCTGTGGCAAAGTCTTGGAATCCCATATTACTGCACTGACATTTCACTTTTCCATGCTTTGTGGCATAATGCTTGAAATGAACTGTCTATTTTTCAGAAGCTTCTAACAGTTCAGAAGAACCTGGTGGCAGGGGACACGTACAGATAACGTATATGACTCCTATCAACAGACAATAACTGATGGGTGAGATTTTTGGTGAGGCTGGGTCTACTTGACGAAAAAGGGACATCTTATTTTAAAGATGCTGCAACCTACGGATTGCTCGTCTGATGGCACTTTTAAGCATTAACACAGCTTGTTACACAACTAGCTTGTATGCAGACATCTATGGTTGGTTCACATGAGTTGTACACTTATACTGCTATATACCATATTTTTCTCCGTGAATGAAGGCAAACACTCGCCCCAAGTGGATGGATTTTCTGGCTTTTCCATATCTTTGCCATCCACACGATTGATTACTGTTGTAGTGTTGTGCTTCTTTTTTTACCTATGATTTGGCATGTCCTTGGACCTTGGAGTTTGGATCGCATTATTACCAAACTCCTCTTTTGACACCTTGATGAACGGATTAGCATCAGCAAGCACAAGCAATAGAATAATACATGCGTTACAATTTTGCTGTAGATTAACGAGAAGGTGCCCTAGATTTTCTAAGGCCAATTTTAGTAGGGTCTCATGAGCATTAAATAAGCTGACATGGTACAGTATATAAGAAGAGAGACGATAAAAGTTTTATCGGGTGAAATTGTTTCCATTAAAGAGTCTTGAAAAATAAAGATACAAAACTCTCACTAAAACTGGTCTAAAAGAGCTACCACGGCGGCGGCGGCGGCGAGAGCACCGGAGAGGTTGATGGCAACATTATTGGAGGCGGCAAGAGCGATGCCAATGCTGAACATGTGTCCTCGTCGAGCTAGAGCTATTGTATAGTTGTTGCCTTGTTGGTCTTTACCAATCTATATGAAAGAAAAATATCAAGGGACCATTTAGTTGTGCTTCTTCAGCGGCTTCCGGAGTAATGCACAGGGCTATCAAACGGGACACAACAAAATAGCTATGCGTTGAGAGAGGCCTGCGCCTGCAGGAGTTGGAGGAGCTGAAAAATATAGCTTCTTCCATCTCCTCCTTGTGATGCTCGATTGGACATTGATGTCCCAAGGTCCACATGCTTCCGTTCTCTTCCCTCACATGCCAGCGGCCGACGACATAGACCACATAGGTGCGCAAGCGTGCGAGGCTAGTGGTAGGGATGGCAGCAGAGGAGGTACAACGCGAGGTGAGGGGCGGCGATGGGAAGTTGCGTTATGGTAGGAGACGGGGCAACGAGAAGGAGTCACGATGGAAGAGGAGTTGCGGCGGAGGAGGAGAGGGCCAATGATCTAAGACAGAGCAAGAAGTCATGCGAGGTGAAAGATGAGGAGCGTGTTGGATATATCATGGGTTTGACCCGTATAATATTTAATAAATTAAATAAAACTCTATGGTACGTAACATTAAGCGTTGTATGATTTAATACTATACGAGATTTTGACTGAACGTTGATTCAACTTATATGGTAGAAAAATTTTATCTTAATTGAGAAGCTGAGAAAAGGACATAGGCGTGCCACGCGCGCGCGCGCCGCCGCCGCCGGTCGGGCCGAGGGCGAGGCGGGCGTGGCCAGTCTTTTGCCACTTAATCCACATAATTACGGGAGTTTTCTCTCCTCTATGGTGGAGGCGAATTGATTGCGTCAGTTACCGGCTCTTCCATTTTCCGTCTCCGCTTTCCGTCTCCTGGGATTCTCCGCTGCCTTTCTTCCTTCCCGTCGCAGCTATATATCCGCAGTTCTCCATCAGTCCAGATATTCGGCTTCCGCTTCCGCAACCGCTCCCGAGAGAAACTACATCTCAACAGCACTCTGGCTTCCCCGTCCCGTACCTCTGCGCGCAAGGAATAGCGGGAGAGCAGGTGCCTCCGGAACCCTCATCTGCTGAGAACCTTGCACGGGGTGAGCGGCGATTAGGTTTTTGAGGAGCAATCCGCGACTGCTCGTCTACGTACGTCTTCTTCCTGGTGGTGATCGCTCTCAGAACCTGTCTTCTTCCCGGTGATTGCTTGCGGAACACCAAGACGTCTTCTTCCTGGTAATCCGTTCATGGGACTGCACTGCGAACACCGTCCTGCATCGACTGTGGTCCACGACTTCGAGCAACGCACTATGTCGACTAGTGCGAATGGCGATGCCCTTGGCATGGGACCCTCCGCTGGGTACATTCTAATCTCTGTGATTACTGTACTTTGCGCTTTTATTGTATCGATCTGTATGTTATGTCTGCATGCTGTAGCGTTCATTAGAAATATACACATGCACATATATGCCGTCACGAACCTGCTGATGTTATATTTCTGGATTAAATTAACCATAAAAATGCCTAAATTTCTAAGAGAGCGGCTGTCGTGGTGAACTAGATAAGGGAGAGGAAGAAGGGAAGACATAAGAGATAAAAGTAGAAAAGAAAATCTTTTTCTTAATAAAATACGTGTGGAGTCGAGTTCTTAAAAGAAGAAGAGAAGAAAATAAAGAAAAAGAAACAGAAGAGCCTTAGCTCGACAGGCGTGTGAACTGCCCTTAGCTCGGCAAAAGAAAAAAAAAAAGAATATATTATAGTCATTTCACTGATTTTAACAATTTGAGAAACCGTTTATCAAATGTTTTTCTAACTCGAGAAACTGAAGAAAAGAAGTACTCCGTAGTTTGTATCGGAGAAACTACAGCTGAAATTGTTTTGCGCGACTGTAGCATTGGGTGCCACAATTATTGATCTTTGGAAATGGCCGTGCTAGCTACGTCTCCTTCCGTATGAAGTCATTTCTTGTTTTCTCTCAGAACTCAGAAGAAAGCACTATCAGCTGACTGTGGCTCGTCGTAAATGATCGTAAATTTTTAGCTAAAATAGTATTTTTCTCTCACATAAACAATATTTTTCTAGACGAAACGAACCAGCCAAGCGAACAGGCTATATATGGTTCCTGCAAATTCCTGACCAACTAGGTGCTAGTGCTACATTTTCTCCGTGATTGAAGGAGCCAACCTTCGCCTGGGCCATGTTTAGTTCCCACATTTTCCAGAATTTGGCACTATGCAAAAAGAAGATTCCCCGTCACATTAAACTTGTGGTACATGCATAAAGTACTAAATGTTGACGAAATCAAAAACTAATTGCACAGTTTGGTTGTACTCTACGAGACGAACGTTTTGAGCCTAATTAGTCAACGATTGAACAACTATTACCAAATAAAAACAAAACGCTACAGTGCATAAACAGTATCGCCGAATCCGGCGGCGCCGAATCGGCCTCCAACTAAACACGGCCCTGGTTTCAAGGCATTGATACGGGGAAGAGCTATAGCTATAGGCCTATAGCTATTCAAAGAATGTTCCTTCCTTTTTGCTGAATCTTGCACCCTTTACATGACAGAGGCATACAGCTCTGGGCACACGGCACTTCACAGTTACCCCAGCAGTGGCATGGCCTTGACCCATGCGGCGCGGCACCCCAGCAGTGGCATGGCCTTGACCCATGCGGCGCGGCATACCGCATACGGCCGTTACGTATGGCTCCGGCACAATCTTTAATCTTTATTTAGCGCCCGCCCTCCGGCTCGGTGAAGGGAAATTACCGAGCAGTAACAAATCAGGGATTGCATTTGCATGGCTGGTTAAACTGGTACTGGGCTACTGGTGAGACAAATTAGAATCCTGACGAGTAGTACTTCTGGTATCCTACACTACGGAAACGGAATGGTGTCACAGTTGCAGTAAATTTCCCTCAAACAAAGAGTGAACAAAAATTCGACAGTTTCAGTAGAATACTGGATAGCACTGACCACAGGGGGCATGGACGCATGGTGCGCATGGACACCACACACCACAGCAGCTGCCGCGAGACGGTTCAGGCAGAAATGGCCAAGATCCCTCGTATTCTGATGGGCCGAAATAAACAAAAGCGTTTCTTTCGCTTTTCGTCACGATCGATCAGAACGGCAGGCAGATGCGCCTGCCCTGGACGACATTACAAAACACCGCGCCCTATGCGGCTCTGGAAGCAGGGTTAACACAGGATTAATCTAAGCTGTCAAGTTGCTTCCATGGTTCAGCATTCGCCAATCCAACGTAGGCGCGCAACGCGATCTGCAGAAAACACCCGTTTTCCCGAGAAAACACGGCACTAGCGATGCATGTTGGTCGCCTGAAACACTTCGAACTCGGAGCAGGGGGAGTTGTTTCCTGCGTCCGATGCATGGTCGGCCGGGTAAAAAGTAGCCTTGTTAGTGTAACTGCAAATGCTAGTATGTATGCACTGGTGGGTTAGTGTAACTGCCCTGTACTTCCATTGTTAGAATAAGATTAGCTGCAGCAAACTAATCTGCTCTTGGGCCAATGGCCACAGCTGCTGACACAGATTGGTTGGAGCGCTAAAATATTTCCAGCACAAAGAACAACAGATGTAGCACAACATTTTAACTACCTATCAGGTTAGTACTAGTACGTTTGCATGACGCTGGACCAGGAAGGCTGCAGGAGAGTGAAGAAGTTTTGGTGTGGGAAAGACCGGCTTATTTCTCTAGCCGGGACAGTATTTTTCTCTCACAACATTCCAGTATAAACAGTATTTTTCAGTATAAACAGTAAATAATCCGTACCAGCCGAACGCTCTAGAAAACGATAGATGTTCATGGCGGTACGATGAATGAATATCTGAATGATGTGCTTTGCTAGGCCTGGTCCCAAACCAAAGATGGTGTTTTTTCCGGTCTCATGCATTCTCATGCCTCTCTGAAACAATCATCGGCTACAATGATTGATGGATGGGCTAACAGCTATGGTACAAACCATTTTACCATGACAACAAGGCTCGATCGAGAAAGGGAATTAAGCACAACAGGGACAGGAAGAGGGACCATGGATGCCATGGCGTGGATGGCACGCAGCCGTGCCGAGGCATGCACCTCGGTTGGGTCGGGTTCGGTCGTCACAGCCTCGCAGTCGCAGGTGGGGTGATCCTGATCCTGACAAGCTCTCAACGGAAAGCGCCCCTTGTTTCTCTGCACCGGCCATGTCCGTGAATCTTGTTCTGTCCCCGGGTCGGCCCTGGCGCCTTGCGGCCTTGGGTAGAGGACACACGGAAGCGGAGCGCTGCCTGCCTGCCTCGCCAGTCGCCACCATACCCATGGGTGGTGCCGCTGGCCACGAGCTGGACGCAACGAGGCCATGTGAAGGAGCTTTGGATGGTAGTAGCTAGGCATAGGCGCGCAGAGGGGACGCGGCTAGGTAGCTGCGCCGCCTGCGCTCACAGACACAGTGCGTGGCGCTGTGCGGTGCATGCGCACCATGTCACCATCCACGCACTGATGTTCCGGTGAGAATTTCCAACAACGTCGTCCAAAATACTAAGACATATTTTATTCTTAACTAGCGCTACAGATAAATAGTTTAATATTTATTTTAATCTTCTTCAGCAATTAGATCTAAAAAAGAATTCTTTCTATAAATAAGTCTTTAGTAGAAAAGATACTCATATTTAGAATTATGTCTATGCTGCAACCCAAAATAAGTCTTCAGAAGAGAGTATTCTATCGAAGATTGATACAGTACCGTCTACGACCCATTTTAAGTTTGGATCTTTTTATGGGTCATCCATCGAAGACAGTATAAGCAAAGCATATACAGCTGGTCCTGGTTCCGTGCACTACTAGACTCCTGTTCGGTTCGACACAATACCAGAGGCTAAATAAAACTCCCAGTGGAAACCTATCAGTCACACACACAAAGAAAAACGATCGGTTAGAGCAAGTATAATAAGTAGCGGTAAGGTTGCTAAACGCTGACGTGAAATAGAGAAGAGAAAAAAGAAAGAAGTAGAGGCTAAATAAAACTCCCAGTGGAAACCTATCAGTCACACACACACAAAGAAAAACGATCGGTTAGAGCAAGTATAATAAGTAGCGGTAAGGTTGCTAAACGCTGAATTGAAACAGAGAAGAGAAAAAAGAAAGAAGTAGACTATAAGCTTACGGTCGTCTTAGATACAAGAATCAAAAAAAACTTTGTGAGAGAGATACGGATCATGTATAAATGGTGAAGAGCTAACTACTATATGGGTTGGCTAAGAGATAGGCTACGAAGATCCTTATAGCCAGCGGCCGGCTATATTATTACGATAATAATCTGGTGAGAACGTCCATCTAGGTGCTTTTGTCCGAACGCCTCGTATCTGGGCCTGACGAGGTGACCGGCCCACGAGCCAACGACGGGTCTGCCCCATCTATTGTCTCTTCTCCATCTCTACACTACGACACCCGAGAAATCTCCAACTCCTCCGACTCGCTTGCTCGGTCGTGGTGAGCCACGCCGTCCGCTTCGCCCTAATCGCCTTCACCGCCAAGACGGTGTGCTCATCCAGCTGCGTCACTGGCTGCGTTCGCCCGTCCGCTGCAGGCGCTCTCTGTGCTCGCCCCCCGCCATTGCGTGCCGTGCCCCTTCGTCCCCCATCGCGTCGAGGTGCTACCGACGCCGAAGTTCCCATGGCTGATGGAGGAGCTTCGCGTGACGCCGTCCCATTAGCGAGTTCCCCGCGCCGCTACCGCACCGGCGAGCTCCATGCGCCGCCGCCGCCACAACGACGAGCCTCCATTCCTCCAGGCTGCAAGGTCACATTGCGTTGAAAACGCATGTTGCAAACGTATGTTTCAAGTGTTTCAAATGTTTTATCTAGATATTGCATGTGTTTCATCTGGATGTTGCAAAAGTAGATAGGGATGTTGCACATGTTGCAATGTCTATACACGTATGTTGCAAGTGTATGTTCCAAATGTTTCATTTGTTTTTTCTGACTTATGTTGTAGGTGTGTTTGTTTGGATGTTACATATGTTTCACACATACGTTGTAAATGTTTTATCTGGATGTTGCATATTTTTATGACTTTTCATGAGCTTTCAGGTGTTTTTGCAAGCGTTTCAAATGCATGTTTGCAAGTGTTTCATCTGTCTACAGACATATGTTGCAAATATTTCATCTGGATGTTTTAAAAGTAAATCGGGTGTTGCACATGTTGCAATGGCTCCAGTGGTTGGCGGACAGCGGTCTAGGCAGGGCTTCGGCTGCTACCTCATGCGACGTGCCTCGCACTCTGCTCTTCTCTCCCTCCCCTCCCTTCTCTTCCCTCCATCTCGCCTCGACGTTGGCGTTGGCGTGTGGGTCGTCGAGGGCGCTGTGTTCGACGTGGGATGCGATGTGAGGTGTGGGGTCGTGGGATGCGATGCGGAGCCCAGGAGCATGGGATGCGATGCAGGTGCAGGTATTGCATTCGGCGTGGGATGCGATGTGAGGTGCGGGGTCGTGGGATGCGATGCAGAGCCCAGGAGCATTGGAAGCGATGCAGGTGCAGGTAGGGAAGCAGTGTCCAGACAAGTCCTGCGGGCGTTAGCCGAGCAGTGTCCAGACGAGTCCTGCGAGCGCTAGCCCTTCCGATGTTATTAGCCTTGCTCTTAGTAATAGTACATGAGCTGAGTTGCTGATGATGAGCTATCCTGCGCCATGTCTGATCTAATGGATCCCTGCGTAAGATTAAGGGTGTGTTTAGTTAGGGAGGTGAAAATTTTTGGTGTCACATCGGATGTGTCGGAAGGATATCGGGAGGGGTTTTTGATACTAATAAAAAAACAAATTACAGAACTCATCAGAAAACTAGCGAGACGAATCTAATGATACTAATTAATCGGTCATTAGCACATGTGGGTTACTGTAGCACTTAAGGCTTTGCATGGACTAATTAGGGTTAAAAGATTCGTCTCGCTATTTTGCCGAGAACTGTGCAATTAATTTTTTTTTGTCTACATTTAGTACTCCATGCATGTGTCCAAACATGCTCTTTCACTGTAGAAGGCAAAAAATTTTGGAAACTAAACACGCCCTAACAACACTATAAAAAAGGGGCATCAGTAACCCGAAAAGCAAAAAGGCAGTCCATCCCATCTGCGCCGAGATTGTGTTTGTGTAGTCGAATTTTTTATTTTTCAGTCTTTTTTTGTTTTTGAAAGATTTTCACAAATATGCCCCTGGCAGTATCTTTTTAAAAAATAGATCCTGACCTCGGCACCATGACAATTGGCGCCGAGCTTACACGTCTCAGCGCCAAAGCAATTGGCGCCGAGGTCCAGGGTCATTTTCTGTGTGTTGTTGACGCGGCTGCTTGCGTGGCGCGGACGTGGCATGAGCTCGGCGTCGTAGATCTTGGCGCCGAGCTCAGCGCCAATTACTACGGCGCCGAGATATGGAAATTGATAAATTTTAATTTTTACCATGACTTAGATATTGAGAAATGTGGCTAACTCTAGATTTTTTTACGGTGACTTATTGTTTAATCACTTAAAATAGTCTAGAAATACTTAGAATAAAAAATGATCTAGGGTTTATGTTTATGAACTAGCCAAAAAATACTTCTAAGTGTTGGATCAATAGTTTACTCCTTTTTTCATGATGTTGTTTTGACTAGGGGGTAAAACTATAGTTCTTTTTTCTAGATATGAAGTTTGACCTTTAATAGAAGTTGTAGTTTGAGTTGAGTACAATAAACTTTGCTTTTGGACCTAAACCTAAATCAGTCTTTAACATGGTCGAATTGTGACGCTGTTTTGGCCTCTCTAAATCTTTCTAATTCCCTTATCACCGGTAGTGAATTGACATGTTTGCGATATTTTATCTTCCAAATTTGTATAGCAACTCAATTTGATACTGTACTACGAGTTTGAATACTCTCTGAGGAGATGACAACAAAACAAGTTTCGTCAAGTTTGGACTTAGCCACGGTAAAAAAATAGACTTAACCACGGTCATAAATTCTAGACTTAGCTATATTTTCACGTGCTTACAGGTCATGATGTGCTTATAGGTAAGGTGTGTTGCATCCGTGCTTGTATGCCTACACATGCACGTACGGTTCGTTGCATGCACCGATGCATCTCCGGTTAGCAATGCAATAGACGCATAGAGCCGAGCCCTGCATCGCCCCGCCGTACTATAGAAGGCGAGCTCTGTACCGTGTCGCCTGGACGTGCTGTAGTTCCATTTGATCAGGCAAATTTTTTATCTTAAGTATTTCTAGATTGTTTTAAGTGATCAAACAGCAAGTCACTGTAAAAACTCTAGTGTTAGTGTCGGTGCAGAAAGTGACTAACAAGTAAATATTTATAGTTTTGTCGTACATTGTGATCGGAGGTGGCCTAGCACTCAATGACACAGGGTTTATACTGGTTCAGGCAATGTGCCCTACGTCCAGTTTGAGTCGGTCGGTGACTTTATTCTTGAGCCCTGGTGCTCGAAGTTTGCAGTGGGGTTACAAACGAGAAGGAGAGAGATGGGGGATAAAAGAGGTCCGGTCGGACTCCGGTCGGAAGGGCCGAGAGCGACGGGAGCTCCGCTATGAGCTAAGTGTTCGAGTGTGTGCTCGTGGTTTGAACCTGGTCGTTCTGCTGTTGTGTACTAGTGAACTTGAACGATCTGATGAATCTGAATCAACTTATCTGTTGAAAGAGAGCGCATCCTCTTTTATAGATGAAGGGGATGGCCTTACAAGTGAGAGGGAAGGAGTACGTTTGCTGCTAAGTCTTGCTTCCTATGCCGGCGGGTACAAGATGATGGTAGGCGCCAACAACACTGTTGGATGTCAGATGCACATGGGAGGTTGTGTTGTCTTCTTCGGGTATGGCAGACGTCGGCACCTGCCACACTGTTGATACCTGGAGGCATGCAAGGGGTTTTACCATGTTTGCCTGGTACGGTAAATGCCGACGCCCACAACACTGTCGATGCCCAAAGGCATGTGGGGGGAGCCTTACCGTATGGGAGTTGTAAGCGACACAATACTGTAGGGGAAATGTCGGTGCCTACAACACTGCTTGGGTTCTGTTGTGCCAGGAGGGTCGCGGGGTACTGCCTGGTAGGTGCGCAGGGTACGATCCCTGGTATTGCGGTTTGACTTGTGCCCTGCCTTACTTTCTCCGTCCGTTCTCTGGTCCTTACCGAAGCGGGCATCCCCAGTCAGTTAGTCCCAATCGGCTCTAAATGCGCCAGTTGGAGAAGAGCAGTGAGCCGAGGGATGGGGCGAGTTCGGGGTCGCAGACCCGGCGTTTTGGTGTCTTGAGCCCCCGAGCCTCGTTGGACCTTGGTAGGCGTCGGTTTGAGTTGTGTGATGGCCTCGATCGCTCGGGCTCGAGTGACGCGCTCGGTGAGCTCGCTAACGGGTATGATCGAGTGGAATTTGGGTCCGTCGTTCGTGACAGGGTCGGCATAGTCCTCTTATGACATTCTACTGCTCCTTTACCTACAACCCGGCAGATGCCTGGGTCGTTCCGGAGACCGACCTGGGTGGCCTACTGGCCTCCCCTCGATGGAGATTCTGTGAGCTTAGCGAGACGTTTAGGATTGAACGAGAAGGTTGAGTTGACCTTGTCTGCTTTGTGGCAGACTGGGCGAGGGCCACACGGGGCTCATCTGCATTTTCTCCCTTGGCTCTGTTTGACGTGGGGCGGCTTGAAGCCCTTCGTGGGCCGGCCTTCGAACCCCGGTCGGTCGTTGCTCATGTTGAATGAGGCAACTACCTCTCTCTGTGACGTAACATGGAGCGTTGTGATGCATTTTGCTGCATGTGTGATGGCTTAGTTCCCGAGCCCTCGGGTGATTTAGGGCTCGAATCGTCCGGGGGGCACGGGCGTATGGAATGAATGCTTATAGGAATGTATGAATGATTATACAAAGAAATAGCTGCGGGTCGGTAGTGTTACCTTGGTGACTCGAGTGACGAGGTTTGAAGGGCTCCAATCGGAAATGTCTGACCGGGACCCGTGCTCATCATTCGTGACGAGTTGGCATGGCCTACATGGGGCGTTTCTTTGCTCCTTACCTGTCTCTCGGTGTGTTTGTCTAAGTTGTTTGATCGACTTAGGAAGCCCGATGGTCTCTCCCAGCGGAGATCCCATTGTTTGGGTTTTTCCAAGTCCCGCCTAGGGAGGCGGAGAGCCGCCTGCGTGTGGTGATGCTTTGGTTTTTGTGCCCGGCGTGCGGTAGTGGTGGGCCACACCCAGGCCACGTCCCGTTTGACCAGGCGTTGTTTCGTCTGACCAGGCGTCGTTCCGTCGGTCAGTGTGCGTCCCATCGATCAGGGTGCGTCCCATCGTTTCCCATCCGCAATGAATGGGGGAAGGGAGAGAGTTTTTCGCTCTGATCTTTTGCCCATCTTTAGCTATCGCGTTTCCTCCTTAAATAGGGGGGAGAGGGCTTTTCGTCGCAGCCCTTTGCATGTTCTCCAACTATTGCCTCTCCTCCTTCTTCCTCCTCACCGAGAGTGCCTATATGCCACGGTGGTTCCTAAGTGAGAGAGAGGGTAAGCGAGGGGAGGACTTACAGATCCTTTCGTGAATCCAGAGCGTGATGTCGAACTGGAGGCTGCCCGAGGCGTTGCTGGCTGTCTTTGCCTGAGAAGAGGCGGCTTCCGCCGAAGGAGGTGGCGCGGTGGATTCATCTACGAGGCCTTTTTTGGAATGGATCTGTGTGTGGATTCCTTCCGGTGGATCTTCACCAGGCGAGCCTTGTCGGAGGGGAAGTTGCCTAGGATCGTGCTGGTGGAGGGTTCCATACCTGTAGCTGCTCAGGTTGGCCACTTCATAAAGTTTGATGAGATCTCTTCCAGCCATGGTGGCCATACCTCGATGGCAGCATCCCTGCCCAGGAGCTACCTTGACTACATGAGAAGGTCAGGAGATCCATGTTCTTCTACTGAGCATCTATGCGTGCGACGCCCTTGAGGTACCCGTTGCCCTCGCCGAAGTCGAGGGAGTGGAACCGGGCAGGGGGCCTGTGGTGGCGGTTATGTCCGGTGGTATGTGCCGTGGCCTCTCCTTTGGCGTCAGGCAATGTCATCGAGCGGTCGCAGTAGTATTCGGAGTAGAAGTAGTTAGAAAATGTAATAGTTGAGTTCGTGGGTGAGTCCCCGTGTGAACAGTTTTTTTTGTATCAATGAATACATTAGTTCTGGTTTTGTGATAGAATCACTATCTGTTCCTTATTTTTATCCTAGCATAGCTTTTGTTTTTGTCCTTTCTTTTTTGCACCTGCCCGTTAGTTCTGTAGTCTACAGCTTTTAAGAACCTGGGCATGGCCTGCGGGGCTCGGCTGCTTGTAACCATATGTCGTGGTGGGGTGCGTTCGGTTAGGAGTAAGAACAAAATTACGTAGGGCAATCAAAGGAATGGAATGTGCTTCCGTTCGGGGACAAGGTTGTTACCATGTGATAGTAAAAAAGAGAGATAGTATTTAGTATTGTACCCTTATGGAGCCCTCGAGCGACCTGGGCTGAAAGTGTTCGGGCTGGGGTGCTTTACAGGAGCAAGTGTTTGACTAAAAGGCGGTAAGACCAAATTTTAGGGAAAAAATGACGTAGTTGTTCAATGTTCCAAGTGTTGGTGAGAATGTTGCCATTGTCGTCCTCCAGTCGGTAGGCGCCCGGTCGGATCACTTCAGTCACCGTATAGGGTCCTTCCCATGGTGGAGAGAGTTTGTGTTTTTCCTTCGTTGATTGGGTCCTCTGAAGTACGAGATCACCGACTTCGAGGATCCTCCCCCTGATCTTCCTTTCATGGTACCTGCGGAGAGTTTGCTGGTAGCGAGCGGAGCGGATGATGGTCGTCTCGCAGGCCTCTTCAAGCAGGTCGACTGCGTCTTGCTGAGCCTCCGTGGCTCGGTCATGGTCGAAAGCCTTCACTCTTGGGGCGCCGTGGTCAAGGTCGGAGGGCAGCACTGCTTCAGCTCCGTAGGCCAGGAAGAAGGGTGTGAACCCTATGGATCGGTTCAGGGTCGTTCTCAGGCTCCAGAGGATCACTGGGACCTCTGCAACCCATCATCCGGCGTATTTGTTGAGTCGGTCGAAGATGTGTGGCTTAAGTCCTTGGAGGACCTAGCCATTGGCATGCTCGACCTGACCGTTAATACGTGGGTGTCCGACCGAGGCCCAGTTGATCCTTATGTCGTATCCATCACTGAAGTCTAGGAATGTCTTTCTAGTGAAGTTAGTCCCGTGGTCAGTGATGATACAGTTTAGGAACACCGAACTGGTAGATAATGTCGAGGAAGAATTTGACCGCCTCTTCTGAGTGGATGTCGGTGATGGGCTTGGCCTCTATGCACTTGGTGAACTTGTCAACTGCTACGAGTAGGTGAGTGAAGCCGCCCGGGCCCTTTTTGAGGGGTCCTACCATATCGAGGCCTCAGACCACGAATGGCTAGGTGATGGGGATGATTTGAAGTTCCTGTGCCGGCGAATGAGTTTGCCGAGCATAGAATTGGCATCCCTCACACCTGCGGACAACCTCCTCTGCATCTCATAGTGCGGTGGACCAGTAAAAACCTTGACGAAAGGCTTTTCTGACCAGCGACCTTGGGGCCACGTGATGTCCACAGATCCCGGCATGGACCTCGAGGAGGAGCTGCTTCCCCTGGTTGGTGAGGATGCACTTCTTGAGCACCCTCGATGGACTCCGTTTGTAGAGTTCGTTACCGAGCACGATGAAGGTCTTGGCGCGTCGAGTGATCCATCAGGCTTCAGTCCTTTCGGGCAGAAGAACCTCCTCAAGGAGGTAGTCGAGTAGCGACGCTCGCCAGTCGGTTTGATCGAGCGCCAATACAGCAACGTCAGCGGGTGACGTCGTCATAGAGGCACTGGGGTTGGAGCCCCCGAGCGCCGGCTTGGCGTCGGGGTCGGAGCCCCCGGGCGTCGGCTTGGCGTCAGGGCATGTCTGGATCGGACCTTCCAGGATGCGGGCGGATGGCTCGTGGAGATCGTTGATGAAGACCTCGCTCGGGGACGGATCCCGCCTGGCGGCAAGTTTCGCGAGAAAATCAGCGGCATCATTGTCCTTTTAGGGGACGTGATGCAGCTCGATTCCCTGGAATTTGTCCTCGAGCTTGCGCACCTCTTGGCAGTATGCCGCCATGAGGGGGCTTTTGCAGGAGGAGTCCTTCATGACCTGATCGATGACCAGCTCTGAGTCACCACAAACATAGAGTCGTGTAGCTCCAAGTTTGATGGCGATGTGTAGTCCGTTGATGAGGGCCTCATACTCCACGACGTTGTTTGAGGCTAGAAAAGTGGAGGCGGATGACGTAGCGGAGCCTACTCCCATCTGCGGAGATCAGAACCACTCTAGCCCCCGATCCAGGTGCCATGATGGACTCGTCAAAGTACATTGTCCAGTACTCGTGGGTGATGTCTAGGGTCGGTAGCTGGACCTCCGTCCATTCGGCAACAAAATCCGTGAGAGCTTGAGACTTAATGGCGGTACGGGGGATATACCTGATGTCGTGGCCCATGAGTTCGAGTGCCCACTTGGAGATCCGTCCCATGGCGTTGCGGTTGCGGATGATGTCTCTAAGCGGGTATGAAGTGACGACCGTGACTTCGTGGTCGGCAAAGTAGCACAGGAGCTCCGGGTAGCCATCAGAACGGCATATAGGAGTTTCTGCACCTGGGGGTACCAGACCTTGGGGTCGGTAAGTACCTCCCCAATGAAGTATACGGGCCGTTGGACCTTAAGGTGGTGTCCTGGTTCCTCCCTCTCGATGACTAGGGCGGCGCTTACCACATGGTCGCTGGCCGCGATGTAGAGGAGGATGGGTTCTCCCCGTTCGGGAGCGACAAGGATTGGGACCGATGTCAGGGACGCTTTGAGTCTCTCAAGTGCCTGCTGAGCTTCCTCGGTCTAGATGAAGGCGTCCATCTTTTGAGGAGCTTGTAGAGTGGCATCCCTCGTTCACCGAGCCGAGAGATGAACCGGCTTAGAGTGGCCAGATAGCCGATGAGCCTTTGCATGCCCTTGACATTGCATATGGGACCCATGTTAGAGATGGCCATGATCTTTTCGGGGCTGGCCTCGATGCCGCGCTCGGATACAATGTATCCTAACAGCTTCCCCTTTGGAACCTCGAAAACACATTTCTCGGGATTTAATCTGATGTTGAACCTTAGGAGGTTCATGAATGTTGCGGCCAAGTTTGTGATTAGGTCACAAGCTTAAGCCGATTTGACCACTATGTCATCGACATAGACGACGATTGTTGGTTTTGGCCGCTTGGCTTGATCAGGCTGATCGAGCGGGTCGATTTGGTCGGCGAAGCATTGCTGCATGCACCTTTGGTAGGTGGCACCAGTGTTCTCCAGGCCGAAAGGCATGGTTACGTAGCAGTACGAACCATACAGGGTGATGAACGAGGTTGTGAGCTGATCGGACTCTTTCATCGTGATCTGGTGATAGCCCGAGTAGGCATCCAGAAAGGAGAGGATCTCACAACCCAAGGTGGTGTCGACTATCTGGTCTATGCGTGGCAAAGGAAAGTGATCCTTTGGACACGCTTTGTTGAGGCCAGTATAATCAATACACATTCTCTACTTCCCGGTCTTCTTTTTAACAAGAACGGGATTGGTAAGCCAGTCGGGGTGGAATACCTCTCTGATAAATCCGGCTACCAGGAGTTTGGTGATCTCTTCGTCTATGGCCCTACGCCTCTCATTGTCGAAACGGCGAAGGTGTTGCTTAGCGGGCTTTGAGCTCGGGATGAGGCGCAGCGCGTGCTCAGCGACTGTAACACCCCGGTGTTATGCCTGCACTTAGGCATTGCTAATCATACATATCGTGCATCATCAAGCATCCTATTCATACATGCGTAATCTTGCATATAACAACTGAAACATTACTTCGAAACATACAAAACATGTTTGTGAAAAGTAAATGATGCATACACTTATTAGAGTTGTTTTGCTCTGATTCTTGCTTGCTAGGTTAGTAGAACTTGTTTGGTTATGATTGTAAATCATCTAAAATTGTTTAGCACAATTTTTGGAGCAAGGTTTGTATTTGAATTATTGCCAAATTTTTCTTTAAAAATAATTCTCAAAAATTAGGGTTTTGAGTTAAAAATTTAACTTTGATTGTATAATTTAAAATCTAGATAGAATTGGACTTTGGTCATAAAAGCAAAGTTGTAGAGAATTAAATTCTAAACAACTTTCATTTTTGGTATATTTTCAAAAGAGGTCATTTTCTTGCTCAAAATAATATTTGAAAACTGTTAATTGAAAATTTATTGAAAATGGAAATTGAAAAGAATGTTTTTCTGTTTTAGCGGGCACGCCGCCTCTCTCGCCCGCCACCAAAGCCGCCCGCCCAGCCTCCTCACCTCCTGCCACTCCGCTCAGCTCATCGCCTCGCTTGGCCCGGCCTTGCTTGCCCACGCCCAGGCTTCGCGCTTTCCCAGCCGCAGCGCCTCGCCTCGCCTTTGCCTTACACGCTGCCGCTGGACACCGGCACCGGCGGGCGGTGCGGTGCCCCGCCGACCGTGAGCTCCGCCTTCAAGGCTTTGTCCGAGTGCGCTCCTCTCCCCGCACTCCTCGCTTTGCCTTGTCTCCCTGCCTCTTGCTCAAGAAGAAGAAGACAGCCTGCCCGCTGCCACCGTCACTGCACCCAGCCGACGACGTGCTCCACCGCTAGCTCTTCATTCTTCGATTCATCTCGCCGGGAGCTCGCCTCGCCTAGCTCCTTCGCTTTACTCGCTCACTCATGGCTGCCGTCGTCAAGGTAAGGCCGAGCTCGGCCATCCCCTTTCTCGCCGGCGAAGAAGCGGCCGCCGTGGTCGCGTGGACGCATGCGACGCCGGGCCACCTCTAACCTTCCGTGAGTGCGGCTCAAGCGTGGGGAGCCCAGCTGGTACTGCCCAGCATCTTGGAGGAGCTCGCCACGGTGAGCACCCCGCCACGTGAGCCTATCCCTACGCTTCGGTCGGCCGACCCCGTAAGGCCGTAGGGGCCCAAATTGCAATGATCGAGGGAAACCCCGGGCACACAGCAGACCGGTGCACCCAACGCTTGCATCACGCTGGTTTTTCGTTTTAAGGAAATGGGTTTTGAGAAATGGTTTAAAAATTTGATTCAAATGCTTAGTAAATGTATATATCAAGTTGTGTTGCTCCAAAACGTATGAAACAAATTTTGTTATGCTTCTTGTGACTAGATCTATCTGTTAAAAATATTGCATGTCAAATTTGTGATACTTTTCTGTGTAGCTTTATTTAAAGTGAATAAATGCTGATTTCTGAGAAAATGTCTAGTAAATGAAATATACCTTAGAAAAATATGCTTCTAGTTTTGTTAGTTTCCTTGAGTGATGTACTTTCTGTGAAAAATGTATGCCATGCATGTGCTGTGGGAAAATTTTGAGGTGTAGTTCAAGTACCTTAAATGGCTGATTTTTGTTATTTTTGCTAGAGAGCAAAATTTGTATAAAACATGCATGTGGTAATTTTTGTATAGTGATTATTTACTGTTTAGAATCTAGGAAAAATACTCAATTTGTTGTTTGACACTTTTCATAGTACAAAGTATTTTCATGCTCATTTTTATGCCATAGCTTGTCATTTTTGTGTAGGATAGTTTACTTACCCAAATGCCATGAAATTTTTATGGTAGTCTACTTAGAGTAGTACTATGCTACTGTAATTTTCTTAGATTTTTATAAGCACCAGAAATATAGGTTGTTGTTGTAGCCTTAGTTTAAAAAGAAATAAAATAATCCTCTTTAATGCAAGATTGTTTAATAATAATAGCTTTGGTGTATCTTTGAAGCATTTGATAAGATGTGTTGACTTAAACATATTAGTAGTAGAAGAGAATGCAGTAGATGACATGTGCTTGTAGTATATTTTCTTGGATGATGTTGACTACCTTGCATTCAAACATATTCATTGTATTCATCTCATTCGATGCACCGTTTGCATAATCCCTTACACGCATTGCATCATACAGGATCGCAAACCGAGAACCCAGTCGTCATAACCGAGGAGCCCGAGGAGCAGCTCGAGGTGCAAAGAAGGCAGAAGTGCCGAAGCCGGCGAGGAGGGCGTTGAGGAACTTCCAGAGTGCCCCGATCACCGTCCGAGCTCCTTCGAGAGAGGCAAGCCCGAACATCATCTTTCTCCGGTTTGCAATGATTTCATTAAATACTTTACTTAAATTGATGCATTACGTTCAGGAATTGTTTGCAACCGCTGTTGCATTATACCTTGTTTACCTTTGTTATACTATATCCTTGTTACCACGGTATCCGCAATGATCGAGTCAATGCTTAGGCGGCTTTAGACCGGTAGAAGTCGGGTGATTTCCTGTCACCTGCGAGCTATAGGTGGTTACCTGGATCTGCTTGGATGGCTATGAAGTCATGGTATAACTAAGTGTTAAATGAAGTTGAGACCGGGCGGAGACTTGCAGAGTTTTGGACTGTAGTGTTTCCGTCTATGTCGATTTAAGGACCGACCGTTGTTGGGCCTCGAGTCATGTTGAACGCATGCCGACATTTAGCCGGGCGGATAAAGTACCTTCCGACCGCTGAAGCCGGGAGATTTTTCGGGCGAGTAGATTGCCCGCAGCGCCTTTGTCTTGGAAGCAGGTGTGGTAGGACACGGGCGGGATGATAAGACCAAAGTGCGATCGGTCGGCCCCGGTACATGTGGTTCTGGCAAACTCGAGATACACGGAAAGTTGACTTCGGTGATCAATATCTCACTTTAGCGGGTGAGTGAGATTTGTGTAAGGAATAAATCACCAACTGGTTAGGAATCGATTCAATCGCCATCGCTCCCCGGATAGTGAGCACTTGACTTGAGTGACTTCATCGTAGTAAATGTTTATGGAACACTTGGACAGCTTATAGTGAATATGACAAGATGGAAGTTGTTTAATGATCGGTGGTTATCATTAATTGCTTAATCACATGTTTACTCTAGTATAGATGCAAATCTAGTCGATAGGTTAATAATAATTAAGTTGACAATAATGCCTTTGAAAAGTTCTTGAAATGCTAAAATGCTTCTTTCTCGCAAATGAGTCACTACCCTACTATAAAGCCTTCATAATCTTTGGTGTCATTTATTTTTCGGTTATGTCGGTGTAAGTCCAGGTTGAGTACCTTCTCGTACTCGGGTTTTATTCCCACTTGTTGCAGATGGGCGGATGTATTACTGACTCTTGTATCAACCGCCTTTATCCTGCGATGGGTGATGCTTAGGACCATGGGCATGGTCGTTCCTTATGTCTCATCCGATGCTTTTGTTGGAGATGATCATTCATTTGGCACTCTATTTAAACTCCGTGTGTGTGTGTGTGTTTGAACAAATGAATTCCGCTATTTTCATTCGAACTGGTTTGTAATAACTATGTTGAAACTCGATGTATTTGAGATCGCGAACTTTTATGTAATATGTGATGGTGACCGCTAAACTTATTACGATCATGGTTTGGGACACGAGTTGGTTTGAAATCCTTTGTGATTTCACGGACTCACCGGGTTATACGGGCTTAAGTTTGTTCAATCGCCCCGCTTTCTGTGGATGATTCTCTTACTTAATTTCGTATAATTGGTCGGATTCTCACATTACGGTGGCATCGAGCATGGTTTAGCGTGTTCTTTGTTCACAAGTGTATTTAAAACAAAAGGCATTTGGAAAACGTGATTTTCAAAATCTAAAGTGTGCCAGTGATCATATCCTTTATGCCCAGTTAAGGACTTTAGGTGGCTTAATTAAGTACTGACTGGGGTTCTTGCATCATATTTCTCTTTCGTCGCTCATACGGCGTGCTATTGTATGAGTGCCACTTGTTTGAGTGGTAATGAATGGATCATTTGCCTCTATGCCTCGGTAAGTGTGAGTTATGAGAGCATGATCGGATACACCGCCGATCTAGGGTAAATGCTTATATGATGCCGGAGTAATTACATGTTCTACGCATGTTTTACAAAGGTATCTCTTGTATGGGTCTTCCGTCTATGGAGGCGATGCCGTCAATAGGACGATGGTTCGGGTAGTTACTACCGTTGTACACGTATCTGGGGATTCGTGTAGAGCGTGTAGATAAAACTTTACTGCTTTTATGCATTCATTGGGAATTGGGCTGAAATGAATCTTCTGCAGGTACATAACAACGCTATCGTGTAGAACATATTAGCTACGTCTTGAGAGATCGTTGTATGCCACCGAATTTGTCGTTAGAAATTATTTATTTCCTAAGTTGTGAGAACGTACGACCCGTACATACATCATGTTACTTGTGCATCTCATTCATCTCATGCATACCTCCCCTTATAAATTGATTATCTCATTTTGATAAAAGTGTATCACCTAAAATATGTTTCCCCGAAGTAATAAGAGAACTTTTGCTACTGTGAGATGGCCCAAGACGAAGCGGACCGCCCAGAAGTCCACCGGAGGAAGAGCACCCCGACGTTCGTTGGCCCTGAGGGAGCACCGCACCACGGACACCTTCTTGAGCGAGTTTGGCATGCTTGACTTTGCTTTGGAGAGTGCTCCATGATGTGGGGTACCCGAGAGGTCAAGAGCGGTGTACTCTTGGAATGAGAGCCAGCTTAGCGGATGATGGACTTGCGGTGGTGGAGATCACGGTTCCTGCTCTCGGTGATGCTCCAGATTGGGATGGTTGGCATTTGGAGTTTGAGGTCGCACTCCGGTGAGGGTGCAGAGGGAGCAGCCTTCCGTGTCATCGTGGGACATTATGAGCAGATTTCCCGATGAGCTTGCTGCAGCTCTAGTGGTACTTTTCCTAGGGATGATCCTCGTGATGCCATTTGGGTTCAGCCTCAAGGAAGTGCATTGGTCAGAGGTCCAGCTGAAGGACAGGCTAGCGACAACCAGGCAATGAGTGCTATGTTCACCGCCATTAGAGCATATGAGGGTCTCGAGAGTACCCTCTTGGACTTTGACCGCTTATGTGAGTGAGGATAAGCTCAAAGGGAAGAAGCGAAAGAAGAGACAGCACGAGCTATAGCTAGCTTGCAGGAGCAGCTTGGGCGATATGAACTTACAATGAGATAAGGCGGTTGAGAGAGGTGATAGAGCTATCAATGAGTGCATACGTTGACTCAAGCCAACAACAATGCGAGATCGCATGATTGGACAGATTAGTTCGAAAGGAATGAAGCACAGGAACGCAAGAAACCTTCTGCCGCAGAGAGTCGATGAGCTAGAGGAATACAACGGCAACTCCGCACGAGGAGTTTCACGCGCTCTACAATGGGGTTGGCCCATATGTTCCGAAAAACGCCACCGCATGGACATCAACGACGACAACCGAGCGAGCTGTAGTTTCACCGAGGCGATGGTGACGCCTCCGATCCCGACGATGGCCCCGAGGAATAGGCTAGTTGCCTTTGCGCTAGTATCTAGGTCCCGTCGCGAAGACCTTTCTTTTGTTGGCATGTAACCTATCGTATGTTGTTTCAGCGTATGAGACTTGGCATGTGGTTGGAACTTGATGTTCGAATGCGATATCTGAACGCATAAAAAGTCCAGTGTATGTATGCTGGCAATGTGACTGTATGAATGCGATGTTTGCCGTTGAAGTAATTCGATTAAGTGTTGTTGTCTTAATTGGGATGAGATTGTTGTGCCTCTGTTTTTGTGCATGAATTTATTCTCTCCAAGAATTCATGACGGCATAATTTTTCTTCACTCAAATCATTACAGACTTCACTCAATCGTTACTTGTTGGCCAAATATGCGATGACAAACACTCGCCGAACCACGTGTATGAAGCCGGCCGAGACCGGTGCTAACGGTGCGGGGGGACCGTGGTGGTGGTGATGGTGGGAACCACTACAACAACAATGAACCTCCCCATGAACCACATTTGCCACCTCCTCCCCATTTACCCCGAGATGTTTCTCGCCACAGTTGCTTTCGAGTCAGCGCAACGCGGAACAATCCCGAAGAACATGGAGGATTTTCTGCGCACCACCATCGCCAACAACGTTCAACGTGGTAACAATCAAGGTGGTGGCATGGGGTGAACCAATATAGCAGCTTCAAGGATTTCATGGACACCAAAGGCCACCCGTATTCAAGGAAGCAATAGAGCCACTCGATCGATCTTTGAGGAATGGATCAACACGATGGAAGATAAATTCCGTGTGTTGAGAATGACCGAGGTTCTAAAAAGCGGAGTATCTTGCACTTCAATTGCGAGGGACCGACGGGAATGTGGTGGAAGCACCATCGCACCACCTTCCTCCAAATGCTCTCGATTTCTTGGAGAGAGTTTCTTTGAGGCCTTCCGTGGAGTCTATATTCCACCCGGCCGACAGAGATGAAGTTGGGAGAGTTTCGGCATTGAACCAGGGCACCAAGACCGTGACGCAATACCGCATGCTTTCAACAACTTATGTCGCTATGCTCCCGACATGGTTGACACAGATGCTAAGAGAATAGCCGCTTTTAAGAGGGGTCTCAATCCAAAATGATGAAGCATGTTGGTACCAACAACCGCGTTAGATTCAATGACTTCATCAACATTTATGCAAGCGGAGAAGAATAACAACGCCAAAGACTGCAGCCCAAGACACGTAAGAGAGCCTTTGAAGGTGGGCCATCTCAAGCTAGAGCACCTATGGGAGGTCGTCCTCCATATCGCCCATCGGCACTGGGCGCTAGGTTCGAGCCACCTCCCAAGAAGTCGAATTTCCGTGGACCTCAAAAGCCGTACAAGATGGCAAAGATAGCCCAACAAAGCACCATGAATCTGCGGTACAAAGGCGATTCAAAGGAATGTGGGATCTCTTAAGACAACGATGAGAGGACCTCGCTATAACTGTGATCAACCCGGTCATTTCTCGAGGTTTTGTCCGTACCGCCAAGAAGAAGCGGCAGCAGACTTATAATGCTAGAGTGCATAGTACAACAATGGATGAAATTCCGGAGGGAGAGCCCAATCATCTTTGGTAAGTTTATCATCAACGAAAACCCTCACGGTTGTTCTATTTGATTCGGATCATCGCATTCTTTTATGAGTCAAGCATTTGCACGTAAACATGAACAACTATGCACGTAATTGGGTTATGGTTACCGTATAAGTTCAAGTTCGGGCTGATGTTTTGACCAACCGGATGGTTCGAGGGCAACCCTTGAATTAGGTAGCGAGGAAGTTCCGAGTGAACTTGATAGTTATGCTCAGGTTAGTCTTGGATGTCATTATAGGGATGAATTGGATGAAGGATTGGGGAGCGCGTCATAGATCTTTGAAGTCGAGTACTTACCCTTAAGGATCCATTGGGTGAGGGTACTTTCCAAGTACCATTGCCTCGAAGAATGTACCTTATAAGTGTTACATGCGCTTCAAAGAATCATTCCTATTCATCGATTCGGTAGTGTGTGAATTCCCGGACGTATTCCCGGATGAGCTACCCGGTCTTCCGCCAGATAGGGAGATTGAGTTTGGAATTGAGCTAGTCCTGGAACAGCTCCATTTCAAGAAGACCCTATCGGATGCCTCCGGATGAGTTAGTCGAGCTAAAGAAGCAATTAGAAGATTTGTCGAAAAAAGGGGTTTATTCGCCAAGCAAGTCTAAATGGGGATGTCCCGCTTTGTTTGTGAAGAAAAGAAAGAGGGCACGTTGAGAATGTGCGTGAGATTATAGGCCACTCAATGTCATGTGACCATCAAGAATAAATATCCCTTGCCACATATTGATGTTCTGCTTGACCAATTATCCAAGGCCAAGGTATTCTCAAAAATAGATTTGAGATCCGGTTATCATCGAGATTAAGATTAGGCCACAGGATATACCAAAAAGCGCATTTTCCACCGGATCTGGGTTGTATGAGTATCTTGTCATGTCTTTTGGCTTGACAAATGCTCCTGCATATTTCATGTTCTTGATGAATACGGTTTTCATGCGAAATTGGATAAGTTTGTGGTAGTATTCATCGATGACATTACGGTGTACTCCGAGAATGAGAAAGATCACGAAGAGCATCTCGAGAACTGTCTTGACCAGACTTAGAGATCATCAATTGTATGCTAAGTTTAGCAAATGCGAATTCGTTGAAGGAAGTTCCTTTCCTTGGTCACATTCTATCGAGAGAATGGAGTTTGAATCGATCCAAGTAAGGTGCAAGAAGTTATGAATTGGAAAGCACCGACCACAGCCTCGAGATTAGAAGTTTCTTAGGACTAGCGGGTTATTACCGTCGCTTTATACCAGATTTCTCGAAGATCGCCAAACCGATGACAAGTCTCCTTGGAAGGATCATAAATTTGTGTGGACGAGAAGAGTGTGAAGCGACTTTCCACACTTTGCGGAAACTATGACCACCGCTCTGTTTCTAGCACAACCGATATTGAGAAACCATTTGATGTGTTTTTGCGACGATCGAAAAACTGGATTAGGCTGTGTACTTATGCAAGAAAGGAGAGTCATAGCTTATGCATCACGTCAATTGAGAAAGCACGAGGTCAACTATCCAACACATGATCTTGAACTTGTCATAGCTGTGCACGCCCTAAAATTTGGAGACATTACCTACTTGGTAATGTGTGCAATATTTTCACGGATCACAAGAGTCTTAAGTATATCTTTACCCAACCAGAGCTAAACATGAGACAACGTAGATGGTTGGAATTGATCAAAGATTACAACTTTAATGTGCAATATCATCCCGGTAAAGCCAATGTAGTGGCGTATGCTTTGAGCAGAAGTCACATTACTTGACCGTGCAAACCCATTACTTGAAGATGGATTTGATCTAATGCATCCTCTTTGTGTTAAATAGTATTCAGATTAGTTGCTCGTTGGAGAGTAAGATAATAGAAGGTCGAAAAAGCGACAAGGGATATTCCACATCAAAGAGAAAATAAAAGAAAAGCCGTCTCAACACTTTAAAGTGGATGAACAGGCGTGTTGTGGTTTGACAACCGTCTTGTGGTTCCCAAGGATCGAGAGCTTAGAAATAAACTCATGGATGAAGCTCACCTTTCTAAGCTATCTATCCATCCCGGAAGTAGTAAGATGTATCAAGAACTAAGATCTCGTTATTGGTGGACCAAAATGAAGAAAGAAATTACAAATATGTTGTCGGATGTGACACATGTTGTCGAGTGAAAGCAATTCACATGAAACTCGCCGGTATGTTGCAACCCTTATCGGTCCCGAGTTGGAAGTGGGGCGATATCGATATGGATTTTATCACGGGGTTGCCCACTACTCAAAAAAAACACATGATTCGATCTGGGTAATTGTGGATCGTCTTACCAAGACCGCTCATTTCCTACCCGTCAAAACCACTTATCGACCACCTCAATATGCCGAGAAGTATATCGCGAGAAATTGTGAGGTTGCATGGAATACCAAAGACCATAGTGTCTCGATAGAGGCTCACAGTTCACGGCTCATTTTTGGGAACATTTACACAAAGGCTTAGGAACTAGTTTGATTCAGCGATCACGCTTATCATCCTCGGATAGATGGTCGACCGAGCGAGTAAATGCTGTTTTGGAGGATATGTTAAGAGCACGTGTATTGTCTTCTAAGGGATCATGGGGTCATGGTTACCAAGTAATGAGTTTTCTTATAATAATAGTTATCAAGAAAGCATCAAGATGGCCCCATTCGAAGCTTTATATGGCGTAAAAAATGTAGAACACCATTGAATTGGGTCGAGCCCGGTGATAGAAGATATTATGGCATTGACTTTGTAGAAGAAGCCGAGAAGAAAGTTCATATTATTCAAGAGAGAATATGAAAGCGGTCCAATCACGTCGAGAAAAGCTATGCGATAAAAGAAGGAGACCCTTTAGGTTTGAAGTTGGTGACTATGTTTATCTGAAAGTCACGCCAATGAAGAAGAAAAGGTTTGGAGTCCAAGAAAGCTTGCATGAGATTCAGTAGGACCATACAAGATCTTAGAACAAAGAGGTCCGGTAGCCTACAAGTTAGAGTTACCTCGAGACAATGAGTACAGATTTTCCCGAGTTTTCCATGTATCACATCTCAAGAAATGTTTGCGTGTTCCGGAGGAAAGAATAGAACCTCGAGGTATTCAACTCAAATCAGATTTGGTGTATCGTGAACAACCAAATCCGGTGTTAGACACTAAGGAACGTGCTACTCGGAATAGTGTGGTGAAAACATACAAGGTACAATGGGATCATCATGATGAGGAGATGCAACTTGGGAAGCAGGAGAGTATCTACAAAAAGCTTATGAAGAATTTTATAACAAATGGTTCAGTAACCCAAATCTCGGACGAGATTTTTATAAGGGGAGGGTCAGTAACACCCCGGTGTTATGCCTGCATTTAGGCATTGCTAATCATACATATCGTGCATCATCAAGCATCCTATTCATACATGCGTAATCTTGCATATAACAACTGAAACATTACTTCGAAACATACGAAACATGTTTGTGAAAAGTAAATGATGCATACACTTATTAGAGTTGTTTTGCTCTGATTCTTGCTTGCTAGGTTAGTAGAACTTGTTTGGTTATGATTGTAAATCATCTAAAATTGTTTAGCACAATTTTTGGAGCAAGGTTTGTATTTGAATTATTGCCAAATTTTTCTTTAAAAATAATTCTCAAAAATTAGGGTTTTGAGTTAAAAATTTAACTTTGATTGTATAATTTAAAATCTAGATAGAATTGGACTTTGGTCATAAAAGCAAAGTTGTAGAGAATTAAATTCTAAACAACTTTCATTTTTGGTACATTTTCAAAAGAGGTCATTTTCTTGCTCAAAATAATATTTGAAAACTGTTAATTGAAAATTTATTGAAAATGGAAATTGAAAAGAATGTTTTCTGTTTTAGCGGGCATGCCGCCTTCTCGCCCGCCACTGAAGCCCGCCTGCCTCCCTCCTCCCGCCCGCTCCCACTCACTCGCCTCGCGCTTGGCCCAGCCTCTTTCACGCCCAGCCCAGCCCACGCTTTCCCTTGCCCCACACCGACTCCGCCTTCACCGCTTTGCTGCATCACGCTGCGCCTGCAGACACCACCGGCGGGGAGGGTGCCCGCCCGACCGGCAGAGCTCCGCCTTCAAGGTTGTCCGAGTCGCGCGCCTCCTCCCCGCTCTCCCGCTTTTGCCGCCTTGTCTCCCGCCTCTTGCTCAAGAAGAAGCAGAACGCTGCGCTTCGCCACCGTCGTCACTTGCCCGCCGCGACGACGTGCTCCACCGCCAGCTTCATTCTTCGATTCATCTCGCCGGAGTCCGCCTCGCCTAGCTCCTTCGCTTGCGCTCACTCACTGCCGCCGTTGTCAAGGTAAGGCCGAGCTCGGCCGTCCCCTTTCTCGCCGGGCGTGGCGGTCATTGGGTCGCGTGGAACGCCACGACGCCGGGCCACCTCTAACCTTCCGTAGAGTGCGGCTCGCGCGTGGGGAGCCCATTGGTACCCCAAGCATCTTGAGGAGCTCGCCCAGATGAGCACCGCCACGGCCGTGAGCCTATCCTCGCTTGGTCGATGACCACGTGGGTGAGGGGCCAAAATTGCAATGCCGACCGAGGGAAACCCCGGTGCACAAAGACCGGGTGCACCCAACGTTACATCGCTGGTTTTTCGTTTTAAGGAAATGGGTTTTGAGAAATGGTTTAAAATTTGATTCAAATGCTTAGTAAATGTATGTATCAAGTTGTGTTGCTCCAAAACGTATGAAACAAATTTTGTTATGCTTCTTGTGACTAGATCTATCTGTTAAAAATATTGCATGTCAAATTTGTGATACTTTTCTGTAGCTTTATTTAAAGTGAATAAATGCTGATTTCTGAGAAAATGTCTAGTAAATGAAATATACCTCAGAAAAATATGCTTCCAGTTTTGTTAGTTTCCTTGAGTGATGTACTTTCTGTGAAAAATGTATGCCATGCATGTGCTGTGGGAAAATTTTGAGGTGTAGTTCAAGTACCTTAAATGGCTGATTTTTGTTATTTTTGCTAGAGAGCAAAATTTGTATAAAACATGCATGTGGTAATTTTGTATAGTGATTATTTACTGTTTAGAATCTAGGAAAATACTCAATTTGTTGTTTGACACTTTTCATAGTACAAAGTATTTTCATGCTCATTTTTATGCATAGCTTGTCATTTTGTGTAGGATAGTTTACTTACCCAAATGCCATGAAATTTTTATGGTAGTCTACTTAGAGTAGTACTATGCTACTGTAATTTTCTTAGATTTTTATAAGCACCAGAAATATAGGTTGTTGTTGTAGCCTTAGTTTAAAAAGAAATAAAATAATCCTCTTTAATGCAAGATTGTTTAATAATAATAGCTTTGGTGTATCTTTGAAGCATTTGATAAGATGTGTTGACTTAAACATATTAGTAGTAGAAGAGAATGCAGATAGATGACATGTGCTTGCGAGTATATTTTCTTGGATGATGTTGACTACCTTGCATTCAAACATATTCATTGTATTCATCTCATTCGATGCACCGTTTGCATAATCCTTACACGCATTGCATCATACAGGATCGCAAATCGAGAACCCGGTCGTCATAACCGAGGAGCCCGAGGAGCAAATCGAGTGCAAAGAAGGAAGTGCCGGCCGACGAGGAGGAGGACGTTGAGGAACTTCCGGAGTGCCCCGATCACCGTCTCGAAGCTCCTTGAGAGAGGCAAGCCCCGAGCATCTTTCTCCCGGTTTGCAATGATTTCATTAAATACTTTACTTAAATTGATGCATTACGTTCAGGAATTGTTTGCAAATGCAATTCTTGCATTATACCTTGTTTACCTTTGTTATACTATATCCTTGTTACCACGGTATCCGCAATCAAGTCAATGCTTAGTTGGCTTAGACCGGTAGAAGTCGAGTGATTTCTGTCACTGCGAGCTATAGGTGGTTACCGGATCTGCTTGGATGGCTATGAAGTCATGGTATAACTAAGTGTTAAATGAAGTTGAGACCGGGCGAGAGACTTGCGAGTTTTGGACCGTAGTGTTTCCGTGCGTGTGTCGATTAAGGACCGACCGTTGTTGGGCCTCGAGTCATGTTGAACGCATGCCTTACATTTAGCTGGCCGGATAAAGTACCTTCCGACCGCTGAAGTCGGGAGATTTTTCGGCCGAGTAGATTGCCCATGAGCGCCTTGTCTTGGGAAAGCAGGTGTGGTAGGACACGGGCGGGATGATAAGACCAAAGTGCGATCGATTGGCCCCGGTACATGTGGTTCTGGCAAACTCGAGATACACAGAAAGTTGACTCGGTGATCAATATCTCACTTTAGCGGGTGAGTGAGATTTGTGTAAGGAATAAATCACCACCGGGTTAGGAATCGATTCGAATCGCCATCGCTCCCGGATAGTGAGCACTTGACTTGAGTGACTTCATCGTAGTAAATGTTTATGGAACACTTGGACGATTATAGTGAATATGACAAGATGGAAGTTGTTTAATGATCGATGGTTATCATTAATTGCTTAATCACATGTTTACTCTAGTATAGATGCAAATCTAGTCGATAGGTTAATAATAATTAAGTTGACAATAATGCCTTTCAAAAGTTCTTGAAATGCTAAAAATGCTTCTTTTACGCAAATGAGTCACCTACCCTACTATAAAGCCTTCATAATCTTTGGTGTCATTTATTTTCGGTTATGTCGGGTAAGTCCGGTTTGAGTACCTTCTCGTACTCGGGGTTTTATTCCCACTTGTTGCGAGATGGGCGAGATGTATTACGACTCTTGTATCAACCCTTTATCCTACGATGGGTGATGCTTAGGACCATGGGCATGGTCGTTCCTTATGTCTCATCGATGCTTTTGTTGGAGATGATCATTCACCGCACTCTATTTAAACTCCGTGTGTGTGTGTAGTTTGAACAAATGAATTCCGCTATTTTCATTCGAACTGGTTTGTAATAACTATGTTGAAACTTCGATGTATTTGAGATCGCGAACTTTTATGTAATATGTGATGGTGACCGCTAAACTTATTACGATCATGGCTGGGACACGAGTTGGTTTGAAATCCTTTGTGATTTCACGGACTACCAGGTTATACGGGCTTAAGTTTGTTCAATCGACTGCTCTGGTGGATGATTCTCTTACTTAATTTCGTATAATTGGTCGGTTCTGTTACAGCGACGTCCCACGATATGCTCGGCAAGTCAGATGGCTTCCATGCGAAGACATCACGATTGGCGTGTAGGAAGTCGACGAGCTCGCATTCCTATTTGGCAGGGAGCTGGGTCCCGATCCGCACCGTCTTGGTTGGGTCGGTGGGGTCGATTCCCACCGCCTTGGTTTCCTCGAGTGGACGGAAGGCCGTCAAGGAGGTTAGTTTGTTGTAGTCTAGGACTGCTAGGGTCGATGACTCCCGAGCCACGGGAGCTCGGACGAGAAGGCGCTGCTCATGGTGATGACGCCGTTTGGTCCTGGCATCTTTAGCTTGAGGTAGGTGTAGTTGGGGATTGCCATGAATTTGGCGTAGCACGGCCGCCCCAAGATGGCATGGTAGGACCCTAGAAAGTCCACCACTTTGAAGGTGATGACCTCCGAGTGGAAGTTGGCTCGGTTGCCAAACGTGACGGGCAGGTCGATCTGCCCGAGCGGGTATGCCTGCGCTCCCGGGATCACCCCATGGAAGGTAGAGCCCGCTAGGCGGAGTTCCGACCGGGGGATGCGCATGGCGTTGAGGGTGTCGACATAGAGGATGTTGAGGCCGCTGCCTCCGTCCATCAGCACCTTGGTGAGGCACTTCTTGCGGATGATGGGATCGATGACGAGTAGGTAACATCCCGGTCTCGCGACGTGGGAGGGATGGTCCCCCTGATCGAAGTTGATCGAAGATTCCGACCAGCTGAGGAAGGAGGGGACAGCCGTCTCGGCGGTGCATGCCTCCCTATAGCGCACCTTGTGCTGGCGCTTGGACCAGATGGCGTCGGATTCACCGAAGATCATGATGCATTCCTCAGGGTCGGGAAAGCCGTCTCCGTCCTTGTCCGCCGCGCCTCCTTTCTTGGCTGCCGCCTCTTTGCCATCTCCTGCTTTCGGCTCGCCGGTCTATCGTAGGAAACATTTGAAGAGCTCATAGTCCTTGTAGAGGTGTTTGACGGGGTAGGCATGGTTGGTGCACGGGCTATCTATGAGCTTGTTGAAGTGGTTAGGCAGTCCCTGCTAGGGCTGCTTGCCCGTGCGATCAGCCACGGTGACCAATGCGGTGTTGTCCGATCGGCGCTGATCCTTTTTGTTCTTCTTGCCCCTCTATGTGGGGGGCCCTTGTCTTGGTCCGCGCGCTTGGCCTTGCCTCTGTCCTGGCCTCCGTTGAAGACCGCTCCAACCGCCGCCTCATCGGAGGCGTGGTTAGTGGCGACGTCGAGCAGGTCACAGGTGGTACAGGGCTTTAGGCAGCCAAGCTTATGGATCAGAGACTCGCAGGTCGTCCCAGAGAGGAATGCACTGATGATGTCCGCGTCGATGACATCAGGGAGGGAGTTGCATCGTTGGGCTCCTGCTGGCAGCTCTTGAGACCCTAGGAGTTTCTAGGGCGGACATACGTCCGCTGGAAATTTCTGATGAAGACCCTCTTGCTGTCCGCCCAGTCACAGATGTAGTCGTGCGGGAGGAATTCAAGCCATGCCCGAACATGTTCCCCCACGCAGATGGGGAGATACTGAATAATGAAATAGTCGTCATCCACCCCTCCGGCTCGACAGGCGAGTCAAAAATCTTCGAGCCAAATACCAGGGTTTATCTCCTCGGTGTATTTGGTGATGTTGGTGGGGGGGTCAGAAGCGCTGTGGGAACGACGCTCTCCGGATATGCCGGTCAAAGGCCTGTGGTCCCGGGCCCTCAGGGCTGGGACTCCGATCGTCTGGCCGGCGACTATGCCTACGGCACGTTTCACCACTCCCCTCGATGGTTTGGCCGGGACCCACATCGCCTGCCCTCATCGCCGCCCAGTGGACGTCATCATCATGTCAGGCTTGATGCTGGTTGCTGATGACGCTACGAATGTCTTGGTGCGGACTGGACCGTTCGTGCATCGGCGGTCGGTGAAGGGCAGGTGCCAGGTTGGATCGTGGCGCGGCCGCTGCCTCTCGAGCCGCGCTTGGCATCTGTAGCGGCGAGCGGATGGAGCGATTCGTCTGGCGTGTCCTCACTCCCCCGGTGGGGAGAGAGGGCGCGTGTCGGAGTCACACTGCGGAGCTTTCTGCCTGTTGAACGGCGGCGGCTTCTACCAGCACTCGGAGGTTCCGGTACACCGCCCGCTCCTGGGGGTCAACGGGCTCGGAAACGCCGCGTAGAAGTATTGCCGCAGCAGCGATGTTCTGGCTAGCCCGAGCGAATTGTGGGGGATCGTTCCCCTCGTACATGATGTCATGTTGGACCTGGCGGGCGCGACCCCGGGCGCCGCCCGCCGGATCTTGCGCATGGGGCGCAACATGCTGCACGGAGCGCGCCGGCGCAGGCGGCGACTGGTTCTGCCGTCATTGTCGTAGTTCCTCGGCGTGCTCTTGCGCAAACACGAGGGCCCCCGCACACAGTTCCAGAGGGGTGTGAGTCTGCACAGACTCCACAACCACCGGCGACTATCCCGGAGCATCCACCATAGCGCACTCCCGGGACGGACGGTGGCTAGGTGCCACGTCGCTGATGATGGAGCCGTTGCTCTCACCCTCGTCATCTGGGAGTTCGTGGAAAGTGGTAGGAGCATAGCTCGCCATTCCCACGAATTCGGATGTGAGAGGGGATGGCGCCAGCGTCCTTTGGAGCCCCCGAGCGCACGTGTCCGCGGGGGACGCGAGGCCGTAGGAGAACCGATCGTACGGTGTTCGTGGTGCGGTCAATACGGTCCCTCCAGATAATCGTCGGAAGATAGTAAATAGAGAGTAAATAACAGTATGCATATTACTCACAGCGAGGTTTGAGCAGAGAGTTTGCTCGGAATGAAGCGCAGATGCCTCGTCGTTGAAGTCGCCGTGCATCCCGAAGCCAATGGAGGGCGCCCCTCCGACGGGCGCCGGAACGAGTGCCTCCTCACGGAGGCGTAGTATGCCGAGCCGGTCAGCGACGAAGTCCAGGCTTCCGAAGAGGAAGGCCTGGGACGGCTCGAAGACGAGTGAAACTCACATCCCAACAGGTGGGAGTGCGGGATACTCCAGCGAGCCGAAGCGAGTAGTATCGCTTGAGCCCGCCATGGCGAAGGTGGCAGAAAAGTGGGTCATCCGATGACCAAAAAGTGTTGAACGTACAACGTCTTTTCCACGGACGGTGCCAACTATCGGTGCAGAAAGTGACCAACAAGTAAATATTTGTAATTTTGCCGTACGTTGTGATCGGAGGTGGCCTAGCACTCAATGACACATGGTTTATATTGGTTTAGGCAACGTGCCCTACGTCCAGTTTGAGTCGGTCGGTGACTTTATTCCTGAGCCTAGGTGCTCGAAGTTTGCAGTGGGGTTACAAACGAGAATGAGAGAGATGGGGGTAAAAGAGGTCCGTTCGGAAGGGCCGAGAGCGACGGGAGCTCTGCTATGATCTAAGTGTTCGAGTGTGTGCTCATGGTTTAAACCTGGTGGTTCTGTTGTTGTGTACTAGTGAACTTGAATGATCTGATGAACCTGAATCAACTTATCTGTTGGAAGAGAGTGTATCCCCTTTTATAGATGAAGGGAATGGCCTTACAAGTGAGAGGGAAGGAGTACGTTTGTTGCTAAGTCTTGCTTCCTACGCCGGCGGGTACAAGATGATGGTAGGCGCCCACAACACTATTGGATGTCTGATGCATGTGGGAGGCTGTGTTGTCTTCTTCGGGTATGGCAGGTGTCGGCGCCTGCCACACTGTTGATACCTGGAGCATGCAAAGGGTTTTACCATGTTCGCCTGGTACGATAAATGCCGGTGCCCACAACACTGTCGATGCCCAGAGGCATGTGGGGGAGCCTTATCGTATGGGAGTTGTAGGCACCCACAATACTGTAGGGGAAAATGTCGGCGCCTACAACACTGTTTGGGTTCTGTTGTGCCAGGAGGGTCGCACCTCGCAGGGTACTGCCTGGCAGGTGCACAGGGTATGGTCCCTGGTATTACGGTTTGACTTGTGCGCCCTGCCTTACTTTCTCCGCCCGTTCCTTGGTCCTTACCGAGCGGGCGTCCCCGGTCGGTTAGTCCTAGTCGGCTCTGAATGCGCCAGTTGGAGAAGAGCAGTGAGCAGGGGTTTGGTGCATCCCCAGTCGGAGACGCGGGACGGAGTCGGAAGTAGTGCTTTGGCCAGGCCTTCCGGTCGGAGAGGCCGTCCGGAGGCGGGTTGGAGACCGAAGCGAGGGCTCCGGTTGGAGAGGTGGGCCGGAGTCGGAAACGGGCGCCGTTCCTCCTCGGCCAGACCTTCCGGTCGTTGATTGGATCGCTCTTCTGGCCTGTCGTTTAGGTAATTGGGCCGGCCCATGAGTTGCGTGTTTGTTTGCCACGTTGCCTGCTGGGCCGAGCCTTTGTTGGGAAGCCGGTCCGTGAGGGACCCCAGGTTTATGAACCCGACAGTTAGCCACATTAATCAATATCTAAGTCATGATAAACATTAAAATTTGTCAATTTCCATAGCTCGGCGCCGTAGCAATTGGCATTAACATATCCATAAGAATATTACAAATGCATTTATCATTCATTCTTACATGAAATCCATACATTATAAAACACAAGTCACTAATAGTTTCCAAAGTGGTAGGGGTATTACTAACTCCAGTGTTATGAAACGCCATATGTTCAGCAAATGGTCGAGCTCCCTTCTTTAGCCTCCAAGTCTGCAAAGATGGATCAGCGGCACAGACTCACAGCGGTGTACACTGCACACCACAGCCTGCAAGCCTCACCTTCACCTTCTATAGCAGTCCCCTGGAATGACACATGATAAGATGGACATGAGAACAGGATCAAAAGTTCAGAACCAACTAAATATGCTTGGTGAACAATAGCATTTGTTTTAGGAAAAATATCAATTATTGCACCAATAAATGGAGACAAGTAATTCCACTATCCAGTAATCAGGTACTTCACAGCTTACAGTCCAATCTATCTAAAAAAAAGCTTACAGTCCAATCTCTATCAGGAGCAGTATATAGAGAATTAAAAATGAAGAATTCCTGGGAGCATGAAAGAAGCACCTACCAACACAGATAACTTGTCAGAAAAAAAGCATGACATAAACAATAAAACACCAAATGAAAAGTATGTATTAGGAAAATTTAAATACAAACACAGATAACTCGAAACAGATTGATTAAAAAACGTTGCAATTGCAATTCTAGATAATTATTGGATACTCTACTAGTTGGACTAGATTCTTGGTTCTTAGACTTGGATACTTGTGTTCAACTACAACTACAATATTATCTACAGAAATACTTAAGTACGAAAGATTAGGGAGTTTTTTTCCTCATAAAGAAGCGTCGTGCGGAAGTTGGTAAAGAGTAGGAAACATACATTCCAGAGAACCACGGAAACAAGGATAATTTTACTAGAAACAATTTAGGTCTGAAGGTAGAATGCTGCACATATAATTGAATCGAAAATTCCTACTGTTAACTAATGGTAAATAATGCCTGCATATATATATGTAAAATACCATCATGCATCATCTATATGTGCAGTGAGATCATGAATTTCCAGTACAAAATAAGATCCTACATGGCAATTAATCCAACGAAAACAACAGCAAGATCAAATAAGATCCTAAAAGAAACTAGTCTTTTTGCGCGCGCCCATGCGCGCGGGGGCATTGGCCGGTAGTGCCTACGATCACTGAATCAGAACGGACCTAAGAACAAATGTGATCATAACGTTGTAGTAATAGACTGAAAGATATCTAGCCATCAGTTACTCGACACGAGAGATTAGTTCGTCCTACATAGGATGTGCCAATAATATACATACAGATAGGACGCAATCCTCAGGTGGATAAGCGTCCAGATTGTACACGATGCTACATAAAAGAGTTTATGGCCATGATAACTTTTGCAGTTTTATTTGTCAAATGGAACCTTGAGATAGATAATGACAGAACACATGTGATCAATAGAGTAAGGAATATAAGGTTGGTCCTCAAATCAAAAACTCTAAACTGGATGCATAGATATTGAATATTATTGCAAATATCTTACATGTCATAATACACATGAATAATACAGGTTTCAGCATAGCTGACATGAATAATAGCTAGGCCGAGATGGTGGAACATATAGCATATTATACATAGCCAAAGCCGAGTTTATGTGATATGTTCAAATATTACATATATTTTACATGAGCAATAAAGCACATGAGAAGTTTTCAGTCCACGAGACATAGCGTCTAAGACGGCAGAACATACCATATTACAGATAGATAAATCACAATACTTAGCACATGTCATAGGAGCACAGGGGTTAGCTAAGTAGCTTCTCGCCCATGAGCTTCTCTGATCAACCTTAATGAAAATAGTTTTGTAATATCCAATGGAAGCGTGCGGAAGTCAGTGCACGCAACATGTTTTTACTGTTGCTCGCATTGTTCTGACCTCCAAACTATGACCTATAAATAGTACATCAACAATGACATATAAGTAATATAGAGGTTGCTGAACCACTCTATGTAAGGGACAATATAATTCTTCTCTGTTGACATATGCATGAGCAGAGGCGTGTAAACACGCCTCACACAATGAGCATTCTGCAACCCAAGTGTTACATGGTCACATAACTAATGGGAGTACCTACTTGACAGTTATTAACAATAAGCTATAAAATATATATACCCATGCAGTAAAACAACCCACATGACTTGCTGCCTGTGAAGGCAATGCAATGGTTGACAGTACCAAGTAGCATTTTAACATAATTTGATGTTGTTGGAGCCTTTGAGTACAGCATAGATTTAGGAAAGAAAGGATAAATGACATGGTACACAATTTTTCCTGCATCTTTTGAAGAAAATATTGATTGATAAAATTCTAGATAATTTTGGTGACTCCCAGTCATACACACAAGATGAGGTTTTCTTTGATACATCAGCTAGAGAAAGGCCTCCGGCAAGTAGAGAATCAACTTGGGACAAACTATTTTCATCTTTTACTACCTGCGCAAAATCAGTCACACGCATCTGTTAAAAGACGCCCATTTTTCCCTGTTCAAATGATGATGACTCGAACCATGATTCATTAAGTAGCCACTATCAAGTTCAATCTGCCATTGTTTTAAAATTAATATAAGGATGTGCACTCTTTTATGTGCATATCAGATTATCCATGCCAAAAATTACATAGTTCATCATATATTCAGAAAGTTCTTTTATAGACCGCTACCCAAGTACCCATTTGCTTCTTTTGTGATAATCACCAGACGACCGGATCAGAAGTTGACAACAAAAAGGACCGCCAGAACATCATTTGTGTTTCAATTCTAGGCCTTCCCAAATACCGAGGCAACATAAATCACGAGATACCAATGTCAAATTCAGTTTCATCTTGGAAGGCAAAACCAAACTTATATATGATTTTACATCCCAAAAAAAGAATCCATCCATTCACCTTTGGCATCATATTGGCAAAGAGACAGAGAGGAACACATACTTGGCCCAGAGCTTGCATGCAACTCACTTTCAGGATCGCTTCAGAAGACCTTTCCTACAACGAAATGGCGTTAATAACTATCTCCTGCACTAATTACAAAACTATAAGCCTTCTTGCAATGGAATAAAAGAAATATAAATATCTATCTTTGCATCAAGTATAAAGACATCTATTATCCATATATTTGGGTTGGAGATGTTTTCTCATGGTTATGAATAGCATTTAGCACGACTATTTCATAGCGACTTAGTCTCTGTTTGTAGACAATTGCTACTTTACACATAATTAAAATTAAAATTGGTGCAACAACATAGCATTGTAGCAATCAAAATTCTTGAAAAAGCTATACATTTACCCGGTGCTAGAGTTCATATATTAGCTAAAAGCGAAGTCATATACCAAACAAAAAGTTATAATCAATGTGGATGACCATACAATAGGAATCAAAGAAGCCAATACAAAGATATAGTTCAGAAATTAAAGATAGTAAACCAAAATACCCTGATTTTGAGGTGGCTCCATGTAATGATTACCTTGCTAGCAAGCCATGCTCAAGTAGACAAGTACAATTGCTGTTCTGCAGGCAGCTCCCAGTGCAGGTCAGCCGCTCGCCTCGCTGCTAGCTAGTCAGTACTACTGCTCTGAAGGTTGCAAAATCGGCGACTTGTCATGCCATTTGCCTAGACATAAATGCAGGTTGTAAAGAGTAACTTTTTCCTAATTTGAAATACCAATGCTACCATGCTAGACGGATGTAATACTACATGTCCAAAAGCATCCCGGTGATCTTATTTCCATAGCAAAATATAGATGATTTCAAAAGTATTTTTCTTTCCTAAATGAATCACACGTGATATTGTGTTTGGTTAGATTGAGATAAATAGAGGTAGAGAGCTAAACTTGATTGCTTCAGATGGATTTGATGAAGCTTCAAGTCGTGGTTCTCTCAGTGCCTCGACTGCAACATCCATGTAAACTTTAATTGGACAGCCAATGTCCGCCACCGCCTCGATACGACCTCACAGACTATGACACAACCCTCACCTAGCAGCCGCCAACCTGCCTAGCGACACACACGAATCAAAGATCGAATCACCAAACTTGCTTGGATTGGATTAATATCACAGTGCACTCAAGCCAACTTTTGGTACAAGCAACATAGATGAGATCAACATCTCATCTATTCATTTATAGAGACATGATTATTGTCCAAAAACCATTACAGGCCAAGCATCCTGTAATAATATGCAAGTTCAATTACATCATATTTGTATAATGGAATATTGAAATATTTTCATTTGTAAAATGGTAGTCTAGGGGTGTAACATGACACAAACTAGCATGAATTTAACAACATAATAAATTTAGCATTTTATCCAACTATTCACAGCTCTTGAACACTTTTATTAGCATGATTAAAAGTCGCCTTTTTCGAACATTAACTCTCGGATGGCATTTCAAATGCTTCATAATTCAGAAAATGTTAACTTTGAGCTAGAAACCTAGAAGCAAAATAAATAAAGGATCAGAGCAAAAGTTGAAAGATCATATACAGAGGATGCATACACGGCAGCACCTTTTAATTACTCTACAATTCTATATGGACACCTTGACAAAATTAATGACCAAAAAGCAACATCAAAATGCAATTCTTGAAACCCTAAACCCCAAGGAAACAATCACATTGCAGGCCTAATCACAACACAAAGCAATAATTAGACTAAACCCGAGATTCACAAAAAAATTAACAAGAATCAAATACGTCAGGTTTGCGCTTGTAAAGCTTAGGTCCTTGCTATGTGTTAAGGATGAAATCCCAATGGAACCGTGACGGATGGTTGTTGGGTCTTCCATGCGGCCACAGACAGGAGGCCGCCATGAAGGGCCTTCCTCATGCGGGGTGCCGTCTTTGATACACACGCCTAGATTCGAGAATCAAGAAATCTCAAAGCAAAAGCACGGATCCATGAATATCCGCCCAAAATCACCAGAGGAAGAAGAAACTTCGGCATAGGGGTCTGCCAACCATGCCGCAGCCGGGGCGCCCTCCACCTCACACATATAATCCGAGGGAGGAGGGATCGGGAGGAGCCGGGCGTGCTCGCCCGAACTGCGTCCGGGCGTGCTTTCACTAATGCCGCCGCCTGGGCTCCGCGCTGCCGGCATATGCTAGGGCGCGCGATGTCGCTGGGCGCCTGTGCCCAGGCCTCACTGAAGCCGCGCCCGCCACCATGAAAGGAGGGAGAGGAGGGCGCGGATCAAGTGACGCCAGAGAGCCGGCCTCGCTGGAAGCCGCCAAGCCCATTTCATGAGAAAGGAGGGAGAGGGAGGAGGCACGGATCAGGGACGCGAGAGAGCTAGGGTTTGGACCCAGTATATATTTGGTCATGGAGTGGCTCGGGAGGAGAGACAGAGCACCGCTTCATCGAAATCAGGGAGTGAAAATAATTTTGCTACCGTGGACACCGTGTGCGCCCGTCTTGGCCACACGCTCTATTCTCTTTAAATGTCAGAGCACATTGCATCCTAATCAGTTTAGCACCTAGTTTTTACTGAACATACTATCAATTATCTGAAATTTACAGTTTGAGCACCAAATCAACGTTAATAAAATTAATCCACGAAGCTTATTCATCCCTTCGGGATATAAGTGAAGGTGGTCACTTACCAGAAATAACTGAAGATGTATGACATCTCAATTCCAGAAATAACATTGTAGAAACTAAGAGAACACATGTATGCTGCTGCCGCTGCCACTCCTAATGAAGAAACTAAGAGAACACATGACACCCCTCAGGCCTCTGGATCTGCAAGGATCAATTCGTCACCTAGTTTATTTAACTTGTCACAAGTTGCAAGTGACTCTACTGCATACAGAAGTGGAGAAAAAAAGACACAACAGAGGAAGACAGAGAGAGGACTTTCACCGTGCATAGGGCTCAGCAGAGACGGATCTGCAAAGACGACGACGCCTCCTCGCTGGGCTGCGACCTCCACGCGCACCATAGGCCGTGGGGACCATGACCTTCGCACGCCGCCCTCGGCCGTCGGGGCCGCGACCTCCGAGCATCGACCTTGGTCGGTGGTGCTGTGACCTCCACGCGCCGCCTATGGCCTAGGCCGGCGACTCCCCAGCCATCTCCGCCTCGCCGACATGGAGAGGTCCCCAACAAGGACGCACGAGAGGTGCGGCGGGGGAGGCATCGGGCGAGAGAGAAGAAAGGAAGAGAGGAAAAGGAAAGGAAGGAAGAGAAAAGGAAAATGACCCACCTGGAAGGCCGGCTCGGCGCCAGAATCTATGGCGCCAAACTCGGCGTCAAGATCTACGGCAACTTGGCGCCAAGATTCACGGCGCCGAGCTGGCTGCCATGTCACTCCCGGCTCTACTTTGATGCCGACGTAGCCCCCCGACCTAGGCGCCAAACCCTTTGACGCCGAGACGTGTAAGCAACGATGACGCCGAGTTAATGGTTCAGATTTTAAAAACATAAAACTTTTAAAAAGGCAAATAAATAAAAAATTCGGGTAGTGTAGCCACTCTCTCGATCTCCGCCGTGACGACTGACGAGGCCGAGGCAGAGGCCGATCCCCAGTCGTCCCCCACGACGCACTCGCACTGCCGCAGGCCGCAGCAGCCTATAGCGCCGCGCCCGGCGCCACCCCTGCTTCTTTTTTTAGCCCCCTTTCCCCTAACCTGCGCGCGCGCGCGCGTCGTTTGTAACCACCACCAGGAGCAGCCGTCCTCTCCTACTATATATCAACGGCAACCTCCCGCACTTTTCTCCTCGCGCCAGAGCCCCCGCCCACGCACGCACGCTAGTGTCAGTGGCACGCAGCCGCGCGCACCGAGGGCGGCGAGGCGACCGAGCTAGCTAGCGAGGCCAAGGCCAGGGGCAGGCGGCAATGGCGAGAGCTCGACCCGGCGGCCTCCTCCTCCTCCTGCGCGGCGCGGCGCTGGTGACGGTGGTGGCCGTGCTGCTGGGCGGCATGGTGGGCGCCGCGAGGGCGCAGCTGCGGCAGAACTACTACGGCAGCTCGTGCCCCAGCGCGGAGTCCACGGTGCGCTCCGTCATCTCGCAGCGCCTCCAGCAGAGCTTCGCCGTCGGGCCCGGCACGCTCCGCCTCTTCTTCCACGACTGCTTCGTCAGAGTAAGGCACTAAGGCAGCTCGGGGTATTGCCGCTTGGTCCGTGCCTGTTCGTCTCTCAGCCTGACCGAGCTTTTGCATGCCTTGTGCCGTGGGGAAATTGCATTATATTGCAGGGATGCGACGCGTCGGTGATGCTGATGGCGCCCAACGGGGACGACGAGAACCACAGCGGCGCGGACGCGACGCTGTCGCCGGACGCCGTGGACGCCATCAACAAGGCGAAGGCGGCCGTGGAGGCGCTCCCCGGGTGTGCCGGCAAGGTCTCGTGCGCGGACATCCTCGCCATGGCCGCACGTGACGTCGTCTCCCTGGTAAACCTTCCTACCCTGCTCTTTCTTGGCTCTTGCTTGCTCCACCACCAGCCATCCTACCGGCTTCACCGCGTCACGTAGGGGGGGCCACACCGGTGTCAGTGTCCGCGGCCAGGCACGCACGGGGCCACGCCAAGCTTTCGCCGTGCTGGTCGGTTCAGTTCACCGTCCCGTGCATTACTACCATTCTACTAGTACGTATATCCCAGTGACCTGTGAAGCTGTGTGACCCAGAGTAGGTCGCGGCAAGGCCCGCCACCACGCCGGTCCGTCTGATGGCAGGCGGGCCCCGGGGTACGCACTGGCACTGTTCCAAGCCTGCGTGCCAGTGACTTTTTTTTTCCTCGACGGCCGCAGCCAGCCGGTCGCGGACTCGCGGTCCCGTAGCACCGGGCGCCGGGGGGCCTGCACAGCGCGGCGCACCACCCCGATTCGCCCAGAGGGACATGTGCTGCGTGTCAGCCGCCGCTGGCCCGCGGACGCGGACGCCAAGGCGGAACACCGCGCCCCGCGCTGCCGCAGTGCCTGCCTGTTGCCGCGCCGTTCCGAGCGTACGGGGCGAGAGCATGCGCGGGCACCGGGGCTTTGGGCAACGGCTTCGCTGGCTTGAGACAGTGACATGACATCACATGAGACATTAGAGAGTACTGTGCAGTAGAATAGTCCAAGGACCATACAGCAAAACCTCTGTGCTCCTACTAGTACGGTAGCAGCCGTGTACGTAGGCCGTGTCTGGGGTGTTCCTATTCCTAATCCTGCCCGTGACGCCCGGTGCTGCGGCCGAGCTAGCGTAGCGAAGAGTTTCCTTCTCGTAGGTGTACGTCCGTGACGCACTGACGACGGCGATACGCGATGTCCGCTCTTGCAAGCGTCTCGACTGAGAGGCCAGCAGGGGACAAAAAATTCCACTCCGTAGACTGTAGCCACGGGATGCGGACAATTGTATGCAGGCTATATTATTATACTACTACTCATCCAGTACTCCTCTACTACAGCATGCACACTACTCCTACCACACCACTACTACTAGCTACTAGTTCGACCAAGAGCTGCTATGGTATACAGACGGTACCTTCCCTGAAAGACCAGAGAAATTCACCCTGCACTGCACTTGCGTTTGCAGATGGGCGGGCCAAACTACGCGGTGGAGCTGGGGCGGCTGGACGGCAAGACGTTCAACAGGGCCATCGTGAAGCACGTCCTCCCGGGCCCCGGCTTCAACCTGGACCAGCTCAACTCCCTCTTCGCTCAGAACGGCCTCACCCAGACGGACATGATCGCCCTCTCAGGTTCGTCTCTGCCCTGCTCACCCTGTATCTGTATTCCTCTCCACAGCGCTGTCAGGTCTAGTCCGTCGAGACCATTGGGCGTCTACGAATCCTGAGTTCACAAGACAACCTAGGCTGTCAATTAGATTAAAAAAACCAAATTAAATTAACCGTGGGAGTGAGCCTCCTCGTTACTGTTTTCTTTTGGTTGTAGCAAAAACTACTGTAACAAGGTCGGTTGGTCGCAGTACGAAGCATCTTTCTCGTGCTCTCTGTGGCTCACGTGACTTTATCCTCTGTTTGCGGCACCAAGACAAAGTGGTCCGCTGTTCTATACTGCAACCGCTCTGTGCTTTTCGTAAAAAGCCAGAAAACCTTCCCCCGTCTTGTGTGATTTGGGAAAACCATCACGTACGTACACAATAGAAAAAACACGAGTGCAGAGTACTCTGTGTTGGTGTTGCAAGAAAGAGAGAAAGTGGTAAAGTAATCCCGCAATCACAGACGCCGGCCTACAGCTTTGCAAAAAGTTAACCCTGCTGGCTTCTGGTTCATTTCTAGGGAGGTTGGTTGATTGGTTCGTATAAACAAAGATTATTCCTTGTGAACTTTTGAGGGGTTTTAGTGTGTTGTTTACTGACCGTTGGGGTTTACATTGATTAGGCTACCATGTTTTGGTTTTGTTTTATCTTTGATTCAGTGTTGGGAATAATAAAAAAACGACGTTTATAGTACATGAGAACAGGGGACACCTTTGTCTGAATGTTCTTGGTTCCTGTCAGATCCAAGTGTTTAGCAGTAGTAAAATAACCTCTGGATTCAGATTTGCGCTGTGTTTAGTTCGCGAATTTTGGGAATTTGGCTACGGTAGCACTTTCGTTTTTATTTGGCAATTATTGTTCAATCATGGACTAATTAGGCTCAAAGCGTTCGTCTCGTAATTTCCAACCAAACTGTGCAATTAGTTTTTTTTCGTCTACATTTAATGCTTCATGCACGTATCGCAAGATTCAATGTGATGGCTACTGAAGCACTTTTTGAGAAACTTTTGGATCTACACAAGCACTTGAACACACGAAGCCTTTTCCCCAGCGACAAAATCCAAACGAGCAGCAGTTACTTTTGACTGAACCACCCAATGTTGTCCATGCAAAGCAGGACTACTACTGCTAGACTACAAAGAATGGATGACAAAAAAAAGCCAGCTCCGGTCTTTAATTCCACAGGCTTTTGAACACGAAAAATAAGACATGCATTGTGATTTGTGAGGCAATGGATCATCATGTTCTAACCCAAGCAAGCAATGCAATGCCATATACTACACTGCAGGCGCGCACACGATCGGGGTGACGCACTGCGACAAGTTCGTGCGGCGGATCTACACGTTCAAGCAGCGGCTGGCGTGGAACCCGCCGATGAACCTCGACTTCCTGCGGTCGCTGCGGCTGGTGTGCCCCATCAACTACAGCCCCACGGCGTTCGCGATGCTGGACGTCACCACGCCCAAGGTCTTCGACAACGCCTACTTCAACAACCTCCGCTACAACAAGGGCCTGCTGGCGTCCGACCAGGTGCTCTTCACCGACCGCCGATCCCGACCCACCGTCAACCTCTTCGCTGCCAACAGCACCGCCTTCAACGAGGCCTTCGTCGCCGCCATGGCCAAGCTTGGCAGGATCGGGGTCAAGACCGGCAGCGACGGCGAGATACGCCGCGTCTGCACCGCCGTCAACTAGCCGCTCGTCGCATCAATTGATCAGTAGTAGGCTGGCTGGTTGCTGGCACTGTAGCTTGCATTGGGGGTCCAATTCCTTCCATTCGTTGGCGTAAAAGCGTGCGTGGGTTCATTTCTTCTTTTGTTTATACACGTACGTTTGGCGTTGTGGGATGGATTTTGTTAGCAATGAGATGAGATTCTTCTTCTGATCTAGCTAGATGCCCGATGGATGGTAGAAATTGATGCAGATTTTCCAAATTCTGATTCTAATGGATGTTTCCATTGACATGGTTACGCCTACGCGCGCTTGGATCAGATCAAATGCATGTCTGTTATGATCACAGATGAACACAGCAAGAAACAGAAGGGGAATTTGGGATTTCTGGGTAGAAGAGATAGTAATTTGGGGCCGGGTTCGTTTACAAGGCCAGGCTGGGCCGCATTAGTCAGGGTACGCAGGCCCGTAACCATGTACTTCAACTACTACACGCGAGGCCCATTCAGCCACTGGCGCCTGCTGACGTCACGCTTCGCGGATAAGGGGGTGTTTGGTTCACTGCTCGCCTCCTAAATCTAATCTCATTTAGTCACTTTTACCTAAACACTATGACTAAATGGGGCTAAAAAGTACATTAGCGAACAAGTCACCTAAGTGTTGCTAAATGGGACTAAAGCCCATCTTTTAGTCCGGCTGCCTCACATTTTAGTCACTTTGAATTCAAACACCCTGACTAAAAAGGACTAAAACAGTTTTTTTAGTCCACAAATCAAACAGGAGTGACTAAAATTTAGAGCTCAAACACGCCCTAAGTCTAATTCTATGTACTCTGATTGAATCAGTTCGTTTTCGATTCGATGGAATTAGGCTACTGGAGTGGGATTAAAAGAAATTAAGGGGAGTAGGTCCCGTTCATTCCCTCCAATCCTTTTAGGAACCGGGCTGTGATCCACTAACAGAAGTAGGCAACACTAGCAAATGCAGTGTTTTTTTTTGAAACAAAATGCAGTGGTTTTTTACCACTAGCAGAAGTAGCGGCGCATGATTTAACTCTGTACGTGCTGACGGTTGCTATTCCGAGTGGCGTTTGGATATTGGGATATAAAAAGTGGGATAGGAAAAGAAAAATGAATGAATAGCTAGGATTAAATGAGGTGTAAGAATGGATGGCTATGATTGAATATCTCTATCCCTATCCCTATCCCCATCCCCATCCTAATCCAAACACCGCCTTAGCTTCTTCCTCAACCTCAGGCAAAATCAATGACTGCAAAGGCTGGTTCGTATTGTATGACACTTCCCCACCCTGAAACCACCGGCTGCTGCAGTGCTGCACTCTCTCCGATCTGGCTAGTTCTCTCGCCTCATGGTCACCGTCAAAACCCACCCTCGTTATGCATGACATGATGTTTCCCACAACAGCCACCCACCATATATAATACTCCATTCCAAATTATAAGTCATTTTAATTTTTTTAGAGTAAAAACATCTCAAGTTTGACGAAAATTATAGAGAGAATTATAAAGATTTATGACGTCAAAGAGAAATACTTTGAAAATATAATTAATGAAGAATATAATGATATTTATTTGGTATCATAATGTTATTATTTTATTATATAAATTTGGTCAAACTTGAGATGTTTAGACTCTTCAAGAAAGTTAGAATGACTTATAATTTGGGATGGAGGGAGTATCTATTACTCCATCCATTTAAAATTGTAAACCGCTGATTTTTTTTCTCTATATATATCTTTCGCTACTTATATAGATATGCATTATATCTAGTACATAATAGACATCCAATTATCTAGTTATGACATTAATTAGTGCGTGTGTTGTTATTTCTCTCTCCCTATTTCGTCCAACAACTTTCTCTCTCCCTGTTAATCTCTAATGGCATCTATATGCTTTAAGATTATCTTTCTTTATCTTCCCCTCTCTTTTTATTCCTGTTGTTACAGTGATTTTTTTGCTTATGAATTAGGTTAGTTGAGTGGAGATTAGAGACTTAGAGCTAACTAAATTTTTCTTCCTTCTTTCTCTATAACTTTCTGTGTAATTTTATACTTTTAGCTTTCCTTTCGATCGCAAAATAAACATTAATTTGGTTGTTATATATACCCTTGCCAACTTAATATAGATATAGGTATTTGCACACGCGCGCATTTCATCATGTGTGGTTATTGTTTTTTTTTTTGAGAAATATGTGTGGTTATTGTTGTTGTTATTACCAAAATAGCCACCTCTATGGTTAAAATCTTGCCTCCGCCTAAGATGGACTCCGATAATAGTTCATAAAGCTAAAATAAACTCTTTTTTTCGGAAAAGAAAAGTGGCAACAAGGTAGCCCAACAGAGCAACTCGTTGGCCCAGGAGAACATTGAAGCATGAGGCTCCGTGGGCCTGCAACGGAAGTGCATAAAGTGGCCCAACAGAGCGTCTAGCAGAAAAATTGGAGAAGGTCGGGCTAAAATTTGTTTGGATCGGTTTATTTCCTGTCTTCTCTAAGAGACAAAGTAGGTGTATCATGTTAAGAATTCCTCAATTAGAGGATTGATGGGCTCATATATACCATATATGCTAGGTAGGCTACCATATATGTTCTGATAGGCTCATACCATATATCCCAGGGTGGCTACCCTATATGCCCTGAAGGCATCTATATAATGGGATTACATGTACATCTATATTGACTAATGAATAGATGGCTCCCCTCATATATTTGTCTCCTGCGTGTATCAAATGTATGGTTCTAAAAAAAGGTGTATCAAACGTAAAAAAAATATAGTAACTAATAAAATCAAAAGTTCAAAAACAAAATATACATTGATTATATAAAAAAAGATGCAAAAAAGGCTAATATAACATAATGTAAGGTTTAGTAAACACATTTTTAAAGAACCCATATAGGTGCAGTCAAACGATGAAAACAGACATAGAGTGATCAGTAAATTTACCACAACTGGATTGAGATTATAGAGTACCTAAATTGGTATTGTGTTATGAATAAATGTAGATAGTAAAGATAACTAATTTTGATTAGTTATATGTACTAATCCATATAACTTTCAATAATACTTATATGATGTAAGATTCTATAGGCCATGCTGGAACCCGGGTCAATGGGTTAGAGCATCTCCAACTGCTCCTCAGCTCCTCCAATAAAGTGATAATGGGGTGATCCAATATTAATTTTTAGACTATTTGGAGAGGTGTTACATCTGATCACCAACAATCTCTCCCAGCACAATTGACCTACCTGTCATAATTAATTTATCTATTCTCATTTTTCCCTTTTTCTCCATCGGAGCATCGGAGTCGTAACAAGTCCCTGTCGCGTAGTCGTCGTCCCCGACCCCGGCCATCACAATGCTAGCCCTAGGCCTTGTGCCGACCTTGTCCTCAGCCCTTGCCATCGCCGTGCTAGCCCCGGTCACAGTCCCACTTTGTCAGCCCCGGCCACGCCAGAGCATCCCCGACTCTGGCCATCGTCTCGCCAGCCCTGACCCCACCCACACCAGTCCTGGCCTTGGCCCCTCCCTGAAGCTCCGGCCCCAGCAAGAGGAGAGCACCTTCATGAAGCTAAGTGCACGTGCGCACACAGTCCTCACCACTGTCGCCATCTCATTTCTCCTCCGCGTAGGTACTGGGCGAGGTCCTCCACGAGGATGAGCCACTGCAGGGTAGCGTCCAAAACTAGGTTGTGGAGGTCGTCGTAGCCACAACACACGGGTCTAGCCATGGAGGTGCACATCGGCACTGATGTTGGTCCACACAAGGCGTTGGTCCACTGAAGGGAAGAGTAGCATGGGGGAGGCGAGTGATAGTTTGGTGGGCCCTGGACTATTAGGGGAGACACAACTCACTCTTTATTTGAAAGGAGATAGTGGAGATATTGGTGGCCACTAGAAAAAAGAGAGAGGACTGCTCAAGCATAGAAAAAGACTACTGGAGATGCTCTTGGTTAGTAATAGTTTTGTTAGAGCAACTCCAAGAGGCTCTTTATATCTTTTCCTAATTGATATAGGAATTAAGATTTTGGTTGAAAAAACACCTTCCAACAACTTATTTAATTAACTCTCCAAATATTATCATCCTCTATTCCGGATTTCTCGCTAGCCAGGTAGCCAAAGCTGGAGAGCGGTGTTGGTTCTTTAGAGTGCGCAGAAGGTATAGAAAAAATGTGAGAAGGTGAAAAAAGATATAGGGATCGATTCTTATTAAAGGATTCTTTAAATAATAATTTAGAGAGTGAATTAAAAAAAAGACTCTTGAATATGCTCTTAGTTTGTCTTACCTTCCCCTTTACGTTCATATATGTTCCTTGACGGAGACAAGAGTAGTTTGCAATGTTTGTTATATCAGATTGGATATTCCTCTCCTAGCTCGATCCATGCATGCCAACAGTGGCGGATCCAAAGGGGGGGCTGGGGGGCTCCAGCCCCCCCTAATGTCTTGATTTCAAGCATAATTATTGTAGCAAAAGCTTGATTTCACCATTAAATCTTCATGTAAATCAACATCTCCATTGTTTTAGCCCCCCCTTATCCCGCATCGTGCATCCGCCACTGCATGCCAACATTACCTTTCACCCACCCTCTAATGCCACTTACCTGCACTTCCATCTCTCGAAGTGAACGATCTCCGTCTTATGCACTCAACACTTGGGTCTAATGCTCATTATTTAGAACACAACATACAGTTAAATTGGTACTTGGCTTTTGAAGGGAGTTCCCGTATCTTTTCACACTTCTAGACTCAAAAGATGATGCCACGCGCAGTGCATGAATCATACTTGAAAAGTTGGTAGCACATGCATGTGTGTTGAGAAGGTAAGTATCACAAGAAGTGAATAGGGACATTTTTGTTTTTTACATAGATTTATCGGAGTGGCTAGCGCCCGGACGTCCAGACGCCCGCGCCGCTGCCACCCGTCCCGCGCCTACGCGCCCATGTCGGGCCGCCGCCCTCAAGCACATGGGGCCCGCCCACGCCAGTGGAGACCACCTCCACCCGCACCTGACACCGACTGCCTCCACCCGCGCTTGACATCGAGCGAGACAACAGAAAGGCGAGGAGGGAGATGCAACACCCGATCTAGTTTTAAAACATCCAGATGCAACAATTGCAATATACGTCTGAAAATAAATGAAATATTTGAAACATGTGTCTGAAACACTTGCAAAAACACTTGAAAAACACTTAAAACCATTGTAAACATATGCAACATCCAGATAAAAACACTTGCATCATATGTGTAAAAATATATGCAACATCCAGATAAACACACTTGCAACATACGTCGAAAAAAACAGATGAAACGTTGAGAACATGAGCTTGCAACATACGTGTACAACCATTGCAACATATGCAACATCTCGATCTACTTTTGCAACATCAGTATGAAACACGTGCAACATTCCTCTGAAACATTTGAAATAATTGAAACATACTTTTGCAACATGCACTTTTAGTGCAAACGCAATGTCACCTTGCTGCTTGGACGAATAGAGCTCGTCGCTGTGGAGATCAACACCAACGCGGAGCTCGATGCCACGAAGTGCGTGGAGGTCGCTGGTATGGAGCTTGTCGGCAGCACGAACCTCCGCAGTGGCGCGGCAGGTGGATGGAGCACAGCCGCGATGGGAGGCACGAGTATGGGCGGGGGTGCGCGGCTCGGGGAGGTGTGCGGCTCAGGCGGGGGCGGTGCCGACGAGCGGCTCGGGAGGAGGCACCGGTGAGTGGCTCATTGCGATCGCGAGCGGGGGCGTACAACATAGAGCGGCGTGAGCGACGTGGGCGAGTGGATGAGGATGAGCCACAAGGTCTGGACGGGAAGTTATGCGAGCGAGTCGATGAGCATGAGCCACGTCCGGACGGAAAGTCACGGGTCGGACGCCTGAGCTATATCATTATCATAGATTTATATGTTGCCGGACCAAATCAGCTAGGTTGATATGTATCGCTCTATGATGATTTACAAAAATAGATCTTCACCTAAATCCATCATGCTTTTTTATTGCGAAGTCCATCATGCTTTTCTTTAAACAAAAACATCTTTATTATGTGGTACAATATTGTTTTATTTAGAAACCCGTGGCAGCACCTATATATATAGGAGTATACAATTAATATGATGAGACATGTACCAGAGGAGCGAGTGGCGCTTCCTCTGAACAGTGACATGTCGCCGTAGTTGCCAAATTACGTCGTACGTGGTACGTACCGCCGACATGTCCTTGATTGGATAGCTTCATTCCAAGGTTAAGATGGAAACCTGGCTTAGCTTGCAGGTCCAGTAACGTCTCCCACTGAACAAACTGGAACAATTAAGTGCTCGCCTATATATGCAGGTTCAGACATGCGTGTGCTCATTCGTTTGGAGCCAACCACAATGTTTCATCACTTGCTACCTGCAAGAGCGCCGTACGCCCGTACATACACATATGTAACAACCGTAACACCACGTACACTCTTTAATACATATACCATAATTTATATGTGTGGCGGTGCACGCATGCAATTCCACTAGAATGTAGTAAGTGTTGTACACAATGCAACTGAGAGCGTGGTACTGCATTGCTGTCCACCATTGATGGATCGATGTGTCACTTGAGAAACAAGCTGGCCGAACGATCGAGATGATCGATCAGCATTAAGACGCCCGGGGTTAGTTGCATGCACAAGTCAACTTTCAACCACCGCTACCGTAACTTGTTATGCTCTTAATTCTTATTGATCCGATCCGATATATATTTCCACGATTAGGTTGATGTGTGCCAAACAGTAGCTTCTCCAACTATCCAGGGTTAAATTTCCTAACTAGAGAACAATATCAAAGCTACCTGTCAATTTAATAGGGCCAGCAGTGTGAAGTGATTGATGATGTCTTATATATGATACATTGCACCTTCTCATTCAGAAGCATTACATGTTCATTGATCATTTCATCTTATCCATTCCTGTTCTTGCATTGGGTTCATCCATCCTTGTGACAACATTCCAGTTTACAAGCAGGATATGGACCATTAATTAAAAAATAGCCAGGATATCCACACGTCAAAAAGTGCATGCATGCATGCTTAGTGGTTGTACCTTGACAATTTCCATCCGGTATATGTCTATTGCTATGTACTTGAAACTAATGATAGCTAATTGCACGTTTACGACCGGTAATAATAATCCTAATCATAGAGGGAATATTGTATCCATATATAATGATGTTGCGTTGACATTTACAAGTTATTGGATTTGGCTTTTCTGGCCAACTATCAAATTAAATTCAAGCAACCTATTAGCTGAACATATACTACTACTAGTCGTCAAAATATATGCTGTTTAACCAAAAGTTGCATAGCAACATATTACATATATAGAGCTAGCTGCTTATATAGCCTGAATTGTCCACCATCTCAACGAAGACTACAACTACACACACACACGCAATGATCTATAGATTTCAACTGATCTCTTTGAAAGCGAAAGTTCATCAGAAAAGACTAAATCAATTTGGTTGGAAGTTGAGTATAGTTTTCTACTAGTCATATATATATATATATATATATATATATATATATATATATATATATATATATATATATATATATATATATATATATATATATATATATATATATATATATATATATATATATATATCGCACCATAAATTTGCTCTGCAACTGCTTCTACTATATACTCCTGTTCATTTAATTGTTCCAGAATTTAGTTAGCATTGATGCCACTGGAACGAATAAAAAACATGTTTATTGTACACATTGTGTAATGCACTGAGTTGAGTTTCACATGCACGCATCCACGAGTACTAAAAAAAAGGTTCGGTACCATGTATATAACAGAGCGCAAAAAGATAGCTTGACATGTTTATGTGTATTCTAAATTCCTCTCAACTAATATTGTTTGTGCCTGGTGCAAACGGTAGAGTCTTATCGCTCTGTGACCGGAAGGTCCCGGGTTCGAGTCGCGGTCTCCTCGCATTGCACAAGCGAGAGTAAGTCTTGTCACTGACACCATTCCTCAAACATCGCACAGAGCGGGAGCTTTCCGCACTGGGTACGCTCTTTTTTTGTGAGGATATTTACCTTGTACTTTGAAAGTAAGACTTAACCACTCACTCATAAGACGGAGACTCATATCTGTCCTTGCATGAATAGTTCTTATATTTAACAAAGCACGTTGACAGGTGTATTAAAGCGTAGTAGACATATTTTTCTTTCATCACACACAAGTTATTTCGATGCGGTAACTAACCTGCTTACCCTTACCCGGCCCATAGAGGAGCACTAAAATGGTTAGCTATATATAATAGAGAGGATTGCAAGTACACATGTGCAGCAAGAAGTACTACTATAATGAGCAATGAAATGATTAATGGATGATTTGCATGGCAAACATAGACTATCATTATTATGTCCACATTACAGTAATTAACACAGATAATTTAAAAGGGAAAAAATATTCGGAGTACGCTCACAAACAAAAGAGAGAGGGAGGGAGGGGGGGAGGGAGGGGTGAGAAAGAGAGAGTGCATCACACATATTGACTAGTGATCGAAGTCGAGATCAAACATAGCCTGGCCGAGCTGCAAGATGTTGCTGTGTTGGTGGTGCTGATGGTGGAACCCTAAGCTTGGCTCTTGCACTTGAGCTATATTTGATGTGGTATCACTGGAGACTGCTTGGGTCTGGGGGAAGCAAGAGCCTGCAGCTGACGATGAATGGAAGGGGAAGCCGTGATGCTGTTGATGGATGCCGTGGTGCTGTTGTATTGATGCCTTCCCCTTGGGATCCACTGCTACTTTCACCACCTCTCCAAGATCCATGGCTTGATCTTGTTCTTTGGACAAGAGTGCACTTCCCAGTATCTGTGTACCCAACCCATCTCCAATGTCCATGTTCTTGCTGCTACTTCCTGCTTCTGTTGAGATTTTGATTCCAAGGAAATGGTGTCATATATGTTACTAAAACGAACAGGCTATGTATATAGGTCAATTATATATAAGCATGTGCATGTTGTCGTAGTGCACAACTGAGCACCTTCGTGTGTTCAGTCTTCTCAATAAAAGAGGAAACTTTTGGAGACACAGCAGTAACAACAAAAGGGAAATATAGTTTAGAGATCGAGTATAGCATATATCACGTACTGTCTTTAGCAGCAGCTGCTTTGTTCGCATGTGCCCTTTTCTTGTCTCCGCGGCATCAGCATCCGAAGGCTTTGACTTCCGGCGGCGACGGTTGTGGTCCGCTAGGCGTTTCCTACAGCTCTTCTTGGCATCGTCGAACTCATCCAGCAGATGGAATCTGAGTGAGAAAGATGGACGATGAAAAAGAGAAAAAGAATTGAAGCAAGGGTTATATGAGAAAACATGCATACACATGAAATACCAACTAACCAGCAAAGTCCCGCAGTATATATATCACTCATATATTGTAGTAGGATTATATATATGATGGCTAACTTAGTATCACCTACGTATAGCAATGCATGATGAGTTGATGCCTCGTACATGCATATGATGGGAGATATTTCAGTCCAGGAGTCCATTTCCTCAAGTAAAAACATCTAGAACTGAAAAAAGGAACATTCCGGGGACCAATGGCATGTTACTAATGATGACCCAGAACATGAGAAACATATATCTCCACTGTTCTTCCCTGCAGACAGCTTGGAGTTTTGCAACTGACTCATATGGTGTGTCTCAACGTGGTGAATCATTCTGGGAGAGACCCTGTTTACCCTTAAATGCATTGCCGGTAATTACTTCACACGTGCATGCTCTTCAGACGAGATCTATTTGCAGGTCCGGCCGGTCCATATGGATTGGCCGGTAAGAGACGTATATATCTTCTCTGGCGGTCTGGCCAACGGATTTCTACTATACCAGCCACTTGCTGGAGGAGAAACAATATACGAGCGAGCGAGCGAGAGAGAGAGAGGGTAGAGAGAATTAAGGCGTACGTTGTTGCTTGCATTTGCGATTTTTGCTCGTACGTACGTACGCCGGCTGTACAAAGTCTTGCGATACTTGGAAGAAAGTAGCCTTGCTTCTGACTTTTGAGAGGCCAATACTTGTACAACCAGCTCACTGTGTCAAGCAATAACTACTCGATCGAAAATGCGAAGGAGAAGTCAAGGAAATAAATGGAAACGAGTAATGCCAAGGAGGAAATAAGTGGAAAGGAGTAAATAATGCCCAGGAAGAAATAAACTGGAAGAGGAGAAGAGACAAAAAAATCAAGGACAAATTTCTGCAAATGGCGAACAGAAAAATGCCTTGTTATTGAGGACACATTTCAAGGGCAAAGGGATATATGAAGAGAGAACATGGCTTACAGATCTTTAGCTTTTCAGCCAGTAAGTATTTTGCATTTTGTGTTAACTGGATTTTGTCAATTCAGCATGTTGGCTTTGTTGTTGGATATATTTAATTGTCATATAATAGTATGTAGATCGAGAAGTAGTAGTTGCTAAGTAGGAGTACAACCATTTTGGGATGATAGGCTAGTGATATTTGTCTCAAGAAATATGATTTTTTTGGAGAAAGCTCATGAAATGGAAACATATATAACGAAATGTAGGGATTTGCTTAAAATGCAGCTGAAGAGACGAAGTCAGAGAGAAACAAGGGCAAGGATGATATCATGGAAAATAAAAGCAATAGCTTTCACCCTTTGTTCAATTTGACTTTTATAACTAAACTAAAAAGGGTAAAATAATTATCCACAAAAACTGTAAGTGATATATCTTAAGACGAAACAAAGTAATCTATCATCCAAAAAGATTTCTCTGACAAAATTCCAGCTTGGAAGAGAGTCAAACAAAACGTGAGAGCATGCATGAAATCAGTTTCGATCAAGCTGGACAATGAACTGGAGGGGACTTTGAGATCACTTAATGCAACTCGTGTGTGTTTCAGATATGTATGTGTAGACAAGATCTATATAGATATCTGAAGTAGTATTAATTACCCAACCCGACCGTAAAGGTAGCTTATTTACCCCTCGAATTAAGTTGAGAACCAGGCCAGAGATCGATGTGCATCTATCATCGATGAATTGGATTGAATCGAATCTACTGACTGACTGACCTGCTACACTGCTGGCAGAACCTCTGATGCAGTCCACCGGCGGTGACGACTCCGGGCGCCTTAGAGTGGTGCTCGCACACCTTGTGGCGGCGGTGGTAGCGCTTGGCGCTGGAGAGATCGGCCTTGCATCCCTCGGCCTGGCAGCGCGGCGGCTGGTGGCCGTACGTGTACCCTCCTCTCGGCGGGAAGTAGGTCCGGTAGCCGAGGTTGAGCCCCAGCTGCGTGGCGGCGAAGCTGGCCATGTTCTCCTCGGCGGAGCTGACAAGGGTGGGGAAGTAGTACTCGGGCGCGGCCGGCGGGTAGTAGGACGACTGGTGGAAGGTGCTCCCGGTCCCGGCGGAGGCGAAGTGGATGTAGGGGTTGCCACCGCCGGCGGCGGAGGCGAGGTAGTGCGAGGCGGAAGCAGGGTAGAACTGGAGGATGTCGTGAGCGCTGTGGCCGGCGATGGTGGTGGCGTGGTGGTGGGCGGCGGCGGCGTTGGACGGGGGGAGCAGCGCCAGGGAGTTGGCCTCGAGGTTGTAGCCCAGCTGGTGATGATGCTCCCTCTGGATGCTGCTCTCCTGCTGCTCCATGATTCGGAGCAGAGAAGGGGGATCGGCGCCCGCGTTGGACGGCACGTAGGGGAACTCATCGCAGGCGGCGTTGGCGGCAGCCGATAAGTTCATCATCTTCTCCGCTTGCTGCTAGCTCGCTGCTTTATGATCGATCGATCGGCCGGCCGATCTGTGGTGCAGGTGCAGGTGCAGGTCGCGGCTAGATGGGAGGGGAGAGGGAGCAGGAGCACACACACAAGCACACGGAAATGGATTCGTAGGGGACGGAGAGGGGAGGGGAGGACGGCGGCAAGGACAGGCACACAGCTCGCCGAGATCGATCGCTAGCTGAGTCGTCGCAGGTGGAGGCGCGACAGACACTAGTATGGTGGTGTTGCCCGGGCCATGGTGGGTGATGGCGATGACACAGATATAGTATGCGCTAGCGCCGGCCGGCAGCGCCCCTCTCGGCCGGGATCTCTTTTGCTGCTAGCGGGCCGGGGCCGTGGGGGTGGAGACTGGAGAGAGGGCGAGAGCGAGAGAGAGTACTTTTCGTCTAGGGTTCCATAAACGAGTGGTGGAGTGAGTTTTGAGTTATATCTAGCGACGCCCGGCAGCAGGCCGCAGCTAGCTAGTTGCCAGGGCCGGCCGACCGGCCAGTAGAGAGAGATGATAGAGAGGGATCGATCGGAGGGCCGGAGATCGAGCAGTGCAAAGAGATCTTAATTGGAGTTGGCGCGTGGTGATCAAGGTAATAAATTGCCGCTACCGATTCTAAGCAGCGGAAAGATATTGCGGCTGTAACTGCACGTAGCAGGCCGTAATAGTGTGGAAGCAAGTAACTCTGATCAGCTCAGTCCACTATGACTCACACCCCCAACTTAAACACTCACGCATCGGCTGTAGCCTACAAGTCCAGGTTTAGATGTTCTTTAGGTGTAATTAAATGTCTATTTATACTTATTATTCATGATATATATACTTAAAATCATGTGAGATTATCGGGTGCTGCTGTTGGAACTTATGGTCCGCAATACCGTCCATAATCCACGATCCGCTATATCGATGCTAATCCGCTGTCAATCCGCTATACGCTATTTATTAGTGGTGATAGCCGCCGCGCTGCCGCAGTCCCTGCCGCCGCTGCTGCTGCTTTATGGTTTGCCCTCGGTTTTTCCTCCTGCATCCGTATGCTAGGCTGGGGGGTATGTATCCATTTCAACGTAGGGTACGGCACTGTTGCATGTGTGGCCTTGAAGAGAGGAGGAGGAGCTAGTAGTATACATGATGCCGCGCGCGCCCGCCCAGATGTACATGTGCATTGTATGCATTGCATGCATCGCTCTCCCTCTCCTCTCTGCCGTCGTCAGTGTACGAGACGGTGGGTACGTACATGGCGCCTGCGCCCATGAGAAGGTATCGTGACGCCAGGGCCAGGGCAGCCCGGACGGGACGTGTCTCTTCGTTCCATGCATTCATGAGGCGTGATCTCATGGCCCAAGTACGTACCGCCGGCGGTCCTCCGTCGATCGATCTCTCGCGCTACAGTGCTGCGCGTAGACTTTGCACCCTGCGCATGTACGTACATGTGAACATTGCTGCCTGCAGCTAGTAGCAAGCCCTGCAGGAGAGCCGGGCGATCGAGCTGTATTCTCGCGCATTGAGTAGCAGCGCACGTATGCGTGTACGTACGCGTGTACCGGCCGTCGTCTCTCCTCGCTAGCTCTACGGCCAGGAATTCTTCCGCTATAGCTTGCCGGTGAGGTGTCCGTCGGGGACAATTTCCAGGTGTGTAAATCGCAACACTATTTCGGCAATCAATAAAGTTTGCGCGTCACGGCGCTTGCTTTTATTTAGGGCTGCCAGAAAAGCCTAGCCTGGTGGGCCCGTTATTTCTTCTATTTCATTCATTCATCAGCTGGTGCTCTATATTTCTCTTCCTAATTAAGCCGGTGGAAATTTTGGTTTTTGTTCCACCGTGGAATTGGATGCGACGATCCGACCTTATTACTCGCCACCTTCTTCAACCTAACCCCCCTTTGCTAGCCCTAATTGCCACCGTAATTTTGCCCACACGTATGTAAGCACCTCATCATCATCATTATAAACTTTTTTGTTATCCCCTGGCATGCCACCTCACAAGGTTTAATTTTCTTGCCCCAAAATTCTTTTTCCCACGCATCACTACCACCGCCATCTAAATTGAAATGGCTCCACTACTTGGTCGCCACAAGAAAAAGATATGCCATTTTTTTCTTTTGCAAATTATACACAGTACAACGCAAACACTGAGACATGTACATATTCTCACCCCTATGAACACATGCATACACTCTACTCCAAAAGCACCTCTTCAATATCGAGCCGATAGATCTTGAGATTGACGACGTCACCATAGGCTCCTCGATATTGCAATTGACGGGTACATCACCTATCATACAAAGAACAATGTCGTTAAATTCTAAAATAAATCTAGTAAAATACGAGCACTCACGTCAAGTCGAACCTAGATGAATAGGTTCCACCACAAGCAACCCGGCCAGCTAAGTTGTGCTTAGTTCGCAATAAGATGTGTTAGTTTACCCGTGGAGGGCCGAGATGCCAGTCAAGGCTCACGCCATACCCCGCTCCCGTTGTGGAAAGAAGTGCTACATGTGGTTTACACTTTACTACCTCTATTCACTAACCTAAAGAACGAGAAGAATAAGGTGACACACACCCTAAAACAAAAAAGAAGAAGAAATGCCTCCCCTGTCTTACCCTTATAATCGGTCCACATTTCCTAGATGCCTTATGTATAAATCGACATCTTCCTACAATTATCCTTAATATGAGGCTAAAAGATGCAGCTTATAAAGATTTATATGATGGTTTTATTTACTCCTAAAAATCTAGGAAGACAGAATTGTTTGAGACGATCGATGGGTTTTAGGTGGTAGCTGTCGGTGTTTCGAACAAACACCGGCAAGTGAATTTATAATTGTTGCGCGTTAGGCTCGGATGATGTACTAAAGGACACAAGGTTTATACTGGTTCGGGTAGAATGTCCCTACGTCCAGTCCGTTGTTGCTCGTGTTATTAGTACCAAAAAAGGTTTGTAGTAGGGGGTACAAACGGTCGAGAGAGGGACAAGTCCCAAGTCTCTGATGGAAGGGTCGAAAGGACGCCAAGAGCTCGGTTGCTACTTGACTGCGTGTTGTGTGTCCAAGAACGATCCGTCCCTTTAGTGGGGTGCCTTGCCCTCCCTTTTATAGACCAAGGGAGGGCAGGGGTTACAGACAGGAGAAAGAGGAAAAGCCGAAGATAGAGAAGGTCCTTTGAGGGAGTCGGGTCTTCCTTTTCCCCTGTGCCTGCCCTGATAACATGGCAGATCGTGCTAGGAATGGCGTGTTCATTGATCCTCATAGGGCCATGCCCTGGCCTCTTTCAGCAAGTGGGTGCATCCCATCCTACACCGGCGGATGGTGCGGCGTGCCAGAGAGCCGAGACGTGACCCTTCGGGGAGTAGACGGGGAAGTGACCATATGTCCATCACTGTGGATGATGTGAGCTCTATCTTGGATCGTAGTGGTTGTCGTATGCTCATGTTGGTATCCGCGTTCGAGGGCTGATGGCGGCGCCTACTACATTGTGGGACAAAAGTTGGTGCCTACAACACTGTTCGAGCTCTGTCAGGTCGAAAAGGGCCTAAAATGCCCGGCTCGTCGTATCCTGACAGTACCTTCCTGCAGACATGCAAGGCATGGCCCTCGGTACTGCGGTTGACTCGAATGTCTTGTTGTACCCTGTGCTCGCATTCATGATGGAACAGGGTGTTGCCGTCGGGCGAGGCGAAGCCTGCCCTGAGACGTCGGGCGAGGTAGAGCCAGCCCTCAGGCGTTTGGGCGAGACGAAGCCCGCCACCCTCAGCCGTCGGGCGAGGCGGAGTCTTAGCCTTCGGGGGTCGGGCGAGGCAGAGTCTTAGCCCTCGGGGGTCGGGCGAGGCGGAACCAATCCTCCGCCATTCGGGCAAGAAGTGTAGTAGCGTTCTTCTCTGATCGGAAGAGTCAACGTTTGATGGTTATTAATTCCATCTCATTGGGTACCCCGGTATTAGGTCCCCGACAATAGCCCCCGAGCCCTTAGGTGATTTGAATAGAATCACCCGGGGTTTGATTCGCCAAATGGTGGGCGCGAGCGAACCCGTCGGGTGTAGCCCGAGCCCCGGGTGATTTGGGCAGAATCACCCGGGGGTATTTTGATTTGCCAGAGGGTGCGCGCAGCACACCTGTCGGGTGTAGCCCCCGAGCCCCCGGGTGATTTGGGTAGAATCACCCGGGGGGTATTTTGATTTGCCAGAGGGTGCGCGCGAGCGCACCCGTCGGGCGTAGCCCTGAGCCCCGGGTGATTTAGATAGAATCGCCCGAGGGTAATTTCGCACCCTTTGCGGGTATGGCTATGAGATTTGGTTTTTTTGTCAATCTGGAAAGTTTAAAGGAGACCCTGGTATCCCGTTCATGGGGATCCGTCTAGGGTTAGCCCAGTTGGGATCTAATTTGCGGATCGAGGTTCCCTTGAGGCTTACGTTCCTAAGTTTTGGCCGCTCGTGGGCCCATCCCTCATTGGGAGGGCCGTCGAGACTGTTGGGCTAGCCCTTGAGCTCTGGCCCTGGTGGGTCGGAGAAAAAGCTTTTCTGACCCGTATCCCCTTTGTGGGGAAAGAGTCCTGGTCTACTTGGGAAGGCGAACCGTCCGGTGCAATTTTGGTGGGAAAGGATAGGGGTCACGGGCGCGTATCCCGCGACGTGACGCGGTAGTGTGTTGTGGCAGTCTCGGAGACCTAGGCGGGCGGTTGCTCTTCTCGCATCCGTCGCCCCTATAAAACCGAGGGGTCCGCCCCCATGGTTCCATACTTTGCCTCCTCGCCTTCGCATTGACAACCCCCACCACCAATCGCCTGAGCCTCCCGCACCTGCATCACAGCCATCGCTAAGCTCGCATCCGTGTCACGGCCGCCGTCAAGCTCGCATCCACCCCCTTCTCCATCATTTCAATGGAGCCGTGGTGTAGATCCAGCATCACCCCTCAGCACCTAGAGGGCCTCGTCCATCATGGCCGCCTCTGCCCGTTGACCACCATCGAGGAGTGGCGATTGCCCGGTGATGAGGACAAGCCATCGCCACCTGAAGGATATGTCGTGTCCTTTGCTCTCTTCCACGAGCGGGGATTCATCGTACCTGCTCATAAGTTCCTTCAGGGGCTATTGGATTACTACCAGGTGGAGTTGTAGCACCTTACTCCCAATGGGGTCCAGCATATTGCGGCGTTCATCGCCCTGTGTGAGGGGTTCCTGGGGATTAGTCCCCACTTCGATCTATGGCGGTATCTCTTTGCCGTCACCCTGTCGAAGAAGCGGGTTGGGAAGCAAGAGCTGAGCATGCCGATGGGATGTGCCAGCATTCATCTGCGCAACAACCAGGCGAACAACTACCCGTTGATGCGGCTGTCGACCTCCAACAAGGGGTGGCATTCGTAGTGGTTTTACGTCAAGGACAACGTGGCCGCCCCCTTGCCGGTGTTTTCCAGGCGCCTCATCGAAGAGGTCCTGGGGTCATGGAAGTGGGGTGTCCCGGACAAAGATAAAAAGAGGATCAAGGACCATCTCGCCCCCTCCAAATTCTGAAGGAGAGGGGCATGAAGGGATCGGGGATCATCGACTCCTATCACACATGGAGGGTGGCGCCGCTGATGAGTCGTGTGCTCCCCCTGTACCTGATGGCGCTTGGGGAATCTCCCGAAGGGACGGCGCTCATCGATGAAGCGCTCCCCCCACTGAAGTGGCACAGTGGATCAAGGAGGCGATGGAGCCTTCGAAGGACAGCGCCGGTGTTGTCCTTGATTTCGTGTATCCGGTGTCGGGGCATCCCCCAATGCGGCCGGAACCGGGGTTCATCGATTTCGTAAGTTCCCTTTTCCCGTGCCTCCTCTTCACTTGAATTTCTGACCCCTTGAAGCTGACCTTGGGATAGCGGGACCAGCCAAAGAGACTCGTCCTCGAGGATAGCCCGGCTCCGTTGCCTTGCCCTCCCTTTTATAGACCAAGGGGGGGGAGCAGGGGTTACAGACGGGAGAAAGAGGGAAAGCCGAAGATAGAGAAGGTCCTTTGAGGGAGCCAGGTCTTCCTTTTCCCCTGTGCCTGCCCTGATAACATGGCAGATCATGCCAGGAATGGCGTGTTCGTTGATCCTCATAGGGCCGTGCCCTGGTCTCTTTCAGCAAGTGGGTGTGTCCCATCCTACACCGGCGGACGGTGCGGCGTGCCAGAGAGCCGAGCTGTGACCCTTCGAGGAGTAGACGGGGAAGTGACCATACGTCCATCACTGTGGATGATGTGAGCTCTGTCTTGGATCATAGTGGTTGTCGTATGCTCATGTTGGTATCCGCGTCCGAGGGCTGATGGCGGTGCCTACTACACTGTGGGACAAAAGTTGGCACCTACAACACTGTTCGGGCTCTGTTAGGTCAAAAAGGGCCTAAAATGCCGGTCCTGTCGTATCCTGACAGTACCTTCCTATAGGCATGCAGGACATGCCCCTCGGTACTGCGGTTGACTCGAATGTCTTGTTGTACCCTGTGCTCGCATTCATGATGGAACTAGGTGTTGCCGTCGGGCGAGGCGGAGCCAGCCCTTAGGCGTTTGGGCGAGACGAAGCCCGCCCTCAGCCGTCGGGCGAGGCAGAGCCTGCCTTCAGCCATCGGGCGAGGTGGAGTCTTAGCCTTCGGGGGTCGGGCGAGGCAGAGTCTTAGCCCTCAGGGGTCGGGCGAGGTGGAACCAATCCTCCGTCGTTCGGGCAAGAAGTGTAGTAGCGTTCTTGTCTGACCGGAAGCGTCAACGTTCGATGGTTATTAATTCCACCTCATTGGGTACCCCGGCATTAGGTCACCGACAGTAGTGGTTTATCGAAAAAAGTTCTTTTCCAAGAGGAACTCTTGGCAGACGGTGGCTGCTTGGTGCCCCTAAGCACCACCACCAACACACACACACACCCCCCATGTACCAGTAGCATTTTCCCCTCTTTTTCCTTCTTTTCTTTCCTCTTCTTGGTGTGTGTGTGGTGTTTTGTTTTGGGTCTCTCTATTTCCTTCTAATATAAACCGATTCAGCAAACCTCTTGCTGAGATTTTGAAAAAGAATCGGTGAAAGCATGCATATGCATAGTGGTCCACGGGAGGAACACAAACACTGAGATTTTAGAGATTTTTAGGCCAGGTGATGTTGATTACTTGAACTGATATATGCATTCGAAATGTTTATACAAGTATATACTATATGACTGAATTAGTCAAATTTCAATCTTATTCTATGTTCATGATGTCATACAACTTTACTTCTATAAACTTGGATTGGCAACGATATGCATGAACTCTCAAGGCATCCTACCAATTTTTTAATACAAATTGAAGACAAAATTCTTAGTCAAGCTTTAATTTAGCTTATTGCCAAGATGAAGCAACAACGTATTACGGATATCGGTGTCCTTGTTCGAGGTTTATAGACCAATATCCTTTGTAATACTTTAGAGGCATTGAAAACTGAGAGCGGGCCCATATGCCACTGGCTTTCAATAATGCAACTCTAGTGGTGCGAGTCACTACAGGAAACTGGCTATTTGCCGACTGCAATTTTCTTTGCCAACTGTTTTTTTTCGACACTCGGCAAAGAGGTCCCTTTGCCAACTGGAATTTCCTGCAGTCGGCAAAGCGAGTTCTGATCGTCCTTTTTTGCCGATTGCCAGCGGTTGGCAAAGAATTGCGATCGGTAAAGGCAGGCCATGGTTGACGCCATCCACACGTCACCTTTTGCCATTGCCACTCCACCGTCGGCCGCCGGCAAAAGCGCGACTTTATTAATCGCCATCCTCCACAGCGATCGGCAAAAATTTTATTTTTTATTTTCGATCCCGATTTTTTGTGTTGCCTTGATCTGATAAGTACATGATATATTCCAAGTTTGGGATCATTTTGATTTATTTTGCTATATTAGTAGATTTTTTACATTTCTTTGATTTTTCCGTGACTCGATTTGAACTGCGGTACATGAAATAATGGAATCCGTGATTGAGAAAATGATATTCATGATGTTTGGAGCATGTTGAGGCCGTGTGCGGGGCCTCGCGTGAAATTCGACCGTGTTGGTGTCGGAACACGCAAAGTCACCCGCGTGAAAAGTGTTTTTAAATTTTATAAAATCGAAGCGGTCAGAAAATGGCGAAACTTGATGACGTGTCTTGTCATCGCATCACGGAGGCTGGTAAAAATTTGAGAAAGTTTGAGCAAGTGGCGGCGTCGGGTGGCTAAAACCTGAACATCTCTTGCATGTGATCACATGTGGAGATGTCGAGTTTCCACCGGCGTCCGACACGCTGTCGTCGTCAATTATCATTCATTTCATGTGGAGATGTCGGGTTTTAGCCACCGACGCCGCCACTTGCTCAAACTTTCTCAAATTTTACCACAGCCCTCGCATGCGATGACAAGACACGTCGTCAAGTTTCGTCATTTTCGGACTCCGTTTCGATTTTATAAAATTTAAAATATACTTTTCACGCACAGCGTGACTTTCGGCGTGTTCCGACACCAACACGGTCGAATTTCACGCGAGGCCCACTTTACGCCCTCAACATACCCCAAACATCATGAATATCATTTTCAAATCGCGGATTCCATTATTTCATGTACCGCAGCTCAAATCTGAGCCAAAAAAAATCAAAGCAGAAAAAATCAATGGAATATAGCAAAATAAATCAAAATGACCCCAAACTTGGAATATATCATGTACTTATCAGAAAAGGCAACACAAAAAAACTGGGATCGAAAATCGAAAAAAAAATTAATTCTTTGCCGATCGCCATCGATGGCGATTGGCAAAAGAGCCTTGCCGATCGTCGGGAGGATGGCGATTAAGCAAAAAATTTCTGAAAAAAAATCAAAAATAACCTTTGTCGACGGCTAGGGAGCGAGAGCATCTTGGCGATCGGCAAAGGAAAAAAAGCGTTGCCTTATCCGCTCGGCCCGCCCTCCCTCCCAAAATCCCCCTTGCCCCAAATAACCCGGCTCGCCTGCACTCCAAGCCAGGCCCGCCCGACGCTTGTCGCCGCCCAGCAGGTGGCCGCATCCCCAGCCCCTCCCCCCCCCCCTCCCTCCCTCTCTCTCCCACTCCGTGATCCCTCCTCCTCCTCCCCGGCCCCTTGCCTCCCTCCCGGCCGGCCCCTCCAGGCCCGTCCCTCCCCATGCCTTCCCATGCTGGTCCCTCCCGTGGCCATCCCGTGGCGCCCCCCCCCCTCCCCATGGGCCACCCCATGGCCGTCCCCATGTTGCCCCCCACGCTGGGCCCCTCCGGCCCATGCCCCGCCCTTGAGCCCCTCACCGTGCCTCTCGCCCGATCCGCCCCGGCCAGGCGCCAGCCGGCTGACTCGGCCCCCAGCCGCCAGCCTGCTCCGGCTCATGCCCGGCCCCGTCGCCCGCCCGATCCGGCGTGCCCGCTCCGTCCGCCGTCCGCCGACCTCTGGCCCCTCCTCGCCTCGCCGTCCTCGCCTCCCGCCGCCGTCCTCGCCTCGCCCTTGCCGTCCCTTCTCGCCGTCCTCGCGCGCCCTCACTCCACGCACGGGTGACGCCGTCCGGTGACGACGAGGTAGTAGTACTACTAGTAGTAGTAGTTTACTTTGTTAATACCGCTTATATTCTTCGCATGGATTGGAAATACATTTGTGGTTGTCGGCCATCGTGCACGACATGTATATGTGTTTGTCGGCCATCGTGCCGTCTTTTCTTGCTGTGTTTTGGTAACCTTCCGTCTGAGGAGAGTCTTTCTGCCAAATTTTTCGTTCTCACTAATTGTTTCTCTTTTTGAGGAGGGCTCCCATTGGAGGCTAGCCGGAGGAGCACGACTTCGGCCTTTGCCCGCTAGCCTTTCTTCACCGGCACTGCGGTATGACCCCTCTTTCCGCCACATGTAGTCATAGGTCGCGTTACCCGGTTAGGCGTCTCCGTCCAAAAGCGGATACGGTTGGAAGTATCGTTCTTCGCATATGTATAACCGTATCCGTTTGGATTGTCCACGTTATTTGGACGGCCCGAGGATGCGCAGACGAGGTTAGCTCCCATGTTCCGCTCCCGTCCGAAATCGAGTTTCGGCGGGACCTCCCGTTGTTCTCTCGGATACACACTCTCCCCGGGGCGTGTATCGGAGAAACAATGCGGGAGGTCTCTTGCCAAATCCGCCTCGAGACGGGAGCGAAGCATGGAAGCTAACCTCGTCTCACGCATGCTCGGGTGGGATTAGGACCTATCCTTCACCTATTAGATGGTAGGAGCGCGTTGTAGATGCACTTGCTTTGGTTTTATCACATGTTAACATTGCCGCATGACAGTAGCATGGGTGACCGTGAGTGGATGTACTCGGGCTTCGCAAGTAAGAGCCACGAATGGATCGAGGGGACGGCCGAGTTCTGGAGCATGCATTTGGCCCACCGCTAAAGGGTCGATTCGGATGTCGTGTCCTGCGCAGCGAAAGTGCGTGAACAAGAAGAAGAAAGTAAAGGCTCGAGTGTTGAGAGATCTGTTCAAGCACGAGTTCGTTCCAAACTATACCGTTAGGCGCCACCATGGTGAATACCATCCTATTAGGGACGAGGTGGTGCGACCCGTCCTCGAGGAGTATGATGGCGGCGATCACCGGGATGGCGAACATGATGGCGGAACTTCCACGAAGCACGGTTTGGCGAAGGAATGGATGTGGAGGAAGATCCGGAGGAAACCGCGAAGGCCTTCTACGACATGATGGAGTCGGCACGAAGCCCCTTCACGAGAAGACAAAGCTTACGCAATCTGGATGCCGCCTCACGCTGATAGGGTTGAAGTCGCAATGGGCATTAGTCGAGGCGGCCCGATCTCGTGTTGAGCATTGTTGGGGGCCGCTTCCGGCAGATCATGTCTGCGAGACGAACACCTACGCTACAGAAGCTCCTTCGTGCACTTAAGATGCCGTATGAGGGGATCCATGCTTGTCCAGAAGGGGTGCGTCTGTTCGGGGAGACCTCGAGAAAGCAAAAACCTATCCGGTGCGATGCCTCTAGGTTCATGTTGGTAGAAGGCTCGATGGCGATGAAACAGTCTAAGGTCCCCGAGAAGGTCGTCGGCACCTTCCTTTCCTACCGAGGCTGCAACGGTGTATATGATGGAGGAGTCCATGAAATGATGACGTAGCACAAGAATGGCAAAAGATACCATCCTCGACAAGATGGTACACCCGGTGACGGTGATGCATGGAAGCACTTCGATAACATGAATCTGTCAAGGCTATGGAGGTTTCGGAATGTATGCAGCGTGGCCTTTGGCAGCAGATGGGTTCAACCCGTTTGGAATGATGGCGGCCCGTACACTTGCAGGCCCGTGTTTGTGATCCCCTCAATCTCCCCGGCGTCATGTTTGAACCTAAGAACGTGCTCTTGACGCCGATAATACCTGGACACCCGGGCGACAATATGGGTGTGTTCATGCGGTACGGTGTGGGATGAATTGGAACTTGCTTGGGAAGAGGGGTACTCACGTCTGGCCAAGACTCTGAAGAGGAACTTCAGAATGCATGCTGTGGTACCAGATTCAATGCATGACTTCTGGCGTATGGCTTATTCAATGGTGGTGTGTTCACGGGAAGTTCCCTTGCCCGACATGCAAGGCGGATGTGATGTTCACTGGTCGGCCAAGGGCGGCAAGTTTTCTTCTTCTTTAAACAAGCATCGCCAATTCCTGCTTTGAGAACCATGAATTCAAAGCTAGATGTAAAGCACTTCACGAAAGCGTTCAAGTCATCAGCCCCATTCCGCGGGTTAAGAGCCCCGCCCCGTCCTTGCCGACATACAGGCTCTCGAACCTGAGGAAATAGGTGGGTTTAAGGGATATGCTCGGGACCACATGTGGACTCATATATCGGGCTTGACTAGGCTCCCCTACTTCAAGGACCTTCTTCTTCCACACAACATCGATGTAATGCACACAGAAAAGAATGTGGCCGAGGCACTCTGGGCAACACTCATGGACGTTGGCAAAAAGTCGAAGGACAACGTCAAGGCTAGACTGGACCTGGAGATGATCTGTGATAGACCAAACCTGGTGATGAAGACCCCTGCGCCCGGCAGGAAATGGAAAAGGGGGTCGGCCGATTACATCCTGAAAAGGGCACTTGTGTGGTTGTTATTGTGACATATATGTGAGATATATGTGATGTTGTGCGTTATTGTGATATATGTGGTGATGTTGGCGACAAATGTGATGAAATTGTGATATAAATGGTGCTACTTTGGTGCTTCCGGTGAAATTAGATTATAATTTGTGATTTTGCGGGGGTTTTGATGCGAGAAAACAGAAAACAAAAGCAAAAAAAAAAATTCCACTTTGTTGCATTTGTTACGATCGGCAAAATTAAACAAAAACCCTGTGACGAGTCTTTGCCATTGCAGAGGAGGCGATCGAAAGAGGTCAAACCTTTGCCGATGCAACTCTCAAAGCGATCGGCAAAAAACATTCAAAAAAATATTTTCTTTCTTTGCCGATTGCCGAAGTGGTGGCGATCGGCAAACAATTTTTGAAAAAAATTCTTTGCCGATTGCCGAGGAACCAATGATCGGCAAAAAGCTTCTGCGTCAGGTGGACGGTATGCCACGTAACTATGCTTAGATTCTTTGGCGTGGCGAGTTGGCAAAGGCTTTGTTGATCGTATGTGCCACGTGGCGGTCGGCAAATCCGCCTTTGCCGACCGGGCTTTGCCGACTCTTCTTGCCGACCGCCACGTGAGCTTTGCGGTCGGCAAAGCCTTTGCCGACTGGTTTATGCCTTTGCCGGCCAAGGGCAAGCGTTAACAGAAGCGTTCCTCTGTAGTGAGTATATATGTCAAAACTATATGTATTTTGATAGTGGCTAGATTCTAGCTAACAAAATTAACCTTTGTGTTGATAGAGTATACGAAATCATCGTGCCTCATTTTACCACACAAGGTACAAGCATGCTTAAATAGAGGGTAGCAGTTCCAATAAAACAGAAGTTATTATTTTTTATCAAAACAAGTCCACTTGGTGCCCGTCAGCTATGGAAAACTAGCGCTCCTCCAAAAGTATTTTTTTTCGTTTGGCTAGTTTTTCATGGGAGATGTTGAACACCGGCGAGGCGTTGGAGACATGGGCTTCAAGACTCCGATGAGTGCATTCTTTGTGCCCTAGCTCCGGAGACAATGGACCATCCAATCCTTGGGTGTGTCTACAATCTGAAAATTTGGGCGGTGATCCTCAACAAGCTCCATCTGCATCAGGTTTCAGTGGTGGACCAAGATATCATGTCGTGGTGGACCAGAAGCAGGAAACTAGTACCCAAAGTCGCCCGCAGGGGATTCAACTCCCTCTTCTTCCTTGTTGAATGAATGCTCTAGAAGGAGAGAAACGCAAGAACGTTCAGGGGAACAAGGACCACGGCATCGGCTCTTTTGCAGTTGATTACTGATGAAGTGAACTTGTGGATCATGTCAGCCAGTTTCAGTAGGTTGAAGTCGCTGATACAACTTCTATGATTTCGGTAGGCTCTAGCTCGCTTCCTGGTTGCGCAGACTGCAAAGATGTAATCACTATGTGATCTACGGGGATGGGATGATATGATCCACTTCGGTAATCACCGATTATCGTTGTTTGTTTGTGCAAACTTTTCTACCTCCTCTTAATGAAAAACGTGTCACATGGCACGATTCACGAAAAAAATTGTCAAAATTGCTTGTTATCTGTACAAGTGGCGTGGTTCTTTCAATTTAAAAGCAACTTTGATTTGTGGATCTCAAGGTAGAGATTGGTCTGTTGCTTGCTCTATTTTTTACCAAAATGAATACAAATTAAAATGTTATTCATGTTTAATACTTTCCCTCCGTTCCAAAATACAAGGATTTTTATTATTTTGCTCTAATAAGTAAAAAGTTCTAAGTTTGATCGAGTATGTAAAGAAAAGACCGTAAAAAAATGTAAAGAAAAGTATTAGTGTATACTCCATCTGTCATGTAATATAGTGCATTCTAGGAATTTTAAGAAAAATTAAGAGAGAACATAAAAGACAATGTACTTCATTTTATTTCCTAATCAGACACTACCATCAACGTGATTAATGGTGATTTGTTGATAAATAGAAAGTATTTAATGCAAAACTGATTTTTGTCCTCTAGAATGCATTATATTTGAGGATAATTTCTGAATGCTAGAATACACTATATTACAAGATGGAGGGAGTCCCATATTAAAGGAGTAAACCATGAAAATAGATTCCATAATAATGGATCTAACGAGACCCATTGTATAAGGCGGTGCAACTGTCTCACCTATCAAGCTAGTCTTTTAGATTGAACTAGCAAAAATGTCCGTGTGTTGCAACGGAAGAGAGAGAAAAAAAGCTATCAAACATTAATAGCAGCGGCAGGAATGCTACATTTTACATTTTACTCTTTCTATAAAATTTAAAAGCTATAATTTATTTTGTGATGACTTTGACATTCATCCTAATATGGCATTGTCCTATTAAGAGCAACACCAATAGACTCTTTACATCTTTTCTAATAAGTTTTGATGAAAAATACCCTCCAATATGCTCTTTAATTGAATCTCCAAATATAAACATCATCCATTCCAAATTTCTCGCTAGCCAAAGGTGGGGAGTGAGGATGACTCTCTAGAGTGCGCACATGATATAGAAAAGTGTTGGAGGTTGAAAAGATATAGAAAACAATTTTAATCAAATGACTCTCTAAATGATAACAGTCTCATTATTAGTTGGACCATCCACTGATAAAGTTCTAATAATAAGAAAAAAATTATTTCTAATTAATCATGCTCCATCAACAATTTAGTGATGTGAATATTCATTTATAGCAAAGAGTCTGGAGTTCAAAGAGCTATTTATTATCTATTTTTATTGCCGGGGTTCCAGTGGCTGACCGAGCTTGTGGGTAACGGAACATGGAACAAATTAAAAGAGAGTTACGATGGGTGGCCGATTCACGGGTGGTTAGCTTCCACGGCGAAAAAAAAAGAGAAAGAAAGAAAGAAGACGACGACGACGGTTGCATGACTGCTAAAGCCGAGCTATTTTAGGATTATTAGGTTGGACGAAAATTTAGTAGTGATAGAAATTTTGTCTCTTTATTATTAAGTAATAGATTATGCCTAATAACCTTGTTGTGTTATGTGCTCCGGTGTACTTGGACCTGAGGGGCCCTGGGTCGTTTGTATATCGAGTTGGGCCAGATCCGCTGCATACTCTAACGATCATAAATATTACTGTGTTTTTCTATGAAGTTGGTAACTCATCAGCAGACAGAGCGAGCAGACACACACAAAAAAACGCACATGGCCACATATATACCCTTCAATAAATGTTATTCGAACTTCGCCTCGTACGTACCATGCGGGCGCAGGCGTATAATAAGCTGGAATCAGTCGCGCATAACCGTAGGTCCGTGCCCTCTTGTTGGCTCATTGACGACCCTACTTGTTGAGATCATCAGTCAACTGTACATGTAGAGCCAAGAGCCCCTCGGTCGATCACTAAGCCCCGCTAGTACATACATACGGATCGGAGTACACGCGCAACGACGTCGTCCGTGGTATCATGTACCGCCCCCCGTCCTGGCAAAAAAAGATTACTCCCTTTTACTTCACCGGCCGTCCGGGCCCAGGCAGCCGGCCGTCGTCCTCTGGATGGGCGACAAAATACCCGTGCCAGCGCGATGGATGGAGTATTATCACGTCCTGCATGCCCCTTTAACTCCGTTACTCGTACGTGTTTACTACCAACTACAATATGCCCTCCTCCGTAATTAGCCGGCGCAGTACCCTTGTTTAACTTGGACGTGGAAAAAAGAGACCAAATTGTACTGGCAATTTGCTCCCGTCCGGTTTGATCCATCATCCACCGGTCGGTCCGCCGGCGCCGTACGGTCGCGACGAGGTGCAACCGTGCAAGAGCGAGCGGCCGTGGGCCGGGCGGCAGCACGGGCGAATCGAGCGCGCGCGCACGGGCACGACGGCGCGTTGCGGCCGGCCGCACCGCACGCACGCACGTCAAACGGCTGAGAGGGAGAGAGTTCGCGCCGGCCGGGCGGGTGCGCATGCATGACAAGGCCCGGCCCGTGGGGGGTTGAGGAATTCGAACGGGCTGAGCTCGTAGGCACCGTGCGTGTGCGTACTCGACCATCGACCGGACCGGACCCGGCCGGCCGCGTGTAGCGAATTCCCGTGAGATTGAGAGCACTGCAGGGGGCCCAGCCCTGCCCATGTATAGTATGAGTACAAACTCCACTATACGCTGGCAGCACAGCGACCGATGTTTTTTTTTCGTGTGTGTGTGTGTGTGTATGTCCGTCAGTGGAGGAAAGGAAACAATCGTAGAGACCGTCCGGCGTCCGTCCATGCATGCGCATTCTCACGCTGCCCGGACGGGCCAGGCCAGGGCGACGACGGAGGACAGCAGGCCGCATCAACGCAGCAGCAGAGCAGGCGTTCGGGCAGTGCACGCAGATCTCGGTCTGGCTTCACTGTGGCAGCGTCATTGCCATTGACTCACCCACAGTGCGCGCAGGATCTCGCTAGCTCGCGCGCGGCGTCAGTGCACATTAAAACACGCTCCAGAATTAGCGTACACCACCATCTGTCAATCGGCCGTGTGTTTGTGTGTGCCATGTCTCTGTCCGTCCGTGTGGGGGTGTGCCGGCCGTCTCGTCGTCGACTGGACGATCGTCGTCGCTCCGTAGTCCGATCCCTCCGCACTTGAACGATCCTGGCTACGTACGTACCTCTCACTGACTGCCCCCCCACGCGCGGTACACGCCGACCGGCCGCCGGCGGCATGCATGGACTGGACTGGAGTAGCTACGTACGCATGCAACGCGCTGCATGCGATGCGATGGTGCCGCCGCGCCCGCCCCTGGCCTGTTGACGCATCCATGGCCGGCCAACTCCCAACAGTGTGTTGTGCAGTACTGCCCCGGCCTTGCTTGCCCGGCGGCCGGCCGCGCCAAAAGTTCGTGCGAAGCAGCGGCAGGAATTAAAATCTGGGCGCAGCTAGAGCTAGCTAGCTAGCCTAGCACACATTTACAGATGCGGTAGGACGACCAACGTGCGGCGCAGAAATCAAATTATTCACTATTCAGGGCCGATACGATAGATTGCATGCGATTCATCATTCACGCGCGCCTGTACGTGTACACTGTACAGCGGGGAAGGAAGGAAGGAAGGGAAAAAGAGAGAGAGAGAGAGGATTCAGCAGACGGTTTGGGGGACATGCACGCAGCTGCAGGTACCGGCCGGCCGGCCGGGCGCGCGGGCGGGCCGGCGGCCGGAAGCAAAGGCAAAGCAAGCGTGCGATAGATTTTTCATCAGCAGATTCAGTAGCAGCAGGCAGGGACGGGGGCCGGGGCGTCTTTTTCGTGGAGCACAGTGCGCGAGCAGGCGGGACGCTGTGGCTTAGGCGAGCACTGCCTGCGCTGGCCCCCTGCGGCTGCCACCTGAAACCGTTGTTTCGGCGGATCGCGCGGCGCGAGCGCAGGCGCAGCGCGCGGGCGGGCCACCGGCCGTCTCAGTCTGCATGCATATGCATTGGAAGCAGGCACGGCCGGCCGCGCGACGTCGCCCCTGCCTTTTGCCTGCACGAGCGAGGTCGCAGCGCGGCCGGACGTACCCACCGCCCGTGCGCCTCTGCGCGGCCTGTGGGGGTCGGGCCGGCCGGCCGGCCGCCAACAGTCGCCGCTCACTCGAGACGTCGTGCACGGCGCGCGGGCCGCGCGCGCTTGCGTTCGCTTGCACGAGGGTGCTGTACGTACCCGCAGCGCGCATGCTTTGGATCCGTCCGCCCGTCGTTTCGCCGTGCCGCCTGCGACGTACTGCGATCGAGCACGCACGCACGCGTGTACCTGCGCTGCCTGCCCGGGTGGCCGGTGGGGGCTGCGGCTGCGGCCCGGCGCTGGATGGATGGATGGAGGTGTACGGGTACGGCGTCGCGCACCAGGCCTGCCCCCTGGCCACTGGCCACCGGCCTAGCAAAGCAAGCGATCGTCGATGGATGGACAGATCGGGGCGGGCCAGCCGCGTAGGGCATCTAGTGGGGCCTCTGGCCTAGGTTACCATCTTGTACTCCGCGAGTTGTCAGGGTCGTCGGATATAACTAGCGGGCCGGCCTGCCGCCCGTCGCCGTCGACACAACCGTCCTTCGCAGCCTACTGCTACTGTATCATCGATCAACGATAACAGCTTAGCAGTAACTCGGATTAACTAAGGCGAATTAATTGACGTCCGGGACGTCAATTAATTCGCCTCAGTTAATCCGAGTTACTGCTAAGCTGTTATTGACAGATTATATTCTCTCGACAGACTTAAGTAGTATACCGCCTCCTTCCGAAAAAATGTTATTATTCTTAACATTTGTATATCTTAAAATGTTTATTATAAAATATTTATACCATGGTCAATGATACTTATTACGCATCATAGATGGTACTATATTTTTTATAAATTCGTAATGTTGAGATTCATTGACTTATCGACATGTGAGAATGACATTTTCTTGGGATGGACGGAGTATGTATATATACGCAGCTGCAAATCTTGTGCATGCTACCACGTTTACTATCAAAACCTACATTAGATCAGTCTCGGTTGGGATGCCATGGGAATTACATGGACATTATCACATTAAATAGGGCAGCAAAAATATTGATTCAGCACAATATTGATGAACAGAGACACGATAAGAGTTTCATGTAGGTGAAACGAGCCGTTATTTCCCATGCAATGGGAAAGCGAACAAACTTGCACTGAGCTCTTTGTTTCATGTCATCTGATCCAATGTGTCCAGTTGTGGCTACTCCTCGGCACGCTCCATCGTTTGCCGTGTTTATTTTCTGGTGTGAAATTTCAAATATAAGAGATGGCCACCTATGATAACCATATTTGTTTGCTCATGTGATTATGTTATAATATACAAATATTTAGAATAATATCAAATGGATACATAGTTGACATGGCACATCTAATCACAACACAATGAAAAAATTGAATTACAGTTATAAAAAAATGAAAAAATTGAATTATGTAGCTAGTTTATTAAACAGTGAAATGAAATTGTACAATGACAAATGTTGTTTTATGTCCAACTTTTAAGACTGCGCCACGTCTTGAAAACAGAGATATGAAACCTCTCATTGATATATATATTGGCCTTAATTAGAAATTGCTTGCACATAGTACTTATTACAACCATGACTTTTTATCGGTATATATGGGGCTAGTGATGTTCTTACTCCTATGTTATAGGTCGATTACAATTTTACCGCTACCTTTCAACTAAGTAATTTTTCCTCCGCCTTTTCACACTAAAGATCGAGTCTCTTCTTTTGCTTGGCTTCGATTTATGTTGGTCGTGGTACCATAGCGTGTTGTACCATACTACTACAGCACGCAGTGGTCCTTTCTCCACTCCACATGAACTAGGGGACATGGTGAGCCAGTGAAGCCAACGAGAGAGTCCACTTGATGAATAGTGCTATGTTTGAAACCGTCCAAAGTTCTTAAACAAACCCTAAGTTTACCTTTATTTTGTTACGTACTTAACGATATCAATTCAATTGTAAAGGACATCGATCTAAGCCATTTATAATTTTTCTCTGAACTTTGTACGGTAATTTTTTTAACATATTTCATAAGTATTTTGATAGCAAAATTTGGTTGGTTTGAGTATATTTTAAATTTTAAACCCGCTTGAATTTGACAAAGCATTTTTCAAATAGATTGCTTACACATTCAAACATAAATCACTTATGGTAGCCATAACATAAAATCACATAGCCAGTGGCGGAACCAGGAATTATGCAGGGGGTCAAAGAGTTTCGACATATGAGAACTGAGTGTAGCTTAATTGTTTAGATTTTTTTTCTCCGCGGTTAAGCTCTAGTTTTCTATATTTATTTCAGTATTTGATGATATAACATGCTCGCTATTTTTCATGTGGTAGACAACCATGTCCGTTGATATTGGGGCGCATATGATGACTCATGAATATTAAAATCTACCATCTTAGTATTTCGGAAATGCTCATACCCGTGGTAAGTGACCGTTCTGTCGACAACATGGTGCATGTGATGACTCAAAAATCTTAAAATCTACCATCTCAGTATTTTGAAAGTGCTCATATAGTGGAGCAGAAGATGTGTGTTTGTTCGTAGAAGTGAGTATGCGTGCATGTACGTGAGCGTCTACATCTATAATGCAATTCACAATAAAAAGAGATGATCACCAAATTGTTATTGCTAGTCAAGTATGCGTTCAGTAAAATATAAAGTATACTGAAACATAAGTATATATTATAGTAGAACCAAAAGTTGCAATATATATATGTCCTAATACGATAGACAAACAAATTTAGATACATCAAAATATTTTATTGTAATTATTGTTGTCTAAAGGATATCAGTAGACATATATAACAAGATTTTATTTATTATATATTTTTAATATAAACATAGACTATTAAACTCTAGATATATACTATAAAAAAGTTTGTATTGTTAGGGGGGGCCATGGCCCCTGCTGCCCCCACCCCCCTGGCTCCGCCAATGCACATAGCAGATATCATTTTTTCCCTGTTCTGCCTAAATTAGGGGTAAACAATAGCTTTAGTTGGGTCGGGTGGGGGTTTGGGAGCCTAGTACAGAAATGATTTTTATCGATGCTAGCAATTCTTTTTACTGGCGGTTTATAAAAGACATGCGCCAGTAGAAATAGAATTGTGGACCTATAACTATAAATCGCCAGTGTGAATACATCTCTATTGGCGGTTCTCTTACGCCTAGCACCGTCAGTGTGAAACAAATTTGTGCTGGTGATTGGTTTAAGAAATTCCCCAGTGTAGATGCATCATTTGTACCGATGGTAACCTTAACAAAACCACCGATAGAGATATATTTACCGTAGTGGTTTTTAGCCCGCTACTACAAATAATTAAAAAAAAATTTTAGTTTTTAAGTGTTCTCTCAGATGGAGAAATGATCTAAACAAAAATTATAGTACTAAAAAAGATCTACAACTTTGTAGTTCCCTACTTTTTTATTTGAAATTATTTAGGTCCCAAAATTATATTTTAAGATTAGTGATTTTCAAATTTATATTTTTTGAACTTTTTAAATTGCCTCGGATGGAGAAATGACCTGAACCAAAGTGTAGTACTCAAAGAGATCTGCAATTTCTTGTCGAAATTTTTAAATTTGAATTCATTCAGGGTCTCAAATATGCATTATGATATTCATTAAAGTGAATAAAAAGGAATGTATGTGCTATTCAGTCACAGCTAACTTTGAGGCGTAGTTGTTAATAAGGAACGAACACGCGAAGCAAGAGGTTGTGAGTTTGATCCCTAACAACCACACACACGTAAAAAAATTGTGACTTATGACGCATGACCTTGGGGGCTGGCTAGTGGGCCTCTCCAAATTAATTAAAAAATGCTATTTTTTGTCACAATTTATAAATTCTAGAAAATAATTTTCATTAGCAGTTTGTGTAAACATGCTGCCAGTATAGATCGATTTACACTGATGACATCCTTTTTACATTGGTGTTACACAAAACGCCAGTACAAATTGAAAATAGACCGGCGGTACAAACGTTTTACAGGACGGGGGGGGTCAAAAACCACAACTGTAGTCGAGGATACACGTAAAGAAGACCATTAATGCCCAAATTTTATACGGCCCGGGTAATCTTTTAGATAAGATTCTACAAGATTAAGAAGAAAAAAAAGTGTGCGTGCCAACTGTTTTGAGCAGCTGCTGGTATGTCATCCAGGGATTTCCCGTTAGCATATGCCATCTGCACGGCAAGTCGGCAAGTACAAGTCCTCGCAGCAGTTTCACTGTTTCGTTTAGGCCATATGAGCAGCACCCCTCCAACCCGGGTACCAGTGTACTCCTTTCGTCTCATAAAAAATACACTTCCGAAGAAATCAAATATTTTCAACCTTAAATAAATATATATAAGAAAATATTAATATCTATGACACACACTCCCTTTTCTAAAAATAAATCTCTATCTTGTAGTTTGAGAAAAGTCAATCAATCTCAACTTTGACTAGATTTATAAAAATAGAATCAACATTTGTATCTCTAAATTTATTTATGATGAAAATATACAATGCGATCAATCTAATGATGCTTATATGGTTCTTTCGTCTCAAATTATGAGACGTCTGGCATTTCTAGATTCTTAGCTTTTATTATAGATCTAGATATAGCTTTTATTACTAGACATAATATATGTCTACTCCCTTCGTCCCGAAATATCTGTTGTTTTCGCTTCTCGAGAAAGAACTTTGACAAAATATATATTAAAAAATATTAATATTTATGGTATATAATTGGTATCATTGGAAAGATCTTTAAATCTAGTTTTTTAATAAATCTATTTGGAGATACAAATGTTGCACGTATTTTCTACAAATCGAGTCAAACTTGCGGCACGGAAACCCAAAGCGATAGATAATTTGGGACAGAGGGAGTTTGTGCGTAGTAAAAGCTATGAATCAAGAAAATCAAAATATCTTATAATTTAGAACAGATGAGTATTTTCTAATATATATTTGGTGAAAAATGTGGATTGTTTGACTTCTCGAAGTGTGAGATGGACATTTATTTTAGAATAGAGGGAGTAATCGGTATTATTAGATAGACAAGAGATATAAATACATTATAATTTAATTATTTTTTTAAAAAAATAATCAGCATGTATCTTATAGACCTTTTTAATAGGACGGAGTAGTACCTGTGCTGCTGCGTGATTGCGTCGAGTCCGAGTCGAAGATCGTAGGCGGCGCAGCCGTCAAGGCGCCTGGCGTCGTCGTTGTCGCAACGCGCGAATTGTATTCTAGCAGTAGTCGTCGCCAGGCCAGGGCGGCAGGCAGGCAGACCGGCTTTTTTGCGGGATGAGGAGAATGCATGCTGCACACCATGCATGTGTGTCTGGGCTGGGCCCGGCCGCGCAACACGACACACGTCACTTTGCTTTGGGCCAGGACTGTAGCACATGTCATCAGACCTGGCATTGTGGAATTGGGGGCCCCGTGGTCCACGGACACCGCCTAGGATCTTCTGCGTCCCCCTCCCCTTCATCCACCGTCACACACCCCACAGGCCCACACCAGCTGCGGTTAATGGCGTCCCCCTCGTATCATAAGTTTTACATCTAGGACATGTTCCCCTCAACGGATAGAGCGAGTTAGCTAGCTTCTGGTTAAGTACTATGTAAGAGCTGCTGATTGTACTTACTATCATCAAACTTTAAATGTCACTATAAATTTTGATGGCTACGACATGAGACATGTGACCGACAGTTTTTAATCTCTTTACTCCCTCCATCCCAAAATATTTGACGTTTTGACTATTAGATATCATGTTTAAACATTTATCTTATTAAGTTTTTTATGCAAATAATAAAATAAATAAGCCATTATTAAAGTATCTCTAATGATAAAATAAATCATAATAAAATAAATAATATTTATACAAAAAAATTTGAATAAGACGAACAGTCAAGCAAGATATATATATATATATATATATATATATATATATATATATATATATATATATATATATATATATATATATATGGTAAGGCTATTCTGCAACTGGCCATAGAATAACTTATTCTATAGCCACATTGATTTACGATAATATTTGTACCAATTTACGATAACATGAATATGCATTTACGATACTCATGTTACTAATACTCACGATGATATTTACGATAATGTTATAGTAAATCACTTAAGAAGGAGTTACTGTAATCTCGTAAATTGACATGGTAATTATCGTAACTCAAAGTGACCACAGAATAAGTTATTCTATGGCCAACTGCAAATATATATAAGTTAAAAAACATCATGTATTTTGGAACGGAGGGAGTAAGTCTCTTAGCAGGCCATATAAGTAGTATACATCGGTCACATCATGTGTTAGTTTTATTATATGGAGGTTTTAGCAAATGATATTTTTTCCTTCTTGTATCACAAAAAAAATGTATGCATCTTCGTCATCACTTTTCCTGTTTGGTACTCTATTTGCACACTGATTGGAATAAGTTTACATCACCAGCTACATGAAAACATAGCAAGAAAATTGATTTGTCGATTTACCTAGCCCATATTTTTCTGCGTCAATCTTTACATCCACTTAGTGATTGGTCAATATACTCTGAAGAAAACACAATGTACATAAAAGATAGAGCGAGAGAGCTAGCTCGTGTTTAAGTACTGGCCCCTCCGTTCCAATTTACCGTCGTTCTCGCTTCCCGAGAAATAATTTTACCTAATTTTATATAAAAAAATATTAATATTTATGGTACACAATTAATATCATTAGACAGATCGTTGAATATATTTTTATAATAAATTTATTTAGAGACGCAAATGCTGAGCTCTCGCTAGTACTCACCGTCTCATCAAACTTTAAATGTCACCGTGAGTTTGGATTGCAAGACTTGTCCACCGTGGGACATGTAACCGACAGTTTTTAAACTCTTCAATTATCTTAGCAGGCATATAAGCAGTACGGTATACATCTTCATCGGTCACATCATGTATCAGTCGTATTATAGCATGCCGATTTCGCCTGGCCGTGTTGAAACCTTTACAAATTCGATCCGAACTCTTCTAAACTCGTGGAAAACCTGTAGAACATGTTGTGGGAAGGTTTTCTACTGGAATAGAACCACCCCTCTGTATATACCAAGGAGCATGGCCGATTGAGGTTAACCATACACAATCACTCTACTATTCTCTTTGACCAACTTTTACTCCTCCAACCCCTTGTTGTCCTGCGTCTCTCGCGACAGGATTCTGTGGCATTCTAGGTGGCCTTGCCGATCCTAGGACAATATTTACGTGTCCCTCCCCGACGACGGGTGTTCCCAGGAGGTCTTCGTGAACTTTTTTTTTTTTTTTGCAAAGGAACAACATCAAATCTGTGTGGCCGATGTGCTAGTAGGTTCTGTTGTGTTTGGGCGTCCTCGCTGCATGCTAGGCTATATGCAGCCTCGGACGTGCTAGCCTTAACTGACGTGTGATCTAAGTTGGCGTCTACACATAGCAAGGAAATTGAATTTCTGATTTACCCAGCTCATACTTTTCCTCGTCAATCTTGACATCCACTCATCAATGGTTGGTCAACATACGCTGAAGAAAACTCATTGTACTTGCATGTTCTCTGGTAGTATATTCAGGTAATAAATTTATATGAAAGCTAAAACTCTTCTTAAAGATAAAGATTTTCCTTTAGTATCTTCAATGGAGAGTGATTTTATTTAACTAAGGATAACTTAGCTAAAAGGATTGGCTTGGGAGTCCAAAGTATTGTTTACATGATTCTTTTCTTGAGTTCTCTTTTCTGATCAGCTGAATAGCTAAAAGAAACATGTAAAGAACTTGGTGGTCTCTGAGGCCTTTTTTTTTTTTTGTGTTTGCTAGAAAAGATCATGTTCCCCTGCCGGTAATTGTGGTGGTGGTGTCGCAGACCATCCGAGTAGCCGCAAACCAGCATAGAAAATCCAGTGGCATGAAAAAACATGTGTGCCTGTGTATTGACAGCGTACGGGCCTGTCTGCCTCTGGGTGCGTAGGTAAATAGCAGCAGGTAACAGTAAAGTCATCCGATGGACAAGATCCAAGCCGGGGCCCACAGCTCAGCTTTGTCGTTAGTCGCCGTCGCCGTTGGTTATAATCTGATCGGCCCATTCCATACCATAGTGTAGTACTATTACTCCAGTATCAATAAAAAGGTAAATAGGAAAATTGCCAAATAAATAGTGCCTTTTCTTAATATACTATTTGGCTCCGATCCCTACTTGTCTATTCCAGTATCAATAAAAAGGCAAATAGGAAAACTGTCTAATAAACAGTGCCTTTTCTTAATCTACTATTTGGCTTCCTACTTGGCTGCAGTACAACTCGTGGCTATTTTTATGGGCTATTTGGATCACACTTTAAAGTTTAAATACCACTTTTGGATCGAATAAGATGATAACGCAACTCTCTTTATTTTACTATATGTTTGTCTATGGTCTTGTGAGTCAGTTTTGAAATAATTGCCAATGCTACCCACTTTCTTGTGGCCATGATATTTCATCTCTTCTCTCTAAGGGACTAAATGCAAACTATTGCATGCAAGAGAAAAAATATTGAATACATAGTATTTATATAAGGGTATGTTTAGATTCATCAGCATCTAATAAAAGGATCAGTCTAGATCCATTAGGACACTCACAGTGCAGAAACTAGGAGTAGTTTCTATGTTCTAGGACTCTGTATCAAGAAACTATCTTTAGCAATGCAACCTTTTCATTCTGGAGTCTTCACAATCATTCATCCCACCTCCTTTCCGGATCCTCTGCTCCAGCATTCGTACTTAAAGTACATACCTCCTTATCATTTCTACAAATGGGAATCTGGACGAGCACCATGGGATTGACCTCCTTCTCGTTGTACATGAGAATCTGGACAAGTACCATGGGATTGGCCTGGGAGGCAGCTGCCTCCTCATCCGGCCGCGAGATGTGTCACACCTGTACACCGTCCACAGCCGTCGGTGTTGCAGCTTCATCACGGAGCTGACCGTGCTCGGGAACACCTTCTCGGCTAGCACAATCGTCGACATGGCCTGCTCGCAGAAGCTGCGCTGCTGCATTTCCTTCGTCCTTCCCACCACCGAGCGCAACGCACCGACGGATTGACCGCTCCAGGGACAGTGGCGCCAGCACCCACTAGTACAGAAACGAGTTGTACTCCCAGTTGGGAAACCCCTTCAGTCCCGGTTTCCCAACCGGGAGCACGAATGCGGGACTAAAGGGCCCCTCCTTTAGTCCCGGTTTCTCGCCCGGGACTAAAGGTCCACCTTTAGTCCCGGTTTAGTCCCGGTTTAGTCCCGGTTGGTAATACCAACCGGGGCTTAAGAGGCCTCCTGGCCTGGCCACGTGGGGCGGCCCTTTAGTCCTTGTTGGTATTACCAACCGGGACTAAAGGTTTTCTTTTTTTCTTTTTTTTTGTTTCTATTTTCAATTGATGATTCGTTTTGGGTTTCGAATAGGTTTTCGAATACGCATTCTATACTGCTAATAATATACGTATTCTACACACTTATAATGTTCAAACATTTTGTACAAACTAAAGTATGAAACTAACGTATATATTACATGCATATACATATATTGTACGTTATTTTATGTACATATAATATGTATATATATACGTATATGTATATATATATTACAAATAAAGCTTGTATTGTATATTCTATCATATCCTTGGGATAACAAATTCACTCTATCTGGTTTTGCTTCCATGTTTCGTTCACGTCATTGTAGAACTCGCCGACGGGGTTTAAGACCTAGTCATTAAGAAATACTGCTATGGTCTCTTGAATTGCTTTCAGTTGGTCACGTCGTATGACTTTTTCCTTCAACCATAGAGTCTTCAATAAAAGTTAAAGGAAAAGTATTAATATATATATATATATATATATATATATATTGGTCACGTGATTACTTATATATATGAGCAATAAAAGAAATTGTGAATATATGAATATATTTATATAACATACTTTGAGGATCTCTTCAGGAGTTCTTTTTGCGTACACCATGATGAACTCGCAAACATAGTATCCGCAGTAGTTGGTCCCTTGTTCTTGCCTCAGAACCCACTTTTACGAGAAAAAAGATCCGGTGAATTGAAAGCATGCATGGTGTTAATTGAATTATATATATATATAAATGTAGCTAGTACTTACTTTGTGTGCGATTACATCCAGTGGCGCTTTGCAATGTTTTATGTGGTGTTCCTCAATGAAACTTTTCCAAACACTGCGCCCAATAAAATAAAAAATTAATTTGGCCTTTAATAATTGTTGCAGTTAAGACATCGGGGTATATATAGTTGCTAGAGAGACCAAATTACCCTTGGATAATATCTATCATGTCTTTGTACTTTGTTTGCTCTTTTCTTAACGAGTCTAAGATGCTCAACCGACTATTGGCCATATCGATGACCATCAATATCCAGTGATTGCTGCATATGTTTTTATACACAAATATGATCGACATTAACTAGAGTCAACATATATATATAGGAGATAGCTTAGCTAGTAAGCAAATAATTGAACAAATGTCTATATGATCGACATTAATTATTTAACACTCACTTGAAGTTGTAGGGGAAGAGTATGTCCTTGTTTTGTTGGTTCACTAAGAATCTCATGAGATTTTTCTCGAGTTCAGCTTTCCATTGAGGCGGGGGATTAGGGTGTTTGAATACGACATTTGGATCAACGAAACCAACATCATTATCCTTTCTCTTTCTGAGTTCTGTCATCCCATATCTGCATATATAAAAATATAGTGTGAGGATATATAATTTATATATATACATGTAGCTTTATATATATACACTTTAATAGTAGAAAATAATCACACTTATAGACAATAGCAGCAAATGAGACTTTCGTCAAGAAAGTCCAGATGACATAGTTGGTGTAATTCTAAAAACTCAACATATATAATGTCATCGTCACGGAAGTAATGTTGGTTTCTAACTCTGACAGAAACAAAGGCCTCTCCCCGTTCACACGCCGCCATGTACCACTTGTTTAGCAGGTACATTTGCGTACCTAGTTCACCTAAGGCCTCAGGGTTGTATAGACTCTTTCCATGTTCAAATTTCTTCCCAGGATCTACTTTCGGAGCAGATGGTCCTTCAGCGAGCACTTGGGCAAGGTCCAAACCAGTATCCTCGTAAAACCGAACCAGGTCCTCAAAATCGACGTCCAGTAAGTCTAAGTTTGAACCATATTCATTACGAATGACAAGAGGGGGGACTGATTGTTGCGATTGTTGTCTGAGTTGTGCAACACCTTTCCCTGCTCTAGTCTTTTTCTGCGCCGCCTCAAATGACTTGGTGAGAGAGCGGTCGTAGTCCGATTTTGACAGGGTCTTTTGAGATTCCCGCTTTTTCTGGTCCACCTTCTTTCTTAGAAGATCTAGAGGTAGGTAGAAGTACGGTTTCTCCGGGTTCTCCCTCGCTTCTCGTTGCTTTCTTACTTTTTCGAAGAAACTGTTCACATCTTTTTGTACTGCAGCATTTAATTCCTTTTCACTTTTCTCGTAAGACAGTTATTGGGGAATAACTGGATTAGAGGAGGCTTTCTTCTTTGCCGGTTGGTGGGCCAACGGCTTCATTTGCGGGGCGGACCTCTTAGGAGCTGGCGGCTTCTTGGTCATCAAGGGAGGCGGGGCAGGCGTTGGAGACCTCGTTGGAGGTGTTGGAGACCTCCTTGGAGGCGTTGGAGACCTCTTTGGAGGTGGCGGCGGTGCCACCTGATTGCCCGGAGCACTATGATGATCTAGAGATTGAATAATTGGACTTAGGTTGACGGAGACCCTGCTGTGTGAGTACAAAAAAGAATAATTAGGTATAAGAAATTGTTATTATTAATCATGCATGTCAATAGAAAATTAGTGAAAAAATTGTTTCGTTCACTTTTGTCCGCACCTATTGTCTGGCAGTTGAGGAAGCGGCGGTGGACTAGAGACCCCAAGAATAATGATGTAGCGCTTGCGTCATAGTATGAATGTCTTCTCTGCTTCTCCTAGAGTCTTCTCCCCATCACCTCCTAAAATGTCAAGAGCTAGATCACTAAAACCTTTGTTAACTCTATCCACTGAGACGCTAACATATCTAGGTGGTATTATTGCCCCATGGATCCTTGGTGTCTTGGTAGGATCTAGAGGAGAAAAAACACCGAGAGCCACCATGATTGTGGCATTCTCTTTTGTAATATGTAGCTCACATGATGTAAACGGTGCAGTGATGTCATCCACGGGGAAACGTAGCATTGCGTCATCTTGATTTGGCAACTCCGTGGAAGCGCTGCTGTTTTTCAACTGATTAGGGGGGCTAATATTAATGTTGATTCCTAGATCTGATGCCTGCCTTTGGGCACTCATTACTATTTGCACTTGCTTTATGATTTTGTCCTGCATTCTAGCTTGCATGTCTGTTTCGCGCTCCTATGCTTGAAGCAACGCCTCCCATGACTCACGAACATATTCCTCCAACCTGCTGATCCACGCTGCTTCCTCATCCTTCCTTCTCTGTCGGCTTCTGTAGGTATCTCTATCGTTAGGGAAACCATGCTCCCAAGAAATGTTCTGTCCTAAACCTCTCGTTCGGCCACTGTGTTCAGCAGTCCCGATGGTATACGTCAGTTCATCCTTCTCTCTATTGGGCCTGAACGCACCAATAGCTTTAGCTTGTAGAGCATAAGAAAATATTTATGTTGCCCTTTTAAGTTTTGGGCCATGAACCAGCTTCCCGGTCTCTATGTCCAGTCTTCCCTCATGAGCGAAAAACTAAATCTTCGCGCGTTTGGGCCAATTGAGTGATTCTAGTGTGATACCCTTGGCAAGAATGTCCGCTTCTATTTTTTCCCACTTGGGAATGGCAGTCGTATAGCCACCTGATCCCATGCCCTGGTGGTATACCTTATGTCGGGTATTCTCTTGGTTCCTTTTCACCCGTTCCTCACCCTCTTCCGATGTCTCGTTCTGTACAAAATCATTCCAGTAGGGCATAAACTTCGCGAGCGGGCCTCTAGTATTGAAATTAGGCGTTATGTTCTTCTTGACGTATTTCGTGTATAGAGATTTCTTCTAAGTCTGGAATTGTGTGGCCATCTTCTTCATAGCCCACTTTCGAACTAGCTCCTTCAATTCATTATCGTTGATATCATCATAATCATTCGCTTGCAACGTGAAATACTGAACGATATCATCCCAAATTAAATTCTTATCAAGATCAGAGACAAAACTAACATGAGGTTCGTTGATCTTTTGCTTTCATTTACGGGCACTGATCGGAAGTCTGTCCCGTACAAGGTACCCACAGTGTTGCACTAATTTCCTTGCATGTGGACCAAGTGGTTCGCCTGTCTCGGTATTGAATTCCGATATTATGTAGCGCCCCTCCAATGGCTTTTTCAGGCCTCGAATATTTTTGCTTTTCGCCGTTGTAGTCGTCAATCCAGAGGGCTACGTATAAAAAAGAATAAATAAATATCATGTGTACACATAATAGATGATAGATATTCAAATATATATATAATATTCAAATATATATAAATATATATACCTCGCCAGTATTTTCTTGCACAATATGTTCTTGATTATTTTCAAGAGCCAGGTATTGACTCATGTCATCTACATCCTGCTAGTCACCATTGGCAAATTGAGTGCCGGTGTTGATAATATCCATCATTCCTTCATCCATGTTGTCTCTCGGGGCAGCCATCTAGTTTTTACACCACTAGATATATCTATAAAAAATAAAAACCATATATCTATAAAATAGATCGAGTCATGTGCTTAAAATTAATTAAATAACTACACTTAAAATTCAAGTCTCCAAAGCATAACTTTGATTTCTTATTTTCTAGAAATATTTATTTGGCAAGTGATATATATAACAAATTTATATATATAACAATATAAATTTAAAACTCTCTAATATGTATAACAAATATATATATATAACAATACAAATTTATAACTCTCTAATATGTATGTATAACAAATTTATATATATATAACAATGAAAACCATACACTAGTCATGCATATGCTATTTAATGGATAGAGCTAGGGGATTAAACTTAAATAATTATAGAATTTAGGGTTATTATTTACGCCGAGCTCTGGTTAGGGTTTGCATGCGCGGAACTTGATTAGGATATATATAAGAGTTTGGAGTGGAGCTCGGCCGGGTTAGGATTAGGAGCGAGTTCAAGATATTAGGTTATATATATCCTGATCTACATTGGTGTATATAAATATATTAAAATTCATGTCACCGTAACTATGAAGAATCAAATATATATAACTATAAAATTCAAGGTTATTATTTACGCCTTTGTTAGGGATTAGAGCGGAGCTCGGCCGGGTTAGGGTTTGGAGCGGAGCTTAGGATATTAGGATATATATCAACATTAAAGTCAATATATCAAAATTCAGATATATATACCAAAAAATTCATAACACTAATAAAAACAATCTTTTCAATTGTGACAAAGATTCTAATATATTTCTACAACTATATATTGTACCATGCAAATAATAATTAGGGTGACATGAATTTTATTAGTGCTTGTGCTCGATGTCCATCATTGTCAATTGTCATCGCCTGCATCTGCATGCCGCGGTGGCGTGGTGGCGAAGCCGTGGGGTAAGATTCGCATACGTGCTCCTACATGATTTGATGTTTTTAAGCGGTGTATAGTAGCGTGTTTACTTTAGTTTAGTTAACAAATAACAAGAACTAACGCTGAATCGAGTAACACGATTTTGATGTGTCACTTGACAGGTCCAGGTAAAAAAAGGATTAATTCACGCCGAAAAAAGAGGTTGCCGGCTCTAATTAAAACATCCATCGTGCTTCCGTGAGAGAGCTAATTAAAATGGCTCTTGACCTCTTGTCTATCTGGACGGCGAGCTACTTGTTTCGCTCCCTTAGGATCGAGCGAGGCTACGATGAAAAAAAAACAATCTGTCATCAGATAGATTTTGATGGAGCTTAGGACCGCGGTGCAGAACAAGCAGAATGGAGGTGCCTTAGGGCCACCCCTGAACACACTCATACACACACTGTTGCTCACACATAGCACGGCGAGCACAAGCACGATGGCGAGGATGAGCACGAGCACAAGCGCGCACGGTGAAGAGATCGAGGACAACGAGCGTGGAGGATGACGAGCGCGTGGAGCCGGCCAGGATGAGGCGCGCGTGCGCGTAGAGCCAGCCGCCGGGGACGAAGGAGGAGCTCGAGGCGCGGTGCTGGCTGGAGGTGATCTCTCGACGACAAGGATGAAAACGCGGTGATGGGGATGACAACGAGCGCTCTGACAAAGGGGTCGACAACGAGCGCTCCGGTGAAGGGGACGACGAGCGCACGGCGAGGCGTGCGAGCGTGTGGAGCTGAGGACAAAGCTAGCGATGATGAGGATGAGGATCGACGACGGTGATGAGGGCGTGGCAGATCCAAATCAGATCTGGGTGAGGGCGAGGACGATGGTGATGGATCCGGGTCTAGGCGCCACGCACGAACGAGAGAAGCACAAGCCGGGCTGCCAGCGGAGACGACGAGAGATGGGAGAGGCACGTGGAGGCAGTTGGAGCCGATGAGGAGCGACGATGGTGTGGTGGCTCTCGGGCGATGGATGAAGATGATGGAGGCAGAGAAGAAGACGAGGCGATATATATTTAGGGGATCTTTAGTCCCGGGTAAAGCCATGGCCCGGGACTAAAGGACTTTTAGTCCCGGGTGATGATAAGAACCTGGACTAAAGGTCTGACCTTTAGTCCCGGGTGCAGCCATGACCCGGGACTAAAGTTATTTTTTGGTGGGCCGCGAAAACATAGCCCACCTTTAGTCCCGGGTGGTTGATCAACTCGGGAGTAAAGGTGGGCTGCAGTTGGCTTTCTGCCAGTTTTCAGAAGTTTTTCCTTTTTTATATATTTCTTTTATATGAATATGCAGAGAGTTATTAATTACCTAATAAATAAAATATTATGTAAAAAAATATAAAAAAATTTCTGGACTTGGTTTTGCATTATTATACACAACAAAAATTTATAACCTAAACTCTTTTATTTTACTGTATAAATATTTAACATAGTGTAAATAATAATTACAATTTGCACCATGTAAAAATATACTACTTGATTAAAATTATTAAAACTATTGATTTTCGATAGGAAATTAGTTTTCACAACTTATTAACGTTGATCATTTGGTTTTTCATCACACATTCTCCACGAGAAATCCACCGTCAAGCAGAAAATTCATTTAAACCGTAGAAAATATGAAAACACGACAAAAAAATCTGAAGTCACAATTATTACATAATAGGTCTAATACATCACCATATCAAGCCGGGACTAAAACAATTTTTTCACTAATTTTTTCACATCAGATGCATTGCTTTTGCTTTTTGCTTTGTGCGATATGGAAATCCCACCATCAAACACAAATTTAATCTGAACATAGAAAAAAAAGAAAACACCTAATAATCATCTCTGAATTCACAATTATTACACAATACCTCTAATACCACGATTAAACATCACTATATATATCAAGCAAGCACAGTAGTGAACCATGGAGTGTCCTCATCATTTAGCTGGATGCTTGGGTTTTTGTTCACTGTGAAGGGTAAAATTCGGTCATCTTTTTTATAATCTTCTGATATGTCTGACTTGTCTTCAATTCCGACGATGTTTCTTTTCCCTAAAAGAACTATATGGCGCTTTGGCTCATTGATTGGGTCATTGTTGTTTTTCCCTCTCTTCGGTATTGTAGACATGTCCTTGACATAGAACACCTGATTCACATCCTTAGCGAGGACGAATGGTTCGTCTTTGTACCCAATATTGTTGAGGTCCACGGTTGTCATTCCATACTAGTTGTCGACTGTAACCCCGCCTCCAGTCGCCTTTACCCACTGGCACTTGAACAAATGTACCTTAAAAGTAGGTGCATAGTTTAGTTCCCATATCTCCTCTATGCGGCCATAATATGTTTGCTAATTTCCATTAGGGTCAGTGGCATCTATGCGGACACCACTGTTTTAGTTGGTGCTCCTTTTATCTTGGGCTACTGTGTAAAATGTATTCCCATTTATCTCGTACCCTTTGTATGTGAGGATATGCCACGATGGCTGCCTAGCCAACAAATACAATTGCTCATCAATACTCTTATCACCCTGACATTCTTTTCACAACCAGTCGCTGAAAGTTTCCATATGCTGACGCGTAATCCAAGCTTCAGACTTCCCTGGAAACTCAGATCGGAGCAACTCTTTATGCGTCTCGATATACGGATCCACCAAGGAGGAGTTTTGCAGAACTATGTAGTGTGCTTTATTAAAATAATTATCCTACGTACCAATATATTGTTTCTTCCCTAGTGTCCCCTTTTCACTTAGTCTCCCCTCGTGTCGCGATTCAGGAACACCAATCGAGTCAAGGTCGGGAATAAAGTCAACACAAAACTCAATGAGCTCCTCTGTTCCATAGCCCTTGGCGATGCTTTCTTCTGGCCGAGCACGGTTGTGAACATATTTCTTTAGGACTTCCATGAACCTCTCAAAGAGGAACATGTTGTGCAGGAACACAGGACCGAGAATGCTAATCTCCCTGACCAGGTGAACTAGGAGGTGTGTCATGATATTAAAGAAGGAAGGAGGGAACACCAACTCAAAGCTGACAGGACATTGAACCACATCATTCTGTAGTTTAGCTAGATCCATTGGATCGATTGCCTTCTGAGAAATTGCATTAAGGAATGCACATAGCTTCACGGTGGCTAGACGTACATTTGGAGGTAGAATTTCTCTTAATGCAACTAGAAGCAATTGCGTCATGAGCACGTGGCAGTCATGAGACTTTAAGTTTAGGAATTTCTTCTCTGGCACATTTATTATACCCTTTATATTCAAGGAGAATCCAGATGGTACCTTGATGCTTGCTAGGCATTCAAGCATGCTTTTCTTCTCTTCTTTGCTAAGAGTGTAGCTAGCAGGACTTAAGCAATGGCGTCCATCATCTATCTTCTCTGGATGCAAGTTGTCTCGTTCTTTCAAACACCATAGGTCCTATCATGCTTCAAGTGTGTCCTTGGGCTTCCCATACACACCCATGAAGCCTAGCAGGTTCACACAAATATTCTTCGTCAGGTGCATCACGTCGATCGCGCTACGGACCTCTAGGACTTGCCAATAGGGTAGCTCCCAAAATATGAACTTTTTCTTCCACATGGGTGCATGACCGTCGGTGTCGTTCGAAACAGGTTCGCTGCCATGTGTCTTTCCAAATACTACTTTCATATCCTTGACCATATTGAGTACATCCTCACCAGTTTAGTTGCCCGGCTTAGTCTGGTGGTCTGCCTTACCTTTAAAATGCTTGCCTTTCTTTCTTAGGGGGTGATTCGCAGGAAGAAATCGATGATGGCCAAGGTACACGACCTTTCGACATTTTTTCAAGAATATACCTTTAATGTCATCAAAACAGTGCGTGCATGCATTATATCCCTTATTTGATTATCTTGAAAGATTACTTAGAGCAGGCCAATCATTGATTGTTATGAACAACAATGTTCACAGGTCAAAGTGCTCCTGTTTGTGCTCATCCCACACACGTACATCTGGTTTGTTCCACAAAAGTAGTTCTTCAACTAGTGGCCTCAGGTACACATTGATGTCGTTGCCAGGTTGCCTTGGGCCTTGGATGAGCACTGACATCATAATAAACTTACGCTTCATGCATAACCAGGGAGGAAGGTTGTAGATACATAGAGTAACAGGCCAAGTGCTATGACAACTGCTATGCTTCACGAAAGGATTCATACCATCCGTACTTAAAGCAAACCTTAAGTTTCTTGCATCATTTGCAAACTCTAGGAATTCTCTATCGATTGCTCTCCACTGGGACCCATCAGTAGGGTGTCTCAACATATTGTCTACCTTACGGTCTTCTTTGTGCCATCGCAACAACTTTGCATGGTCTTTGTTTTTGAATAGATGTTTCAAGCGTGGTATTATAGGAGCATACCACATAATCTTAGTAGGGATTTTCTTCGTGGGACGTTCGCCCTCAACATCACCAGGGTCATCTTGCCTGAACTTATACTACGATGCATGACATACCGGGCATGCATCTAACTTCTCGTACTCCTCGTCACGGTAGAGGATGCAGTCATTAGGACATACATGTATCTTCTGGATTTCTAATCCCAAAGGGCAGACTACCTATTTTGCTTTGTACGTAGTGGCGGGCAATTCGTTATCCTTCGGAAGCATCTTCTTTTGGATTTTTAGTAACTCCTCAAATCCCTTGTTAGATACACCATTCTTTGCCTTCCATTACAGCAATTCCAGTGCGGTACCCAACTTTTTCTGCCCCGCATCACAAGTTGGGTATAGCAATTTCTTGTGATCCTCTAGCATGCGCTCGAACTTGATCTTCTTCTTTTCACTTTCACATTCTCTTTGTGCATCACGAATGGCCTGACCAAGATCATCAGCGGGCTCATCTTCTGCCCCTACCTCTTCTTCAGCTTCCTCCATTGCAGTATCATTGAAGGCACCATATTCAGCAATAATGTCATCATCGTCCCATTGTTCTTCTTCACATTCTTCCATTACAACCCCGGTTTCTCCGTGCTTCGTCCAACAAATATAGTTTGGCATGAACCCGACTTCAACAAGTGTGAATGAAGACTCCTTGAGCTAGCATATTCCTTCAAATTCTTACATATGGCACATGGGCAGCACATGAAACCATCGCGTTTGTTTGCCTCGGCCACACGTAAGAAAGAATGCACGCCCTCAATGAACTATTGGGAGCGGCGATCAGCATTGTACATCCAATACCGGCTCATCTGCATTACATGACATACATACCATATTAAAACCTAGAACATAATTAGTTAATTATACGACATGCATGCCACCACACAAGGTATTAATTTATGAAAGTCTCGCTACAATGTAGACAATCTCAACTACCACTAAAAAAACTAAAGCTAAAATGCACTTCAGCAGCATAAGGATTTCGCGACCAATCCCAACTAAAACAGACAGATCATGCGTTTGTTCAACATTTATGGGCTTCTTTCGCAGGATCACTGCCTCATCAGTCGTCGTAGCCGCCTGTGCAAGAGAGTTTTGCATGTGTTCAACATACTCTTCCTCCTAGTACCAACCTGAACATCCAGTGCCATCCCACTGAAATTAAAACAAAAAATTAGAACTTTAATCACAATCATCATGAAAATAAGTATAAAATAACCATAATCATCAAATGCGACAAAATAACTCACATTGCGATCCGGACACTTGTAGAAGATACGGCCCTTGTTGGGACACTCCTTCCTCACCCGGTACTCCATGACAATCTTCTCCTCACACTTGCCACATGCAATGAGAGGGAGGTCCGGCCTCAGTCGCTTTGGAACCCGATGAGAGGCCGAGGACCCGTAAGCAGTTGCCATCTACTCTCTATACTCATTTTTAATATAATATAAATTTCTCATTTTATAAACAAATAAAATTAAAAAAAACTCTAAAATTCTCTATATCTCTAAACCATGAAGTGTGCTATGCATTCTAGAAATGAAAGCTTAATACTAGTTTTGAATAACTACTTTAACCTTCCTTCATCCAAATATGCAAACTTTAAAGTGATTTTGAGCTTAAATGGCTTACAAATAAAAAAATCCACCATAAAAAACCACATATATCTAGTCCACAAAATGAGATATGCTACTGATGAAATATGAGAGTATAAAGTTGGTAACCTTTAAAACCGAAGAATTGATGGAGGAATCGAAGAAATCTTGTGATTACCGGCAATGAGGAAGAAGAGAGGTCGGCGATGAAGCAAGAACATTGAGGTTGAAGTGGCTCGGGCTCGGAGAGGAAGAAGGGGTATATAGGAGGGGACCTTTAGTCCCGGTTAGAGACACCAACCGGGACTAAAGGTCCCTTTCTAATCCCGGACGAAGCCTCCAGCCGGGAGTAGACTTTTACTCCTAGTTGGAGGGACCAACCGGGAGTAAAAGTTAACATTTAGTCCCGGTTGGTAGCTCGAACCAGGTCTAAAGGTCCCCTGCAGCAAAAGCCTGCCGCAGTAGCCGTTGGGCAGGGACCTTTAGTCCCAGTTGGAGCTACAAACCCGGACTAAAGGTCTCTCTAGTCCCGGGCGCGAAAAATACCGGGACTAAAGCCAAATTTCGAAGTGGATCAAAAGTCGTTTCTCTACTAGTGACCACGTCCGCATCTTGGCTCTGCGGCGGCACGAGGTCCTGCTGGCGGCCACGCGCTTGGCTCCGTGGGACGCACGCGATCATCGGGCGGACACAGCGCGGGGGCTCGGGCGCACGGGATCTACAGGGGGGGAAGATGGAAACGAGCCTAGTCTTTCCAACGCAAATATCGCTGATTTCTTCCTCCTTGTGTCGCGCGTAGACTCGGAGTCTATCTTAGACGTCGTTTCTTGTTTTTACCCTCTCTTTCTTCAATAAATACAGTGCCACATCAGAAAAATTCAATAAATAGAGAGATAATAAATAGACATGGAAATTATAGCGAAGTCTGCATTGGGAGTGCCCTTAGCATCTAATACAAGGGTACTCGCAGTGCAGAAATTATGATAGTTTCTATAGACATTAAATGCAATGACATGATTGTTGAGGTGGCACACTATTTATTGAAGTGTCCTATTAGCTTGCCCTATTTTATTAAGTTGCATGTATTGATTATTTCAACCCAAAGCTTAAGTTGATAGGAAAGATGGGCAATTCTCATACATGAAATCGGAGTGAGCAATAATTATTATATTTTAATTATACTAGCCAGAATTTGAACTCTAGAGTCTAGACCTCTTCCATAGTACTATGTACTAAGCTGCATGCACCAATTAGGTCAATCTAAAAGATTAAACTAATGGAGTAGGACAATTCAATTGCATCCACTAACCAAGTCAATACAAAAGCTTAAGCTGACGAGTAAGTTTGACAATTTTGTTTGTGCTTCAATATATTTGAATCCATAACAGTTGATTGTTAGAGCTAATAGATCCAACAAGTCAAAAGTCGAATTTACTGTTTTTCTCACCCAAATAATTGGTATATTGCCCTTCTCTTTTCGTTTTTTTATTTCGGAAACCTTTTGTGTGTGCCCGCGTGCAACACGACGCTAGAGTTTTTTTTAAGCCTGGACTTCTAAGGTACTACAAATACAACCGTAATATTCTGAATATACACACAAACGCATATACTCCTACCACCACATGTATACAACGTACAACAAGTGCACATGCTAAACCTATAAACTATATACACACTACATGTCCTTTTGGAGAACAGTTAAATCCGATGAGGCTTCACAAGCGACAGACACGCCGCAGTATTATTAGAGCAAGTCCAATAATAGAGCTAAGTATTTGGCTATTAGTCAAGTTAGTCGTAAGATCCAAGTTATACAACAGTGGTCTTTTATTTGTCTATAATTTTTTTTTATTTTTAATCATGTCTCATCTTCTCTTTTCTAATCCGCCTCACATTCACTTCATGTATGGATCCATTATTGCATATGCTTTTGTGTTCAGCTTATCGCTTGTATGAGAGCCAAGCTGTGAGATAGAGCTAATAGATCCAACAAGTCAAAAGTCGAATTTATTGTTTTTCTCACCCAAATAATTGGTATATTGCCCTTCTCTTTTCATTTTTTTATTTCGGAAACCTTTTGTGTGTGCCTGCGTGCAACAGGACGTTAGAGTTTTTTTAAGCCTGGACTTCTAAGGTACTACAAATACAACCGTAATATTTTGAATATACACACAAACGCATATACTCCTACCACCACAAGTATACAACGTACAACAAGTGCACATGCTAAACCTATAAACTATATACACACTACATGTCCTTTTGGAGAACAGTTAAATCCGACGAGGCTTCACAAGCGACAGACACACCGCAGTATTATTAGAGCAAGTCCAATAATAGAGCTAAGTGTTTGGCTATTAGTCAAGTTAGTCGTAAGATCCAAGTTATACAACAGTGGTCTTTTATTTGTCTATAAATTTTTTATTATTATTTTTAATCATGTCTCATCTTCTCTTTTCTAATCCGCCTCACATTCACTTCATGTATGGATCCATTACTGCATATGCTTTTGTGTTTAGCTTATCGCTTGCATGAGAGCCAAGCTGTGAGGGGTTGTTCCCACGCTCGTCTGACTAGCACAGTCCTCTCAACCAACCTGTTCCAGTCCCCACTAGCATAGGGCCCTCAAGAGAGTGTCATCCGCACCTCCTCTTCAGAATCTTTCTAATGGTCGAGTGACGCAAAATGAACCAATTATCAAACGATCACATATCACCATCATTGTGCATCAAAGATTAATTTATTAGTTGAAACATCATTAATCATTGCATTCAAAAATAAGAAGTTTAGTACACCTGATTACAAGTTATCCCATTCTACACAAGTTTCTCTTAGTCACTCATATACAAACATCAGAGTTAACCTGTAGCTCATCTTGGAATCGGCCATTCCAAGGTCTGCTAACCTTCGACTTATTGAGCTTGGCTCAATGGTCATCAAGCCGAAGTACTTGCCAATGTACTCGCAGGACTTAATTCCAACATATACATATTTGCTGGATGTTGAGGGAATAATAGGCATTTATTTATTTGCATAAAAACATGGCGTTTATTAAAATATGACATGCTCATGATTCATAGTTAATTTACCTAGTAATTATGTAATCAAGACTAATAGTGGTGAGTAACATATTTATGGTGATCGACATTATAAGTCATCTCATCATCAAGTTTCATCATCATCACTACACTGAGTCTAGAAGTAAGATCATCGTCAAGTTTCTGCTGATGAATATCCCCCACTCGTGCTGACATGTGGGTCCAATCAGAGGAGTGAAGAATAGCTCATTTTCCACTCACTGCTTATGTTCTGGGAGTTGGCGGATGGTCCGCGAGATCTGGCGGATGCTCCGTCAATTCTCTGACTTGGCAAATTCGATTGAAAGATTGGGATCTTTGGCATTGAGGCTAAATCTAGATGTCCAAGAGATAGAATATTACTTAGAGAGAGGCTAGGAACATTGATTTAGTATCTTTTGGACGACATTCTCAAAAGGTTGACTCTTGTCTGACCAATGTTGACTTTGGTTTGACCTTGGTTGACTTGAGTTGATCCAAGGGAGTCGACGACGTCGATTGGCAAACCTTGAGTCCTTGTCCTTGTACAAAGCACCAGGGATCTTCACAGGAGAATGATAAGGCATTTCATGAATATCTTAATAAAGTTTTTAGTTGGAACAACTTCGGGTCGTAACACAAGCTCTCCTATCTTCTCCATGTCAGCATTTGCTTGGCTATAAGCCAATTACTGTACTTGCTCTTATGTCTTCACACGTATGTCGAAGACCTACAAGATTATTAATTGAGTAGATGTCGGGGTTATGATATCCCGGGTATCTCAAGACACCGATTAATTACCTACTCAGGCAGCCCATGATGCACAAGCTGATATAAGTCCGAACGACCACGGCCCAACTAAGCTGTGTAGACATGGGCCAAATGCTACGACCTCTCCTCCTCCTCCTTCACATGGCACGCCTCATCAGACGACCTCCCTCTCTCTTCCCAGAGCACGCTGGTCGGTGCACGCACGACGACATATACCATGAGGGTCCCATGATGACTTGGGCGGCCTGGTAAAAGCCCCCTGCGCCCCCATCCCACCTAACCCTAAATTTCATTCCCCCTCCCCACCCCCCACCCCCCACCCCTGCGCCACACTCTCCCAGTCTTCTCTCCCCGCCGCACTCGCGAACGCGAGTCACAAGCCCACCGCCCGCGAGGCCACCTCTGTTACTTAATTTATAGGGTCGATTGATTTTGTTTAAAATTCTTTTACAAAGGTGCGTCTCGTGTCTGTCTACAGAGACCACCTAACTGACTGCTCATTAGCACAGATTATTTGAAAGAAGCAGTCAGACTGCTCGCTATTATTATTAGAAAATGCCGGCCTCTAACAATGCTTAGCGCTGCGGCCTGCGGGTATCTAGCGTGATTTTTTTGGTGATGTAAAGTTCCCGAAAGTTCCCGCATAAGACAAACTCTAGCAACCAAAATCTGATTGGGGCAGATATATGTGCATATAATACAGTGCTGCTGCTGCCACCAAAAACCCTATCTGCATGCAGGCTACCATTAAGCTGTGGTCTCAGAGAGCCATGCACAGCACATGCATCATTATGCATGCACCTGCTCTGAGACTGCTGATGAAGCAAAAGTCAGGGCAACACAGTGTCGAGGGTCAGTTGGCTTGAGAGGTCCACAAAATCTCAATCGGATTGGGGGGACATCGATCAATCGACCCATCATCTCGTAGCTCGAACGCCGAGCTTTGAACCTGTGGGTCTGATGCGCTGCCATGCATGATGTGAATGTAGACGGAGCTTTTAGCATGAACAAAGACCGTGTCCTGCCATTCCAATAATTTGTTCGGGCAGCTTTTGAGCAAGGTAGGGGCCGGGACCCCTGGCCCGATGGATCCAGTACTCTCACTCTTTTACTCACTTACACAGGTACACGCATCTGCATGTGTGAACAATCAAGCACAGAGAAGAGCGGTCGTTTTGCCAGAAGAGATCGAATACGGCGACAGCAAGGTAGCTAGGAGAGAATATCTGTTGCCTGAACAATGTCATAGCCGGAAGAACTGGCTGCCGCTGAACATCACCAAAATACTGAAACAGAGCAGGGCATTGTTCAGCGAGGAGTGCAGTGCGAGATATACTATATACCTTCTAGCTAGGTAGCCTATACATATGCTCAGAACACCGGTGTGTGTAAGCATGACATGTATGAGGAGTGCAGATTAGGTCGCGATATGTATGAGCATGACAGGCTCGTAAAACACATTTAACACTGCCGCCTACTTATATCTTATCGAACGCCGACCCCAGTTGCACCATGCACCATGCAGTGCGCGCACGTACCGTCGTCGTGAACCAGCCCTGCACGCGCACGGCGCACTTACGCCATCCCTCTCCCTGCCGGCGGGCGGGATACAGCTACTAGTGCTAGGTGCTATAGCCTGCATGCATGAGCATGAGACTGTGAGGCTGTGAGCCATCGCATCTGCATAGTGCCGATCACCTACTTGGCACAGCACACGTATATTACGTACGACGATCCACTCAAGCCGAGCGAGCGTGGAGCATGGACATTGGACGAGACATTATAGCACGAAAAAGGCTAATAAAACGCTACGCTGCGCTCCTCTGAAGTCTGAAGAACAATGTTCACTATTATCTCTAGGCTGTAGCTATGCATGCATGCATGGCGATTGGACGAGCACCATGGGCCATGGCGACACGACGCCGACGGAGTGCTCGGACGTGGCAGTGGCGCATGTGCTGTGTCGTCACCGCGCGCGCGCGCAGCCATGCATGCATCTGCCCGCCATGCGTCTTTGCGAGGCCCATGCATGCAATGCACGGCCGGGCGCACAGTTTCCAGGAGGATAAGCTGATGCATGCTACCATCTTCGTCCCCGGAAAAAGAAGCCGGCTGCGAGGGGCCGGGGCCGATCGATGGAGCCTGCAGGATCAGAAACGGGCCATGCACGGCCGCCCCGCCGGCCGGCAGGCCGGATGCCATAGAGGGGCCTGCCAAGCACAAGAATAGAGCGCAGACACTGCGACTGCAGTGGTGTGGAACAGTGCCGCTGCCATTATATTTTGCCAGCGTCCATCAATCAGAGATAGATAGAGCGCGCGGCCTGCACTGCACACGTACGAACTGCTAATCAATAATGGACCACACTGGCCAATGGATCCGGCGATTGTCTCTGTGCTTAATAATAATCGCCGCTGTACTTTGATTACTGGAGGATCAGATCGTGCTGTCATTGACCATGTAAGACATGCAATAGGTTGGTGAGTACTCAGGCCGCACAGCTCCACCAACAGCTCCTGGAGCTATTGCCAGGTAGGGAAAACCACAACAACATCACCTAAGGAGTCCTTTAAATCGTACTCTCACATCGGTTTGAAATGAGATGGAGCTAAAAATAGTAACTTCACTTGGATCCAACCCACACCCGACCTGTGGGCCCAACTGTGCAAGGATGCTAGATTTGCCCCCAGCCGGGAGGGCGTGCGGACATCAAGAGGGGAGCGCGGCCGCCGGGAGAGGTTGCATACGCTAAGAGGTGGAGGAGGAGGAGGAGGAGGGAGCTGTCAAGAGAAAGAAGAAAGATAGAAGGAGCGAGGGTATTATAGACATTTTAGTATTTTCATCTATATGGAGATGTTTTGCTAAACGGTTCACTAAAACAGCTCTAGCTCTACCTCCATCGAAAAAGCTTTTCGTGGAGCTGAAGCTGGGCCGTGCTAAATAGAGCCTCATGCAACAGCTAGGGAGCATGCATGGGTGGAGCAAGCAAACACCCCTACATTACAAGATCCGTGGATTTTATTAAACCTGTCCTCGGAACACCCAGCGGCTTGCGGTTAAATTTTTGCACCTGTGCCCTGTGTGTTAATGGCACAAGCAAAATATCGTTGTGGTTGCATTTAATAATATGTATAGAAAGTTGCAATTATTTCTCATCTCTATCACACATCTAGACATCTAGTCATTTAACATATAGTACCTAATACTATACAAATTCTGAACTCTAAGACCTACCCCTTGGTCTTAAAAAAGAATACAATTTTAGTATCTAAATGTTGTCCAAAACAATCCAACTCTAGCTTAGTAGTATCTTGTGGGGTCTTCAATTATAGATATGATGTACTAAAATGGAGTGCCATATAGATGCATAGTGACAATAAAATAAGAGTTTGTGGATACAATCATGACTTGGCAAAATCAACATCCATTAATTGTCTAGCTAATCTAAGATGTAATTGTCTAGTTAATCTAAGATGTAAATTAAGGGTAAATGGTTCTCCAATTGTCCCTCCTAATCTTAAGTTTTGGCTTCACCACTGCCTCCAACTGCCATCCCTAGCAGCAGTGTTGAGTAGTAACTGAGAAGGATTAACTCATGTGAGGGAAGGTTAGGTTGTTTTTAACCATCTCGACATACTCCCCGTGTACTTATCTAGAGTTATCCTAAGTCAAAATATTTAAGTTTGATTAAATTTATAGTAAATAGCACTAATATTTATGGTATGAACTAATATAACTAGATACACGATGAAATTGATCAAATATGTTTTCATAATCTACTTAGATAGCGTTCGGTTCAAGTTTCTGTAACGTAGTCGAATTATAGCAGTAAGGAATCCTTTTTGTTTTTGTTTCGTTCAAGTGCGCCATAAATAGGTACGATGGAATCGCTTTATAGTCCATCACAAATATGATTACACCCAACCTTTTTTGGGATAAAATCCCATGCTTCCTTGATTATAGTGTTTTCTGATTAGGTTTACAATTCCATTTACATTCTCCTACCAAGCACTATCTTATTTCATGTCATAAATATTGTTATTCTTCACTATGAAGTTGGTCAAACTCAAGGTAGTTTGACTTAGAGTAATTCGAGAAGTTAATTTATTTTAGGACAAATAGACAAAAATAACAGCGAGGGTACCGCCAAATGGAGAGGTTAACATGTATACCTTTCTTATTGTCGAGAGACTTTAACGTAAACATGTAATCGTTCTCTCTAGCTAGAATTCCTTCCCTTCGCCCCCCAAAAAAGTGATTGTTGCTGACCATTAAGAAAGGTTGCTGAACTGTTGCTAGTTCAGAACTTAAAATCGGTAATTAATTGTGACGTTTGTTTTCCAATTCAACGAATCTGGGCTAGCATTAATAGGGAAGCGAAGCAGTCATCGATCAATCATCATCAATCGTACAGGAGAAGCACATGTGGTGACCGTCGGTTCACACAAAAAATGCTGTGACTATGATCCATGGTTGCAATTAATGCAAGCTGCTAGTGGACCTCCGATTCAAATCCTTCGGCATGCTCCGATGGGGACATTTTCCATCAATCACGATTAGTTCATCTTCCAGTTAATCACTTTCCTCGTGTCACCGTCACTGATGCCTCTGATTCGACAGAGCGATCGAGGTGGTATTATGTTTTTTCTACTAGTGCTTGGGCCTTGGGCGATGACGTTGTACTACGACTTCGGTAAGCGAAACTGCTGTGCTTGATGCGCCGACACCAAGATTACATGTTTACGTTCAAGAATTACGTTGCACTCTTTAAAAAAAAAAAGAATTACGTTGCACTACGACCAGCCAAGCACATAAATTTAATAGGCCGTCGTGGCGCCTCGAACAAGTACACTAAGCAAGCACCGGCCCAAGTGACATAGGCCCGTTACATTCCCCAGCAACCTGGACCAATCCGGCCTTTTTTTCTAAACTATAAGCCCGTCTTCACGGCAGCACACAAACTAGGCCGTTGAGCTGTTCAGCCCACTCCGCTGCTTTTCCAGAGGCCATCCCGCTCTCCTTCAGCAAAAAAACGGCCCGCCCATCCCAAAATTTCTCCTCTCGGCAAGTTCCCCGCCCCAGGGAGGAAAGGGGAAAAAAGAGGGAGGAGAAAATTCTCCGTGATAACAGGAGCGCGCGAGAAAGCTGAAAGCTACTCGAATCTGGCTTTTGGGACCGCAAGGTTCGGCCCTTTCAGCCTGTTCGTTCGTTGGCTTTAGCCAGGGCTTATCAGTTAGCTAACAATATTTTTCTCTCACAATAAATCAGCATCAGTCGAGTTTATCAACCTAGAAACCAACCAGCGAACGGACTGTTTATGCCAAGCCTTCGCTCTCGTCAGAATCAAATCACGGCCAATTCCTCTCACGCATCATCACTTCCCTCTGAAAGTTGGAAGACGATGGACGTCAGTGCTTGGAGGCTTTCAGCATCGAGCATCGTTTCGTTCCCCTGCGAGTAGTAGTCCCACTCGCTCTCATTCTGGCGACGAAACGGACCGGAGGATGTTGGCATGCATGTTGCCGCCGGCAGATCCTGCCTGCACGGCTGCACGACTACTGGTCGGAGGGAGTACTATATATTCTTAATAATATAATGCATGCAGCTTTGCTTTGGTTGAGCCAGTAGCAGCTGGGCATCGATCGTCCTCGGCTTTTGGTTGGGTGGTGCGAGACGAGATGCCAAAATGCGTCGCCTACCTCCACCTCGACGGATAGATAGGTGGATAGACAGAAATCTTATCCAGCGCACGGTGCACGGGCTCAGTTCCGCATGTCCCCTCTTTTAAGCTCCTCCAGTCGCTTCTGGGCCCTGGCCCTCGGAGACCGCTCGGTTCGGCGACTCGGCACGCACAGTGACACGATCTCTGATCATAATCTCTCCCCGCGCCTTTTTTCTTGGGGAAAATAAAGACCAGATTCACGAGCTCAAATAAGTGAATCGCTTTAGAGCTGGCTGCCTGGCTAGTCCCAACGACTGCCGCAAATGAAGCATCTGCTGTACTGTACGACCAGCGGATGCTGGCTATCTTACATGTAGATTTGTTGAAGTAGTTCAACATATTATTATGCGTAGAAGAGATTGTGGTATTATCCAAGGTATTTCTGGGAGTCCTCAAAATGGGATCACGGTCTACATGGCCAATTATGCTCCGGATAAATAAATAAGAATAGAAGGGACTTGTGCAGCGATTGACGGTGAGGGTCTCAGTTGCGAACTTTACCCATTCAGAGCGGCGACTTGGAGCATGTTCCTTGGACACTTGTGACTGCCCGTTGTAGCTAAGCTAGAGGTTCAGCTAGTAGCTCCTGTAGATAGCGCTGAATATATGCTACAGCAAGTGGAACGCGGTACGCTCCAACCAATAGGCGATGAATACGTGGTAATAACCACGGTGTACTTCTAGGAAAGTGAGCCGTATAGTATGCGATACCCCACCCGCCGGAAAATGACTGAAGCTGATCCAACAGTGTATTATGAGATGCCTGGTGTGCTCCGCTGTGCACTCGACCACTTTGGATGGACGAGCTTCGCCGACGCCCGCAGGGGCTAGCTAGGGGGAGAGGAATAATCCGCTTTTCCGCGCTACGGGCTGCAGGCGATGCCATCCAGCGCCAAGCGGGTACGACGGACGGGACAGCCAGCGGCGACGCGCACTACCACCGGTGGGTGCGCATCGTAGCGCGCGGGAGGGCACCGAAGAAGGGATGCGCGGGGCGGATCGCGACCGCGCCCCGGCCCGGCCTCGTGGACTCGTGTTGCCGTCACGTTCGTTCGCCCAGCCCCCAGCCGGGGCCCGGATCGGACGGCGCGTGCCTCTCAGCCGGCGGCCGGGCGCCGGCGCGACGTGACTTTTGGGCCGGCGCGCGTCTGCCCCACGCCTCTCCGCGCTTTTTTACGTGCTATATATACGTGGCGGTGTCGCTGTGGCTTTTGCCGTCGCGTGGTGACTGGTGACTCCCGGTATAACGCAGCGAAAGACGATAAGGGAGGATCGTACGAGACGATAGGGCAAATCGTACGAGAACGATTCCAGTAGATTTCCCACTTCGGGAGGATGGATTGCTTTTGGTTCGATTCCCTCGCTTGGAATTAATTGTGCAGTCCTCGTCCCGCGTACAGAATCTCCGAATACAGGCCGGTCAGCACTTTTGCTTTACGGCAATACACAAAAGCCTTTTTTTATATATTCCTCTCCTTTTTGAGCAGGGCATAGGGCATCAACATGACAGGTCTACAGGACATAAAAAGGGTTTAAAGTTCAGTGAGTCAGGACGTGCACATCACAAAACACCCACACCCTCCGGTGATGACCTTTTACGCACACACTTCCAGAAATATCAAGCTTTTTAAACTCCACAGAACAACCTCATCACACAAACTCTACATGCCGTTCGACATCCTCTTTTTTTCTCGAATACGCAAAAAATTTGCATATTATTGTAATTAAGGAGAAAAATTTAACCATACAAACGACGCACTTCAGAGAAGTGCCTTCGGAGGTCTTACAGCTATAGACTGGACCGTCCTAGCAAACCATTCGAAGCTTCGATATTACATAAAAATGTCAACAACCGAGCTAAGGGCAGCGCTGCAACCTACGAAGCCTGGCGCCTCCGCTGCTGGCTTAGGAGTCTTTTTTAAGTTTTTGAATTGTGAAAGCGGAACTTCGGTCGATTAGGAGTCTTATGAAGCATCTTGATGCGTTCATAGTCTAGAAATGTAATCAAACTGATGTAAATCTGGCTTGCTAGTCCCTCTTATATGATATGGTAGTGCTCCTGCTAAGTGAAATGCTTTATGGGATGCCTCTAACAGATTGCGGCTCTAACATGGCAGCCTACAGTATATATGATATGACAACCACCACTGCAGACGCCCTCTTTGGCGAGTGCTGGGGGCACTCGGCAAAGCTAGCCAAGCACTCGGCAAAGGTCTCTCGGCAAAAATTTCTTTGCCGAGTGCCAAAAATCGACACTCGGCAAAGTCTTTGCCGAGTGCCAAGCTCGCACTCGGCAAAAAAATAACTGCCGTCAACATTTGACGCCGGCTTTGCCGAGTGCCTAGGGACTGGCACTCGGCAAAATTTGAATTTTTGCCAAGAGCCAGGGCTCAGCACTCGACAAAGAAACTATTTTTTTTAAAAAAAATCTTTTTAAAAATAGTCTTTGCGGAGTGGTACCACCTGGCACTCGGCAAAATTGACCTCTTTGCCGAGTGCCAGGCTGTGGCACTTGGCAAAACTGGGGAAGTGACTGTTTTTGCAGCATTTTTTTCCAGCTTTGCCGAGTGCCACACCCCTGGCACTCGGCAAAGACTTATTTGCCCAGTGTTGGCACTCGGCAAAGCTGGAAAATTTGCTATTTTTTTTTGTTTGTTGCTTTCCTTCGAAAGCAAACATGCAAAACTCATATATAATACATGAGACAGCACACATGCATTTAGCATCACACAAAACGCATACATAATCCATCACATACATCCATAATACATCACAAGCACATCCAACATCCATCACATCCACGGACTGTCCAAAAAACGTGGACAATCCGAATCAGGTACGGAATTTGGTATGCAAAGATCTGCATACCAACGACCGTATCTCTTTCGGACGGGAGACGCCTAACTGGGGTTACACGAGATACAAGTATGGAAGATAGGTTATACCTAGGGTGTCGGTGAGGTCAGGCTAGTGGGGCGGTGGCGAGTCGCTGCAGTGGCGAGGCGACGCGGTGCAGGCAGAACCGCAACGCCGACGAAGACGATCGGGGTCGCCGAGTGCCTCCCAACGGTCCTCGTCCTGCAAAGAAAAGGCAAATGGTTAGACTCCATTGAAAATTCCGACAGCACCTCCCCTGCACGGAGAGGTTCCCAAAACCTGCAGAAAACATTGGCACGAAGGCCAACAACCATATGTATACCAAACATAGGCACGAAGGCCATCAACCACATACATACAACAATAACTACTACTAACACTAAAACTATGAACAACAACTACAACTACTACTGTCACTACGACTTACTAACTAATACTAACACTACTAATTAACTACTACTACTAACACTACTACTTACTAACTAAAACTAACATTAGGGCATACCTTGCCAGCGAGAATGTGAAGACCGAGGGCAGCGGCGACAACGGGACGACCACTCAGGCGTGGTCGACGCACCAGAGGCGGCACCTTTCTTCTCTCTCTTCTCCTCTTCTCCTCTTCTCCCTTCTCTCTTCTCTCCTCCCATCCTCCTCTCTTCTCCCCTGCCTCCTTCTCCTCCCTTCTCCTTCCTCTCCTCCTCCTCCTCCCTTCTCTTTCTTCGTCTTCCTCCTCCCCTTCTTCTCCTTCCTCCTTTCCTTCCTCCTCTTCCTCCTACCTCCTCCTCCTTCCCTCTGCCAGGCGTGGCGGGCCAGGAGGCGCCTGGGGGGGAGCCGGCCGAGGGGCCAAGACTCCGTGCCAAGCCTTGGCAGCAGCTGCTGTGGGCTGGCAGCGACGGCAGCGCGCGTGTGTGTGTGTGTGTGTGTGTGTGGTGTGTGCGTGGTGTGTGTGCGTGTGTCTGGTTTTTTTATATTTCAAACCTCTTTGCAGAGTGCGGATCCGGGGCACTTTCGGCAAAAAAGTATTTTGCCGAGTGCCCCGATCCGCACTCGGTGAAATAAAAATTAAAAAAATCCTGTCACAGCTTTGCTTGAGAGTGCCTAGGGCTAGCACTTTCGGCAAAATATTCACTTTGCCGAGAGTGCTAAACCTTGGCACTTTCGACAAAATAAATTTTTTTTTTTTTGCCACCAACTTTTTTTTCTTAGATTTGTATTTGTACCATGAACAACATGTTCAAATTTGGCACAATTTCATTGTTGTTTGCTATATTTCTTCACTTTATTTACGTTTTCTTGTAATTTTTGGAAAATGTAGATTTGAACTGCAGGTGCATCGAATAATAGTTTTGATCCATTCCAAAATGTTATTCTTGTTTGTTAGTGTCACTTTATGCTAAATCTAGGAGGCTGTCTCCAAATTTGATCAACGTGCTCACGAGGGCAGCGTCGCGAACTTGCGTCGCGAGTGGTTATTTAATTCTATAAAATTCAAGCGAATCCGAAAATCATGAAACTTGGCGAGATGTCGTGATATCACATGCATATCGCGGTGGTAAAATTTGAAAAACGTTTGGAGGACGTCATCACATAGGTGTTCACAAACAACATCATCACATGAATATCATTTTTTACATGATGGCGTCACGGTTTGTGAACACCATACGTGATGGCGTCCTCCAAACATTTTCAAATTTTACCACCGCATTCATGTGATATCAATTGTCGCCAAGTTTCATGAAATTTCGGATTCGTTTGATTTATAGAAAACAAATAACCACTGAAGTTGCGCCAAATTTGAACATGTTGATCAAATGTACAAATAAAATCTAAGAAAAAAACAAACAAGTAAAACAAAAAAAACTATATTTGCCGAAAAAGCCAAGACACTGAAAAAAAGCGAAATAAAGTGAAGAAATATTTTGCCGAAAATGCTAACCCTTGAACACTTGTTCATGGTACAAATACAAATCTAAGAAAAAAAGTTGCCAAAAACAAAAAAAATATTTGCCGAGTGCCAAGGTTTGCACTTTCAAAAGTGAATATTTGCGAGTGCTAACCCTAGGCACTTTCGGCAAAGCCTGCCGATATTTGACACTCGGCAAAGGTGGCCTTTGTCGAGTGCCCGATATTTGACACTCGGCAAAGATTTAAGCACTGGGCAAAGTCCCGGTTTCCTGTAGTGAACGCAGTGCTCCTACTATTTTAAATACTCACTCCGTCCACGTAAGAATACACTTCAAGGGTCTAACGTTTGTCCCAAATGGAACACAACTTTAGGCCTCACGTAGTCACAAGTGTAGTGGAGCAGCTGTGATGGACGCTCCTGTTGATGGATGCAGTGTGAAAGTTTAATACTCCCACCGTTTTTTACACGTCATGTTAGCTTTGTTCTAAGTTAAATATTTATATCGTTAACTGTTGATTTTAAAATAAATATAGACTCATGACATAACATTTATGCTTTTAGATTCACTATGAGAAATATTTTCATAATATATAATAATTCGTATGAGGTGGAATTATAACTATTTTTTTAAAAAAAATTGATAATCAAAGATAGTAATGTTTAACTTAGGACAAAGATAATATGACATATAAAAAAGAAAGGAGGAAGTATCGTATATCTTGAATTTGCTCCTGTTGATCAGCAAATTCCAATGAGTAATCGTAAGATTCACAACTCACACAGCACTTTGTGTTAAAAACTGGATGTGTAGGGGTACACTCCTCTTTTTACCTCTTGCCTAACTCCTCCTTGGAAACCGATACTCCGATAGTTACAAGCTTTTCCGGATAAAGAGAGTCCTTCATGGACAAGCCCTAACAGGGCAGCCTATGATTTGAGAATTCTACGTGGCTGGTCCTGTCCCCTTTTGCAGCGTCAAAATATAGCCTATAAATTTCATAGCACGTTATGATTGCTTTGGTAATTATTTCTTTCATATTTGCCTGCACTGTAGCCAGTGCGTGACTAGCAGTAGTAAAAAGCATGCCAACTTTCGCACATTGAGAATGAGACGGCGTTGTATCGCAGAACCAGAAAACCATTTTGCTGTCTGCATCAATCAAGTCAGAAGGAACACAATGCTCTTGGCAGAAAAATTTTGTTGCATTATTTCTTCACCTCGCTTTCCACGAGATCACCGGCTAGTTAGGGGAAAACGCAAGTAAAACGATTACAACACGCGCACACTCCACTATTGAGATTTTAAACATAATATAAGAAAAGGAAAAAAAGAAGCTCCCTAGAAAGACGGGGTACCCAACCATACCATCATATAGCAGTGTCTGGTGGTATAGCGCTTTACAACTAGGGCTGCTCGGTCAGATCAGCCACACGGTTCTTTTGTTTCAATTCATCACCGGAATTTTTTTTTCTTACTCCGTCGCAATAAGGAAAGGGTCGGGCGGCAAAGGTTTTTTCGTCGACATCGCAGCAGGCTCTCACACCGTGTAGTTCTGCTGGATGGTGTCGATGTCCAGCCCCTTGAGCTTCACCACCGACTCCACGTGGCCCTTGAGGGTGTTGAGCTCCCTCAGCCTCGCGATCTCAGCTCGTCTCTTGGCCTGCTCAGCGATCTCCGACAGCTCGCGGTAGCTGCTCTTGTCGTTGAACAGCGTGTTGGTGGCAGCCTCCGGCGGCTGGAGACCGTGCAGCGTCCTCTGCGCGGTGGCCCATTGCGCCTCCCTCTCTTCCCGCCCGTAATCCTTCTTGGTGGTGAAGGCAGTCTGCACGCAAGGATTCAGCAATACATTAGCAAATGGTTTGAGAGATAAAACAACGCAGAGTTTGTTTGCTTCTCCGGCTATTGAAACAGAAATCCTACCTTGTTCTCGAGGAGGTTGTCCCATGCCCTGCCGCTGAGCACGAAGCGGATGAAGAACTTGATCAGGTCCAGAGGGAAGTAGAACACGATGCTGTAGAGCCAGACGACACCAGCCCAGCCCCAGCCGATACCCTTGATCCTGGCAAAGCCCCAGTTGGCATAGACAGCGAGGAAGGTAGCAACCTGCATCAACAAAAAAGGCGCAGATTAGTCATGTGCTGTCTTCCATGAACTTCCATTCAGCTCACAGGCAGTCCGGCACTTACAAGTTGAGCGAGCAGGAACGCGGTGACCAGGAGCAGACCAGGGCGCTCCACGAAGGACCAGCTACGGGAACGGGTGACGAAGATCAGAGCCTGGCTCACAATACTGACTTGGAGGTACAACGCAGACATCATCTCATGCTCACTGTCCCTGATTGACCTCACACCGAATTTGTCCTGCACAATAACATGGTATGGTGAGAACAAACCAAACTTGGAAAATACATACCAATCGAGGAGATCGATACAAAGGCTTTTGGGGAAATTTTGGGAATTTACCGAGAAGAAGTCGGTCTTGTGCATAGCCCAGAAGAAAATGACAGTCATCAGAGCAAGGTAGCTTCCAAGCACGACACCGGTAGCAAAGATTTCCTTCAGCTTCCAGCTGTCGGGCAAGGGAGATGGCTTAACTCTGTCCTTAGAGATGGTCATGATGGTTCCTGCAAAAACGAGAAGACGGTGAGAAATTGAGAAGTGATGCCTATACTATGATACTATTAGAAAAAAAAAACAACTATACATACCGTCATTGAGAATGGCAATGATAAGGACCATGAAGGGAGAGAAATCGTATTGCCAGATCAAAGCAATGAGCAGAAATCCAAGCTGCAAAACAAAATACACATTAGATTGCAGACACAGTGAGCTTTCCATTTTAGTTAAAAAAATGTCAGGTACTTACCACTATACGGATTGTGATGGAAACAGCATAAATCTGTAGATTCACAAGATGAAGCAGGGAAAAGAGTCAGAACGTAGATCATATGCACGCTACCATTAAAAAAAGGAGAATAGATGCTTAGAAAAGAACTGACGGTGTAGTTCTTCATCCTCTGGAAGATGCATCTGCTGGTAAGGACAGCGCTGATAATGACACTAAGACCTGGCTCAGTAAGGACAATATCGGAAGCACTCCTTGCAGCATCAGTAGCATCCGCAACAGCGATACCGATGTCGGCCTTCTTAAGAGCTGGGGCATCGTTGACACCATCTCCAGTCATACCAACAATGTGTTTCTTCTCTTGCAGTCTCTTCACAATCTCATACTTGTGTTCTGTGTAACAAAAATCCCATAAGCAAAAGATACTTTATATAGCAACTAGACAGTATTTATAGGTATTGGTCTCACCAGGGAAGACTCCGGCAAAACCATCAGCCTTCTCAATGAGCTCATCAACAGGAAGTGCTTCAAGCGTAGAATCCTTGTTTTGGCCGAGCAATGCTGAGGAAGGATACATGTTGGTACCCATGCCAAGCCTCCTTCCGGTCTCCTTACCAATAGCAAGCTGATCACCTGAAGTAAAAAGATGTCCAAATTTAGCCATTGCGCAAATACTGGTGCAACAAATTGTATGATCATTTATTAGTGACAGGCTATGTACCAGTAATCATCTTGACGTTAACACCAAGAACAAGAGCCTTGCGAATTGTCTCAGCACTGTCGTGCCTAGGTGGATCAAACAGGGGCAACAAACCAACGAATTGCCATGGTCCACCAGGGGACTCCTTATTTTTCTCAGGCACTTCCTGTGGTAAGGTCACATTTTCTGAATGAAAAAATGGCTCACCGATCACCAAAACCGAAATGACGTGAAAAAGAACATCAGCCAAGATACCTGTCTGGCAACAGCAAGCGAACGGAGACCACGCTCGGCATACTTGTCGATAATACCGTGCACCTTCCGCCTCAAATCCTCCTTGCAGTGGCACAGGTCAAGAATCTGTTTGGGTTTCATCACAGGAGCAATTAATTAGTCACGCTGAAAGAACAAATTTTTTTAATTCCAGAATAAGCAACATCATCGCAAATTTCCTCACCTGCTCAGGAGCACCCTTGCTGACACGGTGCCAGTTGCCATCGCCATCAATGTATGTCAGAGCAGTCCTCTTATCAACAGGGTTGAAGGGCAAGAAATGGACTTCCCTGATACCAGCCCTGGCCTCCTTGGGATCAGCAAGCATGCCAACCATGGCAGCATCGATGGCATCCTGGTTCTCAGTCCTTGAAGCCCTTGCAGCCAACAGCAACACATGGTCTTTGTCGACGCCTTTGCAAAACACCTCGACGAGGTTCTTGTCGACACTAAGCTTGTTGAGGGTGAGTGTGCCAGTCTTGTCACTGCAAAGCACATCCATACCAGCCATCTCCTCAATGGCAGTCATCCTCTTAGTGATGGCACCCTGCTGTGACAGCTTGTGCGAACCGATGGCCATGGTGACTGAAAGCACAGTAGGCATGGCAATTGGGATACCACCGATCAAGAGGACCAACAGGTTCTCGATTCCGCTGCGGTATTTGCGGTGCTGGATTGGGAACATGACGATGATCTCGACGATGATGCCGACCGCAATCGAGCAGATGCAGAAGTTACCAATTGCTGTCAGGACCTGTTGGAAGTGTCCGACCTGGTTGGTGCTGTCCACAAGGTGAGCAGCCTTGCCGAAGAAGGTGTGCACTCCAGTGGCAATGACCACAGCCTCGATCTCGCCCTGCTTACAAGTGGACCCTGAGAAGACTTCGTCCCCAGGGCCCCTGGTAACTGGGAGGGATTCTCCGGTAAGCGCAGACTGATCAACCTTGAGAGGATCACCCTCGAGGAGACGAGCATCGGCAGGGACGATATCACCAAGCTTGATGCTGATGATGTCACCAGGAACCAAGATTGCAGCCTCTTGCTCGCCCCATCGGCCATCTCTCAGAACCTAGAACAGGTAAACCAATCTGATGAGATGAAATAGATGGCAAATTTTTTAAATAATTATCAGCTAATATAACAGTATTAAAGTTTATTTTAAGTAGTCATTAGTACCTAACACATTTCAATTTGTTTGACTCGCCACAAGTTGGATGAATAAAACAATATTTAAATGACAGCGATGTTTTGCAAGCAACGGCATGTTTTTCTTCTCTAATCTAACATAATTAAAAACACTGGAAAAGGTGGAGGATGGCAACCCAAGTTGAAAATTCTGAGCTAGTTGAATGCCACGTGCAAGACAATAATGCATCCCCTCCAACTTAGATACCTTCCAGCCATGGATAAGACTAAACCTACGTATGAATGGAACTGGAACTTGACTTCTCAGCAGAAAAACGTATGTCCTGTATCCAAATAAGCTGCAAACGCCAAGGCGCACCAAACTATCCCAATTCTTTATGCCAATCAAACAGCATCTAAAAGATGTGTACCTATCTTTTCCTCAATAATGGAATATATTCCCAATCATGACCCATCCAATGGACCATTCAGAACTTGAAGTTTTTGGACATGACATAAGTGGAGCTTTTTCAAGCTGAAAGCTAGTACAGAAAGATTCCTCCTCCATCTATATTGCAACTTGTCCATGAAAATATCATTGCTACCTTACTATGGAATAATTCATGTATTTTTCTCTTTATATTCTTTCAGGGCTGTTTTTTATTGTTTAAAAAAAGTTTCATTTAGTTAAATATAGCTTCTTGTGCTCACCTTGGTTTTGGGAGCAAGGTTGGCCATGAGTGCAGCCGCGGCGTTGCCGGCATTGTTCTCCTCAATGAAGGAGATGGTGGAGTTGATAACGAGGAGCACGATGATACCGACGAAGTCCTCCCAATCCGGGGGCTTGCCACCACCGTTGGCAAGGGCAATGGCCATGATGGCAGCCATCTCCATGACCCATGACAGCGGGTTCCACATGAACCCAAGGAACTTGAGGATCTTGCTCTCCTGTGAAACATAAGACAACCAAAAAGCTTCAGCATCGCAGACAGTGCATATATGGACTCGATCGAAAGGGAAAAAAAAACTATGTGAAGATTTACCTTTTTCTCCTCGAGTTTGTTGGGGCCAAAGATCTCGAGACGCTGCTGGCCCTCGCTGGAGCTCAGCCCCTCGCGGGTGCATTTCAGTTGCTCGAACACCTCCTCGATGGGGATGTTCTCCTACAAATATATACAAACGCCGTTAGTGAGGCGAGATCAATTCTTTTTGCACGGTGTAAACACGTACTGTCATTTAAAGCCAGAACTGTCACAGAACACTCCATGCAAAGCACGTATCTCCGCGGGCCCACGGTGTCAGTGACTACCTGCTAAAGTTAGCGGTTGGAACATGACAAGGAAGAGCCCAAAGGACAGGGAGATGTACGGGGCCAATGATTGCCTACAGTACGGCCGTCCGATCGCGATCAGAGGCCGCTGGCGCAGGGCTCCCGTCCCCACTGCCGCTCCGCACTTTCCGTGGCCCCTACCCACGTGTGACCCAGCAAACACGGGCCCGGGGATGCGTGCGGGCGCGTGTGAACCGGCCGAATTGGACGGAACAAAAAGATGAGCGGAGGGACCACCGGTCATGCTCAGGTGGCTGTGGCCTGTGGCTCATGGTTCTAGTGCAGTAGTGCTCCACTGGGTCAACACGGATTATTTAATTTAAATAATAAAATAAGTAAAAGCTAACAACAGCTCAAGGAGCACGGATTTCCTATTTTTCCTCCCTCGGCCTATTATGGTCGTTAGCGCCTAATCTCAGCAGCATGATTCCTGTCGATTTGCGTGCCCCGCGCAAATGACTTTTTAGATGGCGAGTGACTTTTCCAGTTTGACTCTACGTGCAATTTCGTACTACACTAATAATAACCAATATTATTATTGCTTCAGTTACGAATTGAAAAGTTAACACATACCCGTACTAATAAAAAAATCCAAAGGGGACTGGTAGCGGGACTGCACAAATTCAGATATTTTAGGCTCCTATTCTAAACAATTTCGAACCATCGGAGCATCGACAGATCGATGTCTATATATGGCGAAAAACTAGTAAATTTTGCTTCATGATCAAATCAGGGAACGTATTAAATACGGCAGATCATCAAAACAGCAATAAGTTCAGAGGTGGGTGTGTCTCTCTCCAAGCTAAGAGATAGGAGGCGTGGGCGGCGGGGCGGCCTACAAAGCTGTAAGCATTCAATCAAACAGCTCACATGAGCAAGACACGGGAGGAACATGACCACCGCCAGGTGGCCGCCCCCTCCTCCCCTTGGCTGAAAAGCCGCCTGAGAGATAGATTGAGCGCGTAAAGGCCGCTTGCAAGTCCATCGTCCTCGTCCATGCGGCGGAGAGGATGGAAGCAAACTAGTAATAAATAAAGGGAACTAGCGTCCGGATATCCGATTCGGGGGCTAGCGTCGGACGCTCGCGCTGCTGCCCCCAAATGCACCCCCGCCCACAACCAGCAACCTCGTTCCCATCCCCAACCTCGTCCCCATCGCCCGCAACCGAGCCCGCTTCCATCCGGAATCCCCCGCGCACGCCCGACACGTCCGCACCTTGCGCCTCCGCACCTCGTCCCCATCTCCATCGCCATCCTCATCCCCATCCCCATCCGTTTGCCTCGCCCCCGCAGGAGCACCCCCCACCGTGTCGTGACCCCAGACGACGGCTCCGCTCCCCAACGTGCCCCCTTCCCCAACTGTAACATAAAAAAAACAGTGTACTGCAACGTCGAAAAAACATATACTGCAACATCAAAAAATGTGTACTGCAACGTTAAAAAATTATGCTGCAACATTCGAAAAAATATACTGCAACATCTCAAGCAGTAGTACTGCAACATCGCAATAACATCTGTTACAACAACCCAAAAAAATCCCATTGCAACTTTCGAAATCATCTGTTGTAACATAAAAAAAACAGTGTAACATGGCGAGATCTAACCCCGAGAGCTCGCCGGAACCCTAGCCACCGCCGCAACCCTTTTATCTAGAGGAGGAGGAGGAGGAGCAAGCCTCAAATCCAGATTCCTCCGCGAGCTACCTCGTCGGAGCCGCCGCTGTCGTCCTCGTATCCGGTGGGGTGCGGGAGCCGGGTCGCTGGGAGAGTGGGGCTGCATGGAGGTCGCGGAGGGCGAGGGACGGAGGGAGGAAGGGAGCACGGGCGGGCGGGCAGGCGCGGCGCGCGGTGTCCCCGTCCTGGGGACGGCCCAGAGAGCCAGCAAGAAAGCGGGTGGAGGAGCGGCGCAGGAGAGATCGAGTGTGGGAGAGCGGGCGGAGTGAGTACGGGCGGAGCGAGTGGAGGCAGCGGGCGGAGCGAGGGAAAGTACAGACCAGTCAGTGGAACGTTGCGTCCGGCCGCCCCGGCGGCCCAGTCTATAGCAGTACCCATAAATAAAGGCATAAAATCTTTTCGCAGTGAGAGAAACAGGATTCCCTTCGGGTTTTGTTTCCTTTTGCAGGAAACGTTTCCTTTTCGCAGAAAATAAACTCCTGCTCCTGCGTGTGAAATCGATACACATGTTTCAGAGTTCAGAGTTCAGACTCTGGCCTCTTTTGCTCGTTTTTTTCTCCAGGATCAGCTGCGTGGGGAGGAGGACACAACGGGAAGTCAAAAGGGCAGGCAAAACTCACCGCCGTTACTTGGATCATCCTTACCTCTAGCAGAGTCAGCGCGTACGAACGTACAACTACTAGAAATATTGCAGTCTGAATTAAGTCGCAAGCAACAAAGGATCGGAGCGAGGCCGTGGTAGCTGCAGCAAGCAGTAATTCCTTACCAGATCGACGGCTTCATTCTTGATCTCCTCGAGCCCACCCATGGCGGACGGCTGGCGTTGCTAGAGGCGAAGCCCGACGGCAGACACGGGCATATGCCGCACGGACGCCGCGCCTCCTCGCTTCTCTTCTTGTGCGAGAAGGAAGGGGAGGGGGGGAGGGGAGGGAGGGTCCAATGAACGGGACGGGGCGGAGAGAAAGGGCGAGTGGAAAGTGGTGGTGGGCGTCGAGTGGAACGGGAGATGGGGCGGAACTATATAGCCCCGAGCCGCTTTATACCCGCAGGCCGCAGGCCAGGCCACCACTATCCCTAGCAGCCCTACCACCACCCCGTGGGGGCCCACGGCGCCGCCAGGTGGGTCCCCGCGCTCGCGGCCTCTGTTCGCGCGCCCCATCGAGTTAGGCCGCCCCCGCGCACCGCACCTGGCCCGTTGGCACCCGGTGAGATCTGGCCTGCGCGGCACCGGCACCGGGCGTGGCCCCGCGCGTCAGCCGTGTGCGGGTCGGGCGGTTACGGGTGGACGTGTAGATATACCAACGGCTTCGGCCTTCAGCTCGGGGGGTTTGACCCCAACCCGCGGCGGGTGGGGCGCGGGCGTGGCCTCGGGGAGGGGGAGACCCGCAGGACGGAACGGAAGTCGCTCGTGTCAGCCACTTGGTGGTGGGCCCGCACCGTCACGGGATAACGGGGCGGACGGCGCAGGCTTCGCTTCGGGCTGGGGTCAGTCTCGGCGAATTTAGGAGCCCCGGTAGCCGTGCGTGGGACCGATCGGGAGGGACGGAACGGACGGACGGACGGGGAGATTCCTTCGCGGAGCCGCCGGTCGCCTCCGTCCGTGACGGGTGTGGATAACGATCGTACAGCGCGGGGGCCGATCCGTGCGCCCGGCTGCCCGAGGGCCGAGGCCGCCGCCGAACCCAAGGAAACGAGCAGGGGCCGGCTCGATCGGTTGCGGCGAGCGTCTCGTTCACATCTGTTATCTGTAGCACAATCACTGAAGCTGGCAGTTGGCCGTTGCCGAGGCTGGATCGGGGCGGGCGGAGGGGAGCAACAAGGCAGGGCCGGCTGTCCGATGAGGATTGCAAGTTGTCAGCGCAAACAGACATGTGCAGCTGTTGAGTGAGAACCGGCAACAAGGCCTAATCTTAGTGCAGTTCTGAAAGTTTCTTGGGTCCGATAGCGCGCATGATGGAGGGATGCAGTTCATCGTTCTCATCTCAATCTCATGGTGATGGATGGATTAAAGAAACGCACATGGAGTCATGGAGATGAGATGACGCCCGGAAACAGGTCGGCGACGGCAACTTGGGATCTGAAAACGCGCCCGCTTCCGCTTGCATGCATGCATGTGTCACCGGCTCCGGCGCGGCGGCGCCTTATCTTCACGGTTTTCACAAGATATTCCGGTGCCCGTGAATATACTAATCCGGTAATCCCAAACCGGTCGCTTCCATGTTGCTGCAGGCTTGGGCCTTCAATTTTTTTTTATAAATATTATTTATTTTGTTATGACTTATTTTATCATTAGAGATACTTTAATAATGATTGATTTATTTTATTATTTACATAAAATTTTTGAATAAGACAAAGAGTCAAACAAGAAATCTAAAAATAAAAAACAATACTTTCAATGTCCTAGTACATGCTGTACAAAAACGGAGCTGTTGGCCCGTCCTGTATCGCACCTGCAACTGCTGCATGAATTCCACCACCTACTCCCCATCCCAGTGGATGCATGGCGGGCAGGCGTTGGGAGCATATGCATATCACGGTGTCGTTTCGCTTGGGTTTCACTGCCGGCGCGTCCTCGGCAGATGGGCCAAGATCGGAGAATATCACGTGCCAGCCACCGTCGCCGTACAAGGCGTTCAGCTTGGAGCGTTTCTTTTCTTCCTTGCTCGATTCAACGGGAAACAAATGCTCCGGATACGGTGTGTGTCCTCGTTCAGATTTCGGTTTGACCAGGCCGCAGCCCGCACAGGCTGGCTTCTCGGATCGGGGGATTAGCCTGGGCGGCTGGGCCCTCTCACTGCGTAGCAACGAACCAAAACTCCTCGTGGAGCTCGGAACGGCATCGGATAAACCGGCCGGCGCCCGTTTTGGTGGTCTCTCTTTGGAAGATGAGACGGATCCTTTGGTCTCTTCGCTCTCGAGGCCTGCCATGCCTGCCTGGCACAAACTACAGCCAGCCGCGCGTTCCTTTCGTTGGCCGAAAGGCTGAAAGAGCAGTTGCAGTTGCACGGCGATTCAGAATTCAGAAAGAGGGGACGACTGATTAAACAACCGGGAAATTCGACTTGCCGAGATGCATGGTGCATGATGACTTCAAAGGTCACGCCTGCTGACGTGGACGCCTGGCCCAGCCCTGCCGGTCCGAGCCGCCAAGCCGCCTTCCACCCCTAGGGCCTAGCTCCTCTGTGCCTCTGTCTGCGGCTGGCAGCGGGCGGGGCGGAGCCCCACGAGGGCACGAGGTGCTGAAGATGCTGACGCCTGACAGCAGGCGCAAGTCCTACCGCCGCTCCCGATTGCCCTCGGCAACTCACATCAGCGCTACTACACGCAGCGAGTTATTATTGGACCATTATGACGCATAATGGAAAAGTATTTCGTTTTACACTCACACCTAGAGTAATGGCCAGGAGACCATTCCGCAGTTATGCTTCATGGTGATGTGTTTACTAGTACTATTTATATTAGTGTTAGTTTGTTACATTTTCTTTTCGGTGGCAAGCGTGATAGTTTTAATTTGCTTAGTGCTAGGTAACTGATACATCCATCTCTGGCATGATATGATCAGATCATGGGTGGCAGGACGGTACAAGATAGAGTTCTTTTGGGATCTGAAAAAGATGGCGACAATGTAGCTACATAGAAGAGTTGCAGTAATGCGTGTTGCTTTCACGCGCATGCGGCGAGTGCTTGTCCTTCTCGCTCAATAGGCATAATGTGGTCCTGCGAGAGCACATCCGAAATCCGTTTGCTGTGGGCACCGTGGTCCGGAATTGGAGCCCATTTGCTTAGATTATCGAGACTTTTCCCTGGGTGACATTATAAAAGATCGTAATTCTCTCTGTGCTCCTGAAAAAATTCAGCGGTCTTCAGCGCCACTACTTCAACTTTTTCGGGTCCTCCATGCCACTTCCGTTAGTTCAGGCTCTAACGTCGTCAAACTACAGGTGTGAAAAGACGAAAATGCCCTTAAGTTCAAATATGTTATTAATTTTTTTTAGCATCTTAACGACTTCAAATGAAAAAACTCAAAACTAGAAAGTTGTAGATCTCGTCGAGATCTATAATTTTTATATAAAAATTATTTTCATTTAATTCCGCAAAAAAATATGATTTGATATGATTAATATATCTTAGAAAAATCATCATATTTTTTTGCGGAATTAAATGAAAATAATTTTTATATGAAAATTATAGATCTCGACGAGATCTACAACTTTCTAGTTTTGAGTTTTTTCATTTGAAGTCGTTAAGATGCTAAAAAAAATTAATAACATATTTGAACTTAAGGGCATTTTCGTCTTTTCACACCTGCAGTTTGACGGTGTTAGAGCCTGAACTGACGGAAGTGGCATGGAGGATCCGAAAAAGTTAGAGTAGTGGCGCTGAAGACCGCTGAATTTTTCCAGGGGCACACAGGGGATTGCGATCTTTTATAATGGCACACAGGAAAAAGTCTCTAGATTATCAGGTGGGTTCCGATCGTTACAGTTAGGGCAGTCCTAACGGTGTATTGACGATGGTTTCTATCCTCATTAAATGACTTGCCACGTAGGTAAAATGTTGACATGGCAACGTAATTAATGAAAAAAGAGAGCAAAAATCTTAGAAATGATTTCCTCATGAAGAAATCAGGTCTTCTCTTGACCCAATGCACCAAGAAACCATGAAATCGTCATTGGAGAGAAACCACCAGTTTCCAGGGGGCTCGTGCCACACTCCCATTTGAGGAAGAAGATAGAGTTGGGAGAGAGAGAAAGAAAATAATTATTACCCAAAGACGCTTCCACCGTGGAAGATAGTTTCTATAGATGATTTCTTGTGCTATAAAAACCGCATCAGTTTCTTCCATTGGGACTGCCCTTAGATCCAAAGTTTTGTATGAAAAGATCGATTTAACGCCTGTTCAAACCTTGACAATGGCACTCATTGATGTGTTAGTGCAACAGTTAGTGAGATTGTAGTCTAGTTTCAATCTATAACCGCTTAGTTTCAATCTCCCTGAATAAGACCTGCAAAAAGGTCTTTAGTTTGTACTAATAAAAATCATTCTCATTTCTTGTCAGCGTCCTCAGCAAATTGCTGCTACCACTATCAATAAACAGTGTTTATACTTTGTACCCCATTAATTAGCACATTGGTCGAACATACCATTTACATTCGTGGTACATGCTTCAATGGTTGTAAAGAAAAATGCATCAACATATACAACATCAACTTAGTTTACAACGAAACATGCTTCAATGGTATTTTTTTCTCAATCGAAGTTAGAGAATTTTGATTTGGATAAAAATTATTTTTTTAAAAAGAATTAAACATAAGAGTTGCTGATTATATTAAAAATAATAATACATCCAGACTAAATAGTAAAATGAAACAACCGCAAAACAACTACGCAACAACCACCCTAAAATAGCAATGGCTTAGGTAACCACCGCAACAACCGAAAAAAACTAACAAAGACAGAGGGAGTAGCCTATATACATTACAGAACAGAGGGAGCAACACCTTTGATAATTGATTGATTGTGTGAGACTGAATTTCCAAAATTGAAGGAGAAAGCCAAAAAAAATAGTCCCAAGGGTCAAGGTTGCCCCTATCATCTCTGCTACTGATTAATACAAATAGCACGATGCAAGCCGCGGGAAAGCATCACCTGCCTCCCAAATAGTGGTTTGTTTAGAACAATCATTGCTCATCTTACCCAGCCCAAAAAAACACAAGCAATGGAGCTGTCACCGTTCCAGGAATTATGTACAGTTTTAAACTCTTATAAGACAGTTCCATTCGTATAAAAAAAAAGAAGATACGCACCGTCACTGTTCTTGTTCAGGTCATAAAACAGGTGATTAAATTAAAAACCGAAACGTTTATATACGCGGAAGGTCAACTGTTTCTCCCAGCCACTCGTTCAATTTCGTGCCCCTCTCTCTCTCTCTCTCTGTGGCCAATAATTTCATGCGCACACGATGCATGGAATTTACAGGTCGGACCTCACCCAGGTGAGGCCGTGCCGTTCTGCCGTTTGCCGTGAGCCGCTCTCTGAGCCGTGAGATCGAAAGCCTGAACTGAAAGGGAGGTGGCCGCGAGCTGGAGCCACCCGACTCACTCTAGCATCTGCTCTCTTTTTTCTTCACGAGCCTGAAGAGGCAAAGTGGAACTGCTCCTCTCCTGAAGTCCTGGCCTGCAGGCCTCGGCACAGCACAGCGGAGCAGCTTCCCTTTTTCCATTCAACTATTCAAGGTCTCCTCTCGTGCACAGCAATGCCTTCCAAGACGACTTGAGTCTTGGACGGTGGTGCATGGAGAGATTTCGCTGTCGTCTCCCTCTCTGCCTCTTGGATCCGGGTGGCAGGTAGTACGTTCTCGTGCCTCGTGGGTACTAGTCGTCTGCAGCGGTCAATCTCACCCTCCTGGTGATGCTGAGAGGCGGAATAAAAAGCCACCATTTTTGAAGGCCACCCCCCACGGTCCGGGGACGTCCGGCTTCACGGCATCTTCCTGCGCCGAACGATTGGACAGCATGCTTTCCTCTTTTGTGCTCTGCCTATTATTTCCACCGAATCGCATTCCCTAGTTCCTGACGGCGATCTAGCATAATTTTCTTTTTCTGACGAATGGCGTTTCTTTCTTTCTTTTTTTCCCTGATGATTTCTGACTGCTACTTTGTTCTTATTTCGTTCACTGCTGCAGTGAACGCTTATAATGAAATCGTTCAAATCAGCACGCGCGAATCGTATGGACATACGAGGTTTGACTGTTGTCACGCCCATACGTATCTTTTAAGATCCATTTGTAATGTAATGTAGTAAACTAAATGGTTGTGAACCTGAAAATCTTAAATAAATCCATGCATGCCTGCAAAAGCAAGAGACGTACGGCTCTCGGCCGGTCAATTCTGACGGGAAGCGGCCCGGTTGAACCCAGTCCAAATCCTGAGATCTCATTTGTCTCATCCTTTTTATCATCTCCTGATCCTTTATTTTGTTTTCCTTGGACTGGCCTCAAGGCTGCAATAATATTTTGTTCCGGTAACCACTGACCACAGCGGATAGGGCCACGTGCTCCACAAGTCGACAATCTGCTCCGGCCCAGCGCAGCTGCATCAGACCAGACCATCGTCATCAGGATGTTCATTCAAAGAAGGCACTCCCAAGGAGTTGTAGGCCCCGTTCAGTTGCCAAAAATTTTTGCATAGTAACTGTCACATCAAATCTTGCGGTACATGCATGGAGTATTAAATGTAGACGAAAAAAAAAACTAATTACACAGTTGGTCGAGAAATCGCGAGACGAAACTTTTGAACCTAATTAGTCCATAATTAGACACTAATTACCAAATACAAACGAAATGCTACAGTGAGCCAAAATCCAAAATTTTTTGATCTAAACGCACCCGTAGTATGGACTGTGTGTGTGTGTGTGAACCATGCCGATTAAACGATGATTTCAATATGATTGTCACGATGGCGATTTCGAAAAAAAATAATAATAACGGTGGATGTCTGAACAAAATCAGGCTGCCTGAACATTTGGACTCTTCATCAGGCTCGTGCAGGCATGGTGCACGTCTCTGGAAGAACAGACAACGCAGGAGTTTCAGAGTTTCGTCTCTAGTTTGGAAGTCTTTGGCAGTCGGCGTCCGAGTCCGTATTTTGATCACGTTTCCTTAATTAGCTTGCGTCACCTCGAGTCAGTGGTCAAGACGGAGGAGATATCGATCTTTTTCTGAAAGTTTTGCTTTTTCCATTTGCATGGTAGTCCCTCCATACTAAAAAAAAATGAAGTCGTTTTGAACCAGGCTTGTGTCAAATATTGAAAATATAAATCATGAATAACTTTTAAGTTGTTGAATTTAAAAATATGAAAATCATGTGTATAGATTTGTCTTGAAAAATACTTTCACAAAAATTTACATATATCACTTTTTGATAAATATCTTTATAAAAATAAGTAGTCAAAATTATGTTTTGGAGACCATGTCGCTGTCCAAAATGACTTTATTTTTTTAGTACGGAGGGAGTATTGTATTCCAAAAATGTGGGCAGTGGCGAGGGAAACCGGAAAATAAAGATACGTGTGATGTATGTCTCTTTTTCCCAGATGGATTAATCGACGCCGTGACGACGAAGATCTCTGACCACGGAGGAAAATATACACTTGACGGCTTTGATGCACGTACTAGCTCCCTCTGTCTAAAGAAATAAAATATGTAAATCTAAAGTCATATTTAGATCCATTAGCTATTAATAGCTAACTAGTTAATACATAATATATAATATTAGCTAGCTAACTATTAGCACGTTAACCCAATCAGTAAGATAATTGTTAGTTAGATATTAGCTAGACCCGTTTGATCCAAAGTACTAATTATTACTAGCAGCTAACTATTAGCTCCATAAATCGAAACTGAGCCTAGACCCTGTTTAGGTTCGTTAGATGCTAATAGTAGCAAATAGTGCATAGCTAATATTATTAGTTACCATTAGCTATTTAAATCAACTAGTGAAATACATGTTATGGTATATTTGAATAAACTAGGACTAACAACTCGTCCTATTAGCTGGTATCTATGGACCAACACCATATTCGTTTGACTTATAAGCCGTACTTTTTCAGCCAACGAACAATATTTTTCTCTCACAACAAATCAACCAATGGTACTTTCAGTCATGGCTTATCAGCCAAGCGAACAGGGTATAACACTAGTTCATGACTAGTGAACTAACAGTTAGCCTACCTATTTAGATCCTTATAAACTAAAAATTAGTCAACTAGTTGTTAGTCCTGTGGATCCAAATATGACCTTAGTTGGGTATTTAGCTAACAATTAGCTAAATTATTAGCTAAACCCATTTAGATCCAAGAAGCTAATTATTAACAGCAACTAACTATTAGCCATATGGATCCAAAATGGGACTTAAGGGCCTATTCGATACACATTGCTGGTTACTAGTTGGACCAAAACTAACTCAAATTAGATGTGGTTAGTTAGCTAGATGGCTAGCAACCAATTAAAGACATGGCTAAAAAATTAGGCCACCTATTAGTCCTTCTGTTTAGACGACTAGAGCCAATTTGAGTTAAAATTAGCTAGCTAATAATTAGATCATAATATCGAACATGTCCTGAGTCTGGTAAGTCAAACTACCTCAGCTTTAACTACAGAAAATATATAAAAAATATCATCAATGACTTTGAATAGACGATATATATTGTGAAAAGATATATTTTATAATAAACCTAGTGATACATATCAGCTACCAACATCTTTTTATATAAAATTAGCTATTTTTTAAAAAACTTTGATTGAGCATTATTATAGAATTATATTTTCTTGACGGACGGAGTTAGTACCACGATACCTGACATGCAAATGATAAAGCTAAGCTGTTCTGTTTACCGGTTCAAAGCTCGAGCAAGCCAGCGTGCCTGATAGGCTTATCACATGTCCCGAGCTCTGACGGGGCATTACTGGCCGTACGCGCGTAGCGTTTTCATATCGCCATTAGATTCCACTATGTTTTGTAACTTTCTAGTATCTTGCAGGCACTGCGTATCATGGAAGAAAAATCGGTAATGCTATATGTCCGGCGTCCGACGCGCTTCTTCACCTTCGGACGTGGCTCGCGCTTCTCCACTCGCTCCCCTCGTCTTATCCTCATCCACCTGTCTCACGTCGCTCAGCCCGCTCCATACGGATATGCTCGCCGTCGCTCCCTCCCGAGCCGCTAGCGGCGCCACCCCGCCCGAGCCGTGCGTCCCCCGCCCGTCGCCCCTCCCTCCCTCCGTGACCTCATGCCACCGGAGAGGAGGGCGACGGCGGCGGCTTCCGGCGAGCTGCCACTCTCTCTCTCCCCCTTCCTCCTTCCCTCCGTGACCCCATGCCACCGGAGAGAGGGCGATGGCGGCGGCTTCCGGCGAGCCGCCCTGTGGCAGAACCGTTCGAAGTAACACGCTTTTGGAGGCGCTCGTCTTCCACTAGACAATAAACACTTCGAAAGTGAGCTACATCAGACAGTTCCATCGAGCACACCCCAAGGGAGAACTCGAAATAATCCACGTTTTACATCCAGAATTCAATAATGAGTACGAGCTTACAATACTTAGTCTATTTCATACAACAAGAGTTCTTAGAAATTATTTATTACAATACCAGAGTTCAGAGTGTGATAATTAAACAACGGAATAAAAATAAACATCTAGCGGAAACGATAAAATGATCCGTCTGTGCCCGCCAGAAGAATCCTCCACACAAGAGCTACTCCTCAAGCTGTACCTGTAATAGGGGTAAAATAAATCTTGAGTACACAATGTACTCACAAGACTTACCTGACTAGTGGAAATAGTTTCCCGACTCCAAGAAGTATAATAGGCAATATGGGTTTACTGTTTTCTTTTTGTCTACGGAAAGCATTACTAGAAGTATGTCCTTAAGATCAAGTTTAGTTAGCAGTCATGATTACTTCATTAGCTAACCATTCTAGGTAAGCACGTGTTCTACTTTCAAACAAAGGTTGAGCAATCAGAACCATTTTATCATCTTTCAGTTGTTACTACGATGCTAAACCATAGCCAAGTCGTACCATCTCACGAAAACGGCGATTTGTGAACCAATGTATGCTAGCTGGGTACCCCGAAACACACGTCCTATTTGTACCCCAGGCACAAACAAGACCAACCCATTTTACTCCTGTCGAGGGGTCTAGGTCCCCGTCCAAACTTGGACTCTAAGCCCCCCACACGAGACCTCGTCTCAGCATGGTGCGTAGACCTCCACCTTTCCCCGTCTCCGATCAGTCGATCCGAAAAGAGCCATAACCCACGACAAGAGTGTAACGAGCCTTTCCGCTCCTATAAGCAAGTATGTGCTCAGAATAATAAGTCTGTGACCTGACTATCATCCAGAGCAACAGACGGTCCTTAATCGACACGAACAGAGAAAATAGTGTAACCAAGCTAAGCTCCGTTGACCGCGGGACACAACCTGTTACACCCACCAATACCCATACCATATCCCTGCCTGTCTCCATTTTTTCTTTCATCATTTTATCATGAGCGTAATTATAATAATCAACTATTGTGAGTAACGACAGGTTACTCACGCTACCAAAAACCTAAGCACATCAGTTACTCGAACCTGCACTAGTAAGACTCTTATGACAGGTATATCTATGCATGTGATTTTCATAAAATTCCTGTAACATAAATGCACATAACATATATAAACAGTGATTATTAAAAATGAGGGGTTATGCATCATGGCTTGCCTTGGGCAGACGTGTCAGCTGAGTCAGTCAGTGGCGGCTCCAGGGCCTCCTCCTGCACGAAAATCTCCTCCTCGTACTCCTCGACGATCTCCTTAAACTCATGATCACCGGTGGTCACGATCTTCGTCAACTCATTCTCTACATGCATACGATGATGCAACACTTAGCATTTAGGCAACAGCAACTTCTAAACTAAGAATATGCATACTAAGCTACTAAGCTAGCTCTAATGACTAAGCTACTAAGCTAACTATCATCTTTACCAAGCAAAGTGTTGGGTTCAACTAACAAACACATAGATTTACAAATGAAGGATATATCTTTATTTCTACTAATGATTTAATATATATTTGAAACAAAGAGCATTTAACTACCCTAATACTTAGTCTATTCTAAAGCTACAAAAATTACAGTAAGCACATAATAATACAATGAATCTACCATAAAAATTTTAGGACTAAAGCTATCACTAATTTACCACAAAAAATTCTATAATATTTAACCTAATAATATTAAGCACTCTCAAATGATTTAATAGCTCATGGTATCATGTATATATATATAAACTAAATATACTAACAAATGGAGCACAATTTTAGGAATCTAACAAAATTGTTTCATAATTTTTGGACACCTACATGATTTTTTATGATTTACCAAAGATCAGCTCAAAAATTAAATTAGAAAACTATTTCTAATTCTTGATGAAAAAGAAAAAACGAATTCTCCCGCGCGGCCCACACGCGCGGCCCACGCGACACAGTGCGCGCGTGAGCGCGTGGCGGCCCGTAGTGCGACCCAAGCGAGGGCGGCCTGCAGCGCGAGACGGCCCGCAACGGGGAAATCTCGCGTGGGCTGGCGATTTTACAAAAGAGACCTCAAACTCCTCCCAATTTACAATTAAGTACTAACACTATTTTCTCCTCTCTCAAAACTTCTCACTTAACTCCATGACTTTCCTGGAATTCCCCCATGCGTACCCCTGACAACTCAGTGCACGGCGACGCAGCGAGTGGCGGCACTGAGCGCCTATGCCGGCCACCAGGGACCTACGCGGGCCCACCTAACGGGTCGATCACCATCTCTGATCTTGGTGGCTACGCTAAGCGACGACGAGGGGTGATGGGACGCGCTGGAGCGAGCTGCAGTGATGTGTGACCGTCCACGACAGCGACGCAGCTGCCCTGGCGATCTAGAGCACCTAAGACCCTAACTGGCTAGCGAGGGAGCATCGGTAGACTACCGTGGACCTAGCTGAGGTGACGGTTGGGGTGGCGGATCACTGAGGAGGGCTGGACACGTGCAGCCGAGCCGTGCGGCGGCGCACCATGGTGGCACTGTCGTGTCAACGATGACAGGGAGGCGGTAGCGATTCCGCTAACGTGCGCAAGGTGGTCCAGGTGAAGTTAGTGGTGCAGATGAATTGATTCGGGAGGGACGGTAGGAGGGCTGCCCACATCCATGGTCGAACGTGGCCTTATCGGCACGGCGACGGGGAAACTCCAAAATTGGAGCTTGGTCGTGCGCGCTTCAAGGCTGGGTGGGGTTGGTAGTGGGAGGACATGATGGTGAAGCCTTATATGCGATGAATCAAATGGAGGTGCTCGCTTGCTAGGTAATTTGATGGCGCAGCTCGACGGCGGCAGCGGAGGGAGAAAGAGAGAGACGGGGCGCGGTAGGTGGGCTCGGCTCGGCCTCTCCTTGGCAGGATGCGATCGGTGAGATAGTGGAGGCCTACGTGTAGGCGCTAGTAGATAGTCACGCGCGTTTACGACCGACGTGGCCCGCGTGCTGCAGTGCCATTAATGACAAGGCAACAACGAGCCCAACCACGTGCGCGCGGCAGAGGCGGCATCGCACTGGGCTGGCAGCGACGCAGAGATGTAGAGTAAGACATGGACATGACGATGAGGCGACGACACCAGTAGCGGCTGTGGCGTGGCGTGGGGCGAGTCACAGTGCGGCAGCGCGTTAAGGCCGGCGGCAGCACCGCCTGACTGCGCAAGTAGCAGTAGCGGCTCCGTGTGCTAAGAGCCAGCGGCGGCCAGACCATAGCCCGGCCAGAGCAGCAATGGCCGCCCATGCGAAGCAGCGCGTGTGCGCGCTGGACAGCCAGCATGGTGATGCCGAACGCCCGAGCGTGGTGACCGCGCCCACGTGGCCAACCAGCCCGAAACCGTGTCATGCACGAATTTTAAAACGCCTATAAAAACTAAACGGTTGCTTCTGGACCTTAACCATCTTCACCATACACAAGATGGCATATGAGACTTTCAAATCGAGCTATAACACTACACCACCTTTAACCCAATTTCTCAAAATAATTTGCTAAACATAGCAATATCTAGTTGTTGATAAACTTGAAAATTTTCTAAGTTTTGGAGCTGAACTTGATTTCAATTTGTAATTTCTAGGCTAGTAGAAATATTAGCTAGTAATATCATTTTTCGACAGCAAGTATTTCACTGTCATCTACAAAGTTTGTACTTCAAACTTTCTTTAAGTATCACACACATGTTCTATAGTATTTTTGCTTATTAAAAATTGGATTTCAACCCTACTTGATATACTTGAGCTATTGAATCAAGTTTCATTTAATATTTTTATTGATCATTTTAAATTAGATTGATCTACACATTCTATCACATGCATTAACACATAAACATGATGCTCATGATATATTTTAGTAAATGATTTAGAGTGTAACACCGAGGGTGTTACACGTCCCTCCCTCCCTCTGTGACCTCTATGCCACCGGAGAAGAGGGCGACGACGACGACTTCCGGCAAGGTAGGTGGGTCCTTCTCTGAATCTGAGCCCTCCTCCTCCTCCTCTGGATCTAAGGGATACGACGATGGCTAGGGTTCCGGCGAGCTCTCGGGGTCAGATCTCGCCGTGTTGCAATGGTTTTTTGATGTTGCAACATATGATTTCGAATGTTGTAATATGATTTTTTGGTTGTTGCAACAGATGTTTTTGCGATGTTGCAGTAGTACTGCTTGAGATGTTGCAGTATGTTTCAGTTGCTTCGGTCTCATGTTGCAGTAGTTGTTCCATGTTGTTGCAAGTGTTTTTATTTCGAGCGTTGTTTCATATGCTTCACACCAGTGTTGCAATAATATGTTCTAAATGTTTCAGCTCCTTCAGCCTATTGTTGCAGTAGTTAGTTCGGTGTGGTTGCAATGATATGTTCATGGTGTTTCAGCTGATTCATCCTAATGTTTCAGCTGTTGTTCTTTGTTGTTGCAATAATATGTTTATGGTGTTTCAACTGCTTCATCCCAATGTTGCAGCTGTTGCTCCTTGTTGTTGCAATATATATGTTTCATGGTATTTCAGCTGCTTCAGTCTAATGTTGCAGTAGTTGTTTCCGTATTGTTGCACATGTTTTATTCTAGCTTTCTATGTTGTTCGGCCGGGGAGGGGTGAGCCAGGACGGACGGGGGCGCATGGTTCGCCGGGGCCTAGTGGGCGGGAGGTGCTGGGGCCGGCGGACGTGGGGGTGCTGTGGCCATGGGAGGCGTTGGGCATGCAACATGCTCATCGCGGGCGTGGGGCGGACGTGACGGGCTGCGGGGCGATCTGGGGGCGTGCGGACTTGCGCAATACAGAGGCTAGCGGGGCTCTTCGTAGGCATCGCGGGTCGCCGGTTCGTCGGTGTTAGTGGGGCTCTTCGTTCGACGAAGACGCAGCAGCGGCAGTTCGCGCGGTCGCGCGATCTCAGGGCGACGGCGGCGGTCCATGCTGCTGCCCCGGTCTCGTACCATCGCCAGCGGGTCTGCTCCTTGCGCGCGTCGCCGGTGGGCGTGCTTGTAGCGTCTGGTGCTGAACTGGGGAAGGGGCGCGTGCTGGGGGAGTGCGGACTGGGAAGCGGACGAGAGGGGTCGAGCGCTGTGGGACGTCCGGATGCTAGCGTCCAGATCGGACGTCCGGGCGCTAGCAGTTCTCAAGAAAAATAGGTTTATATTCGTCACACTTTGGACGATAGTAAAAAAATGGGGGTTAATATGTCGGGATCCGGGATCACTGTCCATCAAGGAAGCCACTATCAAGTACAGGGACGTGTTGGACTCTGCAAGGAGATGTAATTAACAGACCATCATCGTTGATCCATCTCGGCGGCTAATTGTCGCCAACATGTTTCACGATCGTAGTAGGCCCTAAAAAAATAGTGTATTTTTATTTTATTTTTTTGGGACCAGCAGACACTTTCCTGGAACATGAAATCGTCTCTCGCTAGCTTGCTCTCTCAATCAGAAAGATAGGATGGGTTGATCAGTGTCTAATCTATTTTCTACTAGTCAAATTGATTCTTCCCAGAAATCAGAATGTTTATTAAGCAGCGTAGCAGACCGTGAATCGCCAGAACGTGAAGCTTTCAGAGAGGCACAAAAAACAAGAAGTAGCGAATCAATATTTGAATTCCAAGGCATTTAATTTACGGTTCAAACACTAATATCTTGAGATCCCAGTCTTTTGTCTCTCTGTCCAACTCTCATGTCTTCTTTAAGTGGCTTGGGCTTCTTTAATACTTTTGTGACTTCAGCTTCGTTTTCTTTTTGTCTCGTGGTTTCGCAAGCCATTTTTTGCATTGTCACTTTTGGCAGGTGTTTTAATTATGGACTTGTTTGGAACATAGAAATTTCACTAGAACCAGTTTAATTTCGCATGGAAAACCTAGGAATATGAATTTTTCCCCGTGTTCCAGACAGGTCCTAAGCTGATCGATAAACCACTACAAAAATCTACTAAGAGGGCTTCAATCAGAAAGTCAGGATTGACTGGATAGGTCCGTAATTTATTTTGTACTAGTCAAATTGATTCCTTCTCAGAATTCCGTAGTGTTTACAAGCCCGGTACTTATTAGAAAAGATAAAGTACAACTAGACTTGAATTTTTCCAAAGGCATTTACGGTTCAAACCCTAATTTCATCTAATTCTTCTAGGCCCAGTCTAATCACTCCACTTATCCGATCCAAGAATTGCAGAAAATCACTCCTTCCATCATCACGCGCGACGTTACTCCAGCCAGAGATCTGTTCTAGCGGCTTCAATCAGCATGAGAGAAAAATTACACACTGTTGTTCAAATTCAAAATTACACTATTGTCAGTGTGCCGGTGGCTGACAACTAGACTTGAATTCTTCCAAATGATTTTTCTACGCCCAATCGAATCACTCCGCTTATCCGATCCAAGAATTGCAGAAAATTACTCCTGCCATCATCACAACACTGTCCCAGCACGACCTGTCCTAGCGGCTTCAATCAGCGTGAGAAGAATTACACACTATCGTTCAAGACTACACACTGTGAGTGTGCCGGTGGCACCTGAATTTTTCTACGCCCAATCGAATCACTCCACTTATCCGATCCAAGAATTACAGAAAAATCACTCCCGCCATCATCATCAAGCGCGACTTCAATCAGCGTGAGAAAAATACACACCGTCGTTCAAAATTACTACGATCTTTTTCAGCTTATTTTTCCAGCCAAAACAATGTTTTTCTCTCACAACGAATCAGTCGGAACAGTATTTCGGCTTGTTTTTTCAGCGAAGCGAATGAGGCCTGTCAAGAGTGTCAGTGTGCCGGTGGCTGACCGGCCCGGTCTGCAGTCAACTTATCGGTATTAACAATCCCATCCCTGCATCATATCGCCCAGTTTTTGCCATTTGCGTGCGTGGGTACCCATGATTCAAATTCAACCGTTGAAATCACCAACAACTCGATCGGCCAATCGATTCCCTGACAATTCCTGGGGGGTCGCCGGGTCGGGGTGACACCAAAATCAGCCGGTGACCTGAGCCCTGACCCGGCATTTTCTAGTGCCGGACCGTATCATGGTAACGTTGAAAGCAGTGCGCCGGACCGCCGGTGCAGGGCACAACCGCACAAGCAAGGTCACGGATTGGGGCATCCCACGACACGCAGTGCGGCCGCCCGGGATGCATGCCGTCACCGAGGCAGACTTGCGCGACGTACGGTTGCGCCGGCCCGGGCCCGGACAACCCCAGCTAGCGCTCTCCAGCTCCCGGCCTTCCGTGTCAACTCGGGCAGCGCCCGCATGCGGTCACGCTAGTCTTCCACCGCCGTCCCCCGAGTCGCTACCGATACGACGACGAGGCGGCTAGCTAGCTAGCGGCCGCCGGGCGAGCGCGCTTGGAATTTTCGCCCGTTGGTCCACGTGCGATGCGAGCAGGTCGAGGGGGAGGAGCATCTCGGTGTTGGTCGCTGAAATCCTGCAATGATTTGGTGGCTCCCGCCGCTGTTTCCAAGATGTTGCGATTGCTGATGGGCTTCTCGGAAATGGAAATGGAAATGGAACTCCCTCGCTGGGGCCTGGGGCTACTGCTGCACGACAGCAGGACTTTTCTTTCCATGCGGCTGCCGCTGCTGTGCAGCGTGACAACTGCTACTGGAGCTTGGCATCTTTGGTCTAGAAGCACTACAGCTAAAAATCATAGCGTCGTCGTATGCTAGTTTAACTGCATGATGATGGAGGAACCGTTGGAGACTGGAGCGGCAGCAGAGCACAGATACTTGGCTTTCTGGCTTCCTGCAAGAGGATTTATCAGGAATTCTGAATTTCTGATGATGTGTCCATCACCTGGAATAGAAACTCAGATTGCCAGGTAGACAGGCCGCTGCGCGTAGCAGGACGGCAGATCATTCGTCATCGTCCTGCCCTCTCCTCTGCGTGGTCGCCCCGCCATGTTACGGTAACATGTCATGGTCCCTGAACAGAACAGATTAGGTGGTGGTGGTCTAGCGAGCGAGATAGATCATGAGACGTACGCCCATCGGTGGCGAATCAACGCGTACACACTACACACGCTCTTCGTCTTGGGCTCCTCACAGTGACGACCCAGCATGGTCCATCTGTACTATGCCACTGACAATTTGGGGAGCCAAGTTGCGTGCGGTTCATCGGCACGCGATTAAGGCCGTGTTTGGGATCTTTTGCGTATTCGAGAAAAAAAAAGCCCGTGTTTGGGATGGCGTTGGCATCGTGATTGAGTGAACGCGGCTTTGGCGTAGTTCATTTTCTCGCTTTTCAAGCCACGGTCGACTGCCAGACGTGTGTTTCTCGCTCAATCGTGATCAGGGGCAGATCAAGATCAATGTTCATGGTAGTGGGTGTGGCTGCACCCACAAAAAATCAAAAAAACAGTGATTATGTTCAAATTTTCACCATGTACGTACCCATATGGTAAAAACCTATACACCCAAAAAGCAAATACACCCCCTTAATGTGCTCTTGCTCCGCGCTGATCGCGACGCCAACGCAGAAACAAACAGGACCTAAAAGGCCACTGATTAATCCGCGTTAGCCAAAGCCAACGCCTCTCGAGGAAGTGGACGCACACGACAACCATGCGATCGCGATGTACTTACGCGACTGCGACTAAGGGCTACCGTGGTTGCCCGACTGCACAAGCAACACATCCATCAGTTTGAAGAGCAGAGCAACGTCTTATATGTATGCGCCTCTATATATGTCATCCATGTCCTACTCCTTCGTCACTGTAAGGTTTCAGAGAAGTGTTGTTTGTAAGATGTCCATTTGCAGGCGTAAAGGCTACGTGGAGGATCAGCGTGTTTTATTGCACATGATGATGGGCCACCGGCCACATAAGGTTTGTGTCAAGCTTCAGCTTTGTTGCTGAATTGGCCTTTCAGATACCGGCAACATGCCATGCCATGCCATCTTGGGAGCTGTTTGTGCAGGGGATAGACTTTTGGTGATTGAACAAGGCAGGCATGAATTATTCTAACCTTTTCTTTCCTCAACTGAAATCATGATAGCCTTTCAGAGTAATAAGGAGCATTATATTTAGGTTGACCTCAGCATAGCACTTGCCCTCAGAACCAATCAGAGAGCTAATTTTGCCCCTTAGAAAAGAGGGGAGGAGGCTCAATTATTAGTACTTGTTTTCTCGGAGGCCCATTTCCTACGGTCGGTGGTTCACAGTTGACTCTCTACTCGCCTGAAAGTATGGTTCTTCAACAAGCTATTATTGCATAATCCGGCCACTTTTACTAGCACCTGTGAGTAAACTTGTACATTAATCTCTGTGGCTCCAATCGTCTTAGCATGTGAACACGGTAATTTTGTCAAAGTATGTACGTGTACTTGATGCTACTTCAGGTAAAGAGACCTCTGATCATAGATCATATGCATGCATTTAATGAACTTTACAGCACAGGGATAATACACACAAGCTCCTCAGAAATATTTTACATTGGAGACATCTGTATGTATGCAATGATTCTTGAGCAGAGTTGACCTTCCAAGATGCCTCGTCATCCTATCTTCAGGCCTGCCACATGATTTCAGCCCTCCACATGGGCACATGAGTTCGTTGCAGCATAGCATGATGGAATCCTATATATATTATCAAAAGAAACTAGAAAACGGAAACGAATAAATAAACTGAATCTTGGCAACCGTCGATTACTAGATATTTTAGACTAGCAATAGTTTAACTAGGTCCGTTGCAGTCCAAACCCGTTTGTTTGTTTTTATAATATAATAACAAAAAATACGTGTCGGAGACGTTTGACACAAAGCTATATTAAACCTAGCGTGATAGTCCTGGGATAAAGACAGGAGAGTAGAAAAGTGTTCAACAAAGCAAAAGCTCAAACTTTCTTCCGAGTCCAGGTCAAGTGTTCGGTAGAAATTGAAGGGTGTGACGACTGACGTGAATAAAAAACTTGCACACAACCATATCAGTCTACAAACCATACCATTACGCCGTCTAGGTGTGTTGGAAAAGGTAGTCGAGCTAGTTTTAAACTAGTGCTATTAGCTAGGCTCTGTCGACATGCAACAAACAGATGCACGGAGGACAAGGAGGAGAGAAGATCATTTTGTTTGTAAGAAGAAAATAAATGTCGGCAAAGAAGGTTTGGTTGAGTTTGGGTTCTTAACTGCTATTGTTGTCAATCTAGATATTTTAGGTCTTAGGTGGCGCGGCGACATCAGAACTTTGTTGCCGTATGGCCGTGCAGTTTGAATATCTTGCTTCTGCATTACTACACCAGCACTACTTTTAACAATGGATCCGGCAAGCAATTGTTCCTTTCAAGGGAGCACTTGAATTGGTTTGATAGGTCATTCAGAGCACGTCACAACCTTTATTGTTCTGATGAATCCGGCAGCCTGCAGCCAATCTGAGTTTCTGAGTGGTAATGAGTTTCAGAGACAGGAAACAACATGCTGAATGAATACTTATAATCTGCAGGCGGCCGCAGCACATCAGATTTGGAGGCAATAAAGTGCTGAGGCCTAGCTAGCTCTCTGTTGGCGATTATATTCATCGCATTTCGGTGTCAAGTTGGATGGGGCTAAAAAATATCTGAACTTGCCTGCACTGCACCCGTCACTGCACTGAAATGAACGCATGATCTCACCAAATGGCACCAGACGCTCATTGGACGACCCACTGCTAGCTGCGAAGAAAAACATTTGCCATCTGCTCTGATCCTACTCGCCACAAGTTGGACTGCGACGTCTTTGTTTCTTTCTCCATTGTAACGTTGTGTGATTAGCTCAGCGTCACTGAATAGTCTCGGTCAGGGTTTGTTAATCTTAATCGGTGAATGGCGTTATGTGTCGCTAGCACAGTGTGCGCTTCTTTCTTTCAGTGTTTGCTAACGCAGGAGCCCCAACTGAACGATTTAAAATCTCTGGTGCATGCACTTGCCTTACATCTTAGTGCTCGCTTTCAGTTATTGTACTGTACTTTACCCAGAGGCAGATACTACTCTATCTACATTGAAAATACATACAGTACTAGCAGCTCGCAAGTCATGGCTGTACGTTCGTTCTCATCGTTTTCTCGTAGGCGGCTGAATATCCAGCGCACGGACGCAATGCCGCCATCACACACGCCGCCCTGAAACTTGAGAGGCAGAGGAAAGAAAACCGGGCACCGGGCGCTGGTACGTGCGCGGCGGCTATTGCATGGTCGCCGGCCAAGTCTTCGGCGGAGCGTGAGCGATGCCTGCGGCGGGCGACGTTTCAATGATTGGTCGCTGCTCGTGGATCCGCTGATGCTGTTTGCTGTCCCTGGCGTGGAAAGTAACGTTCGACGCCGGCGACTTCTCCGCGCTCGTGGGTCGAAATTTCCCGCGGCGACGCCGAGACGCCTCTGCGCCCTGCGTTCTGCGGCGGGGTGACCAGAGACCAGCAGAGAGGGTGCTGCCTGCTGCGTGCCTGCGTCGTCGTGGGGCGGGACTCGGATCGGCAGCTCGTTTCAATTCATTCACCCTGTTCACTTATCATGATTAGTTATTTTTCTCTCGCAACGAAACAGCGTCAGCCGACTTATAAACCCCTCAAACGATCTTAGCGAACAGCATCAGTCGTGCCCATTCGTGCAAACTGACGTCGCTGTTGACTGACCGACCAGCCGCCGACCGGCCGACTGACTGACTGCTGTGGAGAGTGGAAAGCTGCGGTTCAGCGCACGCGTATTTTGACCACCACGCACCTGACAGTAGTGAAGAACTGGTGATTCTACTGCACCGGCGCAACGCGACGTGATATGAGAGGCGCGCACGCCATGGCCATTGGCCAGGTTGCCACCGTCCTCCCAACTAAAGCCCACGTTGAGAAGATTTGCTGGGCCACCAGCACGCTTCTACCTGCACAACTCGAGTTCTTCTTAGGGGCCAAGATGGGCCGCATCCCATTAGTCAGGCCTAGCAGAGTAGCAGGCCTTCTTGGTCCGTTGGTCGAGAATGCAGGCCATAACGTATAGGAAAAAAGCCTTTTTTTCTAAAAAAGGAAAAAATCTATTTTAGCCCTTTCAACTATCAAGGTTAGGGAGACAAAAAAAAACCCAACAAGGTTACGGTTATTTGATTTTCCTATATAAAATAAAATCAGATTTCATACACCCTATAAACTTTATGTCTTTATAATACCGGACAAACCACACCCCTAATTCGGTTTTGACGGTGGTTTCATGATAGTTTTAGCTTACATAACATCACGTCAGCAACGAGAAGTAAATTATACTATGTTGAAAAAATTAGGAGTAAAAATAGACTTCACAAAAAACATAAAAATATATTTTTTTCAAAAAATTCTAAATATATTTTTAGGAAAATTAACTAAAAATCCTAAAACATGGTTTGATTAAGGAATTTCAAAGAAAAATTGTTCTAGCTTGGAACATATATGAAACCAATCAAAATTTTTAAGCCAAACTTAATTAAATCCGACAATTGTTTGTTTTGTTAGGGTTTTTTCTTTGTGAGTCCTTTTCCTTTTTTCGTCCTGAGTCCGTTTTGTGTCTTTTATTTTGTTTTCCCCATGATTACGTTTCGTGTGTTTTGTTTTATTTTTTGTTCCATGGGCCCTGTTCTATCCATGGTTTTTTGGTGGGTCTTGTTCTAGTTTTTTTTGGGTTCCATGTCTGTTTTGCTAGCCAGTTTTTTTTTGTTTCTTTCATCTGCTTGGTTCAATTTTTTTCTACCTACTCATCAACTCTTAATTTTTTTATTTTTTTCTCGTAAACAGTGAAAATAATAAATACAATATTACTTGCCTTTAAATCATTGACCTTTCTTAAAAAAAATATTTTGACCATGAAAATGTTGATATAGTTTTGATTTAAAAACAAAAATTATTTTTAGTAAAACATGGATCAGTTGATGGTCTAACTAATCAAAATGTAAATTGAAATCTTGAACAATTTTTTGTCTAATCGAGTCTAAATCTTTAGATCAGTCCTTAATAGACTAGCGTCTTATCAACTTTAATCAAACATTTAAATTATATATTTTAGGCTTTTAAAAAGACTAACGGAACTCGGTATTTAACTATAGCGGCACATAGATAGTTTGAAATAAAAGCTATGATATATTACGTCTAAATATTTCTTTATTTTGCAAATAGAGAAAAGAAATCTAATAACTCGTGCCTAGCCATGATATCGAGTCTGATTTAATCTATACTTCCTCTGTAAAAAAAACGTAATTCTAGCTTTAAATCTAGACACACGTCATGTCCAGATTCAAAGCTAGAATTATGTTTTTGTGAACGGAGGGACTACCTAATATTACGGAGCCAAAGTTTTTGCAATTTTTTGTCTGGCCCTCCGTATTCTTTTTAAGTGTTTGCTTGCTCCGTGTTTTTTGTTCGTGCTGATTGTTTGTTCTGTTTTCGTGTAGCTTTTCGTTCCTGTTTCTTTGGTCCGTTTGCGTTTCGAATTTTCAATTCCGAGTGTCTTTCCTTCCGGCGTGTTTTTGCTTCTGAGTGTTTTTCTTTCTATTTTCTATGTTTTTTGGCTTGTGATAATTTTTATTCTTTCGCATTTTTTTCTTATTCCTGAGTGTTTTTAATATTAAAGAGCCAAAGTTTATTTATTTTTTCGTCTCTCCCTAGCTATCGGAAAGTTGAGAGTTTCTTCTATCCTGCTTACGTGACCCGAACCCATATGACTCATAGGCATATGATTCATGACAACTCGCATCTAGTTAACGATGGTGGATACGAAATCAATTATAATAAGACATATTGGGTTACGCCATCTGTATCTCGTATGTGACCCACACTCATGAGCGAGCGAGTTAGAACAAGTTGCATGTAGCATGATACATAGTCCGATTCCAATGTATTGTGTTCCGTTGCAACGTACAAGCAAATTTGCTAGTTTTTTCTAAGAAAAAGTCTATTTTAGCCCTTTCAACTATCAAGGTAGCTTACGTGACGTCACATAAGCAACAAAAAGTAAATGAGATTTCGTTGAAAAAATTTAGGAGTATAAATAGACTTTCTAAAAAACATAAAAATATTTTTTTTCAAAATAAAATACAAATATCTTTTTTAGGAAAATTATGCAACTAATAAAAAATCCTAAAACCTAGTTGATCATTTTTTTTTTGGCTTGGAAAATATATGAAACCAATCAATTTTTTTTTTCTAAAATCATACTCTATCTTCTCGCACCCATATTATTGTTATTTATATCTTCTGTTGTTTATTTGCTAGTCGATACTCTCGTTGTCCAGTGCCATGTAACCACCTTATTCCTAATTCTATTTAGTATGGATATAAATATTACTTGATGAAGAACTAGGCACATTGAGTAGTGACCAATATATATATATATATATATATGTGCTTATTCAAATGCCCCATTATTAGGCCAGTTTCAATGGGAGTTTCATATGAGTTTCATTTGCATTAAATAGGTTGCCACATAAACATTTTTAATGACATGACATCGTATTTAATAAGAGAGAGAAGAAATGATGAAACTCTCTTGACACGATTACCAACGATATATCTATGAGTCATGAAATTAAATGATTATGAAACTATAGAATGAAACTTTGCATTGAGAGTTGGTGTTTCATCCAGGTTTTAATGTCTTAAACAACACATGAAACTATCCACTGATACTAGCCTTATAATGCAGTGATTCGGAAGCCATCTTAACTCTCATCTCAGTAGCACTTTTACAGATACATAAGATCAGTGCAACATGTATATTCTTTGAACTGGTATATCAGTCCAATCTATCAACCCCATGGCAATGTGGTATAGGTAGGCAAAGAGCTACCACTATATACTTTGTGGATTTTGCTAGTTTTATTTTCAAACTTTGCACCACTTGTTCTCTTGCATCCCTAGGATCTATATAACTCTATAAATTACATCTTAGACTTAAGTCATATTTAAATTCCATGATCTAAAGTTCTTTGTTGGTTAAAATTAAAGGCTAAATTTTATACCATTTTAGCACACTTTTGTGTGGTCTACTAAACTAATGGATTTTTGGAGGAGTTGGCCAAACTATAGACATCACTTTTGACCTGTTTGTAGTCTCAGGAAAACTAAAGTTTAGTTGCTAAACTTTAGACCGATCACGGGATCCACACATGGCCTTGGTGACTATGTTAACATTTCAATCACTAAAATCACAAACTACATAGTATACAGAGCTATGTTGGCTGCATAGAGAAGTAGTGTTTACTAAAGAAACATATTTGACGATGGCAATAAATGGTTTGTATAGTAAATCCCATGTCATTCCATTGATAGTTCTATGGACAACGATGGTAATCCATGGGCGGTCTGCTCCCTTACTAGATTCTTTATCCCCTCATTCCACGAAGATCTCATTGGAGTTGCAGTTTACCCTGTCACACGACAACAATGTTTGCACTCTTCCTTGCCACGTAGACGAATCCTCTTTAGGTTTATAGCTCGTTCCAAGACAAACCTCAAGGCACTTAGAGTTAGAAGCCTCTAGAGTTAACACTTGTGTAGACTAGGGTCGTGTGTGTGCTCTTTTCCCCAAACCCTTTTTCCCAATGGGTTTTTGGGATGAAGTTTTTAGTGAGGCACACACACATTTGAGAAGGACGATCCTCGCGACTAGTGTTCGAGTTGTATGTGTGCCTCTTCTACTATGATCATCTATCAGATCATGTTGTACTGGCTATAACCTAATAGCTGAGGGGTTACTGTTGGGGACCCATGTAGTATATGGGGCCAAGACTTTCCCTTGAAGAGACCCAATAGGTGCTAGTGTAGTGGCATGTGAAATCCACACCAACCAAGAGGACACTTGTAAGTGGCCATTGTCTATATATAGTGCACAAGGGCATGAGGGCAAGGAACTCTCTCCTACCTACTCTCATTTGCTTATTATCAAACTCTAGTTATGTCGCCTCTTCTCTCTACTCTTCCCCTTAATCTATTGGGGATCTGTTGTCCCAACAATTTTCGAAGCAACCTTTGAACACATGTGCAACAAAAGGTCAGCACGTTGAATTCATGGAACATACATCAACAAGCATATGAGAAACACATTTCCCACCCTGTAAGATTTGAGTGATTGTTTGGATGTTTCTAACTTTTTAGACATAATCTTCAAGCAGCAAAAGTCCCATATTGGTTCATCTTCTCAAAACCAAGAGTCGTGTCCTTTACCCTAGCAAGAGTTTTGTAGCATTTTCCTTCCTAAATTAAGAGAAGCATGTGAAGCAAATCTGTAACACCCCTGGTGTTAGGCTTGCATAATTGCACTTGCATTTCATGAACATGAGCATCATTCATCCATTCATGAGCTTATAACACATGAAACATGTTATCGAAACATTTTAACATATTGTATATTTCATGAGTGTTGTTTTTATGGAATGAATAGTGTGCAGCACCCAAGTACAACATGTGCAACTCACTTTAGTGGAACATAGCTAGTTAGTACGATGCAACAAGATCATGAAACATGTGAAACATGACTATGAAACAAAAGTAACATTTCAATTGTTTTTCATTGTTTCAGTACATTCCGTGCTTGATTCTTGTGTGATCAATGTGTGGTATGGCTAAATATATTTTTAAACAACTTCGCTATACTTAGAAGGTCATTAGGAACCATGTTCATGTTGATCATTTTGCCTAATTAAGTTTTCAAGTCATGGTTTGACCAATTTTGACCCCTAAACCCTTTTGTTTGACTGTTTAAAAAAGTGTAGCTTAGAGTGTTTGCATGTCTGGGCAACCTAAAACAAAGTTGTAGCAAATTTTATAAGGAACAAACTTTGTTTAGAAGCCAAGTCTTGAAAATGTGCCCAACATGTTCAAAAAGGACCCACAAGGCAGATTTCAAAGCTGTTTTTCAATTTCTAAAAATCCCTAAGTCATTTCAAAACCAGTTTTGCTTCTTGATCTATAATTCAAAATCTATGCAGACTTAGGTATTGACCCTTTTGAAGGAAATGTTAAGAATTTCATACTCTACACTTCGTTCAATATGGGTTTTGTCTAGTTCGGTCTAGATTTAGAACTATAGGGCAAAAAGCTGGCAAATTTTGATTTCAAAAAATGGAGGGCAGGCACCGTGGCGTGCCGTGGCCGACCGCGCCAGGGCTCCGACGCCGCGTGGCGACCATGCGCCGGCGATGGCCAACCAAGGTGTGTCCCCATTTTGGGAACGGCAGCGCGCCCGCTCCCTCCCACTCTCTCATTTTGCTCTCTGCTCTCTCTCTCTCTCGCCCCTCACTCGCTTGAGCAGCAGCAGCGGCAGCGGCTTAGCTCCAGCACCGCCGCGCCATTCGCCGCCGTGTTCCGCCGCAGTCACCGCACCACTCGCCGCTTTCTCGCGCCACGAGCACCGCCACCTCACGCACCACGCTACCGACCCGCGCGCCACGCGAATCGTTGGAAGGTGAGGCCCAATCGGGTGTTTCTCCAGCGTCGCCGTCGCCACCGTGCGCCATGGCCGCCGGTGAGCCTCAGCCGGAGGTCCTCTGGCTGCGCAACCCTCACCACTACATGCGCGTCGTCGAGTGGAGTTTGGGGGTACCGGTCCGGTCACCGGAGATCTCGCCGTCGGCGGGTTCTTGCCAGTCCACGGCGCGCCCCTGCTCTGTCTCACTGGCGCGTGGGGCCGGTTGACCGTTGGGTCCCACGTGTCAGTGTTGACTGTGCGAGTAGGTCTGGGTGCACAGCACCAGGTGCACCTAGCTTTTTGTTTCGGATCTGTGTACAGCACCGGGTGCGCGTAGCCGTTAGGGTTCGATTTTGTTTTAAAAATGATTTTTCAGATTTGGATGTTGTTTTGTAAATTTTGTATCTCTAATTTTGTAGATCCAAATTGGCTGGTTCCAATTTTGTTAGGATCATAGTGAAGTCTAGTATTTAGTAAAAATATGACATGAACACTTGTAGTGGAAATTTTGGATGAATTAAATAGGAACTTGAAAGGTGTTTTTAGATGCATGCAAACTTGTTTAAATCATATCTTGAGTTTCTGTGGTCAAAAAATTATGAAATTTTATGGGTAAGCTAGTCTTGCTTAGTAGAAGCTCTGGTAAAAATTTGAGAGTCATTGCATGTATGGTTTTTGAGTTATAGATTTTCCTTTTATCATTGATTGATTCTTGTGTAAATTTTTGTAAATTATCTAAGAATCATATGACCATGAAATTTTGTGGGGAGTATCCCAATACCTTAAGGATGTTAGGAAAAATATGAAATCTATTGCTTGACATTTTTACTAAGGTTTTCTATTTATGCCTTTTTAAGCACTTATGCCTTGTCATTTTTCTGTAGGCTATTTTACTTATCCAAATGCCATGAAAATTTTATGGTAGTCTACTTAGAGTAGTACTATGCTACTGTAATTTTCTTAGATTTTTATGAGCACCAAAAATATATGTTGTTGTGTAGCCCTAGTTTAAAATAAAATCAAATGATCTTCTTTAATGCGAGTTTAGTTAATAATGTTCGCTTTGGTGTATCTTTGAAGCATCTTAGTTTGCTGTGGTGATTTGGCATGTTCGTACAGTGGTTGTCGTAGTAGGTAGTAGTACATGTTCTTGGATGATGTTCACTACCTTGTAGAAGAGATTTGCTACTACTATGTCCAATAAGGTTAAACATGGTCATCTACATTTCATGCATCATGATCATTACATGTCATCTCTCCGATGCACCTATGCATTAGCACTTATACATCTGCATCATACAGGATCACAGGAGGAGTTGCTAGTAGCAGTTCAGGAAGAGCAGGCCGGGATAGATCCACAAGAAGTCTAGGCACAGGAGGTGCCAGAGGAAGAGGAGCAAGGAGAGGACTTGCCCGAGTGCGTGGATCATCATCCTAGTTCGTTCGAACGAGGCAAGTCCCGGAGCATTCTAAGTCTCCTACTTTACCAAAACAATCCATTCTATCTATATGAGTTATATATTGTTGCATTAAGTTATAGGAGTTGATTGAAACCGTTGATGCATTTATTACTATCCTTGCCTACCTTATTACCTTTTACCCTGTTGGGTCAGGATCGAATAACTGCTTAGCCCTGCTTAGACCGGTAGCGATCGGTGATTTCCGGTCACCTACTTTTATAGGTGGTTACTGGAAGAAATTAGCTATGGAAAAAATGATATCCTGAAATTAACCATGTGTGATGAATAATTGAAGACCGGACGGAAAAAGTTGGAGGCAGCCAGACAAGGTTCTGGGGTGCAGTTAGTTTTCTGTCTGCGTCGATTAAGGACCGATCGTTGCTCGTCCCTCTTGTCATGTTGAACGCATGCCTCACATTTAGCTGGCCGAATAAAGTACCTTTTGACCGCGAAGCTAGTGACACCTTTTCGAGCCGGGATAAACTCGGATGTGCAGATCGGTGCTGAAGAGGGTATAACGGGGACGCGAAGAGTGAGCCCAAGATGCGTCCTGGCAGTCGGGCGGTCCCTGGGTAGTGCGGGCCATGATTGTTATCCCGCGGCTACTTGGAAAGTGTCATTGGTGATCTAAGTGACCCTGACGGGGGAAGCATGGTTTATGTGAGGAATAAATCACCAGCTGGTTAGGAATCGATTCGAATCGCCATCGCTCCTGGATAGTGAGCACTTGACTCGAGCTACTGCATCGTAGTAATTATTATGGAACAATGATGGTTATCTGGATGGTATGGGATATGCTAAAGCTAAATTGGTAACAGGATATTATTGGTTAATCAAGTGATTGCTATAGTACATGTGCTTACCTAGATGAATAGGTTATAATAAAGATGATGCAAAGTATTTAAAATGATGTCTTCATGATAACTTATGCTTCTCGCAAACAAGTCAGCTAGCCCACTAAAGAAAGCCTTGCATAATCCTTGGTGTCGCTTTATCTTGGTTTAAGACGGGTAAGTCTAGTTGAGTACCTTCTCGTACTCAGGGCGTTGTTCCCATTGTTGTTGCAGATGGTCAAATGTACTACGGCTATTGCATTAACTGCCTGTACCCGGCGATGGGTGACAACCAGGACCAAGGGCAAATGGTCACTCTGTATCTCTCATCTGATGCTTTTGTTGGAGATGACTACCTACTGGCATTGTATCTGAACTAAAAGTGTGTGTGGCTTTAAAACTATTTGCTTCCGCTACTTCAGTTTGAACTTGGATTGTAATAACTTTATGTTTAAAACTCTGATGTACCGATCTGTGATTGCGAACTTTATGTAACGTGTGACGGTATTTGCTAAACTTGTACGATCTTGGTTTGTATGTCGATTGGTTTGAAATCCTTCGTGGTTTCACGGACTACCGGGTTATACGGGCTTAAGTTTGCTAAATTATCTGCTTCGGCGGAAGATTTTCTTACTTAATCTCGTATAATTGGTCGGTTCTGTTACAGCTGGCATCAGAGCAAGGTTTAGCAGGTTACTGTTCATGTGGGTATTTAAAACAAAAGTGTTTTGTGTTACAAAACTAATTACGAACATATAGTATATAGGTGTTTTAACCTCTAATTTAAAACTTAAGAGTGTGCCAGTGGTCATGTCCTGTATGCCCAGTTAAGGACTCTAGGTGGCTTATTTAAGTACTGACTTGGGGGTCTTTGCATCATATTTCTATTTCGTCGCTAATACGGCGTGCTATTGTATGAGTGCCATTCACTTGAGTGGTAATTTATGGATCCGTTGCCCCTACGCCTCGGTAAGTGAGAGTTGTGAGAGTATGATCGGATACATTGCCGATCTAGGGAAGTGCTTATATGATGCCGGATTATTTACATGCCATACGCGTGTTTGTATGAAGGTATCCAATGTGTGGAGAATTCCGTCCTGTGGTGACGATGCCATCGATAGGACGATGGTTCAGGTAGTTGCTACCGTTGTACGTGTATCTGGGAATACGTGTAGAACGAGTAGATTACTTTACTGCTTTCATGCATAATTTTCATAATGTCAGGGTTTGGGCTGAAGTGGATCTTTTGCAGGTACATAACAGTGCTATTGTGTAGTACATATTAGCTACGTTTATGAGAGACCGTTGTATGCCACCGTCTATGCCGCTAGCAATTGTTATTTTTCCTAAGTTTGTGAGAATGTACAGAACGTGCATGCATCATGTTGTTACATATCATTCATGGCATTGTTCCTCCCCTTATAAGTTGATCATCTCATTTTGATAAAAATGACAACTTAACCTTGTTCTCACGTGGGTAATAAAACAACAATTTGCTACAGATGGCCCGCACGAAGCAGACTGCCTGTAAGTCCACCGGAGGAAGAGCACCTCGACGTCCGTTGTCCCTGAGGGAGCACCGCACCACGGACACCTTCTTGAGCGAGTTTGGCATGCCGATCTTGCTTTGGAGAGTGCTCCATGATGTGGGGTACCCAGAGGGTCAAGAGCCGGTGTACTCTTGGAATGAGAGCCAGTTAGCAGAGGATGGACTTGCAGTGGTAGAGATCATCGTTCCTGCTCTCGATGATGCTCCAGAGTGGGATGGTTGGCACTTGGAGTTTGAGGGTCGCACTCCTAGTGAGGGTGCAGAGGGAGCAGCTTTCCGCGTCATCAGGGACATCATGAGCAGATTTCCCAGTGAGCTTGCAGCAGCTCTAGCTAGCACCTTTCCTAGGGATGATCCTCGTGATGCTATTTGGGTTCAGCCTCAGGGAAGTGCTTTGGTCAGAGGTCCAACTGAGGGACAAGCTAGCGACAACCATGCTATGAGTGCTATGTTTGCCGCTATCAGAGCGTTTCAGGGTCTTGAGTATACCTACTAGACTTTGACTGGCTTGCGTGGTGAGGATAAGCTCAAGCTAAGAAAGCAGAAGGAGAAGCAGGCACGTGCTATAGCTAGTTTGTAGGAGCAGTTGGCTGATATGAGCTTACAGCGGGACCAGGCGGTAGAGAGGGGTAATAGAGCTATACAGCAGGTGCATACGTTGACTTAAGCCAACAACAATGCAGACCACATGATTGGACAGTTGGTTCAGAAAAGGAATGAAGCCTGGAACGAAAGGGACCTTCTGCTGCAGAGGGTCGATGAGCTAGAGGAGTACAACATCAACCTGCACGAGGAGTTTCACGTGCTCTACAATGGGGTTGGCCCCATATGCTCCTCCAGACGTCGCTGGCATGGACATCGACGACGAGGACGAGCCTGTAGTTTCACCTGGGGGCGATGGTGATGTCTCCGACCCCGACGACGGCCCCGAGGAGTAGGCTAGTTGCCTTGCGCTAGTGTTTAGGTCCTGTCGCGATGACCTTTCTATTGTCAGCATGTAACCTAATGGAGCTTGTTTTGAACTTATGAGACTTGGCATGTGATTGGAACTTGGCTAGTAATGCGATGTTTGAACGCATAAAAGTCTAGTGTATGTATGCTGGCAATTTGGTTGTAATGGACGTGATGTGTGCGCTTAAGTAATCTAATTAGTGATGTTGTGTTAATTGGAATGACTTATTGTGCCCCTGTTTTATTGTATGAATTTATTCTCTCTAGTGAATTCAGTACGACATAATTTTTCATTCACTTGCGATCTCTACAACATCGCCTAATAATTACTGTTGCTGAAATATGCAGATGCAGAACACTCACCATACCGTGTATGATGCTGCTGAGGCAGGTGGCAGTGCAGCTGGGAATGAGAACCGTGAACCACCACCACCTCCTCCTCCAGCATACACCGCGGAACAGTTCTTCGCACAGTTTCTTGGAAGTCAACGCAACATGGAGGGCATGCAGCAGAACATGGAAGCTGTATTGCGCCATATTACTGACAACACCCGTCGTGGGTTAAACCCAGGTGGACATGAAGCAAATCAGCATAGCAATTTCAAGGACTTTATGGACACCAGACCACCAATTTTCAAAGAAGCTGCAGAGCCATTGGATGTAGAAGAGTGGATAAACACAATGGAAGATAAGTTTCGTGTTCTCAGGATGACAGAAGTATTGAAAACTGAGTATGCAGCTCATCAGTTGCAAGGTCCTACAGGAATGTGGTGGAAGCATCGCTGCACCACTTTTCCCCCCAATGCCCACATTACTTGGAGGGAATTCACTGAGGCTTTTCGTGGAGTTTACATTCCACCTGGTTTGACAGAAATGAAGTTTGGAGAATTTCTCGCACTGACCCAAGGCACCAAGACTGTGACCCAGTATCTACATGCATTCAATAATCTAAGTCGCTATGCCTCTGACATGGTGAATACCGATGCCAAAAAGATCGCTAGTTTCAAAAGAGGTCTGAATCCCAAGATGATGAAGCACGTGGGTACCAACACAATAACTAGTTTCAATGACTTTGTTAGTGACTGCTTAAAGCAAGAAAAGAACAACAATGCATATGCTACATCCAAGACTCGCAAAAGGGCTTTTGAGTTAGGTCCGTCCCAACCAAGGGCCCCGATGGCAAACCGTTCTGCGTATCGTTCGCCTACCCCTGGTGCAAGGTTCAGGCCACCCCAACGGAGGAATCAGAATGCCCAGCAACCTCAGAGGAATCAGAAGTTGTTTAAGATGGCGGTGCCACAAACCAAGACTGGACAAGGCAGTTCATCTGGAGCTGCTACTCAAGTAAGAGGCCCGTGTTTCAACTGCAATCAATCTGGGCACTTTGCGAAGTTTTGCCCATATCCCAAGAAGCAGCAGAGTCAGTACCAAGCTCGTGTGCACCACACCACCATTGATGATATCCCAGAGGGAGAGCCTGTGACAGCCGGTATGTTTTCTATCAACAATCATCCTGCAGTCGTTTTGTTTGATTCTGGATCATCTCATTCATTCATAAGTCAAGCATTTGCAAGAAAGTATTAACAAAAGATAGTTGAATTGGAATGTACTTATCAGATCAATTTAGCTGGGGTTGATCTGTTAACTAATCAGATAATCCAAGGGGTAACCCTGAGTATAGCAGACAGGCGGTATATGCTTAACTTGATAGTTATGCCAGGACTAGTTCTAGATGTGATTATATGAATGAACTGGATGAATAAGATGAGAGTAGTAATTGACGTTGGAGGAAGAAGCATTTCTCTCAAGGAACCTGTTGGAGAAGGTACATTTCAAGTAACCTTACCTTGGAGAATAGATCTGGCCAGTACAACTTGTGCAGTCCAAACTACTCTTCTAGCCAAGATTTCCGTAGTGTGTGAGTTTCTGGGCGTGTTTCCAGATGAGTTACCTGGTCTTCCACCGGACCGAGATGTTGAGTTTGCCATTGAGTTAATCCCGGGAACACCACCGATCTCAAGAAGGCCTTATCGGATGCCTCCAAATGAATTAGCCGAGTTGAAGAAACAACTCCAGGATCTGTTGACTAAGGGTTTAATTCGGCCAAGTTCATCAGAATGGGGATGTCCCGCACTGTTCGTGAAGAAGAAGAAGGATAACTCCTTACGGATGTGCGTGGACTACCGGCCACTGAATGCGGTGACAATTAAAAACAAGTATCCTCTACCTCGGATTGATATCTTGTTTGATCAATTGTCAAAAGCCAAGGTGTTCTCCAAGATAGATTTGAGATCAGGGTACCATCAGATCAAGATTAGACCACAAGATATACCCAAAATCGCGTTCTCCACCAGATATGGTTTGTACGAGTATCTTGTCATGTCCTTCGGTTTGACAAATGCTCCTGCATACTTTATGTATCTGATGAATTCGGTCTTTATGCCGGAGTTGGATAAGTTCGTGATTGTGTTCATTGATGACATTCTAGTATACTCGAAAAACAAATAGGATCATGAAGAGCACCTAAGAATTGTCTTGACTAGGCTCAGAGACCACCAGCTATATGCTAAGTTCAGCAAATGTGAGTTCTGGCTAAAGACAGTTCCTTTTCTCGGTCATGTGCTATCTGAGAATGGAATCTCAGTGGATCCTAGTAAGGTACAAGAGGTTATGGACTGGAAGGCACCAAGCACAGTTCATGAGGTTTGGAGTTTTCTTTGATTAGCCGGTTACTATCGTCATTTTATACCGGACTTCTCGAAGATTGCCAAGCCAATGACAAGTTTGCTACAGAAGGATCATAAGTTCGCTTGGATAGAGGAGTGTGAGGCAGCTTTCTGCACCTTGCGGAAATTGCTAACCACTGCTCTTGTTCTGGCGCAACCGGATATAGAAAAGCCGTTTGATGTGTTTTGCGATGCATCAAAGAATGGTTTGGGATGCGTTCTGATGCAAGATGAAAGAGTTATTGCTTATGCCTCACGTCAGTTGCGGAAGCATGAGGTTAACTATCCTACGCACGATTTAGAGCTTGCGGCTGTTGTGCATGCTCTAAAGATTTGGAGACGCTACTTGCTGGGGAATGTGTGCAATATCTTTATAGATCATAAGAGTCTCAAGTACATATTTACTCAGTCCAAGTTAAATATGCGACAGAGAAGATGGTTAGAACTGATAAAGGATTATAATCTGAATGTGCACTATCATCCGGGAAAGGCAAATGTAGTAGTGGATGCCTTAAGTAGGAAGTCACATTCTCTTGTTGTGCAACCATTGTTTGAGGATGGGTTCGATTTGTTGCATCCTGCTGTGTTGCATAATATCCAAGTTAGCTGTACCTTGGAGAGCAAGATCATTGAGGGTCAGAAAACAGATAAGGGAATATTTCATATCAAGGAGAAAATGAAGAAAGAACCGACTAAGCACTTTAGAGTGGATGAACAAGGAGTGTTATGGTTTAAGGACCGTCTGGTTGTACCTAAAGATAGAGAGCTCAAGAACAAATTGATGGGCGAAGCTCATCACTCTAAGTTGTCTATCCATCCTGAAAGTGGAAAAATGTACCAAGAGTTGAGACCTCGTTATTGGTGGACGAAAATGAAGAAGGAGGTTGCAGCGTATGTTGCTCGTTGCGACACGTGTTGTAGAGTAAAAGCTCTTCACATGAGACCCGCAGGAATGTTGCAACCCTTATCAATACCAGATTGGAAATGGGATGATATAAGTATGGATTTTATCACCGGTTTTCCCACCACACCAAAGGGGAATGATTCGATTTGGGTAATTGTAGATCGCCTTACCAAATCAGCTCACTTTTTACCAGTCAAAACAACATTTCGACCACCCCAGTATGCTGAGAAGTACATTGCAGAGATAGTCCGCTTACATGGTATACCAAAGACTATCGTGTCTGACCGTGGGTCATAATTTACCGCTCATTTTTGGGAGCATCTTCATAAAGGGTTGGGTACTAGCTTGATTCGGAGTACAGCTTACCACCCATAGACAGATGGGCAGACAGAACGAGTTAATGCTGTTCTTGAAGATATGCTTAGAGCTTGTGTGTTATCGTCTAAGGGTCCACGGGAATCATGGTTACCTTTGGCGGAGTTCGCTTACAACAACAGTTACCAAGAAAGTATCAAGATGGCTCCATTTGAAGCATTGTATGGCAGGAAATGTAGGACACCATTGAATTGGGTTGAGCCTGGAGAGAGAAGGTTTTACGGAATTGATTTTGTTGATGAGGCTGAGAAAAAGGTCCATATTATTCAACAAAACATGAAAGCGGCACAGTCACGCCAGAAGAGTTATGCCGATAAGAGAAGGAGACCGCTTGAGTTTGAGGTAGGTGACTACGTTTATCTGAAGGTCACTCCAATGAAGAAAGTACAAAGGTTTGGAGTAAAGAGAAAACTTGCTCCTAGGTTTGTAGGACCGTACAAGATCATAGAGAAGAAGGGTCCCGTGGCTTATAAGTTACAGTTACCAGAAGCGATGGGTTCGATCTTCCCAGTCTTCCATGTATCACAATTGAAGAAGTGCTTGCGTATTCCGAAAGAGAGAATAGAACCTCAGAGCATTCAGCTCAAATCAGACTTGGAATACCATGAGCAACCGGTTCAAGTTTTGGACACTAAGGACCGGGTCACTCGGAATAAAGTGGTGAGAACCTATAAGATATAGTGGAGTCATCACGATGATGGTGATGCGACGTGGGAAACAGGAGAATATCTACAAAACGCTTATAAGGATTTTTATAACAAATGGTTCATAACTCAAAATCTCGGGATGAGATTCTTATAAGGGGGAGGGTTGTAACACCCCTGGTGTTAGGCTTGCATAATTGCACTTGCATTTCATAAACATGAGCATCATTCATCCATTCATGAGCTTATAACACATGAAACATGTTATCGAAACATTTCAACATATTGTATATTTCATGAGTGTTGTTTTTATGGAATGAATAGTGTGCAGCACCCAAGTACAACATGTGCAACTCACTTTAGTGGAACATAGCTAGTTAGTATGATGCAACAAGATCATAAAACATGTGAAACATGACTATGAAACAAAAGTAACATTTCAATTGTTTTTCAATGTTTCAGTACATTCCGTGCTTGATTCTTGTGTGATCAATGTGTGGTATGGCTAAATATATTTTTAAACAACTTCGCTATACTTAGAAGGTCATTAGGAACCATGTTCATGTTGATCATTTTGCTTAATTAAGTTTTCAAGTCATGGTTTGACCAATTTTGACCCCTAAACCCTTTTGTTTGACTATTTAAAAAGTGTAGCTTAGAGTGTTTGCATGTCTGGGTAACCTAAAACAAAGTTGTAGAAAAATTTATAAGGAACAAACTTTGTTTAGAAGCCAAGTCTTGAAAATGTGCCCAACATGTTCAAAAAGGACCCACAAGGCAGATTTCAAAGCTGTTTTTCAATTTCTGAAAATCCCTAAGTCATTTCAAAACCAGTTTTGCTTCTTGATCTATAATTCAAAATCTGTGCAGACTTAGGTATTGACCCTTTTGAAGGAAATGTTAAGAATTTCATACTCTACACTTTGTTCAATATGGGTTTTGTCTAGTTCGGTCTAGATTTAGAACTATAGGGCAAAAAGCTGGCAAATTTTGATTTCAAAAAATGGAGGGCAGGCACCGTCGGCTGCCCACCTGCCGACAGGCTGTTGGCACCATGGCGCGCCGTGGCTGACCGCGCCAGGGCTCCGATGCCGCGTGGCGACCATGCGCCGGCGACGGCCAACCAGGGCGTGTCCCCATTTTGGGAACGGCAGCGCGCCCGCTCCCTCCCACTCTCTCATTTCGCTCTCTGCTCTCTCTCTCTCTCTCGCCCCTCACTCGTTTGAGCAGCAGCAGCGGCAGCGGCTCAGCTCCAGCACCACCGCGCCATTCGCCGCCGTGTTCCGCCACAGTCACCGCACCACTCGCCGCTTTCTCACGCCACAAGCACCGCCACCTCACGCACCACGCTACCGACCCGCGCGCCACGTGAATCGTCGGAAGGTGAGGCCCAATCGGGTGTTTCTCCAGCGTCGCCGTCGCCACCGTGCACCATGGCCGCCGGCGAGCCTCAGCTGGAGGTCCTCTGGCCGTTCAACCCTCACCACTGCATGCGAGACATCGAGTGGAGTTTGGGGGTACCGGTCCGGTCATCGGAGATCTCGCCGTCGACGAGTTCTTGCCAGTCAACGGCGCGCCCCTGCTCTGTCTCACTGGCGCGTGGGGCCGGTTGACCGCTGGGTCCCACGTGTCAGTGTTGACTGTGCGAGTAGGTCTAGGTGCACAGCACCTGGTGCACCTAGCTTTTTGTTTCGGATCTGTGTACAGCACCGGGTGCGCGTAGCCGTTAGGGTTCGATTTTGTTTTAAAAATGATTTTTCAGATTTGGATGTTGTTTTGTAAAATTTGTATCTCCCGTTTTGTAGATCCAAATTGGGTGGTTACAATTTTGTTAGGATCATAGTGAAGTCTAGTATTTAGGAAAAATATGACATGAACACTTGTAGTGGAAATTTTGGATGAATTAAATAGGAACTTGAAATGTGTTTTTAGATGCATGTAAACTTGTTTAAATCATATCTTGAGTTTCTGTGGTCCCAAAATTATAAAATTTTGTGGGTAAGCTAGACTTGCTTAGTAGAAGCTCTGGTAAAAATTTGAGAGTCATTGCATATATGGTTTTTGAGTTATAGATTTTCCTTTTATCATTGATTGATACTTGTGTAAATTTTTGTAAATTATCTAGGAATCCTATGACCATGAAATTTTGTGGGGAGTATCCCAGTACCTTAAGGATGTTGGGAAAAATATGAAATCTATTGCTTGACACTTTTTACTAAGGTTTTCTATTTATGCCTTTTTAAGCACTTATGCCTTGTCATTTTTGTGTAGGCTATTTTACTTATCCAAATGCCATAAAAATTTTATGGTAGTCTACTTTGAGTAGTACTATGCTACTATAATTTTCTTAGATTTTTATGAGCACCAGAAATATATGTTGTTGTGTAGCCCTAGTTTAAAATGAAATCAAATGATCTTCTTTAATGCAAGTTTAGTTAATAATGTTCGCTTTGGTGTATCTTTGAAGCATCTTAGTTTGCTGTGGTGATTTGGCATGTTAGTACAGTGGTTGTCATAGTAGATAGTAGTACATGTTCTTGGATGATGTTGACTACCTTGTAGAAGAGCTTTGCTACTACTATGGCCAATAAGGTTTAACATGGTCATCTACATTTCATGCATCATGATCATTACATGTCATCTCTCCGATGCACCTATGTATTAGCACTTATACATCTGCATCATACAGGATCGTAGCAGTTCAGGAAGAGCAGACCGGGACAGATCTACAAGAAGTCCAGGCACAGGAGGTGCCAGAGGAAGAGGAGCAATGAGAGGACTTGCCCGAGTGCGTGGATCATCATCCTAGTTCGTTCGAACGAGACAAGCCCCGGAGCATTCTAAGTCTCCTACTTTACCAAAGCAATTCTTTCTATCTATATGAGTTATATATTGTTGCATTAAGTTATAGGAGTTGATTGAAACCGTTGATGCATTTATTACTATCCTTGCCTACCTTATTACCTTTTACCCTGTTAGGTCAGGATCGAATAACTGCTTAGCCCTGCTTAGACCGGTAGCGATCGGTGATTTCCGGTCACCTACTTTTATAGGTGGTTACTAGAAGAAATTAGCTATGGAAAGAATGATATCCTGGAATTAACCATGTGTGATGAATAATTGGAGACCAGACGGAAAAAGTTGGAGGCGGACGGACAAGGTTACAGGGTGCGATTAGTTTTCCGTCTGCGTCGATTAAGGACCGATCGTTCCTCGTCCCTCTTGTCATGTTGAACGCATGCCTCACATTTAGCTGGCCGAATAAAGTACCTTTCGACCGTGAAGCTAGTGACACCTTTTCGAGCCGGGATAAACTCGGATGTGCAGACCGGTGCTGAAGAGGGTATAACGGGACGCCAAGAGTGAGCCCAAGGTGCGTCTGGCGATCAGGCAGATCCCAGGTAGTGCGGTCCATGATTGTTATCCAGCGGCTACTTGGAAAGTGTCATTGGTGATCTAAGTGGCCCTGATGGGGGAAGCATGGTTTATGTGAGGAATAAATCACCAGCTGGTTAGGAATCGATTTGAATCGCCATCGCTCCTGGATAGTGAGCACTTGACTCGAGCTACGGCATCGTAGTAATTATTATGGAACAATGATGGTTATCTGGATGGTATGGGATATGCTAAAGCTAAATTGGTAACTGGATATTATTGGTTAATCAAGTGATTGCTATAGTACATGTGCTTACCTAGATGAATAGGTTATAATAAAGATGATGCAAAGTATTTAAAATGGTGTCTTCATGATAACTTATGCTTCTCGCAAACAAGTCAGCTAGCCCACTAAAGAAAGCCTTGCATAATCCTTGGTGTCGCTTTATCTTGGTTTAAGACGGGTAAGTCTAGTTGAGTACCTTCTCGTACTCAGGGCGTTGTTCCCATTGTTGTTGCAGATGGTCAAATGTACTACGGCTATTGCATTAACTGCCTGTACCCGGCGATGGGTGACAACTAGGACTAAGGGCAAATGGTCACTCTGTATCTCTCATCTGATGCTTTTGTTGGAGATGACTACCTACTGGCATTGTATCTGAACTAAAAGTGTGTGTGGCTTTAAAACTATTTGCTTCCGCTACTTCAGTTTGAACTTGGATTGTAATAACTTTATGTTTAAAACTCTGATGTACCGATCTGTGATTGCGAACTTTATGTAACGTGTGATGGTATTTGCTAAACTTGTACGATCTTGGTTTGTATGTCGATTGGTTTGAAATCCTTCGTGGTTTCACGGACTACCGGGTTATACGGGCTTAAGTTTGCTAAATTATCTGCTTCGGTGGAAGATTTTCTTACTTAATCTCGTATAATTGGTCGGTTCTGTTACAAAATCCTCACTCCCAAGTTGAAAATGCTTTGGATAATGACTAACCAAAAAGGGAAATTGGGTCATATTTGGTGGTAGAAGACAAGTTGTCAGCAGAACTTGAATAGACTCTGAGAAGGTGTTTGTCATTGATGTTGATCACAAGGTAGTAAGCTTTTCCATCTCAACCTCCACCCTAAGGCGAAACTCTATAGCTGACTTCTCGATTCTCAAGTTACCCTCTGCTAGAGGTGAAATAAAGTGATGATATGAAATGTGAGTATTTTTTTATCAATTACACCATCGTAGGCCCTAGAGAAGAGACCCCTCTCCAACAGTGTGAGCTCTATAACCAACTTTGCAAGCGTCAGCACTGAGAAGGAAGGGAGCTTCCGCCACGCACAAAATAAGTAATGGAATCTGAAATTAAACAAGTAAGCAAGCAAACCCGTCAAGGCAGGGAGAAAGGCAGATGGAAGAGGGTACTGACTAGTGAGGGTGGTTACTATTGTAGCGCTGTGTCATTTCAGAAAGCTGAGTAGTGCAGACGAGTCCTGGCGTGACGGCGAGGCTGCCGCCACCACCGCCATCCTTGCGGTCGGCGACCGCGTGCGACTTCACCATCGTGGAGAGCCTGAAATGCCGTGCATGAAACAAGAGGGACCCGCCTGTCCTCTAGCCACTACCCAACCCTGTCACTGCTTTCTGGTGGTCGGTCTCCACTGTATATTTATAGCTTGAAGGCGTGGTCACATATTTGGACTATTTGTCTTGCAGAGGAGGGGAGGACCGACCAATTCAACCCTCTGTCTATCCTCGCCGTCTTATTTTTCTTAAAGAAAATAGAAAGAGAGGTTCTTAAAGAAAATGGAAAGAGAGGTGGTGACAGAGGTCCGACGAACATTTCTATGATGAAAAAGGTCCATAGTAATGGAATGACAACTTTTGATTTGCACGAGAAGAAACCGAGGTTTGAATATATGATCACCTACTTGAAACACATGTTCATAACGATGTTTATCAGCATGATGCTTCTGACGTACCTGAGCTCGAGCAAGTTGTTGTAGATGGAGATTCATGATTTCCCATTCACGCTACCAAGAAGTGAGATCATCTGGCTGACCAGGAATGGTGTTATCTTTGATAATGAGCAAGCGAATATCACTACATGGAAGAGACGTTTCAGAGAAGAATTTGGTCATGTGTGTACAAAGTCCAAGCCTGCAAGACAACCCCAGCTTAGTTTATGGAGAGATAGCTATACATGATGTATTTCCCTTCTTGCTTTGGGCCTAGCTGCCTTGTAATCTTATTTATCTATTTATTGCTAGTACTTGCTACCTTGTAATCTTTCATTTAATTGAAAAGCAAAAAAATATAGGTAGGGGACTCCCCTGCTGATTCAGTAAAAAAAAAGAAGTGAGATCAGGGACCTCGGAATCCGACAAGGATATCACTCCAAAGTCGCGGTGATGATATCCATAGAGCACTTCAAATGGTGTCATTCCCAAAGAAGTGTGATATGATGTGTTATACCCGTACCCAGCAAGAGGAAGCCGGTGAGACCAGTTGACTGGACAAGAATGAAATGCACATCGCAATTGGGCTCCAAGACATTGGTTTACTCGTTCAGTTTGGCCATCGGATTGCGGGGTACGAAGAATTGAGGCAAAGTTCAGTCAGGAAAATGTCCTGCCACAACTCACTGGGAAAGATATGATCTATGTCTGACACAATCGCCTAAGGGAGTCCATGGAATTTGAAGATGTTGTGCATGTAGAGTTTGGCAACTTGAAGGGCTGTGAAAGGAAGGATTAGGGCCCATAAATGTCCACATCTGCTGAATTTATCCACAATAACCAAAATTATGTCATGAGATGCAGATCTTGGGAGTCCTTCGACAAAATCCAGAGTAACAACAGCCCACGCTTGATCTGGCACATGCAACCAAAGAGGGCTGCTACGCATGAATACTGTATCTATTATTTCGGTTCTAAGATGACTTCTAAAAATGTGCTGAGTCATGAAGTTTTATATCTCATAATTTATACAATTTTATGCCTATTCAAATTCATATGAAAAAGTAATGATTTTAAATGTGCACACAAAAGAAGGCATATATTGCAATCTTGCGTTTGGAATGGAAAATTTTAATATAATGTCACCGTTTCAGCTGACAAGGGGAGTATATTTCTGATATTTTTATAGTCACACATTTTTTTGGCAAAAAAGAATGAAATGATTATTAAAAAAACAAGTAGGTATAGGGTGAGAACATGTTTAATTGCTTAAGACGATTGTAGAGAGAGACATACGCAACGACTTTTGAATGTAATGGTACTGTAGATTGAACCGCCAGAGCCGCAGGCGCAACCACGTACTTCTAGCTGAGAACGCCCCAGAAAGAAAAGACATCTGACATTGTTTCAAAAAAAAAAAGACATCTGACGCCTGCTACACTGAACAAGAAAAGGGAAACGTACAATGATTAGGCTCTATTCTTTCTGAGGGCCTCCCCAACAAGACGATTTGAGCCGGCAGTTTAACTGCTGACTAGGCTTGGGAACCGACGTGGAGGAGAGAGAACGATAGAAAATGTACTCGCTAGCTATTTGTTCGGGGCTTGAGTGGAAGGTGTAAACGAGAAATTTTGTGGGTCTGTGCTGGTTTTTTGCTCCTGTAACTAATGAGAAGAAAGTATGGGTAAAAGTGTCTGGCATTAAATTATAGACTATACTAGTTCTCCTCCGGGTCACCGTCGAAATCGACAGCAACCACAGTGGACGCCCTAATGATCTTGCTTATCTCTTCTAGTAACCTCGTACTACCTGAGTGCTTAATTACCTCAGCTACGTATACTTGATTAGTAATCCAAATCACTAGAAAGGTGATTAGTTTAAGAAGGAACCACACCATCCTATAGATGAGATGACGCATCATATGAGTCTATAATAAGTCAAATTCTGTGAAATGGACTCATTTCTAATTATCAGTTTGTAGAAGTTAAAACTTAAAAGACACGCCAGGCAAAGGCCGGCAGATTAGTCACACATGTTACATGTACATCGTCGGGCAAGCGACCTTTGTAAAGATGTGGACATTGGATGAGAAATGAAATGACAGCACCGGCAGGCAGTCTCGCGTTCAGTCCATCAGATCAGGTGGCCGGCGAGGGAACAGTTCCACGACGAAATATAATCGTTTAGCAATCCTCAGCCAGTCACGTCCACCAATTAACTAGCGTGCATCATCCGATCCTGCGATTTTGGTCTACATGAATGATGGGTGCGTGGCCTGCCGCGGATAAGGAGGTGGATGTTGACGAGTGCGTGCATATGTCCGCCTGCCCGCGGATGGTGAAGAAGATCTCACATGGCCGAGCAAGCGATGCTTGCCATCGATCGAGATGGAGGCCAGGCGGAATGAATGCGCCCGGCCGCCACTCGCATTTGATCCCCACCATATGCATGTCGATCCTGAGCGTGTGTGTGTGCAGTGCAGCAGAGATAATTGTACGCTGTTGGACAGGTGATCGACACGAGAACGAGATAAGGCCAGTCTTAATGGGGATTTCATAGAGTTTTATGGACATTAAATACGCTGACATGGCACTGTCTTTATGAAGAGAGAGAAGATAAACATTTTATGGGAGTAGAGAGAGTTTCATGGGGATGAAACTCTTCTGCACTGTTTTTAAAATATGGGTGTCTTAAAAATTGGGAGATGAAATCCCCACTGAGACTGCCTAAGGGGCACGGGCATCAGCTAGGGATGCATGACTGCCTCCATGTCCGCGAAAAACGTGGACAAATGTACGTTCGCAAATGGGTTCGTCTGACCGTGCCTGCTAGCTAGCACGAGCTGACGAGGGCTCATCGATCTCCCATGTGTACATCCTCTGTACGCTTTGCTCGCCAGAGCGTACGACCTGCTAGCTCTCAGCTACGTACGTCCATGCACACATTGATCGAACATGTCCGGCCGGGCGGACGGACGGCGAGCCGGCTGATTGATCGAGCTTTTATCCGCGACCGCGGGGGCCGCGCGCGCGCGTTTCTGCTGTGCGAACAAAATCCACGGCCGTGGTTCGTTCACTGCACTTGCGCCGTTCCGCGACGATGGCGCTGTGGTGGTGGGTGGCGACTGGCGAGAGCGGCCCCGCCGCGTTTTCCCCCCGCGGCCCCGACACCCCATGGAGACCGCGGCGTGGCCCGTGGCCCCGGCCGCCAACACGTTCCCCTGCCGTGCGTTGTTGCCGGTCTACTCCAGCGGGCCGACCCACACGGTCCACACACCACTCGCCAACTCGGCATGCAACGCGCCCAGGCGGCTTTTCACCTGGGGGAGATGGGAGTGGACGCCGAGGACGGCTGCGCCCCACACGGCGCCCGGGGCCCGTTGCCCCGCGACGCCAATGCGTCCCGTGTCGACACGCGTGGCACGATGGCGACCGTCCGATCGCGGCACGGCTAGGCGCAGATCGTGGCACGACATCGTTGGCGACGTGCATGCTGCTTATCGTCACGTGTCGGATTTTGTGTTGAATTGCTCGGTGAGTGGGTTGTTCAGAATCAGAACTAGGAAGACCTAGTTGCACGTAACGGTTTCCGTGCGTGTAATCATTAAGGGCAGTCTCAACACGGTGAGTCATCACGTAGCCCTGGCTTGCCATCTAGGTTCGGATGTAATGGTACGCTAAAACCATCGGAAGGGCCAGCGTCCGCACGTCCGGACGGATGTCCGGCCGACGTGGCTCTGACACCTACCCAGCTTCCGCATCCGCATCTTGCCCCACGCCCCACGTCCCGCGTCCCGCCCAGCACCCACGCCCGCGTCCGTTGCAGAGACTTGCGCCCACCCCGCGCCCCGCACGGGGAAACCCACATGGGACCCACAGCTGCACCCCAGCAACAGCGACAGCCACCGGCCGCGCTGTGCAACAACCCGATCTACTTTTACAATATCCAGATGAAACATTTGCAACATACGTCTTAAATAGATGAAACATTTTAAACATACAGTTGAAACACCATTGCAACACGTGCAACATCCCGATTTACTTTTAAAACATCAAGATGCAACACTTGCAACGTACAAAAGAAGACAGATGGAACACTTGCGTGTACAAAAACAGATGAAACATTGGGGATAGACGCTTGCAACATACGTATACAACCATTGCAACATATGCAACATCCCGATCTACTTTTGCAATATCCGCATGAAACAATTGAAACATACATCTGAAACAACTGAAACACTGAAAATATGGGCTTGCAACATGTCTGAAAAGCGTCCAGAAACACTTGAAACACATCATCGCCGCGCGGCCATGACCTACTTGGTGGGCAACTGCGGTGATGCAGGCCCGCTAGATGGTGCGCGCCCACACACCCCCGCCATTGCCCACCGTCGGCCGAGGGAGAGGAGACGCTGCCAGATCTGGGGAGGGCGCCACCGGCCAGTGTAGGGGAGGGTCAGCGGCTTGCTTGAGCCCGCCGACCAGATCCGGAGGGACACGGGGGAGGGTCACGGCCGCCATGAAGTTGGGGGAGGCGACGCCATGGAGGCCACCAAACTTGAGGGAAGACGCACATGGAGGAGGGGTGCCGCTGGATCCATGGGGAGAGGGGAGGGGAGGACGTCATGGCGCTCGCAGCGGTGATTTTTTTGTGAAGAGTGGAGATAGGAGGGTCCGTTCCCAAGCGGGCAAGAGGCTACGACTATTGGGCCATATGGGGACGGGGCGCAGTGCGAGCAGAGTCCGTTCCAGAGCAGGCGACTCGGGCGAGGTCCGTCCGGACGGACGAACCGTACAGGAGCATTATCGTAAAACCATATGCATCGTAGCTTTTAGAGTACTTTGCATAGTCTACAATTGCTTTGGGAGAGAGAAAATGATATGTATGTGTGGGAGAGGAGAAATAGAGCAATTAAAACGTGTGAGAGAAAAGGGGGGCCACAATGAGTAAAAAGAAAGTGTATTAGCTCTGGTTGAAAAAGTGGTGGTTCTGTAATCCTGTACCCACATGTCACGCCAACTTTTGTTCTAAGGGCAGCTCTAGTCCTAGCATCAAACCGAGGCTGGCACAGGTTTGTTGAAAATCGATCTTGCGGATGGTTCGATCCTTCAGTGTAAGCATCCGTTAATGGGTCCCATGAAACAATTTAAAAATACACAGTTGCCTTGTTTCGGCTGCATGTGCAAATGGCTTGGGAGTTGCACTTCATTTTTTCACTGCCAATGGTTCGAAACGAAAACAATAGTCGATTTTGCTTCGACATCCCATGATGGTTCGATGCCTGCGATGTATTCTGTTCGGCAATCGAACATCTAGCTTAGCGCATGATTCGGTTTTGAGGCATGTATATTGGAGCTGCTCTAAGCTAATATTGGTGTATGCTTGCATTGGTGAAGACCTTATTTTTCTAGGACTACTGGAAACCCCAAGCTTACAATTTGGATCCTGATTGGATTATATATTACTCTAGATTATAGATGAGATTATAATAACCTAGATTACGAACTATATTAAATAATATTGACCGTTACGATTATAGAGGTGGATTATTGTTAGTTGTAATACGATTGACTTATATAAGCTTAAAAAGCAAGTTTAATTAGAGATGGGTCATAGGATTACAATAATTTGGTAGTAGTATTGTTATAATTCAATCCATAATCTGAGATGTTTGGATCACCTTTAGATTATTTTATTTCGTTATTATCTATAATCCAGTTGGACCAAATACGCCTTATAGCTAGCTAGAGGGACAAAAATTCGGTATTTGCCGCCGGACGCTATCATGTTCACATATTTGTTGGAATATGCTATCTAGTACTCCTATCTAGCGGAAAAAGATACACCTTTGCTGCTAGATAGTGTCTTCCAACAACTAATATCCACGGATTTACAGTGTTAAGCAGCAAATGCCAATTAATGCAACATAGCCTTTTGTTACGTCTTTGAGCAAATTTTGGAGCACTACTATGAGTCCCATGTTTGACGGGGTTTCTGGAATGTCGATCAGGGTTGTCACATCTCCATGACTGTTCATGATAATGTGTTGCTTTGCTTCATTGCTGAGGAATTCTGTTTTTGTCCAGAACATGGATGGCTTGTGGAAGTGTAGTGGAACACGTACAATGGTCTTCGTCTACATGCAACTAATACAGGCTAAGAATCATAGTTTTAAATAACGGGCTATAGCAAATAGCGGCATCTTTTTTTTTAGAGGCTATGCAGCTATAGCGCCGCTATAGTGGAGCTATGCCAGATAGCGGTTTATAAGAAAATCATAAAAAAATATGAGTAATTGATTCATAAAAACATGACAATCATGAAATTTGATGAACACAGATATCTTTTCAAGGTTCTAGGAATATAGGAAACAATACTTAATATGATATTAGAGCATGATTCATGGAACTCAAGCGTTCAATTTTGCTAAATACCAACTTTAAAACAAAATATAAGTAGGTAATAATTAGATTGTCACTATTATAGCTGAAATTGAAATAGCGGCGCTATTTTAAAGCTACAGCTAAGCAGTTTAGCGGCGCTATAGTGTCAATATAGCGGTTATAGTTGACATAGCGGCAAAAGTGACAGTAACTTAGCATGGTCTCTCTCCCGCAGCTATAGCCAGTGTTGCTATAGCCCGCTGTTTAAAACCGGGCTAAGAATGCACGAACTGGTGTAGGGGCCATTGCCCGTTGGCGCCACCCATTCCAGGCAGAGACTCCACATTCCAGGCTATACCCCATATGCGATAGTAAACCAAAGCTGCCAGTCGCTGGCACGTTCGGCTCATTTCCAAGTTCCAGCCCACGGAACAGGGATCTCTCTGCACCTCTACGTCCTGCCGACGCGTGTACTTGACACTACAGTACTACACCTCTGTAGCTCTGCGGTTCTGTCGTCGTCCCAGGGCCAATGGCCGTTCAGGTGTTCCGACTTGGCAAAGGGTCACAGCGACTGCCAGTGTTCGGCAACTGTGCATGCACCAAGACCGGGCGTGTGCGGGTCCCCGTGCAGGCCGTGTCTCTGCGAGCTGCAAAGCTGACTTTGCTCCATCTATCTGCAGGAACGAGCTAGCTAGCGTGTGCAGTGTGCTGTCGTCCTCGTCACCCTGTGTTTGTACACTTGGTACTTTGTTTTGTATACCGTGGGTGATGATCAATGCCAAATGGCTCCAAGATGGTACTAAGCAAGTAGCCATATTGAGCAGCATCCATCTCCAACAGGAGCTGCGTACATCTTCTAGCTAGTATGTGATTGTGATCTCATCTCATCTATCTATATGGCTAAGCTGCAGCACAAGCAGTAGCTAGCATCTATCTATCTCTTGGATATATACTCGCAGCCCACCCTGACCCGGCCGGTCCCTTGTGCGCGGCGCAGTATATAAGCGGCCGGCACCTGAAGCATCTCTTGCTATCAAGTGGGACTGTGGGAGTGTCCACCAGCACCAGGAAAGAGAGCATCGATCGGGCACTAGGGAGACAGCAAAGCAGAGAGTGGCCATCGCCATGCAGAAGATGCAGAGGTTCAGAGGAGTGAGGCAGAGGCACTGGGGCTCCTGGGTCTCCGAGATCCGCCACCCACTCCTGTAAAGTTCTTGGTCACTCATGTCATGCATGTCGTTCAGAGATACATATATAGGGAGTACTAGCTTTCTTTCCTGTCGAAACTTTTGTAGTAGGCTAGGCTCCTCTGCTAGCTGGTGCAGTTTTCTCCTCGTTCCTTCTAAGGCCGTATGCATGCGTCTGAAGTCTGAACGCGCCTTTTGTTTGTGTTATTGCTGCGTCGTCTGTGGCGACGGTGCAGGAAGACGAGGATCTGGCTGGGCACGTACGAGACGGCGGAGGACGCGGCGCGGGCGTACGACGAGGCGGCGCGGCTGATGAGCGGCCCCGTGGCGCGCACCAACTTCCCCCTGAGCGTCAGCGGCGGCGGCGGCACCCTCTCCCCGACGCTGCGCGCGAAGCTGGAGAAATGCTGCACGGTGCCGGCGCAAGAGCCGCAGCACGGCGCGGACGTGGCGCGGACGGGTGGGGACGGCAGTAGTAGCCGCGGCGCCCGCCGGCGGGACGACGAGGACGAGGAGGCCGCCGTGAAAGCCGACCCCGACGCCGACGGCGGCGAGGAGTACATCGAGGAGATGATCAGGGAGCTCACCTACTACGGCCCCGTGGAGATACAGCACCACCCGCCGTCCGCCTCCTCAAGCGCCGCCGCCGCCGCCTGCTCGAGCTCGGCGATTCGGTGACTGACGAGCTAGCTATAGCGTTTGTTTGTTTTGGTCGGCAGGCACATTAGCCGTCCGTTAGGTGGGACCCGACCCGGAGCCGGAGGGATGGAACGCGAGTTGCGTTTGCCCGGCCGGGGCCCGTTCCTGTTCCTGTTCCTGGGCTGGGACTGGGGATTGGGATTGAGCGAGCCTTGTACAGAGCGGGAAGGGGACCAAAGGATCTTTCGGGATAAGGCCTCTTGATTTGGTTGATGATGTGAGGCTTGTTCTCGCCCTTGTCGTCTACCTCGTTTGGTACCCGAGCTCTGCCTCCTTTCTCTCTCTTTTTCCATTCCATCGCAAATCTGCGAGAGTTGTGGTTCATGCATTGACATGACGTGACGCGCGGTCGATCGATGCATCGATCGGATGCCACTTCCTGCGAGAACCAGACGCGTTTCCATTCTGGTGGATGGTGGTGGATGTGCATTTTCTCTCGAGCATGAGTCACGTCTTCCATCGATAGGAATAGGAACAGGAATAGGATCGGCATCGACCACACGACACAATACTAGTGGCCACGACGACAGGCATTGCGACTTCAGAGACACGCAGGCATCCCAGTGAGCACAGTGTTTGATCGTGTGAACAGTCAAGGCGGGCAGTTAACGGGACGTCACGAACGAACCTTCAGGAGCGATCCGTTTCGCCGTATCAGAGCACGATCCGAGGCCACTGTTTGGCCCATACACACAAGTTGCTTGCTACACAACAACCTGCACCTGGATTGTGCATGCGAAGCCGAGCCCCCACCCCTCCTATGAACATGGCATGCGTCAGTGGTCACGTATCAGAAACCATCGTGGTGGTGCGACAGCCTGCACTGCTTGAAGCACAGAAAAAACTCGTCAGCTTATTATCTTAAAAAAAAATGCAAGCAGCTCATGTAAGCACAAACATAGAAAGGCCCAATAGCACAAAACAAGGGTTACATGATTACATCGCCTGAAATACCAGCGTCCACAATACAGAGAGGAACAGCTCTGTCGCTGGATTCACTACACAGTGCACATACCTGATGGCTAGAACACATGCTAGTTGTCTGCTGCAATAAAACCAACAAACTGTCTCTCCCCTTACCCACAGACTCACCAAAGCTAGATATTGAAACACAAATCAAACAGCTACTGGTCCTAATGATCAACTCTAACCAGTACACGTGGTCATTATAAGGCCTACGATAATACAACATGGATACAGGTTGATGCACAATGCACCGTACTGTGGAAACGACCAGTTGGCGCTAGCTCTAATTAACCTAGGTATCATGTTGCCCTTTTGGGCCGTTAATATTAGTATACAACAATATAGTGCAGCAATGCCCCTACGTCGCTCTTCCTCTTGCCGTGCTTCGCAACACCCTTTTCCGTCCTCGTGGAACATTGGATGATCTCAAGGCTCGCTTAGCCGGTTGTTCTGGTTTTTTACTTGGGCCATTCTTAACAGAATCAACATCTGTAGCAGGAGCTGCAGACTCGATTAATTCGGTACTGGCGGGTGGCATAGCACTGCTCGAGTTAGTGTAGCTAGGATTATCATTTCCTGAAGATTCTAGCCCTGAGTTGCCATTTGATTGATCCAGAAGACTGCATTGCCAAGGGAACTTAGTTACATAAATGCAAATTCCAAACAAAAAAGGCGAGAGAAAAAAATAGAATCTGCAAATTTGTGGTTACCCGTTGACTAATGTTTTCTTGGTCGACCCATTCATTTTGGTCTGGGTTGGGGAACCTGCATCATTTGGTATGGATTCTGGAAAAATTTGCATAAAACCAGTAAGCCATTATAAGCACAGTACCCCCTCTTCCAAAATATAGTAGAGATTTACTAAGATAAACAATTGCTTGGATTCTGCTTCTGCTGTAGCACTTTCAGAATTCATACCAAAAGATGGCACTCTTTAATTAACAAAAACAAGCAGCCTCCAGAAGCATTTGGGATATCTAACAAATTCGTTGTACCTACAGGCAGCAGGCTACAGCGGTATAACCACACATCATAAAAAGAACTACCTTTCACTGAACCTCAAGAAGCATAATGCCTCAATGTTTTTTTTATCAACCAACCTCACAATGGTTGTAAAACCCATATAAACCTGGAACCAGGAGTTGTATTTTTTTTTTTCAACATAAGTCGCCCCAAGCATGTGTGTGTAGTGACATTCCAACTAAAGCCAGGATTTACTGGCTAGCAACAGCAATTATGCCTTTCCTGAGCTTTGCAGGCAAGGTTGTCCATGGCCAATGGTTCCCTGCTCTCAACTGGATAATCTAAGTAGACTACTGGACTTCCAGCCAATAAAAGTTATTGCAGCTCGACAACCAGCAGGCTAATTTGGCTAATTGTGGGTGGCTGATGAGTAAGTTACAAATCATCTAACTAATGAATGATACTCCTAAGTACAGCTAAACCAACCAAATGCTAGCAATGGCTACACAAATGGTTAAGGTTGATATTTAGCTAGTTATGTCTGGCCTTTGCCTTTGCAAAACCTAATGCAACTCAGTGATTGTGACCATTATTAGAACAAAAAAAAAGTTGGTCTGATCTGGCTCAAAAATTGCTGAAGCTCAGAAACTTCTCTACATACATCAGTGATCAGTTCATTAGAGAAAATCTGATGCGAGCAAAACCAAGCTGATTTAACCCCACAAAAAAAATGAGTGGAGTAAAAGACAAACTAGAATCAAGATTTGTGTGATTGTGTAAGCAAGGAATATCCCTAAATACCTGAAGCTGAGTTGACATGTGTTTCCCCTATATGTGGTTCTGAAGTGGGAGCTTTAACATCTCCACTATGGCCAGTAGTATCCTTAGTAATTCTGAGACACGAAACATGAGAAATTCAAGGAATAAATGACACTGTTAGTTTACGGTAGATAAACAAAAATAACACAGGTATAAATAATCCAGAACAAAGATATGATTATCTAATGCTATCAATACCATGGAACTGGGATTACATGACTTCACGGGTGCAAAACTTTCCAATATGAAGAACAGTAAAAGAGTGATACAATACGTGACTGATAGTGACATTGACCATGTAATCACATAAGCATAATTATTTAGGTTAATTACACAACTTTTGCGAAAAGTTATTATATGTTTAAACTTCAAAGTTGGAATTAGATCTTACATAGAGAAACATCTATGCAGAACCAAAGTACAAAATCAGTTTCTCAAATAAGTTCAGGCTAATGTAACTGTAGGTGGAATTTACAGCTCGACATATATTACTTAATCAGTAAGCTTATAACAGATGGTGCTGGTGACATTTAATTAACCGCAACATAAACTTGTAAATGATGGTGCAATTGCAGCAAAAACTGAATTAAACAGTAAGAATTTTCTTATGCAAAAACTGACCCTGTGGAAGACACATCGTTACCCTCTGCAACTTTATCTGCACATGTACCACAATAGAATATTTTAGAACATGATATTCACAAATTCTATAATCATTTCCCGCAAAAAAAAAATCTATAATCATTATACATGGTTAAACTGGGTAGCATATCATGAGATAACCAGGGTGAGGAGTCAAGGACAACTGGATAAGGAGATTTTACCGGGGAGAATTTCAGATGCAACTTGGTATTCTTGGGGTGCACTCCCATTGTTCTTTGCAAGGTCCACGGGCTCAGTAATACCCTTAGGACAACAAAAATGCACTGATAAATAAAAAAATAATACTTGTGAAACAAACTACAGAAAAAGGTTTTGAGGACACATGTCAATGAATAATGATTTTTTTCTGAATTCACATCCACATTTTCAACAAACAGAGGCAAGTAGATTTTATACTACAAACTGAGAAAAGTAAAATACAGGCAGAGGAAACATAAGTGATCATGTATTGTGTTAATAGGAGCAGCTAGGGACAACAGCTTAGTGCACAATGTATCAAAAAGGTTGGTATGCGCATTGGCCAGAATTTACTATTTTTGGAAGATTAAAAGGCATCATGTGCCCTGATCAATAAATGTATAAACCACTTGCTATGTAAATAGTGTTGCTACTGACAACAGAGTACTGTGCTATATCAAACTGAGCCCAAATGTACAAGTATAATGCAACAAACATAAAACAAAAATCATGAACTACTCACATCAGTTCTATCTTCAGTTGGTGTAATAGGTAAGGAGCATTCACCAACTGGTTCTGTTGCTGCAATTTTCTCAGACCCTGTAGCCAATATACAACAAATTAGTTTTTCACAGTAAAAGAGTGCAACTAAATAAAGAAAGTGAAGCATCAGTAGAAAAGAATAAATATCAAAGTATGCAGCCTCAGTGAATTTGGAGTAAAAAAAGAGCCCATAAGTGTAAAGAAATTTCACCATTATGGGTTTCGGTAGGATCTCCAACTTTCTCATCAGTGCCCAATGAGAATATAGAGGTGTTATTCTCAAATAATCTGGAATTAGAACTATAATTCCAGAAAGGAGCATCAGCAGAACCTCCAGATGATCCAATGTGAGCTCTTCGTGATTCCTCCAATTTTGTCCAAAAGCTGGAAAGGTAGTCCTCCTTTGTGGTTACCTTTACAAGGTAAAATACTTGGTTAGCAGTGAATATGCAAGCACAAGTGAGGCATCATTTAACCAGACAGGTGTCAAGCAAGATAGTGATTAAGAAAAGGAAAGCCTATAGAAGCCTATAGCATGTAACACACCGTTTTCCTGCCTAGTAACATGAGTTTTGTTCTTACCAACTTCAGTTGGTTTCTTTTCTTAAAAATGTTGCGAATTTATACAGTTCATATAAAATGCAGTAATTTCATGGTATAAATTTAAGATGGTTGAAAGTGACCAGTAGCAGCTCCATCACATCTCATTCAAGACTATGGAATACAGATCAATAATAACAAACCATCAGTACTTCAAGTGCTGATGGTCATATAAAGTTGTGAAGTTCATCAATCTTAGAACAGCTCTAGTGTGAGCAAAACCCTATCTGTGAGCTGTGAAAACAGCACTTTACACATTGTAGCATTCGACTGCTATGTGTTAGCTAAAATCAACGCCCAAACACGAGCCGAACCAAGAGGATAAAATAACCCCGAAGCTAATTGCATGAGTGATATGAGAGAGGTGGGAAGAACGAAATTGTTTTATATTTCGTGTACAGGGCCATCAAAACGATGTCCACGCTAGAGTCACCAAACTGCCATGGATTGAACTTTACATTCTCAAATCAATTTTACAATGGAACTGCCCTTATAAGGGAGTAACATTTTGTAAAACTAAGAATATCTCACAGATGATCAAAATATTGCCACAAAAGCCTAGGCTGTACATAAGTGTGCAATGCCAAATTCCAATCAGTGACCTTGACTCAGCATAAATTTATTTTATTACCTTTGTTGACGAGATAGAGTATTTGGAGGGTGATGTGTCAAACTTCTGACGGCCTAAGAATGGGGATTGCCAAGGAGGTAATGACTGCATGTATGATTTCGCTAAATCAACTGGAGTACCCATGTCACAGTCATCGCGCTGCATGAGATGGCAATACATAAAGGGTAAGAAACAATTTATCCAACCACAACCAGCAGTAAGTTCGCCAATCACCAAAAACCAATAGGTATACAAAGAATAGAAGGAATATATATTTATACTCACAGAACTAAATATATCAGTATTTAATGTGCATGGCCCATTGTCTTCAGGCTTTAAGCCCAGTCCCTGCCTTTTCTCTTCCAACCATTTTTTTGCTTCCGTGACTGCTGCAGTGCATAGCTCAGGTGATGCTTGGAGTGGAGAGCCTGGAGAAAAACTACCAGGTCCCGTTCTCATACTAGAGAGTGGAACCGATTCAAGGAAATTCCGGTCACGGCTCAAGGAGCGCCATGTTCCTGTAAAGTCATGTGCAATGCCTGCATTCCTACTTGGGATTTCTTCTGGCTTTCCATACTCATGGGCTTCAGGAAAAGTAGAATCTCTAACTCTTGATTTTATTAGCTCCACCATCCTATCACATTCATCCCTGAAAAAAAGAAAAAAACACTAATTGTTCGAAGGGATAGTGCATCTGCTGAAGATATCACGAATAAATCAGGTTTTAAAATACTGATGGATCTACCCAGCATAAAAATGACAACACTTGTCAATAAATAGCATCTAGAGCAGTTACATTACATAAGGGTAAGGTAGCATAACATGTGTAATGATTTACAGTGCAAGCTTTTGTTAGCCTTGAGGTATTTAAGGGTCCCTACATACATCTACATTATCAGCTGCAAGATGAGTATGAATTTTAAAGTTTGTCCATTATAATCCATTGCACAGTATACACAACAAGGATTACAAGAACTTGACCTTAATGAATCTAAGGATGCACCATCAACAGACTTGATGAACGAGATGTCAATAGAAAGAATTATTTTAGTGCCACACTTAATTGTGGTAGGTTGTCCAGAAAAAAATGACATTATACATGTTAGTCCACATAAAAGGACAATAGCAATACGGTACCTTGAGAATGTTTCCTTCATAACCATTTGCTCAATAGCAAGCTTTGACTCGCTAAAAGGAACTATTGCTCCATGAGTGTCATGAATATCTTCATTTTCATCTGAGTGTGGACAGCATATATAGTGATGTGAGACACAATTAATACTCAGCAGTACACGAAAGGCAATGATCAGATAATACAGAGAGCAAGGTCTATTATTAAATAAATTTGTCTGTAATAAGGCGTCATAATTAATATTATGATGGTACAAGCCTAAAAGAAAGTCCAACATTACTAAGATTGTTAATCCTCCCTTCTGCTTATTGGCTAAAAAGACTGCCCAGCATTACTAAGGTGAAGACTGAGGTCACCACTTCACTTGAAAAAAATATATATAGGAGGTACGGAAATTCTACACTGAAGAATATGTAGAGAAAATCAAACAATTTCCATCCAAGTACCTGAAGCTCCCAAATTATGTTCACTCTGAAAGTTTTTTTTTTAAAAAAAAATCTGCTCCACTTATCCTGAATTTCAATGAGTAATTAGCATGGTGCCAGGTCATTGAATTCATGAATTCAATTCTGTTTCTGACACATATTGACTGATGTGATATGTACCAGATGGATTGGTGGTACTAATACTGAACTTTGGTTGATAGAAGCCATATATGCCACTTCAATGAAATCCATTTAATGTACAGTATGCACTACAGAAATATAGTAACTCGGCGTTTCATATCAATCCATGCTTGCCCCTGGCGGCACCTAGCGAAATTCTACTATACTGGAGTAAAATTCTATGCGCAATTCAGATATCCAAACCCACCCTTTAGCCAACTGTGACACCGAATTAGCTAAGATTCGAAATCTCCTAGCCTAATTTAGAGCAAGTCAAGACGAAACCCTAGGTCGCCAAGTCGAAGCAGAGCAGCAACTCGTGCATAGTACTCGAAGCTACAATAGCACAGTCAGACAACCAAGCGGCTCACTGAACTGAACCACAGAGCAAGGGAGCGAGATGAGAGTGTGGACGAGAGAAAAGACGGATAAATTACTCAAGCCGACGCCCTCTTCGTCGTCGTCGTCGTCCTCCTCCTCGTCCTCCCCCGAGCCGGTCTCCTCGGGGGAGGAGAACAGTAAAACGGAAGAAAAGACCCTCTTTGCTCCGGAGACGAAGCCGGAGAGCCAGCCGGGGCTAGTCCCCGTCGCCGCGCCCGCCTCCGCCTCCGCCGGCGACGCCGCGGCCTCCTCCGCGGAAAGGCGGCGGCGCTGGGCCCTCCCGCTGCCGGATCTATCGTCCTCGCGGTCGTCCTCCGGCGATCGCCGGCGGCGAGCGCCGAAGAGGGACGCCATGGGAGGGGCGGAGGGATGGGGAGGAGGAGCAGTGTGAGGCGACGAAGAGTTCGAAGCGGAAGCGTGAGGCGAGTTTGGACGAGGCGCCGCGAACTGCTACGGCCACTGCTTTTAGCGGGAGCGTGCCGGTGATACTGCCAGTGACAAGTGGGACCTCTGTCTTGACTCGCGTGTTCGGAGCCCACCCAGCAGAGAGGGCCGTTCGTTAGACCGTTGCCTTGTCCGGGTGACGTGGAACTAAATCGGACAAACTGTGCGGACGACGGGCTGCCTGTGAACCGCCCTTTCAACTTCCAGTCTCAAGCAGTAACCGTACACTAGAACAAGGAGTGGGATCCACTCCGTTTTATGTTAACTCGGGCCCAGGTGTCTGTCCCTTGTAGCTTATCCAGCGTGCGAGACTGGTAACCGCCGGTGTCCGGATAGACGAGCCGCTCATTCAATGACAAGTGGGCTCGGGTTTTGTAGTGGATAAGCTTGTGGCCCGCATGCATAGGCTTGTCACCTGTGGGTGAAGTGCGTCTTGACTCTTGAGTGAGGTGGGTGAAGGAATGTGTGTTTTGTCTCGTGGGAAGAGTGGGGCATCGTTTGGATTGTAAATTTTTACAACTTGGGCACGTTTTATTTGTATTTGACAAATTTTATCTGATCATGGATTAACTAGGCTTAAAAGATCTATCTCGTGATTTACAACCAAACTATGTAATTAGTTATTTTTTTACCTACATTTAATGCTCTATGTATGCGTCAAAAAATTGATGAATAGAGAGAGAGCGAAAAAATTAGAATTTGGAGGTGATCTAAACAAGGCCTGGCGGCTAGATATATTCCCTTCAGATCTGTATCGCAGTACACCGCGCATTTCAGGCTAGCCTGGTTAGAGCATCTATCCTATTTCCATTTTTAATCCTTAGTTTTAATAAGATGAGAAAAAATTCCTCTTCAATAACTCTAAATTTTTGCTCCTAAAATTTACGCAAAAAAGTATAAATAGTATGCAAAGGTTTCAGATGCAAATATACAAGAGAGAAAGAATATATAAAATTAGATAAATAATTTAAAAATAGTATATGATTCCTGATGTAAAATTGTCCTTTATATTTTAGAAGTAAATTATTAAAAATTATTGGAGATGGCCTTCTTTTCTTCTCCCAATACATTTTTAGGAGTTGAAAAACATGTACTTTTTGGAGAAAAAATTAGGATACTCTCGGAGATGCTCTTAGTTTGTCATCGATGGACGGAGTCACGGAGAGTCCGAGACCGTCTATTTCTACTGGCCTGAGTAGGTGACGTTGAGGGGGTGTTTCGGCTGCTAAAGCTTAGTCCGGATCAAATGGGATGTTTTGAGGTTAATTGGAGGAACTAAATATGAGTTAATTATAAAACTAATTGCATAAGCCGTGACTAATTTATGAGACGAATCTATTAAGCCTAATTAATCCATGATTAGCATATGTTTATTGTAGCATCACATACGCAAATCATGGACTAATTAGGCTTAATAGATTTATCACGCGAATTAGTCTTCATTTATATAATTAGTCTATATTTAATACTTCTATAATTAGTATCAAACATCCGATGTGCTAGGGACTAAATTTTAGTCATGAGGATCAAACACCCCTAAGTGTAATATAATTAAGAGGCAACAAATAAATGCCAAAATGACTTTAGGAAAATAATACTTTCATAATCCTTAGCTTAGCTTATCTAGAAATAATTAGGGCTCAATTAAGAAATATCCATAAGCCAGTCTTAACATTATACCGAAAGTCAACACACGCATGCAAACGAATCTTGATGATCCATAGTTACAATTAACGTTGGTCACATACAATCATGAAACATCACTGTCTTAGTGCCCAAAAACATTTTAGCACCAAGTCAAAATTTCCCGTTGTTCCATTTTGACTGGATATAACATAATCATAATGAGTCAATCAATAAACATTAGTAAAATTGTGCATTATTTCTTACCATATAATGGCTACATCATTACAACATTATTTAAGGGCCATAAACTCATTTTAATGTGGCATGTAACATTAATAATTAGCATGCAACAAAAAGGATTAAAACCCATAACTTTAGTAGCCAAAACATAACAATAATGATAAAGCATCTCTCAAGGCACACTTAATTTCGTAATTAGTCTTACGATTCTCCAATTACATTTTCCTTACCTTAAAATCGAAGAATTTCATTAATTCTTGTGTCATGAAAATGCAATGTCATTAAGCAATAATCATAATAGGATGCCAACCATAAAATTCTTAGTAAGAGATCACATAATCAACTTCATAGTTCTCCTCTAATATATTAGTTGGGAAACCATAATAATTTGCATCACGAAGATTAATATCATTATGGCCTTAAATAAACATAAAACAATGTGATTGAAAATCAATGTAATTCATAATGCATTGAAAAATAGTAAAGCCCAGAAAATAATGCATTCGGCCCATAAACATGAGTGGCCCATAAACATGAGTGACTCAGAAAATAATGCATTCGGCTGCTGGTTCTGCTCCAGGAGTCCAGGCAGTTGCATTTGATAACCTGAATATGCTAGGAACATACTGCATACTGTTACCAGCATAATGGAGACTATGCTAATAATCCTTGTTGTATTTACAACTTCGCTAAACCTGTCTTTGACCAAATTTGTTACACATATGCACAAAGAAGCAGGAAGTTCGGGTGCCGCCTGTCTTGTTCCTCGTCTTCGCCAGATGTGAGGACGGCGGCGGAGCACACCGCCTCCAACGGCGTGGTCTGCCCGGCTCGAAGTGAGGCTGCACTAAAAACTCGGTGAAAGCGCAGTGAATTGCTCTTAGGGTGATCCTGCTTCGGTTTGGGCGGAGGAAAGAGTGCCGCCATCGCGTCAGAGACATTGAAGTCGCCTTCTCCTTCAGCGTCAGCAGCTTTCGTGATAGGAATCCGATGGATATGGAGCGTGACTTCCGATTCCATCCTACAAATATGCAAGTAGTTTATTACCTCATATGCGAGAGGAATGATCCTACATTCCCCTGTGCTATCTCGATACATACTTAAGTTTGAGCCATGATATCTCCCTAGTGATGCTAAGTTTTCGACGCATACAAGTTTAAGCCATGGTATCTCCCTAGTGACATTAAGTTTTCTCGACATTAAATTTTCTTGACCTAGCGATGAAACATGGTGGCTTTTCAATCATCCGAAGAAAGGCAGAGGCAAATCCGGCGCACAATTAGAGCATAAGGAGAGCATTAGCTAGGACTACAACTACACTAACAACGACTTGACCAACGATACTTATTACCATACAAATAAGAACGTTAATGACTTAGCAAACAAGTATAGGATTGATTAAAATAGGGACTCACTCTTCTTTATGTGGTGGCTACACTACTTATCCCACTCTTCGTGTCATCCTACCATGACATGTGCTTGGCATCACACTTATGGTCCTAAGGGGTTGAAGGAACCCATACTTATAGTCATTAATAGGAATATCCACTTCTATGATGAATAGATTTCGTCAATGAAGGATCCAAATTCGTCATAATTTCAGTTTTATGACGAATTTATGATGAAAACTAGTTTATCATAGAAGTCACGTCACTCTTGCATATCTATGATGAATCTAGAAAATTTTCATAGAAGTGCCTTGATCTATGACGAAAAAGAGATCATCATAGAACTATTTTGGCATGCGTGGCAGGGGGCTACCACGTTGGTGGACGCTTCCGTTGGAGATGCTTTCCACGTGTATATGCTATAGCCCATGTGTACATGCTATAACCTGTTGCATTGGAGATGGTTCAGGTATGTGTCACCTTCTTATTGCACAACGTGGCCATATATGGTTCTTGCACGTTTTAGGTTCTTATTGGACCACATGTCTTTTCCCTGTTGTTCCATAGGTCAGTTTTGTACTAGCACACGTGTCGTGTTGTCGTTGGATCACGTGTTACTTCTTCATTAGACCACGTGTCGTATTTTTATTGGTCCATGTCTCTGTTTCTTATTTGACCACGCGTCACTATGTTGTTCGTCCATGTGTCGTATTTTTATACGTCCATGTAGCTTGATGCTTTCCTTCCATGTGTTGGATTTTTAATAGCCCACGTGTCGTGCCCTGGCCAATTCACATGTCATGCACTGGTTCGTCCACTTGTCGCATTTTTATTTGATCACGTGGCCTATCCTGGTTCTACCGCGTGGAGTACAATCAATTCATCATAAAAGTAATTGGAGATCGTCGCTACTGCACAGACTGACTACATAACTATTTAGCCTGGTAATCAAATAACAACAATTTACATTTCACACATCAGCAGCGAACCACTGACAAAGTATTACCACATTAAACCGGCATATGAGTCCACACATCAAATCAGCACATGAGTCCACACATCAAACCACAAATGTTCACCGCATCAAGCCGCAAGAGTTGAATACTGAGAATTCCAAAAGAGCTGAAGCGTGTGCATAGCTCATGAAGATTGTTGTACTCCTCCTATTGCTGTTTCTTGTATTCCTCAAGCTCCCTTTTAGTCTTTTCTGTTTTCCTCTTTAGTTCATCCACTTGATCGACGAGGGTAGTGAAACTTTCCTGTTCAGCAGCAAGCTGTTCCTGAAGCATTCTCTTTGTCGATGTCTCTGTTCTGGTGGAGCTTGTCTGGATACCAACATTCTTCAAAAAGGTTGTTGCCGCTTCCCTGGGAGGGGCCTTGCCCTAGTGGACACAGAGGACCTTACAAACAACATCAGCACTAGTAATTGGTTGCTGCCCATCAGCAATAGGTTCTGCATGCATAGTTTCCATAGCTTTCTATGAAATTCAATCAGTAAAACATTAGGTTACAGATAGTATAAGAGGACTTCAATTGAAAACCAAGAGATTGATTCATAACAAATAATGCATAGGTCTTCCTCAGCCTACTACTGATAGAGATTACATAAGCTTCAGTAGATTTTAGTAGATTTCCATAACACTAGGCTCCTGCTATGTTTCCTTCTTTTATGGCAATGGCTTCAATAGATTTCAAGGGAAGCAAAAGAAGACAATTGCTGCTCTTGCAGCATTGCTCGGGCCATTTTTCGTACTGGTATGGAAGTCCCTGAAGACTTCCACAACATTAACATCTTCATCAGGTGGATCATTTTCTTCTTCAAGTCCTTAATATTGTTCTGCTACATTTCTCTTGTTCTCCTTCTGTTTACATTGCACATGAGTTTCGGTTTATATTTATACAAAGGTAAGAGTAACAATAAAACACAACCATCACTTACAAAATTTTGCATTTGGACAACATAGGAGCGAGATCTTGTAGCCTGGTGGTACTTCACTTTTGCACGGTTTCGCTTGTTATTCTCAAATGTTTCCTATAGCTTCATTTGTGTTAGACTGCAGCACAAGTCAACCATAGCAAGACTAGGCAGGAAATCGATGGGTTCACACACCTTGTTCTTAGCACTAGATCAAATCTTGACAAGTTCACACCACTGTGCATCGTTCATGGATAAGACAGGAGAGGTCATATGGATCTGATTAGCAGGGACACCATTGAAGTATGTTCTCTTCAACCTGTAGCGTTCCTGTTGTACCACATACTGTATTACATTCTGGCAAGCTTTTTTTTGTTGGTGAGTGAGCACCGTTAACGCGTAGCCTTCCCTACACACAGTAGTATGAATGAAAAGTAAATCCGTTAAAGTTGCTCAAAGCAGAATTGAATGTCAAGAGGGGATACACATACATAAATTTAGCCTTTCCACAAATCTTGTGCAATAGACGGCGTCAGGCTTCTCCCCCTTGTATTCTTTACAATGCGTCAAAATTGGTACTTCCTACCTAACTACTACACCTGCCTTTGAGGCAAACTTGGTAGCTTACACTAGATCCTATGGCCTTCTGTTCCCCTCGGCAACAGAGATGCGCATCCTCGCTCCTCCTAGTGATTTGCTCATTTTGTCAAGCATAATTCCATGAGTTCAAGACCTCAGCTTCCTCGCTCTTCCCACCAATGTTACTACACAATTTTTATACATTCAGATTATTAGAAAAGTTACATGGATATCAAATAGCTAGTGCAAATTGATTGATAGACATTTGTAAGGTGATACCAACCTAGGCAACTTTCATCATTCTATGGGTAGGGGGAGACGTGAGTTTGCTGAGAGGGCTCCTCTTTAGCAGGGCTATCGTCATCTGGCCATGAGGAGTCTCTCTCAGGGCTAGGTAGGGTGCCATCTGAAATGACCTGATTTTCGCGAAGGGAAATCTACAGAGTCGAAGTGTATTATGACCGTTGTAGATCATATTACCCAAATTTTAGTCGAATACCACATCCATACAACGATAATATCAGAGTACAAATAGTGCGGAATTACATAAATTATTACATCGCCGCATTGGCGGAATCAAAAGTAGCATTCATTCAGAACAGCTTGAAGACAAGATCGCCAAACTCGAGCGTAGGAACGGACCCCTCAGCCGTCAAACTCCTCAGAGCTATACTCCTCAGCAGAACCTATGTGCCAAAATTTATCAGTACGATTCGTACTGACCACTCCCACCCTATGAGCATTGCTTTGTGGAAATTGGATGCAAGTTGGATATAATCGAAAGGGACCTATAAGGCTGGGGTTCCTATGCTTTAGCATATCAAGTATATAATAACAGTTGGTCAAGTTTTAACACCAATCCCACACCCATTCCACCCCATTCCCGTCCAGAGCCAGGTTTCGATCTAGTGATCGATATACCACCATCCCCACATTATCACCACATCACCACCATACCATCGCTCAGTCGATAGGCCAACTCCCTCTCGGCACTGTCTCATGGGGCGTAGCCCCTGGCTACGACCGACACTCTCTCACGGGGGAGGAAGAGAAGGACTCATCTCACTATCTAGTTTAAGCGAAACCCAGGAAAGGTCCATAGCCGATAAGTCGGCATATGTATCGATCGATCAACTATACACTCTGCAGAGGTTTTACATAACCACAAGATCTGCCTTCCTCGCTGACCGTCGTCAACTGGGATGATTTCGGCCGCTTCCTAGCCTAGGATAATGCCACTCTACCATTCAGCCCTGGTACACCCCAAGTCTAGTCTGGGGTGGCTGAAACTGTGAGTCATGAGCCAGGTCCACAAGGTCTCCATGAAGTCTCAGAAGGGTGTGGGGGGGGGGGAATCCTCCGCGCCCCGTACCTCCCTCGCACTGTCCGCTATCAACCTAGCAGTAGTGGCAATATCCTACCAAGTAGTCTAGCCGTCCCGCACCATATAGGGCTAGTGGTACGTAAGGCTTCCCGGTGAATCTAAGTACTAGTAAGTCCTTAGGGGTGACCAAGACAGAATGTCTTCATTAGGGTTTCCATTTACTGTGCCACCACAACACCTCCACCCTGGGCTCCTCCCATCACAGGTTCACACCCAGGGCCACCTCATATTCCATTTACCCCCCACAGGTATCCATTCCAGGGGTGCCCAGGTAGCATCCCACGGCAAGACTTGCCCCAGGCTCGTCGTATACTCCAACTTGGTCGACACAACCCTCACCCTCCACGCACCCAAGTCACACACACAACACTCTCCCAGTAGTCCAGATAATATAAGTTTCCACCACGCATCAATACGATATATATAAGTGTAGTAGAAATAATAAGCAGTGAAATATAGCAGCACGCGTGTGACTTAGCCTAACAGCAGGGTGAGCAGGGGTAAGGTTGCGTCAAGGTAAAGGCCATCAAGAAAGTATACTACCATGCAAGTCCTATCATAGAGTGTGATAAGGTAAAGCAATAACAACTCTATATTAGCCATGCGTAATAGGTGCTACGAGATTGGGTGGGATGTGGCACCTTCAATGTAGTCATCTCCGTACTCCTCATGGTACTCTCGGTCCTCGTCCGTCTGGTTCTCCTCCGAGTCTGCAATCGATCGCATTATAGTCGCGTTAGCGACGTCTATAGAATAGCACAAAGAAGCAATGAAAATTCAAAAGAGCCAAATGCACTCAAACATGGGTTCATTGCGTAGAGCTCGATTTTAGATGAATTTTGGTCCTGGTCTTGTATTTTTCTGAGTTCGTATGAATTAGTTATGAATTTCCAAAGTTTAAATCATTTCTAAAAATAATAAAGGTTGATTAATTCAGAGCTGACACGTGTCACACTATGATGGGTTCACGTGGCATGTAGGGACTTGGAGTGGTGTATCAGCTAGTGATCGCCGAGGTGGTCGGTGAGATCACTGAGGTGGTCGGAGAGGTCACTGAGGTGGTCAGAGAGATCGCCGAGGTGGTTGGAGAGATCGTCGAGGTGGTCGGAGAGGTCACTGAGGTGGTCGGAGAGATCGCCGAGGTGGTCGGTGAGATCGCTGAGGTGGTCGGAGAAATCGCCGAAGTCGTCGGAGTGGTCGCTGAGGTCTCCAACGCAGGCGTGGTCTCATCTTCGGCATGACATCATCAGAGCTAAACCACGGCTGACCGGTGGGTCCCGCTGACATCAGCATGACGTCATCATCTCGGTTGGTCACTAACAGGTGGGTCCAGGGTCAAACGGTGACTGACAGGTGAGGCGCGGTTCATGGTGAACCTTCCTGCATTGGTCCATAGACCGCAGAGCCGGTCTATGAAGGACTTGGTCCACTTACTCCTTCCCAGGGTTCGATTCACGTGCACCAAGTGCACGGACGTGTGGCCGGCGAGGGGAAAATCCCCATCTTCTTCCCCGACGTGCTCCCGCCAGTGGTGAGCTCACCAGCGAGCCCCTCCAGCGGCGTGGGTGTGCAATTAAGGTGGGCAAAAGCTTGGCCTTGCCATGGTGGGTGCCCCGGTGAAGTTAACGTGGTGGCCGGGCGGCTCCAGTTGGCTAGCCGCGGTGGCGACAGTCCTCGTACACCAGCGAGCGGTGGTGTGGTGGCTGTGGCGGCGGTACCGGAGATTGGTGGTGCGCATGAGCTCCCCGACGCTGCTATGGCCATGGCGAGCAGGTCGAAGGGGCTTCGGGAGCTCTCAACGCCTTCGGCCACGGTGGCGGGGGCAAAGCAGAGGCGGTGGCGCTCCGACGAGGTGCGGTGCGGCAACGCAGGGCTCCGGTGGGCTTCATCCTTGGCTAAGGTGAGCGCGGTATGTCTCTCGTCATGGCGGAGCTAGTCGGGGTGTCAACATCGCCTTTACCACGACGTAGAAGACGCGGTGGTCTCGCCATGGTTGTGCTCTCAGCCATGGCGTGCAGGGTGGTCGTGCCGGTGTTCCCGAGCCGCTAGGGGTCGGTGAGGCCAGGCCTTGGGCTTGTGCGTGTGCGGTGCGTGTGCAGCATGTCCAGGAGCGGGAATGCTCCGCCTCTGCGCCCCCTAGGTGTGGGAACACGGTGGCATTCATGGCGAGTACGGCTAGCGCGGTGAGCGGCGAACGACATGGCTCACCGTAGGGTCTCGTGGTGGTAGGATGGCGGTGCAGTGGCGAGGCGAGGCCATGATGAGGCGATGCAGTGCCGTGCCCAGCAGCTACGTCGCTATAGCTGATCGAGGCGGCGCTCCTAGCTCCAGCGAGGTCTGGTTCCGCAACGGCTTACTTCTCCTCCTTGCTTCTTCCTCCTCCCTCTCTCTCTCTCGGCTTGACGCGGTGTGGTGCTGTGCCACCAGCGGCGGCGGCAAACGGGCTGAGGGTTAGGGCTCGCGGGCGTTGGCTTTTATAGCTGAGCTCCAAGGGCTCCAATGGTGGACGGTGATCGTGCGGTGGTGATGCGTGCGGCGCATCTGACGGCCCGCGTGTGGTAGCGTAGGCGCGGCGCAAGGGGAAATAGGGTCATGCTTCTTGCGTGACCCCCTGGTCCGCGCCTGCCACGCTGGTCAGCACCTGGTCACGCGGGGAGAACGCATGGGCAAGGGGTAGATGACTCTACTGTGCTGACAAGCGATGTCGGGTCGTTAGGCGCTTGGCGTGTTGTGGCTGCATGTGGCGCGTGATGGCTGACGAGCGGGCCTGGCTTGTCAGCGGCTATGCGCGTGCGGGCGGCGATGCTGGGCCGGCTTTGTGGGCTACATGCGTGAAAGGGCAGGCGAGGCTTGGCTGGGCTAGCTAGGCCGGTCGAGGCAGGCTAGGCTGAGCTGCTGCCTCCCTCTTCTTTCCTTTCTCTTTTATTTCTTTTGCTCGATTCAAATTTAGTTAGAGTTTAAACTTGAGCTTCGAGTCATGTAGTGGGTCCCACAAGGTGTTTCAAATGGTGGTCAAAATACATCCCATATATTAGGGATTATTGGCTATTTTTGTTATACAAAAATAATTGAAGTTTTTATATAGGGGTGTTTTATTCTTCCAACAAATAATTCATTATTTAGGGTTTATCATAAATATTAAGTAAGTTAGTTAAACATCACATAAGGCAAAAGAATCCAAATCATAAGTGGAATTAAGGATGCATGCATGATTTATTTATTTAGGAATTTAATTACACATGTAGCATAAAACCAAGCTATGCTTATGATTTTAACCTAGTTGGGTCATATCTAATCCAAAACTAGGGTTTGGCTTCTACATGTGTCACTCAACATCACATAGGGTTTAAACAAAAATTTTGTAGTTGTGATTTTTGGTGTGTGGATTTTTGGGTTGTTACAGTCCTACCCCCTTAATAGAATCTCATCCTCAAGATTAAAGCGTAACGTACCCTTCGAAGAGATAAGGATATTATAGCCGGAGGTCAGACTCTTTCTCCCATGTTGCTTCTCTCTCAGTGTGATTGCTCCATTGGACCTTGCACATAAGAATAGTTTTGCTTCGGGTTTCTTTGGTGTCTCTACCCAGAATTCTGATAGGATGCTCTTTATACTCGAGAGTGTTCTGAATGTCAAGTGTATCAGTCGGGATCACTTCATCGGGCACTCTCAAACACTTGCATAGCTGGGATACATGAAACATGAGATGTACACCCACCAATTCCTTAGGTAGCTCAAGTTTGTAGGCGAGCTTTCCAATCCTCTTGCAAATCTTGTATGGGCCAACAAATCTAGGGGCAAGCTTTCCTTTCACATGGAATCTGACAGTTCCACGTAGCGGGGATACCTTGAGATAGACGAAATCTCCCACATTGTACTCAAGTTCTCTTCTTCTTCTGTCAGCATAGCTCTTGTATCGACTTTGAGCAATTCTCAAATTCTTCTTCGGCATCTTGAATCTTAGCGGAATCAAAGAATGATCTTTCTCCCGGTTGGGACCACATCAAAGGTGTCTTACAAGGTCTGCCATATAGAGCTTCAAACGGCAACATCTTGATGCTGGTTTGGTAGCTGTTGTTGTAAGAGAACTCTGCATAGGGTAGGCATTTCTCCCAATCAGAGCCATAATTCAGTACACTAGCGCAGAGCATGTCTTCTAAGATCTGATTTACTCGTTCAGTTTATCCATCTGTCTGTGGGTGGTAAGCGGTACTGAAATCAAGTTTGGTTTCGATGGATTTGTGTAGAGCTTCCCAGAATCGGGACATAAACTGAGGACCATGATCAGATACAATATTAGAGGGAGCTCATGCAGTCTGAGGATATGCTCAACATATAGATCTGCTAGCTTTTCGGCATTGGTCTTGGTTTTAACGGGTACAAAGTGAGCAACCTTGGTCAAACGATCAACAATCACCCAAATGGAATCATTGCCTTTCTATGAACGGGGCAATCCAACTATGAAATCCATGGATATGCTCTCCTATTTCCACTCGGGAACGTCAAGAGGCTTCAGCAATCCTACAGGCCTTTGATGTTCAGCCTTGACTCTATTACAGGTGTCACATCGTGCCAGATGTCCCGCAATGTCTGTCTTCATGCCTTTCCACCAAAAGTGTTTCTTTAAGTCTTGATACATCTTTGAACCTCCAGGGTGAATACAGTACTTAGAATCATGAGCTTCTGACATAATTTCCTCTCGTAGTGCTGGATCAGAAGATACACAGATTCTATCCTTGAACTAGATGGTTCCTTGTTCATCTTCATGGTGGTTGGTCTTGTAGACTAGTTTCATCAGACCACGGAGATATTCGATCTCTTCATAATTTTTCTGAGCTTAACGGATGCGATCTGTGAGATCATACTGTATGCGGAGCTCATTCAACAAGCCATACAGTAGTATCTCAAGTTGGAAATCATCAATCTCTTCCTTGAGTTCAGGTGGTACGGATTCTGTGATCAAAGTATGACAGTAACTCTTGCGACTGAGAGCATCTATGACTACATTAGCTTTTTCTGGATGATAGTGAATTTCTAGGTCATAGTCCTTGATCAATTCTAGCCATCGGCGTTGCCTCATATTCAGATCTCCCTGAGTGAAAAAGTACTTCAAGCTCTTGTGATCAGTATAGATATCACACTTGTTGCCTATCAAGTAGTGTCTCTAGATCTTCAATGCATGTACAACTGCTGCTAACTCAAGATCATGAGTGGGGTAACGGTTCTCGTGTTCTTTCAACTATCGAGAAGCATAAGCTATCACTCTTCCACCTTTCATCAATACACAGCCAAGTCCTTGATGGGATGCATCACAATAGACCATGAAATCTTTACTGATATCAGGCAATGCTAGCACAAGAGTTGTGGTAAGCTTCTGTTTCAATTCCTGGAAGCTTTGCTCGCACTCGGGCGTCCATTCAAACTCCTTAGTCTTCTTCAGAAGGTTGGTCATTGGACGGGCTATCTTGGAAAAGTTTTCAATGAATCGGCGATAATATCTAGCCAATCCCAAGAAACTTCTGACTTTGGCCACGTTATGAGGTTGATCCCACTCTTTGATAGCTTCAATCTTAGCTAGGTCAACTGCAACACCTTCAGCTGATAGTACATGGCCTAGGAAGGCAACTTTCTGTAGCCAAAATTCGCATTTGCTGAACTTTGCGTAGAGCTGATGTTGGGCTAATTTCTCAAGCATAGTTCTCAGATGATGCTCATGCTCTTCAGCGGTGGGTGAATAGACAAGGATGTCATTAATGAATACTACCACGAACTTATCCAGTTCATCCATGAAAACCTTATTCATCATGTTCATGAAGTATGCGGGAGCATTCGTGAGTCCAAAGGACACCACAGTGAACTCAAACTGCCCATACCTAGTCACGAAAGCTGTCTTCGGAATATCACTCTCTCAAATCTTCATCTGATGATAGCCAGATCTGAGATCAATCTTGGAGAAATACTTGGCACCTCGAAGCTGATCAAGCAAATCATCGATTCTTGGCAGAGGGTACTTGTTCTTGATGGTGACTGCGTTCAAGTTCCGGTAATCAATGCACATTCTCATTGAGCCATCATTCTTTTTAACAAACAGAACATGGGATCCCTAGGGTGAAGCACTGGGTCTGATATATCCCTTCGAGATGAGCTCATCAAGCTATTTCTTGAGCTCGGCTAGTTCATCAACTGACATGCGATAGGGTCTCCTGGCAATGGGTCCTGTTCCCGGCAAAAGATCAATGATGAACTCTACATCACGGTCTGGTGGCATACCCGGTAATTCTTTAGGGAATACATCGGGATAGTCTATGACCACAGGCACATCATGAACTATCCTCTTCTCCTTCTATGATTCTGAACTCGCTTTAAGGGCACATAGGATAGAGGTGGACTTTCCGGACTGAGGTTTACATCTAATAACTTGGCCTGATGGGTGGGTCACTTGGACGTATCTAGGTGAACATGATATGATACCTCGGTGAATGGTTAGCCAATCCATACCTAAGATGATATCTAGGCTCGTGGAAGGTAATAGGGTTAGGTCGGCTTCAAAGATAAGACCCTCAATGGTAAGACTTACTCCCTTACAAATGTGGGTGCACTTTAGGTCTCCTAAAGGTGAGCTGGTGATGATAGGCTTTTCACGTGGGGTTACTGATAGGTCATGGTCTCGTGCAAACTTGGATGATATGTAAGAACAAGTTGCTCCAGAGTCAAATAGAACTAATACAGTATTGCCATTAACTAAAAACATACCGTACACAACGTCAGGGGCAGCCTATGCTTCCTCGGTGTCCAGATGGTTGAGACGTCCACGAGTAGCAGATCCCTTGAACTGAGACTTCTGAGCGGCTGAGTTCTGAGGGCACTCAGCGGCTTTGTGACCCGGTTGGCCACAAGCAAAGTAGGTGAAAGGCGCACCGCCTATTGGGGTTGGCACGGGTGCCTTCTAGTTTCTAGTGCTTGGTGCGGAGCAGTTCTGTGCTGGGCGTTCATTCACAGAGCGGGAACGGTTGAAATAGTCCTGAGTGTTGCGGTCCTAAGCATAACGGTCTCGGGTGTAACGATCCTGAGCAGGGTGGGAGTATTTGGTGGTGTAGCCTCTGCCACCCCTACTCAATCCAGGGTTGTCATCCCTGTTGTGGCGAGAGCGTTCCCTGGATGGTGCATCCCTGCGGAACCTCTTGCGATCACAACCACGGAAGGACTCCTCAGGCTTATGCTTCCTCTCCCTGTACTCCTCTCCAGCTTCAGCACGGTCCTTCTCAATCTAGATGCAGCGATCCACCAGAGCACGCAGTGTGCTACTCTCAATACTGCCAAACTTCAGCTTGATGTGCGGGTTAAGTCCCTTGCGGTAATAGTACAGCTTCTCCTTCTTAGAGTTCACAACATAGGAAGGTGCATAGCGTAGAAGGTTGGTGAAACGAGTAGTGTACTCAGTCACCCTATCCTTTCCCATCTTGATGTTGCGGAACTCCTCGGCTTTGGCCTCCATGATACCCTTGGGAATGTGATACTCAGTGAATGCTTCAGCGAACTCATCCCATGAGATGTTGGCAGGGTCCTCATGGGAATCACTGAAACTGTCCCACCAGGCGCATGCTGCACCTGTGAGCTGGTGTGTGGCAGCTCCAACACACTCATCGTCGGTGAAGGTGGTGAGGTCGAGCTTCTTTTCCACCTCCTTGAGCCAGTCATCGGCTACAAGTGGGTCAGGGTCGGTGCCATCATAGGTAGGTGGCCTCAGCTTCAAAAATCCCTCCAACTTCCTTTGGAAGTCATTTTGCTGACCTCCATGGCGATGGTTTGTTCTATCTACAAGAGCTGCAAGAAGCTGGGTCTGTTGCGCCATCACTTCTGCTAGGTTCGGTGGTGGTGGTGGCGAAATGTTCTCCTCAACAGTCGATGGGGTATTCTCCAGGTTGAAGGGTATCCCTCCACGTCCACGGCCACAGCCACAGCCACAGTTGTTGCCACCACACCCCTCATTTGGTTCGACTGGTTCAGGGGTGGGCGCACATCTACGGTTCATTAGGCGAGCGGATCGGCGGTTCTGCATCTGCAACACGGATCGTAGGAATTTTAGTGTTTGTGACAAAAGTGCTTATAATTCAGTATGTTTACATGATTTTGACGATTTAAGAAAAACATTTATTCTATCCAACACTCATTACAAAGAAGCAATAAGATCCATAAGATGCAATAAGATCCAAAACATTCATTACATGGGTTTTATTACATAGCATCATCTCCAGTAGCTACACTTGAAGACTCACGAGAATCATACTACGCATAGTGTCTCATATTACATCTCATAAGGGGTACATCATGGGGTACAACTTATGGAAGCCACTGACATGACTCATGACCACACAGGGTCATCTACTCTAACTCGTACACCGTAGCTGGGATACGACTGTTCTCGATCTCGATCTCCTCGTCAGACTTGTGAAGTCGGGACACGTACTTCAAGGCCTCGGCAAGCTCTTCAGTAGGCTTGGCTCTGGGTAGGGTAGGGTAGGTGTCTAGGTTGAGGCGAGTCAGGGCTAACTCAAACTCCTCTATCCTAGGCTTTGTCTTGCTGCAAATCTCCTTGGGTAGCTGATCCCACATACCCTTCATCTCCCTGAGGCGCTTCTTGTCAGACTTCTGCCAAGCCTGCCAAGTCCTCTCACACTTGTCCTATAGGTACTCGTTCTGCCTGAGTGCCTCGATCAGGTGACCCTGGTTACAAACGGTCTTCTTCCTAAACTCCTCTAGCTTCTGAGTCATGGTCTTGTTCTGAGATTGGATTTTCAGCATATCAATCCCCTTGGACCTCTCTCTATCTCCTCTGTGGTTGAACTCGGCCTTCTTATCATCCAACTTTCTCTGCAACTCCAAGACCTTGCTATCGAGGTAGCAGTTCCTGTTGCCTAGGTTGGTGGCTTTGTCCTGTAAGTCAGCGACCTCGGCTCTGTGGACTTCTTCATGACTGTTGAGCTCGTCCTGTAGCTTAGCAACTGTCTCAAGTAGACTAGCTCGCTCCTGTGCTCCTTGCGAGTCTCGCTCTTGGTACTCTCATAGAAGGGCCCGGTCCTGATGTCTCCTCTGCTCAAGCTGGGTCACGTACTTGTCCTGCTCTAGTAGGTGGATAGCCGAGACGCGAAGGCATCTATCCTCCTCGGCAAAGAAAACCCTGTCGGCTGCGAAACTCTGCTCACTAGGGGAAAGGCTGAGGTTGAGGGCCTAGGGAAGTAGACAGAACTCTGTCGTCTTCAAGTGCTCGTAGTGGTCCCTCATCACTCTGCGAAGTGCCTTGTGTGAGACAGCTCGCAGTCCCTCCTCAACGTGTCCTCTATAGTCAACTCAGTGAAAGCTGGGACAGAAGGTAACATAGTGCTAGCTAGGAACTCGACTGAGGTGACAATCGGTCCTTCGATTCCTCCTTCCTGAGCTGACTTCCCGGTGCAGGCGACCTTAACAAGCTCGTCAGGGACTCGTAATGGACGAGAACTCGGTGGAGGGTCTGTGCAAAACCCTCGAGCTCACATAGGTCGAAGGTAAGCTTAGCGTAGTCTAGAGGTAGCGGTCCTAGAGGCGGCCATTCGACGTTCGTTGCCATCTATATGTTTTAAGGAAACAGGTGTTAGCAGGTCAATAAATAGATAAGCCTTGCATAAAAGTAAATACAGGATAGGTATATAACCAAAAGAAGGGTTGTTCACGTCCTATTCTATCATCCATTTCTGAGGGTTTCGTCCTAGGGTCAAGTATGGCTCTGATACCAACTGAAACGACCTGATTTCCACGAAGGGAAATCCACAGAGTTGAAGTGTATTATGACCGTTGTAGATCATATTACCCAAATTCCAGTCGAATATCAGAGTACAAATAGTGCGGAATTACATAAATTATTACATCGCCGCATTGGCGGAATCAAAAGTAGCATTCATTCAGAACAGCTTGAAGACAAGATCACCAAACTTGAGCGTAGGAGCAAACCCCTCAACCGTCAAACTCCTCAGAGCTATACTCCTCAGCAGAACATGTGTGCCAAAATTTATCAGTACGATTCATACTGGCCACTCCCACCCTATGAGCATTGCTTTGTGGAAATTGGATGCAAGTTGGATATAATCGAAAGGGGCCTATAAGGCTGGGGTTTCCTATGCTTTAGCATATCAAGTATATAATAACAGTTGGTCAAGTTTTAACACCAATCCCACACCCATTCCACCCCATTCCTGTCCAGAGCCAGGTTTCGATCCAGTGATCGATATACCACCATCCCCACATTATCACCACATCACCACCATACCATCGCTCAGTCGACAGGCCAACTCCCTCTCGGCACTGTCTCATGGGACGTAGCCCCTGGCTACGACCGACACTCTCTCACGGGGGAGGAAGAGAATGACTCATCTCACTATCTAGTTTAAGCGAAACCATGAAAGATCCATAGCCGACAAGTCGGCATATGTATCGATCGATCAACCATATACTCTGCAGAGGTTTTACATAACCATAAGATCCGCCTTCCTTGCTGACCGTCGTCAACTGGGCTGATTCCATCCGCTTGCTAGCCTAGGATAATGCCACTCTACCATTCAGCCCTGGTACACCCCAAGTCTAGTATGGAGTGGCTGAAACTGTGAGTCATGAGCCGGGTCCACAAGGTCTCCATGAAGTCTCGGAAGGGTGTGGGGGGGAAATCCTCTGCGCCCCGTACCTCCCTCGCACTGTCCGCTATCAACCTAGCAGTAGTGGCAATATCCTACCAAGTAGTCTGGCCTTCCCGCACCATATAGGGCGAGTGGTACGTAAGGCTTCCCGGTGAATCTGAGTACTAGTAAGTCCTTAGGGGTGACCAAGCCAGAATGCCTTCAACAAGGTTTCCATTTACCGTGCCACCACAGCACCTCCACCCCGGGCTCCTCCCATCACAGGTTCACACCCAGGGCCACCTCATATTCCATTTACCCCCCACAGGTATCCATTCTAGGGGTGCCCAGGTAGCATCCCATGGCAAGACTTGCCCCAGGCTCGTCGTATACTCCAACTTGGTCGACACAACCCTCACTCTCCACGCACCCAAGTCACACACGCAGCACTCTCCCCGTAGTCCAGATAATATAAGTTTCCACCACGCATCAATACGGTATATATAAGTGTAGTAGAAATAATAAGCAGTGAAATATAGCAGCACGCGTGTGACTTAGCCTAACAGCAGGGTGAGCAAGGGTAAGGTTGCGTCAAGGTAAAGGCCATCAAGAAAGTATACTACCATGCAAGTCCTATCATAGAGTGTGATAAGGTAAAGCAATAGCAGCTCTATATTAGCCATGCATAATAGGTGCTACGAGATTGGGTGGGATGTGGCACCTTCAGTGTAGTCGTCTTCATACTCCTCATGGTACTCTCGGTCCTCGTCCGTCTGGTTCTCCTCCGAGTCTGCAATCGATCGCATTATAGTCGCGTTAGCGACGTCTATAGAATAACACAAAGAAGCAATGAAAGTTCAAAAGAGCCAAATGCACTCAAACATGGGTTCATTGCGTAGAGCTCGATTTTAGATGAATTTTGGTCCTGGTCTTGTATTTTTCTGAGTTCGTATGAATTAGTTATGAATTTCCGAAGTTTAAATCATTTCTAAAAATAATAAAGGCTGATTAATTCAGAACTAACACGTGTCACACTGTGACGGGTTCATGTGGCATGTAGGGACTTGGAGTGGTGTATCCGCTGGTGAGGTGGTCGGAGAGGTCGCCGAGGTGGTCGGAAAGATCGCCGAGGTGGTCGGTGAGATCGCTAAGGTGGTCGGAGAGATCGCTGAGGTGGTCGGAGAGATCACTGAGGTGGCCGGAGAGATCGCTGAGGTGGTTGGAGGGATCGCTGAAGTCGTCGGAGTGGTCGCCGAGGTCCCCGACGCTGGTGTGGTCTCATCTTCAGCATGACGTCATCAGAGCTAAACCGCGGCTGACAGGTGGGTCCCGCTGATGTCAGCATGACGTCATCATCTTGGTTAGTCACTGACAGGTGGGTCCGGGGTCAAACGGTGACTTACAGGTGAGGCGCGGTTCATGGTGAACCCGCCTGTGATGGTCCATAGACCGCAGAGCGGTCTATGAAGGACTTGGTCCACTTACTCCTTCCTAAGGTTCGATTCATGTGCACAAAGTGCACGGACGTGTGGCCGGGGAGGGGAAAATCCCCATCTTCTTCCCCGGCGTGCTCTCGCCAGTTGTGAGCTCACCAGCGAGCCCCTTCAACGGCATGGGTGTGCAATTAAGGTGGGCAAAAGCTTGGCCTTTCCATGGCGGGTGCCCCGGTGAAGTTAACGTGGTGGCCGGGTGGCTCCAGTTGGCTGGCCGAGGTGGCGGCGGTCCTCGTACACTAACGAGCAGTGGTGTGGTGGCTGTGGCGGCGATACCAGAGAATGGTGGTGCGCACAAGCTCCCCAACGCTGCTATGGCCATGGCGAGCAGGTCAAAGGGGCTCCGGGAGCTCTCAATGCCTCTGGCCACGGTGGCGGGGGCAAAGCGGAGGCGGTGGCGCTCTGACGAGGTGCGGCGCGGCAACGCAGGGCTCCGGTGGGCTTCATCCTTGGCAACGCAGGGCTTCTCTCATCATGGTGGAGCCAGTCGGGGTGTCAACGTCGCCTTTACTATGACATAGAAGACGCGGTGGTCTCGCCATGGTTGTGCTCTCGGCCATGGCGTGCAGGGTGGTCGTGCCGGTGTTCCCAAGCCGCTAGGGGTCGGTGAGGCTAGGCCTTGGGCTTGTGCGCGTGCGGTACATGTGCAGCGTGTCCAGGATAGGGAATGCTCCGCCTCTATGTCCCCTAGGTGCGGGAATGCAGTGGCGTTCAAGGCGAGTACGGCTAGCGCGGTGAGCGACGAACGACGTGGCTCATCGTAGGGCTCATGACGGTAGGATGGTGGTGCGGTGGTGAGGCGAGGCCGTGATGAGGCGATGCAGTGCCGTGCCGAGCAGCTACGTCGCTGTAGCTGATTGGGGCGGTGCTCCTAGCTCCAACGAGGTCCGGTTCCACAGCGGCTTCCTTCTCCTCCTTGCTTCTTCCTCCTTCCTCTCTCTCGGCTTGACGCGGTGTGGTGCTGTGCCACCAGCGGCGGCGGCGAATGGGCTGAGGGTTAGGACTCGCGGGCGTTGGCTTTTATAGCCAAGCTCTAAGGGCTCCAATGGTGGACGGCGATCGGGCGGTGGTGATGCGTGCGGCGCATCCGACGGCCCACGTGTGGTTGCGTAGGCGCGGCGCAAGGGGAAACAGGGTCATGCTTCTTGCGTGACCCCCTGGTCCACGCCTACCACGCTGGTCGGCCCCCGGTCGTGTGGGGAGAACGCGTGGGCGAGGGGTAGAAGACGCTACTGTGCTGACAAGCGGGGTCGGGTCATCAAGCGCTTGGCGCGTTGTGGCTGCGTGCGGTGCGTGATGGCTGACGAGTGGGCCCATCTTGTCAGCGGCTGTGCGCGTGCGGGCGGCGACGCTGGGCTGGCTTCGTGGGCTACTCGCGTGAAAGGGCAGGTGAGGCTTGGCTGGGCTAGCTGGGCCGGTCGAGGTAGGCTGGGCTGAGCTGCTGCCTCCCTATTCTTTCCTTTCTCTTTTATTTCTTTTGCTCGATTCAAATTTAGTTAGAGTTTAAACTTGAGCTTCAAGTCATGTAGTGGGTCCCACAAGGTGTTTCAAATGGTGGTCAAAATACATCCCATATATTAGGGATTATTGGCTATTTTTGTTATACAAAAATAGTTGAAGTTTTTATATAGGGATGTTTTATTCTTCCAACAAATAATTCATTATTTAGGGTTTATCATAAATATTAAGTAAGTTAGTTAAACATCACATAAGGTAAAAGAATCCAAATCACAAGTGGAATTAAGGATGCATGCATGATTTATTTATTTAGGAATTTAACTACACATGTGGCATAAAACCAAGCTATGCTTATGATTTTAACCTAGTTGGGTCATATCTAATCCAAAACTAGGGTTTGGCTTCTACATGTGTCACTCAACATCACATAGGGTTTAAACAAAAAATTTGTAGTTGTGATTTTTGGTGTGTGGATTTTTGGGTTGTTACAGCATCCTGACCAGTGTCTCTAGTCAATTGATTAACTTGGAATTGATACCTGGGTCCGGGTGTCGGTCATGATGGAGAATTATGTTCACCTACTGCTGCTACCTCCACCCTTTTACCAGTGGAAGACCTCCGAGTACAAAATCCATGAGCAACCTCTTCTGGTGGTGTTGACCTCACTCGCTTGGAGAGCCTTCGCCTAGGACTCATGGCAGCGCTGCCTTTTGTCCTACTGGCAAAGCCTCCTCTATGGCTTCTTTGACCCAGACACTAAAATTAGAGATACAAACTTAAGCAGCAAGCATGTACAAATTCCATTGATATCCAAACAATAAAGCATTGCATGGCTACCTACACCCCCCACGGTCCCCCTTCCCTTCCGAACTAAATACAAGATAGAACAAGCACCTCATCAATTGATAGGGGCACTGGGTCATCTTCTAAATCTAAATCTATTTCATCTGTATCATCAAATCCCTCAACTACCTCCCCTAGTTCAGGGATATAATCCAAATCTTCACCATGTCTACCCTTTGTGCTTGACTTTTTTGCCTTTGGAGACATAGGTTTTGGGCCCACATGTCGTATTTCAAGTTCTTCCATCTTTCTATGAATCTTTGCGATTTATGCATCCCGTGCTCGTTCATAAACAGTTAGTGGCTGTTCATCTAGATTACAAAGGCATTTATTAACTAAAGCTTCTACGGAATGTCAACATAACAGAGCAAGAGTGTGTAGATAGGCGCCTAACTAGTAACTATAACTCATACGGAAGTCATTAATCCAATAAACATATGTCAGCTACACTCAACTATATGAAATATGTAACCCCATAGCTATCTACACATCCTTGGTTCAGCCACTACAGTAGAGCACACATCATAAAAGGAATTTGGGTACCTCTTCCTCTGTGTTCCCTGGCTTTGCTTTGTCGTCGGCACCGCCGTCCTGTCGTCGCGGTCGCAGAGCTGGTGCAGCCAGCGTTGACGAAGACTAGGGATCAGATCCGGTTGATCCTGATTGGTGTCGAGCTAGGTAGGTGATTCAGATCCGGCTTGTACCGTCATCGAGACGGTCCTTCCGCCATCAGCTGATCGACCTGCTATCGATGAATCGAAGAGGATCTGGCTCTAGCTAGGGTTTGGAAATGTATGATAGAGGGTGCGGCTGGAGAGTGGAGAGGGAGTTGAGCTGCTGTTCTAATGGCGCCTAGGGTTTGGAGAGAGGTGGCAGAGGGGGCGGCTGGAGAGTGGAAAGGGAGGCCATGGGACTAGGATTTGGTGCTGGAGGATAGATGGTGCAGCTGAAGAACGGAGATGGAGGCGGAGACGGTGACTCTTAGCGCTTTTATGTGGTCATCACATTACCACAAATGCCCTTGTTTGAAATTGATGGCGTGGTGTCGGTGTTTCTAGTAAACATCAACGAGTAAATTTCTAATATTGCGCGTCTGGCTCGGATGATGTGATAAGAGGACACGAGGTTTATACTAGCTCATTTGGAATGTCCCTACATCCAATTCGTTGCTGCTGCTCGTGTTACTAGCACTAAAAAGTTCATAGTAGGGGTTACAAACAGGTGAGAGAGGGACAAGTCCCAAGTCTCTAGTGGAAAGAACGAATGGGTGCCGAGAGCTCGGTCGCTGCACGGCTGTGTGTTCGAGGTTTGATGCTAGTGGTCTTGATATGATGCGGTGCGATCCGTTCTCGTGTCCCTTAATGGGACGCCCTGCTTTGCCTTTTATAGGCCAAGGGAAAGCATGGGTTACAATGGGAGAAAAGAGGAGAATGAGAGGCAGAGGAAGTCCTTCAGGGTCACTGGGCCTTTCTTTTCCTTTGTGCGGGCCCCGCTGACATGGCAGGTGGTGGTAGGGACAGCTCCACGCCAGGCGCCTATCCACCGATGCTGGCATGCCCTGGCATTGTCAGCGAGCGGTAATGTCCCACTCTGCCCTGGCGTGCGGCGCGGTGAACCAGTGTGCTAATCAATGGCCATACAGGGAGTAGACAGCATAGTGACCACATGTCCGTCACTATGGGCGATGTGAGTTCCCTAGAATGACATGTCATGGGGACGGGTCATGTTGAGATGTGACCGCTCCCTGCACGATGCCAGAAGTTTGACCTTGGGTTGTACTATCTGGCCCATAGTGGTTGGCGGCGGCGTGAGCTTCCGTTTGGAGCCGTACCTAAGGGATCAGGCGAGCTAGAGCCCACCCTCAGATGTCGGGCAAGGCAGAACCCACCCTCAGAGGTTGGGCAAGGCAGAGACCACGACCTCAGTGCCGGGCGAGGCGGAGCCCATCCCCAGAGGTTGGGCAAGGCGGATCGCACCACCTTGGGGTTGGGTGAGGCGGAGCCCGCCCTTAGATGTCGGGTGAGGCGGAGCCCACCCTTAGAGGTCGGGTGAGGCAGAGACCATAGCCTTGGTGTCGGCGAGGCGGAGCTCGTCCCCAGAGGTCAGGCGAGGCGGATCGCATGACCTTGTGGTTGGGCGAGGTAGAGCCCGCCCTTAGATGTCGGGCGAGGTGGAGCCCGACCTCTAGGCGAAGACCATGGCCTTAGTGTCGGATGAGGCGGAGCCTGCCCCTAGAGGTTGGGCAAGGTGGAGCCCATGACCAGAGGTCAGGCGATGCAGAGCCCGCGGCCTCGGTGTCGGTTGGAGCTGTAGTAGCACCTTTGACTGCCTGGATGGATTAACGTATAACGACCATTAGCCCCTCCTCTTCGGGTACCCTATTATTGGTCCCCGACACGTGGTAAACCTATTTTCCACTCAGAGGGTAAAAGAGAGACATCTAATTTTTGGTGCGTGTTGGCGGGACTGCTCGGCGCGGTGTGAAATCAAATTTTTAGGAGGGCAGACCGCCCCGTTTGCTCAACCGAGACCGGAATTTTGAGCGGCCTTAGTTGATGCCTTTTTGTTTTTTATAATATAAATAAACATAAAACTAAAAGAGAATGATAATAAACAATTAAAAGATTCATGAATTTGAGACCTATAAATTACCAAAAAAAGAAAAAGTAAACCTGCTCGCTGCAGCTTATTGTGCTACAACTAGCGATTTTTTTGGTGTGTGACTGCATCTACGGTTGTTTGAACTGAGGCCTATAATTAGGAAGCAAGGGGAAGGCACGCCCAGGGATGGAAAACCCTCCAAAAAAACTAAATGGGTTATTCAAATGATATCCCATGGATTTTCCACCCAGAAAAAAATAGTCATGGATTCTAAGGTGCTTTGAGTTTGCAGAAAAGAGAAAAAAAATTAAAACATCCTCCTCCTAGCTAGCGCTCTTGCGATTCGTCGACTTGCTAGTACTCCAGATCATCCTTCTCCTCGCTGGAGTCGTAGTTGGTGCTGTAGGACTCCTACGAGATCAAATATACAACGGCTGGACTTTCTCGTTCGTAGTAAAATTCAACAGCAAAATGACCCTGTTGGTTGGTTTTGCTTGCAGGTTTCTTTCTGGTTCTCTTTCTGATCTGTAGTATAGTAAACATGCATAACAAAATTCATTCGATCAAGTCTCGCGTCGATGTAATGCCTAACGGAGGAGCCACATAGCTATTCAAATTTTACAGCACACGCAAGAAAGTCCAAAATTGTAAATTCCTTTCTTGCGTGTTCGGCCAGGCCAAATTTATGATGCTCGAACTTTCTTGCGTGTGCTGTAAAATTTTAATAGCTAAGTGGCTCCTCCATTAAGCATTACATCGACGCGAGACTTGATCAGATGAATTCCATTATGCATGTTTACCATACTACATATCAGAAAAAGTACAAGAAAGAAATCTATGGGCAAAACCAACCAACAAGGGTTAGAAACCGGCTACCAATTGACCAAAGAACCTATTCTACGCCATGGTCAACAGAGTTTAACCCACCTAATACAAAGTTCAACAAAAATAAACACAGGCATGTAAATCATACTTCACAAATCAAAACCTCTGTACATTTGAATGTGTCTGACATAAAATGCAAGGGAAGATACATAAGGAAGAGTAACAACATAAGGAAAGAGTAACAACATGTACTCCATCCGTACTCCCAACATAAGGAAGATACATCAAATGCAATGTGAGATACATCAAATAGAACTTTATTTACTCCTCTACTCATCGTCGGTATCACTGTCCTCATCCTCGTCCTCGTCGTTGGTATTAACGTTGTCATCCTCCTCTATAGCCATGAAGCCCTTTTGCTCATCAGCGGTGATGCGGTTGGCCACCTGCTTAGCATCGGCATGAACCAGGTTGCACTAGTGCTTCTCGGTGTTGTGGGTGGGGCTGATTCCCTGTGTCGCGATGCTAGTGTCGAAGCCATCTATCCAGCTCTGGTAGCAAGCGAGGATGTATTCCACATTGTCCGTGCGATTCTTGTTTTGGTAGACTGGCAGTTCTTCCAGGACATTGGTGAGTTGGTGAAAAATGAAGACGTAACTGCTCACCTTTTCCTCCTAAGGCGGGTTGAGGGTGCCCACCTTGGTGTTCTATAGCACATGCCTAATCTTCAAGAAAGTCTTACTCATGATGCCAACAGCCCAATCGTCTCTATCTCTAAAGGGATCCACCGGAGCTTTATCTTGATTCACCATGGGCATGACATCATCCTCCTTCACCACGGCATAGCGTCATCCCCCTCCTGTGCGCGCTTTGTAGAAGGCTCGCCCTTCACCATGGCGGTGACTAAGAGTGAAGTAGGTTTGGAGAAGGCAACCGCATGTTCCTAGTGATTTTTAGATCTGCAGTGGGAATGGAAGGGCTCGGGGAAGGAAGAAAAACAAGTAGAGTTGTGGAAGAGATCATGGCGATTAATATATCACTACTATAGAGGAGCCATTGGTGTGTTTTTGGGGAACAAAGAGGAGCCATTGGTGTTGAAATGTTACTGCACACGCAAGAAAGTCCGACCTCTGTATGTTTGAACGCATCTGACACACTACACAGACATTACCTTACATTACAAACAAGTTAAAGTTGCCGATGACAACATCCATCCAAGAGGAAATTAACATGTCCATAGTCAATCAAACAACATTGATCTATTTAAATATGTCAGGACAGAGAGATACATCAAATACAGCTTTATTTACTACTTTGCTAATGACTCCAACTCCGAGAACAAGGGAACATAGGGAAGATAGTAAGGTCCGCCGATGATTTTTGGTAGGATGTCATGTCTACCATACGGAATGTAATATGTAGGGATGACATGAACTTTTCTGATGTCCATGTTATATTCGATGACGGCTCTTTCCACCCCAACCCCAACAAAGAAAACCACATTCCATTTTGGATGAACTATAACTGCTGTGTAGTACGACTCAAAATCAAAGTAACCCATTTGTTTCTTAGTCTTTCCAAACAACTTACGTAGGCTAATAGTATGCTTCAATGTCTATTTATTATTAGTACCATAGTCTTCAAGGATCTAGATCGAAAGCTAGGACATATTGCGACCACCAACAGTACATTAACATAGGTGACCTTGAGCTTGATGGATGGAGCATGAAAAATCACGCGGCTAGTTAGGAATTTTCCTCCATGTCTTTTCCTCCATATCCACAGCAAGTATACGATGGTAACCCTCGCAGAACCCAATATAGTGCAGACAACCATTAAGAAACACAATTATTGATTTTGACAATGTCCACTCAGCCTCCTCGCCCTATTTAGATTCCTTAAAGATCCATGCTATAGTTTTAGATGAGTAGATGTCCACACCCACGCACTGACCATCCTCCTCCATATATTCAAACACATGGAAGTGTGAGAAGGCTGTTGGATCAAACCCCAATCGAGCCTCACCAACAGAATGGATTCTAGGCGGCAGTACCTTCAACTCCTGGATTGCTGGATTATAGATGACATAGCGGTATCCATCAGTACCAAGGCACCAGCATAGGATGAGGCCATTGCAGTAATCTGAGATAGCTACATTGTTCATGGTGAAGGGCAAGAATGACAAGGAGGGGTAAACACCAGTGAGGCTGGTGAAGTTTCTTTGGTCGTAGATTCCATCGTAGAAGAAGCTGGCCATAGTCTGGGGCATCAACTTATGGTTGTCTAAGATGAGGCATCTTTAGGAGTGATAGATAGATTTGCAGCAGAACAGGGAGCGGGCGGGGAGGTGGCAGAGGATCTTGACAAAGACATCGTCCATGAGGCTGGCCAGTGCGTTTCTCTTGTTGGGGGCCTCCTTCATTTTGTCGTGTGCATGTAGTAGGATGAGAGCTTGCTCAATAATGAGATCACTAAGGAGAAAAATAATCCAACAAAGATCCATCAATGAAGTCCACAACTCATACCAAAGTGCAACTTTAATAACCATTAATAATTTTCATGGTACGACCTCATCTAAATTTAGAGTAGCACCACATAGATCTATATATAACTCAAACTATAGTAGCAGTTAATGGAGCTATAACCATTACAATTCTAGCTAAATGAAGTCTAACCATGACACTTACAATTAGTACACGAGCTTAGAGCTTCTTCCATAGGATACGGACAAACATTAAGAGGACTACAATTACAACAGTTTTGAAGGACGAAGAGGGTGGAGCAACTATTGGGTTTTGAAGATAGAAGTCTTCATCATGAGCTAAGGCTGGATTTTAGTTGGTTATTGACTTGAAGGCAGCAATTCCTTCTTCATAGGAGTTGTACTTTTTATAACAAGCACCACGAAACCTATAAACTTGTCTATGGCAGTCAGGCCAGTTGTAGTAAACTCTTGGCTCATGGCCATCGAACACAATATAGTAGGGATGACTCATGTCAAATCTACACAACCTGAACAGGCTACCTTAGTTTTCACAAGTAGAATGTTAGTGAGCAAGTGGTAGTGATCATCATTGGCATCAGTAGCAACATGTGCAACTTAGACATTAATTAGTGGCCTCAGTCATGTGAATGATGGACACAAAGCATTGATTTGCTTTCGATGCCTTCATCTTGTTTGGAACCAAATGGATAACTTAGTTATCAACAAGGAGAAGATACAGAAAGCAAACATATGAGCTGCATCCTAATACATCCAATAACCATGTAGACATCATTGGCACAGAAATGTGGCCTCAGATATATTATAAGTTCAAAATATCATAAGGACTCACTAGTGGCACTGAAGCATATGAAACAGAAATGTAGAATCAAGCAAGCACAGGATAGAAAAATAGTTTAAGGCAGAAGCAAAGGGCCTGTTTATTTGTCTAGACAGATCTGCAAGTGACACACGTCGACAGAAAACCAACCAGTGTCACCTCCTAGTTGTTTTCATCATCATATCATTGGCCTAACCAGATCTCCAATGCTAGAATGTTTCTTGTATACCTCATGTTCAAGCAAGGACCAAAATAGTGAAGCGAATAGGAAAAGGCGAGAAAGGAGACCTACAGATTGGATCTATCGCCTCTGCCATGGCACACGACGGACACGGACGCCAATGCCGCCACGCTCCACCGAGAAGACCCGCCGCCTAGCCTCCAAAAGGAAGCCTGAGCCACCACAGCACACTGGGGATCCTCCGTTGCCGCCGCCGCAGCCGTCACAAGTCCAACGGCATAGATTTGTTTTCACTTATAGAGGATAGGGATATATCTAATATATAAGTCAACCTATCCACACAGAGAACATATACTACTCCAAAGATATGTCAACACAACCAGTCATCTAGCGCAATGGTGAAGACGGTATATTCCTTGCTCTAGGTCCTGGGTTCGACTCCTAGGTCTAATAGTTTTTTAGTTTGAATTTATTAAACCCCGATGACAACAAGTGACATGCAAGCCATAGGGTCCCATAGGTCAGATGGAGATGGAGAAAGGTCCCATAGGTATACGTGAAATGTAAGCCATTGGGTCCCAAAGGTCGGATGGTCCTACAGGTACACATGACACGCAAACCGTCGGGTCCCACAGGTCGGATGGAGATGGAGAAAGGTGTTATCGGGTACCATAAGTCAGATGGAGAAGGGTCCACAAGAACAAGTGACACGCAAGCCATCGGGTCCCATAGGTCGGATGGACATGGAGAAAGGCTCCATAGGTTTGGGTCCCACAGGTCGGATGGAGAAGGGTCCCACAGGTACACGTCGCATGGAGAAAGGATCGAGCGAAGACTTTTATGACGAATTGCAAGCGTCATGGATGAGTAACTACAGGTCCCATAGATACACGTCGGATGGAGAAGGTACCATGTGGAGATCTATGATGAAGCACCGTCGTTACAGATCGAATATTGTTCATCACAGATCAGTAATTAATTCAATAACGAAGCCTATTCATCACAGTTATGAATAAGATCGTCACAGACGAGCAGGAACAGTCGCGCGAGTGATCTATAATGAAATCCTATGCTGTTTTGTGATGTTTTTTGTGATGATACCTAATTTCATCATAGATAAGGGGGGTTCGAGGTTCGTCACGGTGATCTATGACGAAACCAAAATTTTCGTCATAAAAAGCGATTTTTATGACGATTTCAAATTCGTCATTAAAATTTTCATCATAGAAGTGAATATTCCTAGTAGTGAGTGTTACATCTCTAGAATTGTGAAATGTAGCACATTCCATATTGTTCTAAATAATATATATACTAAAAAATTTCCTCATTTGATCTAGTTTCAAGATATTTTTTACCATGTAAAAATATCTAGCTCTAGAATATTCGTGCAGAGTACTCGAAGCTACAAAAGCACAGTTAGACAGCCAAGCGGCTCACTGAACTAAACCATAGCGCACGGTAGCAATAGGGGGAGAGTGTGGACAGGAGAAAAGAAAGGATAAATTACTCAAGCCGATGCCCTCTTTGTTGTTGTCGTCGTCGTCCTCCTCCTCCCCCGACTCGGTCTCATCGGGCGAGGAGAACAGTAAAACAGAAGAAAAGACCCTCTTTGCTCCGAAGATGAAGCCGAAGAGCCAGCCGGGGCTAGTCCTCGTCGCGGCACCTGCCTCCACAGGCGATGCTGTGGCCTCATCCGGCGAGAGGCGGCGCCGCTGGGCCCTCCTGCTGCCGGATCTATCGTCCTCATCGTCATCCTCTGGTGATCGCTAGTGGTGAGCCCTGAAGAGGGATGCCATGGGAGGGGTGGAGGGATAGGGAGGAGGAGCAGGAGCAGGGTGAGGCGATGAATAGTTCAAAACAGAAACGTGAAGCAATTTTGGAAGAGGCGCCACGAACTGCTACGACCACTGCTTTTAGTGGGAACATGGTGTAACACCCCCCCGTTAATCATCTACTAAAGCATGTCATGAGCATCATACTTGTATGTTAATGCATATGGTGAAGTGAGTAGATAATGCATTGCAACTTAAACAATCAACAAAAATGAGAAACAAAAGTTGCTCCACGATTCATACAGTTAATAAGTAGGGGTGTAAACTAATTTTTATTGAACAAAAATGCTATACAACATATATGTGACTTAAATAAAGTTTAAAGTACAAACTTTGTAGATAACAATGCAACTCTTGCTGTAGAAAAATAATATTACTAGCTAGTATTTCTAATAGTCTAGAAACGGAACTTGAAAACAAATCCAGCTCAAGACTTGGAAAAATTCCTAAGGTGAGCAGCAGTGTGACAAAGCCATGCTTGGCAAATTATTTTGTGAAATTGAGTTAAGAAAGCGTGTCGTGTTGTAGCTCTGGTTGATAGCCTAAGGTGCCCTCTTTAGAGTAGTGAAGATGGCTTGGTTCCAAATTGAATCGTTTAGTTTTTATGGGTGCTTTAAAATTCATGCTCGTACTCAGTCTCGGGCCGCTGACCTCGGGCGTGTGGTCACCACACATGGCCATTCTATGTCACTATGCGGCTGTGCCGTGCGCGCGCGTGCGTGGCCACACACCGATCGACCGAGGCTGCCCTTGGTTTGGCCGTGGCCTGGCCGTGGCTTGGCTGCTCTAGCCGCACCGCTTGCAGCCACCCATAGGCCGCCGAGCCCCGCCGACCCTCTTTGCGCCCGACCACCACTGCCACCACGGCTGCCGCTGATGCTGCTCCTGCCCTCCATGTCACGCATCGTGACGCAATCGTGGTCGCAGTTGCTGCCGCTGTCATCGTGTCACTCCCACACTCGTGTCTGCTCGCTGCATCGCGCTGCCCCCTCCCTAGCCCGGTTGGGTGCAGTCCGCACGTGGCCGTGCATGACGTCGTCACGCCATTAATGGCACAGCGGCATGCGGGCCATGGCCGGTCACGGACGCTCGCGCTCGTCCCCTCGTGCTTGGACGTAGGTCCCTCGGTCGGTCAACCGCGTCCCGCCAAGGCTCGCCTCATCGAGTCACCGGCCGTACCCCATCTCTATCTCTCTCTTTTCTTCTCTCTGCTGCCACCGCCGAGATGCGCCAACGCGCCTGCCTATGAGGGGTCGTCTCCCATCAATTCATTGTGCCCACCGCTCTGCCCTCACGTCCCCTCTCTAGCTGTCCCCACCCCGCTTTGATTGCGGCTCAGCCAAGCCTCAATTTTGGAGCTTCGCCCCGCCACCGCACCGTTAAGACCCGTCACCGCCCGCGCCATGGCCAGTCCTCCCGACTTAGTCCCGCGTCGAATTGGCTACACCAATAGCTCTGCCTTGAGCCCCTCTGCACCGTGCACACGCCAGTTGTAGCTCTAGTGCCACCTCCTCGCTGCTAATGTGATCGTGCCTTTGCGGTTCGTTGTTCACCTCGCAGCGCGCACGTGGCCAGCCTCGCTCGGGTCATCTCTGGCCGAGCCGGCACCTCGGTTAGGTCACTAGTGAGTTATCGTTCCTCACCCGCTACCCCTACTGCCTTGTTGCTGTAGCTCACCAGAACGCCACCGCCATTGCCGCAGGGTGCCCGCCATCATGGAGAGGTCCTTCTACGGCATCCTAGCTCGTGCAACCGCTGTCCATCGCCTCGCGTCAACCCCTTGGTGAGATTCGATCTCTTAGCTAGGTCAGACTGGGCACATTTTCACCGAAAACCGAAGACCAAACCGAACCGAAATTTTGGTTTTTTCGGTCTTCAGTTTCGGTTTTGGTTTTAAGTTCAGTGAACTTCGGTGTTCGGCCTCGGTTTCGGTTTTTGGGTGCCACCGAACCGAAACACCGAGCAACCAAGCAACGTTCAGTAGCAAGCAACACAGGCTAAATAAAAGCAGCGAGCCAGCAGCCAGCACACGGAGCAGCAAGCGATAGCCCAGCCCAATAAAGGCCCACCACACTCCAAGTCTCTAAGCTACACGAGTATAGCCTAGCCAGCTACCGCACGCGACCTGTATCACTCATTCACTCGTCCTAATCCTATCCATCCATCCACGCACCACGCAAGTTGCAGTGGCTGCAGCAGCGACCGGTGACGGCGGGTCGGCGGCACTTGTAACCCTAGCCCAGCCTTGGAGTTAGAGGCGGCGCGAGCAGCTTCAGGTGGCGGTGGCGGCGAGCGGCGACAGTGGCGGGCTGCTTCCGGTGAATCGACAGTTGAGGCCAACGGCAGCGGCGTGTTGGCCAGGCAAATCGGCGGCGGTGCGAGCGGCGTGGCGGGACCTAGAAGGCGAATCGGTTGCGATGCTTGTCACGAGCAGCACTAGCACCTGCGAGCACGAGTTGAGCAGGACATCAGAGTGGTACATCGTGGCTGCGGGCAGCATCAGCAGACCACTATACCTTGCTCGATTTGTTCGTTCTGCCGTTCTTTATTCTCCCTATTGATTTGTTTTGGTGTTTGCCTTGGTTGGTTCGGTGGAACCAAAAAATCGAACCGAGCAAACCGACACCGAATTCGTCGGTTTTCGTTTATGTGGAAAACCAATCGGTTGTTGATTTCTGCAAACCGAAGTTTACAGGAGCCGAACAAACCGAATCGATTTGTCGGTTTTAACCGAATGCCCAGGTTGATAGCTAGGTTAGCATGGGTCCCGGGTGGCCGGCGCTATAGCCAATGCCACCGCTCACCACGCCAGAGCGCGCGGCGGAGGCTAGGGACCATGCCGTTGTAAAGAGGAGAGAGTGCAAGGATCTTTTTGCATAGGTGCTGTCTCTAGGAATAGTAACGTGTACTGCGGGTTGTTTTATTCATAGTTCAGGGGCGTTTTTGGTAATATGTCAGTGCGCATGCGGGCTCCTCACCGTGGGCCGCATTCATGCGCAGGCCGCGCCTCGCGTGGGCCGCGTTGGGCCAGATTCGGTTATCTTTTTCATGGAAAATAGAAATAGCTTTTTATTTTTATTTCTGAGCTGAACTTTGATAATTAATATAAAATGATATAGATGTCCAAAAATTATGAAACTAATTTTGTTAGGTTCTTAAAAATATCGTCTACTCGTGAGTACGGTTAGTTCATACATATCTGTGTGGATTCTAAGGAGCATTAAAATAGTTGAGATGCTTAGTATTATTTCGATTAATAATTGTAGAAATTCTTGTGGTAGATTAGTGATAGCAAAAAGTCTGAAATTTTTATAGTAGCTTCATTGTATTATTATGTGCTCACTGTAATTTTTATAACCCTAGAATAAACTACTTAATATGTAGCTAAATACCCATTAAGGCTAAAGAAATAATGACGTGATATTGGTTTATAAAAGTTAAGCACTTATAGGGTGAGCCTGAAATCTATTTGGTAGAGATAATGATTAGCTTAGTATCTTAGTCATTAGAGCTAGCTTAGTAGCTTAGCATGTGTATTCTTATTTGAAGAGTTATTGTTGCTAAAATACTAAGTGTTGCATCATCATTGCATGCATGTAGAGAACGAGTTGGTGAAGTTCGTGACCACCGAAGAGCAGAAGTACAAGGAGGTGATCGAGAAGTATGAGGATGTCCTTGTACAAGAGGAAGCCCCATAGTCACTGACGACTGACATAGCTGACAATCCACCTGCCCAAGGCAAGTCTCGGTGCATAACCCTTATTTTGAATAATCACTGGATATATATGTGATGTGCATTTACGTTATAGGATTTATATTGAAACTACATGCATAGATAAACCTACCTATGAGTCTTACTAGCATAGGTCGAGTAGCTGCTATGCTTAGGCTATCGATAGCATGAGTAACCTGCCGTTACTCACAATAGGTGATTATTATTATTACTCTCATGATAAAATGGTGAAAGAAAATAGAGAACGGGCAAGAATATGGTATGAGTATTGGTGGGTGTAATAGGTTGTGTCCTGTGGCCAACGGGGCATAGCTTGGTTACATTGTTTTCCCTATTCGTGTCGGTTAAGGACTGTCCGTTGCTGTGGATGGTAGTTAGGCCATAGACTTATTATCCTGAGCGCATACTTGCTTATAGGAGCGAGAAGGCTCGTTGCTATCTTGTTGTGGGTTTTGGCTCTTTCCGGACCGACTGATTAGAGGCGGGGATGGTGGAGGTCTAAGCACCACATTGAGTCTGAGACTCAGAAGTGGGGGTTTGGAGTCTAAGTTTGGACGGGGATCTAGACCCCTTGACAGGAGAGTGGTGGGTTGGTCTTGCTTGTGCCTAGGGTACAAGCGGTGCGTGTGTTTCGGGGTATCTAGCTGGGACACATTGGTTCACGAATCGCCGTGTAATACGGTACAACTTGGCTATGGTCTAGCACCATAGCAAGAACTGGAAGATGATAGGGGATGAATGGATCTGATTGCTTAACTCTTGCTTGAAAGTAGAACAAGTGCTTACATAGAATGGTTAGCTAATGAACTAATCATGATTGCTAATAAAACACATACATAAAGATTCACTACTAGTAATGTTTTTCGTAAAAATGAAACCCAGCAAACCATAAAGCTTATCATATCCTTTGGAGTCGGGAATTTATTCCCACTAGTCGGATAAGTCTTGCGAGTACATTGTGTACTCATGGTTTATTTACCCCTGTTACAGGTGCAGCTTGAGAAGTGACTGTTGTGTGGAGGATTCTTCTGGTGGGCACAGATGGATTCTTTAATCTTATCGTTAGATGTTTATTTTAATTTCGCTATTTAAATTCCGCACTCCGAACTTGTTATTGTAATAATGTATTTTTGAGAACTCTTGTTGTATGAAATGGACTAAGTATTGTAAACTCGTTCTTATTATTGGATTCTGGATGAAAAACGTGGATTGTTCGAGTTCTCTCTTGGAGTGTGCTCGACGAAACCGCCTGATGTAGCTTACTTTCAGGATATTTAATGTCTAGTGGAAGAGAAACGCCTCCAAATATGTGTTATTTCGGACGGTTCTGCTAAACATGGCAGTGATACTGCCAGTGACAAGTGGGACCTCTGTCTTGACTCGCGTGTTCGGAGCCCACCCAGCAGAGACGGCCGTTCGTTAGACCGTTTTCCTTGTCCGTGTGATGTGGAACTAAACCGGACAAACTGTGCGGACGACAGGCTGCCTGTGAACCGCCCTTCAACTTCCAGTCTCCAATCAACACAAGCTGTAACCGTACAGTAGTAGAATGAGCAGTAGGCCCCACTCTATTTTATGTTAGCCCTGGCCCAGATGTCTGTCTCTGTGTAGCTTATGCAGCGTGCGAGACTGATCGTGTGGACATTCTACTGGTAACTGCCGATGCCCGGATTCCAGATGGGAGATGGGTGTACGAGCCGCTCATTCCATGAAAAGTGGGCTCGGGTTTTGGAGTGGATAATGAGCATGTTTTTAACCCTTGAAGAGTTGTTAAGGAGAAAATTTATTCTAAACATGATTAGCGATAAGTGAAATTTGTTACATGCCATTATTTAGGTGCTTATTCATTCAAAAGAATTGCAAGCTATGTTCGATAGCCACCACACCATTTGCTCATATACTAGCTAGAACCTTGGAAGATTAAGCATTCATCATTTCTGCTTAAGGAGTATCACAACTGCTAATTTGAATACATATTTTGTTGTTCATATACCGAATAATTGTCTAAGTAGATCTTGGATTACATGTTCACCCATGTTAAAAAGTCATCTGTTTATGTTAAAAATCATCTGTTGTCTGGAGCATCTCATCTGAATGCCAGTCTCAAAATAGACTTATCTATAGATTATTTATAGCTCCAAACAAAGCTATTATCTTCCATATATATGATGTGATGCCGAGACTGTGAACAGTATAACAGTAACAGTAGTCGTTATAAGATGCGGTAAACTTTCTATTCTTTTATAGATGTGATGCCATGTACTCTTGTATCCAAGTTGAATTGGGCAATGCTGCAACTCATGGGTGCAACTCGAACTCTGATAGGTGTAGACAAAGGTTGACCAAGAGAAAGTTTGGATGCAAGTTGCCAGAGCTTCACTGATGAAGTTGTTTGTACTGCCTGAATCCAGCAGCATCGAAGCCTGAAACTTGTCTAGGTGACCCACTAATCGAATTGTTTTAGCAAAATAGTGCCATTGATGACTTGCAATGGTATAGCACAAAGGTCTTCATCAAAATCCTCACAAGGTAGCTGGATAGAAAAACAGAATCCGTGTCCGGAATTAACTGCCACAATTCTTTCAATACATTCAGGGATACAAAAGTCTTCTCTTCAGGGGCTATATGAATGGTAGGTTTGCTTGAACTAAAATTGCAACGCTGCCACAGAATGCTTGCCATAAGATCTAGTAGGAAAGATTGTCTCAGACTTCTTGGTCTCAATTTGTGGAATGTCAATAGTAAGCTCCTTCTGCAATAATACAATGGAACTTTTCCTTCAAAAAAAAATAACACAATGGAACTAGCAGTATCTAGATCCGAAGGGCGTTGGATTAAAACAACAACACGAATATCCTCATGCAATTCATCAATGAACGACTAGTTACTATAGCAGGTTGCAAATTAGGGTCATGTGATAAAATCTTATGAACAAGATAATGAAAACTGAGCAATGTAATCAGCTACCGTTCTCTTTTGCCTAATGTGAAAAAACTAACGAAGCAAAAGAGTATACTGATCCTATCGAAATGATCACAGACAACATTATATAAATCACGCCAAGCAATAACATTAGCGTCAGCACCAAAAGACTAAAACCATAAAGCAGCTAAACTATGAAAGTGCATCGTGGCCAATTTGGACCACATCGGTACTGGAATCTGATACAAATCAAAGAAAGTTTCACATCTACTCTGCCACATCTTCTTAGGATTGCTACCATCAAACTGAGGAAAATCCAGTTGTGCCATAGCTGAGATTAAATTATGATGCATGCCAACCGTTCCATAATTAGAAGGTGTAGAGTGAAATTGCACAGGCTTAGGGTTTATTTGGATCCATTAGCACTAAAAATTAGCTAGCTAATAGCTAATAGCTGCTAATTTTTAGCTAGCTATTTTCTAGTAGGAGACTGTTTGGATCCACTTGCTAATAGGTGGTTGGATAGTGAGTTGAAGGTGTATATGGACTATTACCACATATTAGCAACTCTAAACCTACTAATAGAACTAATAGTTAGCAGCCCTTCAGCTAATAATTAGCAGGTCTGTTTGGATCCACTAATACTGATTTAGCTGCTAATTTTTAATGCTAATGGATCAAACAAGCCCTTAGATCGATCAGATTTGGTACCTATGACAGGAGGTGGCGTGAACTTAGGGATGCAAACGGATTGAATTCACATGGAATCAGATCCATATATCACCTTTTACCATATTTTAATTTGAACTCAAGTACAGATACAGATCTTTGCAAATATGAATACAAAACGGATGTCTTGGATTCAGATTTCTATTTGAATATTTACTCAATTCAACTCGATGTGCATATTGTTAAATTCAACATACATAAATAAAATTTTACTACTAAGTTCGCCGATAACTGAAGTGAAATAAAATCAAAGTACACTTTTAATAATCTCCAATATCAAAAGTGAACTAAATTATAATGGATATAATATTTAATAAAATGATAGATCAAGTGAACAAATTTAAATAAGAATGTTAGATAACAAGTAGCCATTTTGCTCTATCAATGTTTTTGTAATTACAAAAATTTTACAAAACTAGAGAATAAAATATGTGGGGGTATGGGTACACCCTTTTTATATAACATAGACAAGAATAGCTCACAAAAAATAATATAGTTATCAATAAATATTTAATAATTAAATGTATCAATTAATCAATCAATATTTATATAATATTTATCATGAAATTATAAAATATATAAAATTATTCACATCAGCAAAAAATAAATAAAGTATTAAAATAATTTACAACAACAAATATATTATATATAAACTGAATTAGAAAATAGTAAAAGTAATTTAATATTAGTGTTACTTACAAATATACTACTAAATAGTTTCAATGCATCATTAGTAATGTTAAAATTAAATAATTAGTCACTAATCATGGAGGGAAAACTTAAATAGATTCATTGTGCTTTGTTCTTTGCGGATATGGATAAATGTTGGATATTCCATATTTTTATCGAATACAGAACTGGAATCGGATAGGAAAAAATACCGAAATACGAATCCGGGTACATCCATTTGGTATCCACCTTAGAAACAAATACGTATATTGATATCCATATTACAAGTTTTAACAGATACGGATCTGGGTAATTCGAATTATAGACATCCATTTCTACCCATGTGTGAGCGTGTAAACCACCCCACAACCAGACACCCAGCGATGGTGTGCAGAGTCGTGGCCATCATCACTTCATCAGACCCTGAAGCCAAATCCCCTTTCCACACGAAAGTCCTCAATATCGATAAAACACTACACGCCTCATAGGGGTCGACGACACCTCACCCAGTCTAACAGTAGTATTTGCAATTGGAGATGCCCATTTGGTTGATCGGCTTCAAGTGTTGATGTTGAAGACGCTCCGTCGTCACTTCTCGCTTTCTCCTTCAACATCGGCAACTTAGCGATAGCCAAATAGAAAGGTTTGTGACAGGATCCGATGGACACATGGGACTTGGTTTCCTATTACATCCTACAAATATGGAAGTTGTTTATTACCTCAAATGCAAGAAGAACAATCCTACATTCACCTGTGCTTTCATGGGCGATATGGACGTCTACAAGTTCGAGCCTTGGTATCTCCCTGCTCAAGCCAAGTTTTCTTGACCCGGTGATGAAACATGGTGGTTTTTCAATCTTCTGAATAAAGGTAAAAGGGAAAACTGACGCCAGCCACACCACCCCAACCGGTTATTGGAAGACGTCGAGCAAGAATTTGGAGATTCACGACAATCTGCTTCCTCCCACACACCAGTCGTCGCATTGAGGAAGAGTTTGGTGTTCTATCTCGGCCAGATCGGTGGCAAGCCACCGAGTGGCAAGAAGACAGGATGGGTTATGCACGACTACAGCCGCTCAGACAATCCGTACACCCCTATGGTGATCATCATCGTCACCTATGGTGATCATCATCGCCTTCATCTACTCTTGATGTCATTCCCGTATTCATATCGCTAACTATTCGATGAAATGTCTATACAGGAATACCAAAGCCTACAGTCTGTAGTGTCTTCCATATGGAAAAGAATGGCGATGGCCTAGCATCGTGAGTGGGAGGTGCCCTTCTACAGTTGCCCATTGCGTCTGACGTGGCTGACTCTATTCTTGTCAAGGTCGCCGGATGTCAACCTTACAGACGTGAACGGTAATATGACGATGATGTCTGTGAACACTGTTATCAAGGATGCTGCTGCCAAAGGTGAGTTGGGCGGAGGCACGCTCATGGAGTCGTCGCCGATACCCATTTCGCTTGATGCGGCCAATCTTGTTCCCGTCAAGCCCGCTGGATCCAGTGTCGACCTCATGGACGACGACATGGTGATATGGGTGAGGAGTGTCTTCAAGGATGCCGCTTACAAAGGGAGCACACAAAAATCTTTCAGGTGCTGCACCTGCACTACACGTACATGATGTTGCTCAAAAATACAAAACGCAAAAGTAACATGCATCTAATTCATAGTCGTAGCCGTTGCGTTGATGGAAAAGTTCAGAGGGTGAACCGAGAAACCTTATTGACAGAACCTTCTAAAGCCTCTTAATGATCAACCAGTCCTTAGAAACCTCTTAATGATCAACTGATCCTTAGCAAAATATGCTAGCTCCAAAGTTTTATCAGCTTGTGGCATAGGAGATGGACTTTCTACACAAGAGAACTCAACTCTTTATTCACTTACACGGACTTGATAAAAAAGGGATTCACTATGTGGTGGCTACACTACCTATCTCTACTCGTGCCGTCCTACCATAGACATGTGCTTGGCATCACACTTATAGTGACATGGTCCTAAGGGGTTGAAGGGAACCCCTACTTATAGTTTCACTTCTCTAGAATTGTGACATGTAGCACATTCCATATTGCTCTAAAAAATATGCATACTAAAACTTTTCCTCATTTTATCTAGTTTCTAGATATTTTTTTACCATGTAAAAATATCTAGCTCTAGAATATTTGATACTTTACCATGAAGCATGGTTAGCATCTTTTTCCTTTGCCATGAAGATAATTCGAGAGTTTTTCATGGCAAATATCTTCTCCATTGTAATCATCAATTTTTTCTAGAAACTTCCAAGGTAAATGACTTCTCTCATGTAATCTCCAAACTCTTATAGATGTCTATTGACACAACTTATTCCTCACTATAGACTTCTATGCCATGGAGCTACATGATGCCGCCCTCTCCTCTGATGTCCCCCTCATCCTAAACTGCTTTAGTGGTGCTGACACTCATGGCGAGGCTCTACTCATGTAATGATAGCCCTTGCATTAAATAAAAATGGTTAATGTCCTCAAATAAGTTATTGTATAGGTGAATAGGTCATTGCAGTTTACCTTTTCTACTATACTCCTACTTATTCTTATAGGTTTCACTCATAGTGTTGAAAGGATCTAGATGGCTTGAGGGGGTGAATAGCCTATAAAAATTTTCTCTACAAACCACAACACTAGAGCAAAGGTTGATTAGTACAATATGAAGCCCTAATACCAACTACTTTCCACTAGCTCTAATCCACCCAATGCAACCCCCTACACTCTAGTAGCTTTGTTTCTAGTCTAGAGCACTACACCACACAAGCTACAGCTAGAAAGAACTACACAGAGAGCTACTAAACAAAGCAACTAACACTAGTTACTACTACAACTACAACTAAGCTACTCTAGCTAACAAGGCAAATGACTACCACTCACAAGCAAGATATGAAAGTAAATACAATTGAGAGTAGAAGGCAAACCAATGATAGAATTGACGGCAAAGAATGCCGGCAACCTACTCTAGCTAACAAGGCAAATGACTACCACTCACAAGCTACTCACTAGTCAGCGCATGAATCCCTGAGGTTCAGTTGCTTGCCGGCAACCTACCTCCTCACTGTGGCAAGTCCCCAAGTGATGATTTATGCGCTGATTAGCGTGACAAGCTAGACCCACAATTTGGGTTCAGCAGGAATCAATCAAATAGTGCACTCCAATTAGCCACGAGCATTCTTTCCTCGCTCTTGATGACACTTTTCATAAGGCTATGCTATAAAATTTTATGTTCAGACTCCTAGACTAGACAAAAAAAAATAGTGCCATGCTACTTTACCGGTAGAACATATATTTTCTAGCATGAAAGGATATTTGGATATGAGAAATTGATCAAAAGAGAAATCTCGGAGGGATCAGAGCACCTGAAGAACAACAACTTCACCTTTGGCTTTGTTTGGATGCTCATGTATCCACCTCAATTAGTCCATGTGTGTTGGGGTGGGCTGGTGTGGAATTTAGTTTGAAATAATTCTATATAAACTAGTTGGTCAATAAAAAGAATTTTTCTTATTAGTCATCAAAGGATAAGTTGTTGCCTTATTTGCTACTAATTTTTTTTGTTCCTTATATCTAATATATATACTTAATTTTTATTCCATATTCACCACTTATGTTTTTAGCAATTCTTGTGCTCACACGATCATAGAATCAAACCCTTCGCATTAGAAGCCTTTATAGCTTGTTTTTGTAATGCTTGATGTACAAATTTTAGTTTTGTGTATTGTCCTTTCTTATACTAGATGTTGTAGTCTATAGAAGAGAAGATATGCGAGGATGGTCTAGAAAAAAGTCTTGAGAGTTTGAGACTTTGAGCAAGCATTTGGAGGCAAGTGTAATATGAATATTACTTGTTACCTAATATTATAATAATATTTGCATACAGATGTGTCTAATATGATGACCCCCAAGGGCTTTATGATATAATGATAATAACATGATTAATGGTTTATGCAACATATGTTAAAAGGTCTACTTTTTAGCAACATGGATAAAGGTATGGCTAGAGTACTGGGCCTTTTTTGTGCTCTAGTTACTCTTTATAAGGATTGAATTTTGAAGCGGACACCCAAGATTTACTATACAATCATGAGGACTATACGGCTATAGTCTTGGGGCTCATTATTGGTTATCAAAATACGCAAGAGGGATTTGACTTGTTGGGTATGGTTCTTGTCCTACCATGATGTGTGCTATGTCGTGGCCATGTGTGCCACTTTTGGTAGGAATGTATCCATATTTGCTTGTTATTGAAACATTGTGCCTACTAACTTGTTAGGAGGACTCTAGAAAAGTCTCATAGCGAAATCTTGCTGGCTCACCCTAAAAGTGGATAATGTGTCCATAAAACACGGGCACATGGGAATCATGACCCATGTGTAAAACTGCACACACTTTGTATAGATATTTAAAATTGTATAATGGTATGCTCTCAGTCATGAACGGTTTGGATCCTTTTTAATTATATGGTTACCATGGATGGTTTAGATTATGTTGAATTCTGATGTTAATTACTTCTATTCACGTGGGATCTCTGAGCATAACCTAGCAAACTAGGATCATAATAGCGATATGGGGGTATAGCTCAGCTAGTTGAGTTTCTTGTAGGAGAACCTCTCCACCTGGGTTGAGGTCTTTGATTAGACACGGGTGTTCGTATTTTTCTGGATTTATTCTATGATTTAACAGTGCTATTTTTTCAATGGTAGGCGATGTGCCCATCGACAGCGAGTCGCTTATAGTGATTTCGTCAATTTTGAAATTTGCCGAGCCAACTTAGTTTTTTAAGGTGCTCATAGGGGTTGAGTGTGTATGCGTCCGTTCTTATGGGCGAATGTATACTCGTGTATACGAGCATTTGCGTGTGTACCGGTCTCGCAAACTAAAAGTGTTTGCCCCCTATAGCCTTCTCAAGTCTTTTGAACCTCGCATAAAGTCATGTTATGTTTGTTAAGTATGATGATATATACCTATACTTGCTAAGTTCAAGGACCGGCTGTGCATGCATTTTACTCTAAGATATGTCTGCTGCAAATCATAATTTCTACAAACAAATGAGCCAAGTTATTCTATAGTACGGAGATCTTCTTTTCTCTCGATTCATCATCTCTAGCAGTAAAACAAGTAGTACTGCATACATGGCACTCAGGTAAGTGGTAACCAAGCAGATTGATCAAGCAACTGAAACATTGCAAGTAACCAATGCATTATTTAAGATTTCTATTGTCAGCAATTGAGCATCATTTCTTCTTTTCTTTTTTCTTTTTAGAAAAGCAACTAAGCATCACACTCCTGCACTAACCAAGCAAATAAGACAAATAATGTAAGCAGCTGCTCAGCATAATGTGGCGACTTCACAATTTACACGCCACAGGCTCCTTAAAGTGATCTGCACTTGCTCATAGAGATCTTGCCGTGCTAAAAAAACATTAAAAATACAAAGCCATCTGCTCCAATATAAAAACAACTCATCTATGACTGTGAGGACATTTATTTTTAATGCTTTGAAGTGAGATATTTTAAAAAATATATCTGATAAACAAGAAAATACATAGAAATGTTTGCAATGGGCATGGCCCATGAGTATGAATACTCCGAGTTACAAACTCATCACAAGATATATGGAAGTTAACAAATACAAAAGATAGATTACGCACATCTTTTGAAGCCAACCATTTTTGTGATTGCTAATTACTCTCCCAGCGTAAAGGCAGAGGCATCGAAGGTGTCGGAGAGACCAGTGCCAGTCTTGAAGGTAACCTTCTCCGGCGAGGCCTTGGGGACGTACTGTTAGGTTGATCTCCACCAATTTGGCCCAACGGTCAATTGGGCCCTTGATCCGCGCTCTGATCGGGGGCGCCCAACCGTTCTTCTGGCTGGTGGGGGCTAGGGCTCGAGTAACGAGGTTCACCAGCAGCTGCCAACGCCCCACCGACGTCCTAGCCCTAGTCCGATTTAGAAGGGCACGCTGTAAGCGACGGGAAGCGCCATTGCCTTCGCCGCCACCACAACACCGCGCCTGCACTGCTGCTACCTACGACGACCTAGCGGGCGCGTCTTTGCTTCCCCTACTACTACGACTCCAGTGGCCATGTCACGGTGGCGCCGTGGCCGTGACTGCGCATGGTGAGGTACATCACCAAGTCTCCCATTAAGCTAAGTATTACCCACTGATCTATACTAGAAGAACTTTCAGAATCTATCAATGGTACCAGAGCCATGATTGCTAGTGGGTAGATCTAGTTTGGGGTAGAAAATAGGAAAGAAATCAAGAAAGAAGTGATCCAAATCGGATCAGAAACCCCAACCCTAACCCTAACCCTAACCCTAACCCTAACCCTAACAGAGAGGTCCACGAGGGGAGGGACCTACCTGGTTTTTCTCACCGCCGTCGCGCGAGAAGAAGCTCCACCGCCGCTGAACCGACACACAAGGAGAAGCCGAGCCGCGCTCATCGCCATGCGCGCGAGCTCCGTGTAACACCCTAAAATTTTCTTTTCTTCAAATAGAGTTAAATTCATTTAATTATGAATTTTTGTGTACATTTAAATCTAGGGAAAATAATAATCTTTATTGAAATTAAAATTCATCTTAAGGTAGCAACATGAATGTGCATGCATGCTGTGGCATATTATTTTTATTGAGTGGTTTGATTCAAAATCCAAAACAAAAATTCAAAACTCATTTGAAAATGGTTAGAAAAGAAAGGAAAAGAAAAAGAAAATGGAAATATTCACTCCTCTCTCTTTTGGCCTGGTTGTCTTTTGGCCCGGATGGCTGCTCAGCCGACCTGCTCTTCTCCCGCTTCCGGCGGCCCAAGCCGTGGCCCAGCTCCCCACTCCGCTTCGCGCCGGCCCGTTCTCCTCTCCTGCGTGGGCCTACAGCGTCGCGGCCCAGCAGCTAACCGCGCAGAAGCCCGAGCCCTCGCTCTCCCTCGCTGACACCCTGGCCCCGCCTACGTGCCTCGCTGACGTGTGGGACCAAGCTGTCAGCCGCGTCTCCTACCTCCGTCGTCTCGACATCGGACTCTGCCTCGATTTGGAAATCCGCCGCTGCGACTTTTGCTCGCGTCTTGGCTTGCGCTGCACGCCCCGAGCCCCATAAATAGCGCCCCGATTCGCATCTGCACGCCATCTCCTTTGCCCTAGCCCTAGCCTTGTTCTAGCACCATTTTTGGATCTTGCCATCGAGCAGAGCTTGCCGCCACCGCGGTAACCATCGTTGGAAGCCCATCCGTTGACTCACGCAAGTCATCGGGAATCTCTCCGAGGTAGCGAACCTCCCAGCACCGTCCTATCTCTCTTTCTTCCACTTTGTCGCTCATACGCCGCCGCCGATTGTTCATAGGAAGACCAAAGCTTCCCGTCGAGCTACACGCCACCACCGAAACCTCCCCGGCCGACACAAGTACCCTAGGTGAGTTCGCCTTCCCTTGTTCTATCTCCTGGTATTTTTCCCGTCGCGTTTGGAGCTCGGAAACCGCTTCCGGTGAAGTTCCGGCGAGGTGCTCGCCGCCGTCAATGGAGCACCGCCGGCTTGGTCCTGTTCTGGCGGCGGATTAAGCCCCAATCCGCCTCAGTCATCCGATTCAAGAACAATGGTTGAGATTAGAACTTACCCTTTCGATGGCATATTTGCAAAAAGGTCATTATAAATATTTAAGACTCAACCCGCCGTCCCTGTAGTCTTTCAAAAGAGACCCACAGATTTTTGTTTATAGCACCCGCAGCCTATAACACATTTCAAGAATACGTTTTCTTCTTTGGAAAGAGTAGTCTCATCGGTTTAGATCAAAAATACGTTTTCACCTATTTACAGTTTTACCACTAAGCTTGTTTTAGCTATAAAATCTCCGTTTTAACTCCGATTTGATCCGTTCAAATTGCGTTAGGTTCGTAATTAAGTAACCTACATGTTCATACTACTGTTGAACATGTTTTCAACTTTTAAAATTCAAGGTTAGATTTAATCTATTATTTTACTAAAGGAAAACTTATTGAATTCATAATTTCTTCGTTTTAGCTCTGAATTTTGTGATCTTCGCGTCTGTGTGATCGTAGCGAGACGTAGATTCGTTTTACAAACTTTTCATCTTGATTTTATGCTGATTGATGTACTATTATAATCTATAGTTTTCGTTTGCTATGCATGATTGTATGGATGCCTGTGTGGTGCTGATTGATCTCGAGTAGATAGTGAGTTTTTTGTTGGTGATCTAGAGCAACTTTGAAGGTCAAGACCAGCAGCGATACTTTGAATTAAGGCAAGTATAATATGAGGCTCCTTGTTACCTATTCACTATAATGCAATCTCAATTCATGTGCATATGTTAATGAACTGTTTGGAGTCTACCTACCTTGATACTGATTATCCTGTCCTTGATATACCTATGGGTTTTGCATGTGGGTAGTATGCTCAGTTTGCTCCAACTAATATTGATTAAAGACTACAATTAAAGATATATGCAACATGGTATTAAAAGATGTTTTTTAGCAACATGGAACCAAGGGGGCTAGAGCATTGGGCCTTTTCTTAGGGTGCTCTAGTTTCTCTCCGTAAGAACTCATCTTTAAGTGACAACCCAGGACTTACAGTACAACCATGAGGACTACATGGCTCTGGTCTTAGTCTAATACCTTGCTCTTTCTAGTTTGTAGCAATTTACCAAAAGGGCAAGAGGGGCATACCGGGCTAGGTATGGGCCTCATCCCCAGGGTGTGTACTATGCTGCGTGTATCAGTGCCACTTTTGGAGATGACTTCATAACACTTGGGAGATGGAATCCTTAGCGACTGCTCCTTATTAGAACGACTGGGGAAAAGCTTCGTAGTGTACCCTGCCTGCTCACCTTAGAAGTGTTTTGGGAGTTGCAAACCCGGGCATATGGGTAACACGACTCGTGGTGAAAGTGTATAACCTCTGCAGAGTGTAAAACTGGTATATCAGCCGTGCTCACGGTCATGAGTGGCCTGGACCCTTACTAAATAGTTGGTTACTTGGATGGTTTGGGTTATGATTAAAATTGTTGATATCTCTAATTATTCATATTTGGGAGCCTAAGCATAACGTAGCAACTTATGATTGATAATAAAATATGACCAACTAAAAGTGCTTACCGCAGTTCAGCCGTGTCAAACCTTTTGAGCCTGCATCCCCTCATGTTATGCTTGCTAAGTGGTAGTAGCTTACGCTTGTTTTATTTCAATACTTTGGCAAAATCCCGGATGGGTACCAGATGGAGGTTCTTCAGTGGAGTTTTTCAAGAGGTGTTAGGCTTGTGATCAACTAGTTGGCGGTTCCTGTGGTGTTGGAGGCTTCGCCATAAGAATAGAGTTATAGTATATACTGTAAAGTAAGACTATGTCTTTTGTAACAACTACTTATGCACTATGTAATAAAGACATTGTCTTTGATATTACCCCTTCATTTGTAACTATATGTGTGAATTGAATTCCTGGGCACATATATGGTGTGTATCTGGTTTTGTCCTTAAAACTAGGTGCTACACCCCGGCCGAGGGTATCGTCATAGGACCGCTCGATGGCAGCACGCTCACCCACTGGGGAGCGTGCGCTCCGGCGAGGGGACCCGCGGCGGTGCCACACTTCGATCTAGGGTTTAGGGCGAGCCCTCACTTCAGCGTCTGTGGTGACTAAGAGCACCATCGTGGTGCCGCTCGACGACGCCACGCGTGGCTCCAGCCGCACGAGTGCATTGGCGAAGGGAACCACGGTGGCACCGTCACCTCCTGCGTCAACCTCGGGTGTGACGTCTGTGGTATGCGGCGAAGAGTAGCTAGGGTTAGGGTTAGGGGAGTGGAGCTGCATGGACTCAAGGGCACCGTTGCCCAGATCACTTGATGGTGGCGCGCTCAGCCTCGGGCGAGCGAGCTAACTGGCGAGGGGACCGGTGGTGGCACCACTCTACTGTGCCTCTCGTCTCTCCGCCGCGGTGCAGAGGAAAGAAGAGAGAGAAAGCAAAGAAGGAAATGACACTAGGGTTAGGGCGCAAGCAGCCACGGCGTGATTTTGATCGGACAAAACATGCGACGAACCGTCCGATGACATCCGATGGTCGACAGAGCTCGGACCGAAAGCAGCCCAGACAAGAAATGGGAATTGCCAGCCTAGGCCTAGGTTGTGGCCTAGGCGTAGGGGAGCGCAGCGTGAGCGGCCGCCGTGGGCCGGTTTTGCCACTACTGGGCCACGAGCGCGTAACAGATGGGACGTGAACTGTTTCACCGGGCTAGGCGAAATGAACAGTATAGACAGAGTTTTGTTTTATTATTTTCAGAAGCAATAATATTTATCCTGAATGATAACCGATTCTTCTTATATAACCCCATGAGCTTTAATCGATTTATTCTTATGAATATGCTAGAATCGACTATTTAGTCGATCTCCTCTCATATCGGCTCTCAAAGCCACACATTCAGGACTGTCTAGCAACACCGACACGTTCTGCCCTTAATTACTAATGAGCTTTCTCTCCTTGTCAATTGCAGGGTCAAATTGACTGTCATGTCTCGGGAGGATTGCGCAGGATCGACCACCCTTGCGCTGAAGCTAGGCGGATCTGCTCCATTGAGCGGACCCTTCCGGCTTGCTGCGTGTGTCCTCGGCATGGAGACAAAAATTCTATGTCGACACATGTTTCTGGCACGCCTAGTGGGACCCCACAATCATCATGGCGGTTCACAACAATGACAACATCCTTATGGTACATTATAAGGACCTACCTAATGAAGATAAGGATACCATCAACAAAGCTACAGAAGAATTTCAGAAGGAGTGTTTGTTGTCCTACACCAAAACACGTGACAGCACAGTTATTCAGAAATTTCCACTACCAAGAGTTCTACTACACGGACAGACAGATACAGTTGAAGCTGAAGACAGGCGTTTCTTTGTGGAAGCCATAGATAAATCTGTTCGTGATGCCCTATCAAGCCGCAATGAAGCTTTCGTTGATGCATTTCACAATGCTATGAAAGAGGCGATTCATGAAATTCTAGTTAGTCAGGTTGGATCGACTTGTTACAACATTCTAGACCTGTTGACCCAAGGGACTAATCAAGTCGGCACCAACCATCAAGAAGCAGCACCAGCTGGTAATGGTGACGTCCAGGCACTTCAAGGTTCATCTAAACAAACTCCAGGTACTACTACGAATCAGATACCGTACAATCCTAGACCGTCAATGCAGCATGTGCAACAGCCAATGGGGCAGAGTCAGAACCAGATGATCAATTTTGGCACATCAGGCCACATACCGTCGTCGGCTCAAAAAATAGCACCATCGATTCAAAGGATCCGTAGAGATATAGACCCTTATATCTACAATCAGAGACTTCAAGCAGTAAGCCAGCAGAAGACCCAGCAGATTGAGATTCCACAAGGATATCACTATGGCATAGATTATAACACTCTCCACATGATGCCAAATCTAGGATATCAGGGCACGCGGGATTTCAATCCACAGATAGGTCAGCAAGTACCGAGAAATCCAAATCCGCAAGCTGACGAGTTGCTGTTGAAGGTGACCAAGATGATGAAGAATCAGTTTGGCCTGAAGCCAAAAGGGCTAACCTTTTCGTACAAACGCCCATATCCAGAGTGGTATGATTTGGTCGTTCTTCCTACAAATTACAGGCTCCCAGAGTTTGCCAAGTTCACTGGTCAAGACAGTACAAGCACGATAGAGCATGTCAGTCGATATCTTACACAATTGGGTGAAGCATCAGTTGAGGATGCCCATCGAGTTTGTTTCTTCTCCTTATCCCTGTCAGGGCCAGCCTTCACTTGGTTTTTGTCACTACCAGTCAACTCCATTGCCAATTGGGCTGACTTAGAGAAGTTTCATACATATTTCTACACTGGGACTTGTGAAAAGAAGATAACCGATTTGACAACCATGAGACAGAGGACTAACGAATCGGGCACTGAGTTTCTTCAGAGGTTCTGAGAGACTAGGAACTTGTGCTTCTCATTGAGCTTGGCAGATGATCAGTTAGCTGCTTTAGCCATCCAGGGAATGCTGCCAATGTGGAAAGAAAAGTTGCTAGGGCAAGAGTTTGACAACTTGGGTCAGTTGGCTCAACGAGTGACAGCGTTCAATAGCCAATTCCAGAGTATGCGCAGGGATACCCGATTCTAGAAGAGTACCACAGTAGCCAAAGCTTATAATCCATATTCGATTGACGACGGCTATGAAGATGAAGAGGAAGAGGTTGCTGCAGCTGAATGGAATTGGGGAAAGAAGGCAGTGATGGTGCCAAATCCTTGGGGAAGAGGAATCGAGGAGAGCTATGACTTTAATGTCACAAAATCGGACAAGCTCTTTGACTTCTTATTTGAGAAGGGCCAGATCAAATTGCTGGACAATCATGTTATGTTGCCCCCTGAACAATTAAAGAATAAGAAGTTCTGTAAGTTTCATAATACTACTTCTCATTCCACCAATGAATACAGAATTTTTTGGCAGCACATACAGAGAGCTATTCAGTAAGGAAGGCTCAAGTTTGATACACCTTAGAAGATGAAAATTGATGATAATCCTTTCCTAGGAGATCAAAATATGGTTGATGTCGGGCTATTCAAAGGAAAAACTAAGGTTCTAACATCGACCAAATCAAGAGAAGCTGGAACAGTTGATCCCAAGATGCAAATATCGGCCGATGAATAATCGACCGATGAATACAGAGAGATTAGAAAATGTCGTGATCAGCAAAAGAGCCGATATGAACAGGGGGAAGCGTCAAAGGATGGGGCGACAAAGCCACGAGTTACATCTCAAATCTTGTTGAATAAGTGATAGCGGCAGAAGAAAAGGATTATCAGCGATGGTTAGAGGATCAAGAATACCAGCGCCAACTAGAAGAAGAGGGGTATGAAAGGAGACAAGCCGAATCGCACTGGAATTGTCCTTTCTTCAGATACTGCTGGAATGAAGGTTTGAAGTTGCCTACTAGACATGACTGTCTAGAATGCAGCAATCAATATTGGGAGTTTAGGCAATCTCAGATCAACCGCCGGTCTATCCATGCCCAGAATGCATATCATCATAATAACATGGACCGGCGCTTAAAAAATAAAAGTATTCACGATTGGCTGGGAAAAAGAGTTGTTGACCAAGACTAGGCTGATCATGAAGAAGGAAACAACCAAAGGGACCATGTCTGGCAGGAAGGCCAATGGTGCCCCGAAGGATTGACAAGAAGCCAGAAGAGAAGGGTGCAGCGCCTAAGGAATAAAGAGTTGGAATAGGCTCAAGTATCCGGTAAAACTCAAGTATGGCGTGCCAAGCAAATAGCCGATAGAAAGCAACCATCGGCTAATATCCAAATGGCTTTTCTGTTGCCATCAGGGTTCAGAGCTCCGACAAATCAAGAAGTTTATTCGGATTTCGATGAATCAGAGTATGAAGAGATAGTTGCCAAGTTGACGGTCGTGCAGCAAGCAATATTTGACAGACCAGTCAAGCATCGACACTTGAAAGCGTTATATATGAAAGGTCTTGTTGATGGAAAGTCGATGAGCAAGATATTGGTAGACGGGGGTGCTTCCATCAATCTTATGTCTTACACTACTTTTTATAAGCTTGGCAAAGGACCAAAAGATCTGTTGGAGACCGACATGATGCTTAGAGACTTTGGAGGTAACACGTCTAAGACCCGGGGGGCAATAAACGTCGAACTAACAATTGCAAGCAATACTCTGCTCACCACATTCTTCGTCATTAATGGAAAAGGATCGTACAGCCTGCTCCTCGGTCGTGATTGGATTCATGCAAATTGTTGTATACCATCGACCATGCATTAGTGTTTGATTCAATGGCATGGAGATGATGTCGAATTGGTTCGCGCTGATGAATCCGTGAGCATTGCAACAGCCGATCTAGTCTTTTGGGAACTAGGAGATTTTGAAAGTTTCTCTGGCAAGACATGGGAAGGAGGCTTCATTAAAATCAGTAATGAAAGCCGACAGCCGATGCAAGCGATCGGCTCTGAGAATTTGTTTTAGTAGAAAAGTCACAGCTTCATGTCGGCCGTTGGATCAAAGAAAAATGAGTATTAAGTCTTGGAGATGGGTTTAGGCCGATGTATGTGAAGGGTGAGTTAAAGTGTAAGTGCGATTCAGAGTTAATGGATTTCTTAAGAGAAGTTTTGTTTCACTTAATAGGACACTTGACCTGGGTTGATTACTCATCTGACCTTTTATACTAAAAGTTCTGTGGGACGTTATCCTAGCGTCTGATCAACACTTGGTAGCCGATTCATTCTCGGCTCTAATAGCCGGTACCAGGAGGGTATCGCCTCTAGTTCAAAAAGTAAACATCTTCAAAGATAATGAAAGCTGATACGATATGTATCGCCTATAGATAAAAAACACAAAGATTCACAGTCATACACGAAGGCATTGCATTGAAACAATCATAAAAGAACAGGAGTCTTCATTCATTGGTTTATCCTAAATACAAACTAATCGAAGACCTTGTTCACCACATCTTGGGTGGATGTGATGTCCACTATGGCCTCCGCTGCCATGACAAACTCTTCGAGCAAGTCTTCATGTTCTTCAGGGCCATCGCCCATTGGGAAACTGGTTTCCATGGCATGGAGCTCGTGCCCGATCTGAACTTGCGCCGCGGTCAGCGCCACCGCCGTGCCATGACGAACGCCGTGGAGGGCGACCTCCTGAACGCGAGCCAGAATGTCGTGAAGGCGAGCATCGATGAGGGAGCCGCGAGCATTGATGGCATCCACAACCGCGTTTGCCGCAAGTTGGAGAGACTCCAACTGCATCGTTAATGCTAATGATCACAGAAACGGGGGAACTATCAAGATAAAGACTGTTGAAATCAGAATAAAGATATCCCTGAAGCCCGTCTTACCTGTCACCGTGGCATCAGACTCGACCAGCCACGCTCGAACAGCGCTGGCCTCCTCCTCGGCCGCATGAAGAGCGGCCTGAGAGGCCCTGAGATGAATCTCGAGCTGGTTGTTCTCTCGGGTTGCCTCAGAGTAGCTATTCTGGGCCGCCCTCCACTCCCGAAGGAAGGGCCGGGCATCGTCGCCATTATATGAATCGAAGGAATCCGACGATGAGGCTGGCGTGGAAGACACAGCATCGAAGGGTTCGCCAGCCCTAGGAAGAGGACGAAGTCTGTCGTTCACAACAAACCTAGAAACAAAAGTTCATCCCTATGAACAGAAAGTTACGAACTATCGCCATAAGCAGAAGATGTCAATCTCACCTCATACATCGGAGGCGCTAGCTCACCGACATGTTCTCCTCCAGGGTCTCCCCCACTACACGCTTGCCGTGGTTATCCTCGCCGGCCATGGAATCGATTGGATCTATAGGAAGGGGAGGAAACTGCTACAGGGGCTTGAAGGCGGAGAGATGTAAAGGAACAGGAGCGGTTGTCAGTATAGATGTGTTCGAGGTCAGAGCCCTCGGCCGGTATTTGAAGCCACGAAGCAAAGAGGTGGATGCCTCGGGAAAGTGCAAAGGGTAGTCGCCATTAATAGAAGGCGGAGCGCCACTTCGCTAATACCAAAGAAAATGCGGCGTTGGGCGATTGAAGGCAGAAGATCAAGGGGCTCTCTTAAGCCACGTTTTTTGGATCAATTGGATCGCAAATCTGAAATCAGCTATTTTCAATCGGCTCTTCAGCCGAAAAGAGAAAATACAACGAGACAAGTATGGTTATCGTACACAAGACATGTATGTTAACCTACAAATTACAAGCCCAGAATATCCTGGATGACTTTTAAAATTGCAAGCCGAATAGCATTAGCTTCTGCAACCTTGTGCTCGTATTCTTCGGCTATTCCAGAAGCATTCTCAAGGCTACCACGGATGGTTCTGCTCTCTTTTACTTTGGCCAACAGTTCCTGCTTCTTCTGTCTGATGACATCGGTTATTTGGACCAGAATGGACTTGCGGCGATCTATGGCAGCCTTCACATTGTTTAGCTCCCTCTCCAGTTCTGCACGCTTGACTTCTAGTTAGGACAACTCTGGATCGGTCCCGAGGGAAGAATTCTTCAAAACATCGATTGACTGCGTCAGCTCTTTAACTTCTTGCCTGTTGGAGTCCCTTTTGGCCAGCAAGGCTTCACGATTGGACAAGTTCCTTTGGATCGTTTTCGCCTTCAAGGCCTAATCTTCGAAAATGGGCAAATACGACAAGACCTTGGAGAGAGCTGGAGATGGATCACCCTTAATGGTCAAGAAGACTTTATGTATTGATTTAGTGTTTTGGACCAAATCGGCTATGTTCTTCTCAAATATGGGATGTATATCTTTCAGCCGATTTCTAGTCTCCTCTAACAAAGATTCAGCAGAGGAAGTGGCTGATGATCTGATTTCGTCTTCATCAAAATACTCCTCGAGATTGAAAGAACAACTCTGGGCCGAAGGATCGAGTGCCTATAGATAGGGGAAATCTTGATTAAGAGATTTGAATCGGCTTATCATAGAATGAATGGTGAAAAGGTATAGTACCTTCTCTGTAGTAGCCTCTATCAGAAGAAGGGGAGTAGCTAATGATCACCAGTAATATATGGTTGAATCAGCTCAGATATCTCAACGTCGGTATCTGCAACATCGGAAGGATTTTAATTTATGCTCGCTGCAGAGAAATGGACAAAGCATATAGTTTCATCACCATCAAGTGTATGCTGAATCAGAGAATCGGTAGTGTGGGTATCAAGAACATAGTTGTTCCTAGCGTCAGCGAAATCGTTGTTGGTAGGTGAACTGCCAGGTTCCTGTTCTTGCACAGATGTTTCCTCAGAGAGTATCTGGCATGATGAATAGTCGAATAAAGAGTGGAAAACTGAGTAAATCGGGAAGTTGAGTGTCAAGGATAAAACTCACATTTTCTGCTGTTATGGAAGTATCAGTTGTTTCAACCGAGATCGGCTCCTTTCGTAGATCAGTTGATGGAGGTTCAGCTAGTGCTGAGTCGAACGCCTGAGACAACAGTTCCGCACCCAGGGCAGGTTGGGACGCAATGCTCGATAGCTGAGAGAGAACAAAATTAGTAATTGAATCTCATTTTTGAGAAGAAGATGAACTGTTTACCTGAGCAACTGATGTTCTTGTTCTACGAAGTCTTTTCCCAGTGGTAGTTTTCTGGGTTGCCCCTAGAACCGCCTTGCGCTTTGGGGATTGACATGTCATGATCGTGGGAGCAGCATGGGTTCTCATCAATTGTTTCAGGGAAGGTGCAGTTGATCCCATTCTTGAAACTAGACATGGCGGCTGGTAATCTATAGAATGCCCTCTCCTATCTAGGCTTGGAGGATCAAATTTGATGTCCTGAAAGGGTCATTTTAGAGCAATTGGCAAGAGAATTCACCAAAATGATCTCTCAAAAAAGGGAATGATAGGTTACCCCACTGTCAGAAGCGAATTCACCATCTAGAGCTATGCACAAAGGGTGGACTGATCCATAAAAGAGATGGGAACGCCAATCTTGCCACCAAGAATGAAAGAGACTGGAAGAAAAGCTGACCCTGACCTAGTCATGCAAAGAAAAGAAAGGAAGGTCTGATCCCAATTGAAAGACTCTAGAAGCTTCCAGCACATCGCTGATATCTTCTCTCGGCTTCAGAATGTTCTTAAAGAACAGGCGAGGAGGAAGTTGGCCGAGACCAAACTGGCGGGCCACAAAAGAAGGGTTATAAAACTCATAAGTTGGAGGATTGCCTAGGATAGAGGAACCTTTAATCATCTTGCCACGACCGTGACGAAATTCAGCTAGAAGAACACAGGGCTTGATGAAGGAATTGAAGATCGCAGCCGCTGTCTCGTCTGAACAGCCGGATTCAAATCGGAATGTGAATGGAAAAGTCAATTCATCATCCTCATTATAAGGTAGCCAAGTCAGGACGGCCGCATCAAACCCTCTGTAAACTTTTTGAAGAGGTGGCCAACATCGAAGTCAAGTTATCGACTCTACCTTAGGATGACAGTCTTCGGTAGATTCATTAAGTTACCGATATTGCTTATTGCTTTCATCGTTTATCTAATTACAGCAATATCACTCTGCCCGATTAAGATTGATCTAAATCAGCCTTATATCTTATTTAACCCATCGTTTGCTAATCTAAAGTTGATCTAATCTACACCTTAAACGATGAGTTATGCTTTATCGGCTGTTTTGTGTCAATCTTAATCGCGCATAGCGTGCGGTTAAGGCATGTTCGATCTTGAGTAGATCTATTGGTTAACGAGAACCGTTTCATGGCCCGTTATCACAGCCTGTGGGATTCTGCCTCTCACCCCACTGTTAGCACCATAGAGTGGGGATCATTAGTCGGTAGATCCGTTCCTGAGAAGGCATGACCTTGACTGTGCGCTATGCCAGAATCGACTGTTTAGCCAATATCGAGCGCTTTCACGAATAGTTCACATTACGAGATCCTTGAAGTAGAGATAAGTTGAAAGATATGTTAGCCCCATGATCTTATTATTGTATTACGGCCTGCATGATTCTATCTCATGCCCCACTGATATTAGTAATGAGTTAGGGTCGTTGAGTCTATTGTTGTTTCTACGGCCTGCATGATTCTGCCTCATGCCCCACTGGTCATGGCGATAGATGAGATCTAACATGTTCATTAGATTTATATTTATTAAATGGTCAAGTGGTGTTGAATTGTTTCTTTATATAAAAAGGAGTTTGGTTACTTGTAATCATTGGCTCAGTATAAACCGATCATCATTGATATCTTATTGCCATTGATTAATATTTGCTTAAATAATATTTATCCTAAATGATAACCGATTCTTCTTATACAACTCCATGAGCTTTAATCGATTTATTTTTATAAATATGCTGGAATCGACTATTTAGTCGATCTCCTCTCATATCGGCTCTCAGAGCCGCACATTCGAGACTGTCTGGCAACACCGGCATGTTCCACCCTTAATTACTGATGAGCTTTCTCTTCTTGTCAATTGCAGGGTCAAATTGACTGGCACGTCTCGGGAGGATTGCACAGAATCAACCACCCTTGCGCTGAAGCTAGGCGGATCTGCTCCATCGAGCGGACCCTTCTGGCTTGCTGCGTGTGTCCTTGGCACGAAGACAAAAATTATGTGTCGACAGTTAGTTTATTAATTTTCTGATTAAATTGGAACCAACGAGAAGATTTAATTAGAAAATGAAGTATAAGTGAATGTTTTTATGATAAGAGTTGCAATAAGTAACATGCATGTCTAATTTGACCAACGCTGGATTAAGCATGCGTGTTTGTATATAGATTTATCCCGCATGGGGAGAAGTTTGGCATAGTACTTATGCTAGTCAATCCTGCATGGCGGGAGAAGTTTTGTGATGATTCACATGTTTTGAATCCCGCATAGCGAGAGAAGTTTAGGTAGCTCTTATGTTGTCCTAGTATTGACCGTGGCACAATAGAAATGCATCGTCATGGTCAATACTAACCAAAAGATAAGAAAAGTTACAAGCGTGACTTGCAAAAGTACTGCTAATGAAAGACCTTGTTGAGTTCTTGAAGTGAAATAAGGAAAGTGTACTCCTAAACGGATCAAGAAATAACTTTATTTACATGACATAATCATGTGAATGAAGTAAGTTATAAATATCTCCTTGTTCACAGGCTTTCTGAATAGTTCTCTTGAAATTATGGCAGTAAAGTTCATGCCATATTTTGAGGGGGGGAATATTAAGATCAATTAAAAAAATCTTCATTAAAAGTGAAATAAAGATCAATTAAGAAAGATACTCTTCATTAAAAGAATTAAAGATTAATTAAGATAAATACGACCGTTGGAGGAGTACAATGGTCACAACAATGATACCCCTAAACAGAGAAATAGCTAAATTCCTGGACCTTTTAAAGTTCCGACAGGAAGATAGCGTAGTCAGCCTCAAAGATGTTGAGGTGGTGCTTAAAGCGCCATATGATGTTTTAACAGATTTAAACCCAAAATGAGATATTTGTAGATACACTATTTTTAGAAAAGATGGGAAGATCTAGGGGAGCATGGTATGTAGAGGTATGTATAGACCTAAGACTTGAAGAGAAGAGGGACTGCGTGTCCACTCTAGTGACTCAGGAGCAACAAGTTTCTCAATACCTATTGATGTTGTATGACTAATACAACACCTGTTGTTAGCTCTTCGAAGAAGATGAATAATGTAAACAAGGATCTTGTAATACAGGAGCCTGTAGAATCAATTGCCTCTTGGCAATGAAGAGCAACAACAGCCCCATATGAAAGTGTCAGTAGCTAAGGCCCTAGAAGGTCTCAAAGAATTAGTAAACTAGTTTTTTATGATGACTATGAAGTCTATGTTAGTAAAGAAATTCAAATAGAGGGTTATCCCACCTCATTTGAAGAAGCCATGAGAAGCGTTTACTCATTTAAATGGCAAGAAGCTATGGAAGTTAAAATGAATCTGATGAATACCAATGATGTTTGGGACTTAGATGAAATTCCTAATGGAGCCAAAACAGTAGGTTGTAAATGGGTCGACAAGACAAAATGTGACTCCAAAGAGAATGTAGAAAGATATAAAGCATGATTTATAGTAAAAGGCTTTACACAAAGATGATGAATATATTATGATGAGAGTTTTCTCTCCAGACTCACGCAAGGATTCTTTAGAATCAAAATAGTGTTATTGGCACATTACGATTTAGAGTTACATCAGATGGATGTAAAAACGGCATTCCTCAATGGGGATTTGTATAAAAACGTTAACATGGCATAACCCAAAGGTTTTGTCGTGGAAAAAAAATAATGTATGGGTTAAAAGTAAGTCTCTAGACAGTAGTATTTGAAGCTGATGAAACGATAAGAAAGTTTAGGGTTTAAAGAAAATGAGAAGGACAATAGCGCTTATGCGAAGTTCAAGAATGGAAAATTTATTTTCCACATCCTGTGAATAGGTGACATTCTACTCACCAGCAGTGATGTTAATCTGTCATTGGAGAAGAAGTTTTGTCCTAAAGTTTCAATGTGAATGATCTTGGTGAAACGTCATTGGTTCTAGGAATCAAAATTCACTAAGATAGAAGAAAAAGGGGTATTAGGACTATCGCAAAGGCATACTTGGAAAAGATTCTAAAGAAATAAAGTATGCATGCGAGTACACCTAAGCATGTTCCTATAGTCAAGGGTAATAGATTTGAGAACTTTAAGTGTTCCAGGAACCGATGAGATCGATCAAATGAACATGGTTCCATATGCTTCAGCTGTTGGAAGCTTGATGAGTGTACAAGTAAAAGTAAGAACTTACCCTAATGTAGTTTACGTATCCGGGATATTTTGGCAGAAGTCCAGTCCAGATATAGATCACTAGAATGGAGTTGAGAATGTCTTGCAATTTTGCAAAGTATCATAGGCCTCATGCTGAGTAAGAAAGAATAAGTATTCTCAAATAGTTGAGGGTACAAATGTTAAGTCTTGGCGATATGTGTAGTGAAATCCACAGTAGTTGCTAACACTCGCAGTTGGAGTATTATTGCGGAAAAACTTCAAAAAACAGTTGTGGTGTCATCAGTGATGCATACCATAGTATAGCTTGACATGAGGCTTAAGGAACAGGCAAAAAGAGGTTAAGGGAATTTATACCCGGATTTAACAATGGTAGACAACAGCAATAATCATTTAAAGTAAGTTAACTTCTAGGACAACAGGTCAAGTGTACTGCCAAACACATTGACACTAAGTTATATGTTGTAAAGGAGAAAATCCAGAATCATTTTGAAAGCATTGAGCACATAAGTACCGAGTAAGTACTTGCAGATTCACTTACCAAAGGCTTATCACCCAGTGCGTTCAGAGAACACACAGTCGACATGGGTTTACGGGAAAGCTTATGATTTCTGGATACTAAGGGCCTAGTTCAGTATCTGTTTCAAAACAGAGAGGTGCATTGCAGCTGTTAAATCTAATGACAACTGACCGTTACGATAAGGCACGCCCTATGCACTGATCTGTGATGGAATGAAAAAAAGAAAAAAAAAGTTAAGTTTAAGTCATAAGATGAGATCAAGGGGGAGAATGTAAGGTTGATTTCCACCTATTTGGCCCAACGGCCAATTAAGCCCTTGATCCGCGCCTTGATCGGGGGCGCCCAGCCGTTCTTCTGGCTGATTGACCCCCATCGCGCAGCGCAATAAATAGGAGGTGGGGGCTGGGGCTCGAGTAACGAGGTTCACCAGCAGCCGCCAGTGCCCCGCCGACGTCCTCGCCCTAGTCCAATCTAGAAGGGCGCGCTGTAAGCGACGGGAAGCGCCATCACCTTCGCCACCGCCATAGCACCGCGCCTGCACTGCTGCTACCTACGACGACCTAGCGGGCGCGTCTCTGCTTCCCCTACTACTATGACTCCAGTGGCCATGTCGCGGTGGCGCCGTGGCCGTGACTGCGTATAGTGAGATACATCATCAAGTCTCTCATTAAGCTAAGTATTACCCACTGATCTACGCCTAGAAAAACTTTCAGATTCTAACATTGAGAATGCTTCAGTAAAGTTAAATGTGCCCTTAAAGGCATATGCTCTTAGCACACCAACCACTGTATTCACGTTGAGAAGTGTGCGCACACACATCTCAATGCGAATCTGCATTGAGATGTGTGTGCGCACACTTCTCAATGTGAATCCAGTGTTGAGTGTGATAAGAGCATATGCCCTTAAGAGCAAAAAAAATCGAATGCTTCAGAATAACTGGGTATTTTTTTCATTCTTTACATTACACACCATCACACAATTCCGAGCTTTGCGTGCCAAACTTTTTTTTAGCGAACGTGCCATTTGTAGCACGTATTTTATTAAGATGAAGCAGACAACGCCAAACCGAACAACAAATGACTCAGCTCTTGGTAACCAATGGTTTCATAGAAGAGGAGCTGGAAGAAAAACTGAAGCAGAAGAACAAAAGAAAGCTGCACGCCGAACTACAAGTTTGACCATTTCTCTATATATCCATCCGCATGAATTACTGGAGCCCAGCAAACAAAAATAGAACAATTCAGTAGAGATGTCAAACAATGCACACTCTTACTCGACTGCATCACATTCTCCCTTATGATTGAAGCAGAGTTGATAGCATTCTTCAGAAAATCGCACCATACTTACTTATCATAATAACACTTGGAAATAAACATGTGTACTGTGTACATCGTCATCAGTGACTTAACATATGGATTGGATGAAAGGCATGCGGACAGTGATCAAAATATGTTCTGAACTTGCACCTCCATAAGGTAGGAAACGGCAAAAGGCAACAAAATCTCCTTCTGGCATGACAGATGGCTGAAACGGAGATCAGCAAAGGAAATTGCACTCCTTGGCCCTGCTTATATTGAAAGCATAGAGTTTGCTGGGGATGCCAGCTTACAAAGTAGAAACAAGGTTCTTAACATCAGACGAAACATAAACCTCTCCACCTCACAAACAAAGTAACTGAGAACCCAACGACCTATAGAACAGATGCAAAAGAAAATAAGGCGATGGGAACTGGATGGAAGGCAACGCATGCGGTGAATGACTACCAGTCTAGCACAGAGAGGAGATCACTCAATTCGTCAAGCTATGGTCTGCTGTCTTTGAAGTACGCTCTCAAACCAGCCGGATGAAATTTTCTGCACAGCACAAGGATAGGAAACCGACATGGCCAAGAGCGCATAAGTGCACTTTTCAGGATTACGCCACCTTCAACTGGAACCCAGTTTGGAAAATAAAGGTATAAAACAATTAATTTCATCTATAGTTAGCACTACAACACCAGCTGCTCACGGCAGCTAAATGATCAGAAGGGGCTGGATACCAACAAGACCTGTAGGCTCTGCAATGTTGAAGACGAATCAACAGTTCACCTGACTCTAGAATGCAACGGGCGACAGACAATACTCACTTTCGCGGTTTCACCACTTGATGCATGGGCAGACATGTTGTGGTCTGCCGTTTTTGTCCCTTTATTTTTTTTCTTCTGTTTGTTTGGTTCCAGTTGGAAGTGGAACAACCCTGTACGTAAATATCATTTCCCTGCTTAAATGACAAGGCAGAGCACCTGCCATTTTTCCTGAAAAAAAGTAGCGACTTAGCATATTTAGTTCTATCATCATGCCGTACATACCTATTATAGTAAATTGGTGAGGTTTGGAAGCTGTTGGCTATGGAAACAGTGAGAACAAAATTACAGTTTCAGATAAAGAAGCCCATGCAGTTTTAGCACTCATGTATAAGCATATATACACGAAAAGATGGAAAACATCCTCTAGTATTACATGAACTTGAAACATACGTGTTCTTTGTACTCAACAAGATGTGTGTTCTAAAATTAAGCAGAAATAAGCATTAGAAGCTTCCTTAACTGAAACAATGCAGAAATAAGCATTAGAAGCATTGATGCGGACCAGGAATAAAAAATCTTTGCCCAGCTTCTTTGTTATGGTAATTAACAGTGTTAGCTATTTTTTTCTCGAATACGCAAAAGATTTGCATATCATTGTACTAGGTATAAGAGTTTAAACATACAGATAACGCGCTTCGAGCGCCGAAGGAGGTCGACAAAAAAGCAGCTATAGCTAGACCATCCTAGCAGAAGATCTCTAGTTTCGATATTACATAAATAAAAAACAACCAAAACCGACGCAACAGTGCGACCTAGGAGGTGGCCTTGCGCCTTTGGGGCTGCCTAGACGAGCCCTTTCCACCGTCTGGGAAGAGCGCGTCCAGTGCTTCAGTGTTGGACGCAGTCAGGTTGCCGTCGAAGATCTTGTCAAAGGCTTCCAGCTCTGATGTGGACGGCGCTGATGGACCCTTAGTGTAGCTCATACGCTGCATGAGCATCACCTCACCTCGCTTGAAAGCAGGTACTCGAGAGAGGCTCTAGGCCACCAACCGCCTGCTCCGCCACGGCATCACCGGTATAGCAGGAGGCTGCTTGGGAGGCTCACGAATAAGCGGAGAGTAGACCTTCTTCAACACGTGCCTGGTTAAGCTCTTGAGGCGGCGTGCGGCGGAGCTGTCACTGACGTCGATCGAGTGGTCCTCCCGAGGCGGCGTACTGAACAAGCCTGCATCCGCCGTGGGCTCGGCTGTACCGAAGCCAGGCGGATCGCCCATCTCGTCCTGCGTAGGTTCGTCAGCTCTTGAGGTGGTGGCCTACGCCGCCTGTGGTGGCGTGACCTGAGACTGACCGTGCTCAAGTGGCGGTGGAACCAAGTCCGTTGCCAGCTGAGTGGGGTGGGAGACTATCGTCGAAGTGGTGCAGGTGCACGCACTGGTGGCCACGAACGAGGTTGTCGACAGAATATCATCGGCAGTCCTCCGAGGGGTATCCTACGAAGGTAGATTGATCGATAGAGGTGCGCGTAATCAAGAACAAGAAGACAATAGAGACACAGGAGTTAGACAGGTTCGGGTCGTCTGCACGACGTAATACCCTACTCATGTGGTCTGTTGGTTTGTATTGGCTATTGTATGATATTGCGTGTGTGATTGGATGTAGGATGGGGCATGCCGACTAGGGGACCCCTGCCCCTCCTTATATACTCTGGAGGGGTAGGGTTACAAAGAAAGTATTCTAATTGGTTACATGGCAAGTATTAGATTACAATTTCTATAGTATCTGATCAAATCTTCTAGATGTCTTGCAGTGTACGCCGAGCAGTGCATGCGCCACAAGTCTTGAATCTTGTGGGCTGGACCATCCCTGACCGTGCGGCCCATGTCCCTTACCGTGGGTACCTAGGGTTATACCCCCCCATAGCTAGTCCCCGAGCGCCTTGTATCCTTTGAGCAGCGCCGTCTTGAACAAGTCCGACCAGTTTGAAGTGAAGCTGATCAGTTTAACTGGTGATCCGAGCAGTGGAAGTCGAAGCCGACCAGTTCAACTGGTGACCTAGACAGTGAAAATCAAAGCCGACCAGTTTAACTGGTGACCGGGAGGTGAAAGTCAATGCCGACCAGTTTAACTGGTTAGGAGACGTCGGACTTAGCCAAGTAAGGCTTGCTAGAAGGATGTAAGGGGCTCAAGATAAAATTTGAAAATTCTTCCACTTAGGAAAAGTGTAGCCACTTAGACTCCATCAATAAGGAGGGTAAATCAAGAAATTAGCACTATATTCTCCGTCGGGTGAAGTGTAGCCACTTAGTCCCCGAGCCTGCTGGAAGATGAAGAATGAATCTTGTAGCAGGGTCAAAGAAAAGAAGTTTGAAAGCTTGCCGACGTCATCTGACATGCGCGTATCAAGACCCTAGACGTGCTGCCTAAGATCAGCACCCTGATCCGAACAGCATGGAGCAGCTTAATAGCACACCGATGAGACGTAGCAAGATCCAGCCGCCAAGGGAGTCCCCAGCCTTAGCTGGCAACTCTTGCATGAAGAATCTGAATGCCGAGGAGTCCCCAGCTTAGCTGGCGATGAAGCGACGAACAATCCGACCAATTAGTTGGCAAAGAATCGAGCACCGAGCAGCCCAACCAATTGGTCGGCGGTGAAGTGAGCGCCAAGTAGAAGTGAGCGCCGAACAGTCCGACCAACTAGTCGGCGACGAAGTCCATGAACCTAGCGGTCCGACCAGTTGATCGGCGGAGAAGTCCGAAGGCCAGGTGATGCGACCACCCGGATGATGATCCTCTTGTCCTTCCCGACTAATCCAGTCCCCGAGCGTAAAAATAAGCTCGTTGACCGAACCGGGCCCATGAGAAACAAAGATGTAGAATAGGTAGTACGTGATGTACAGATAAAATATATGAATTTAGTGATGAAGAAAACAGAGCGGAGTAGATAAACATTATGTTTGTATGAAGTGTTCATATTTTAAATATGAGTAACTTCCTGCCAGTTGGTTCTGTATCGCATCACCAGCCCCGACTAGCCCATACTCCATAGCATAGAGTGCTTAGCACCCATTTACGCATAAGAGCATAGGCGTCGCCGAGGAGCCACTGCCGACCACCCATAACGCAGAGGGCTGGCGCTCATGCACATGTAGGAGTGAGATCGAGAACAGGGCTGTTTCTGGTAACGCAAGTGAGAACGCGGCTGGTCGGCGAGTTGATGAATATCTTAAATATATTGTAAACATTAAATTTTCCTTTTGGAGATGTGTTTATATTTAATATAAACCGTCCGGCCAGTTAGTGTGTAGCTAAGTCTCCAGCCCTAGCTAGCCTGTTAACCATAACGGGTAGCGCGGAGCCCGTGTGCGTGTAGGAAGAGCAGGGTGTCGCTAAGGAGCCACTGCTGACCACCCCTAACGCAGAGGGCAGGCGCTTCGTGCACATGTAGGGAGAAGCCGAAGATAGGGCCATCTCTAGGAACATCCGAGCATCAACATGGCTGTTCGGGGATTTGCCTTAGGCTTAGCTGTATGTCATCTTTAAGATGATATACATGAAAGAAAATCGTTTGGAGAATAAACATGGAGAAAACAGCTCGGAGAAACATCATGGAGATATATGAAGGTTGGGGAATATTTAGAAAAATATTAAAGCGTGACTTAGCTTTAGACAGATCGTCTGATCGGCGGCGTATGACGTTATCTAGTCGGCGAATTTGACCCTTAGGGCATCCTAATGGATGGTGGCCGTATCCCCTAGAGTTCCCCGATCTGCTTCCGATAGATCGGAACCGGAAGGTGGTCGGCATCGAACCGGAGTGGTCAGAGCCGATTCCGTGAGGGAGAGGCAGTCGGCGAGCATCTAGCTGACCTGATCGATGGATGCGATCAGATCATCGTTGCCGACCTGCTTCCTCAAGTAGTGGGGCAGCAGGCGGCGAGTTGTTGGTGAAGACAACCTCGGAGGCGGTTCCGGGATCGGATCTACTGTTGCAGGCGTTGGTGTGGTCGGCGTAGAATCGATCTGCACTGGCTTGAAGATCTCTCCGTCTTTGTCAGCATCGATGACCCAAGAGATCGATCCGACCGTAAAGATCTGGCCGGGCTTTGGAGAGGACGAAGAGCCTGAAAAGTGTACCATCTTATTCGTCATGGAAACAGCACGCACACCCCTACCTAGCGCGCCAACTGTCGATGGAATATCGTCGGCAGTCCTCCAAGGGGTATCCCACGAAGGTAGATTGATCGGCAGAGGTGCGTGTAATCAAGAACAAGAAGGCAACAGAGACACAAGAGTTAGACAGGTTCGGGCTGTCTGCACGACGTAATACCCTACTCCTGTGGTCTGTTGGTTTGTATTGACTATCGTATGATATTGCGTGTGTGATTGGATGTGGGATGGGGCATGCTGACTAGGGGACCCCGGCCCCTTTTTATATACTCTGGAGGGGTAGGGTTATAAGGAAAGTATTCTAGTCGATTATATGGTAAGTATTAGATTATAATATCTGTAGTATCCGATCAAATCTTCTAGATGTCTTGCAGTGTACGCCGAGCAGTGCCGTGCGCCGCAAGTCTTGAATCTTGTGGGTTGAACCGTCCCTGACCGTGCAGCCCATGTCCCTTGCCGTGGGTACCTAGGGTTATACCCCCCACAGAGGCTACAACCTCCTCCACCATCGGGTCCTCCGAGACTTCACGTGTGGCGTGCGTGGCGTCTGGACATGGTGAGAGCAACAACGGGTCGAGGTCGGAGAAACACCAAATCTAGCGTGTCTCGCTGGTCGGCCCGCCATGACCATCACGGGCAGCACTGTCGGTGGCGACAGTGGAGACCGTTGCCGCAGCGGTGCCGTCCCGCTTGAGCCATCGTCGATGCCTCCGACGTCTCCGACGTCGGCCCCCGCCATCGCCGTGCGCAACCGCACCCGGCACAGCTCTAGCCGAGCTCGGCGTGTCGCTCTTGAGTGCACAAGGGGTCACAGCAACCCTGGGCACAGTGTCGGGCAGGTGGCCGGGTGCCCGAGGTACGCTCCTGGTCAAGCTATCGTCGCTAGCCTTTCATGGCTTTAGATGCGTCAGAGCTAGAAGGAGGCACCGTCCGCCCGCTACTTGCAGTCCCGCGTGAGGTGTCGGAACCCCTTGCATCGGAGGCAGCGTGGAGACAGCTTGCAGGTTGCCACCCTGTGTGTGGAGGAGAGACAGTTGAAGCACTTTCCGTGTAGGTCCGCCAGAAAGCGGGAAGGGGGCTGCCGGTTCGCCGAAGATGCAGCGCGGGCGGGGCGTTCCCCACCGGCGCCGCATGACGACCCCTACGACAGGACCTCACACTAGCCGTCAGCATCCGGAGCAGAGATGTGCTGGTGGGCGCCGCAGCGCGGACCGAGCCACATGTGAGCCGGCGTTTTGTTTCAAAACCTCTCCCCTTTAGCAAATCTTGTATGCTTTGACCTTGACAGAATTTCAACATAGTGTTCAGGTCGGCAATCATGTGCTGTAGTTCCTCTCAAAAAAGAGTTAACAGTGTTGAGATTAGTCAAAAGAAAAATGAAAACCAAGAACCACCTGAAAAAGAAGCAGACTCTATGCCATATAAATCATCACAGCCTTTTTCAATCTACTAACCATCTTGTAATCATAGTGTTTCCCCAGTGGACCTCTCTCCTTGCTTGACAGGTACTTTCCATTCAATGCTTTTCACACTGGTAATATAATTGCTTTCTTTATTTTTTGTTGTATTTGTGCTCGATGAGCATCATGCATTCACGTAAATGGGATCACTGAAGATATATATACTCCCGCCATTGCAATTATAAGTCACTTTAGTTTTGTCCTAAGTTAACTTTCTTTAATTTTTAACCAAATTTTTAGAATTTTTTTTTCGATAAGGGAAGCTTTATTAATTTCAAGATCATTACATCGAGATGATACAAAAACTTCTTAGCGTCTACAATACCAAATAAATGCACTATCCAGACATATTCCATAGTAGATTTAATAAAACTTATTTGACATTGTATATGTTGGTAATTATAGAAGTTTGACTTAGGATGGAGCTAAAATGATCTATAATTTTGATGGGAGGGGTTTCTTGACACCTTAGGCTAAATAGCCGCACTAGCACTGCTACATTGCAGACTACAGAGGCCTTGAGATTTCAAGCTGTATTTATAATTGACGGTGCAGGCTAAGCAACTGATGTTGTTTGATAGTAACAGCAAAATGAAGCAGTCTTTAAGCGCATCTGTATCATCTGAAAAGCATTGAGAGTTTTTTGAGCTACCATATCCCAATTCAGTGAAAATTTCAGAAATACAGAAGGCAGAGTCATGCTTGAGAATTTGAGATTGGAGTTCAGGCTTCAGATGACGTACGGTTCGAGTATGGATGGATGAATACCTAGAAGTGCAAATGTGCAACTCGCGGCCGGTTCCTGCTGGGCGACGCCGTACAGAGCCGCTGGTAGCGGTGGGTCTGCCTCACCTAACTGTAGGTGGTAGCACTGCGTTTCTAAACCGTCTCAGGCCACCGCGGTCGCATGGCGCCGGCGTAGTAGCCTCCGGTCCTGAATTTCCAGGAGCCTAGGGCGAAACAAAAAAAAATAGGGTCCTTATGTATACATGAACTAGGGAACTCTTTTGGATATTCGAGAAAAAAACAAATGAACGACTTCATAGCCACCATGACGCACAACTTCAGCAAGGAGATGTTGCGATGGAAGTGTTACAAGCACATGTTTCAAGTATTCCAGACGTTTCAGAGGTATGTTGCAATTGTTTCATATGGATGTTGCAATTGTTTCATATGGATGTTACAAAAGTAGATCAGGGATGTTGCACATACTGCAAATGTTTCAGTGGTATGTTATAATTGTTTCATATGGATGTTGCAAAAGTAGATCAGGGATCTTGCACATATTGCAAATGTTTCAAAGGCATGTTACAAGCGTTTCAGATGTGTTGATTAAAATATTTCATTTGTTCCAGACGTATGTTGCAAATGTTCTGATCTGGATGTTGTACATGTTTCACACATATGTTGCAAAAATATGTTCGAAATGTTTTAGCTGTTTTAGTCTTATGTTGCAGTGCATGTTTTCATGGTGGCAAGTTACAAGTGTTTTATCTGATGTTACATATGTATATGTTGCAAGTGTATATTCTAAATGTTTTATCCGTTTTCATACGGATGTTGCATTCAAATGTTTCATGTTGCACGTGTTTCATACTGTTTGTAGAGTTAACAGGTGCAGGGAGTAATGGTGGCACGGCACGGGCGCCGAAGAATGGGCCGCAGCGAGCTGGAGGCCGACGGTCGGGGCGCGACGGGGGCGGGGTGCGCAGGCGGGACGGGGCGGGCGGCTTCGAATTCAAGCGGACAGGACGTGCTGCTGGGACGAGGCGAGTCGTCTGGACGTGTGGGCGTTGCGACAGGGGGGTGCGCATGTGGGGCGGGAATAAAAATTAGCATCAACGCATGGGGCAGGCTGCGCGTGCGTCCTGTCCGGACGTCCGAGCGCTAGCATAGCCGGTTGGGGGTGGTTTAGGGGACTTCGGATATTAGTGCATACCTAATTCATACGAAGCTAGGTACGCCTCGTTGGAGTCTCACTCCGAGTTGGCCGCCCGCCGCGGCGCCGCCGTTGAGTTGGGTGATCGTGTCGCAGTTGCTGCGTTGTGTTCGAGATTTGTGATTTGGTTCCGAGATGAGAAGTCGCAGTCGCAGAGTCGGCAAACAAATCGCGAACGTCAATCTGCTAGCCTGTCGTGGGCCTTAACGAGCCAACCAAGCCATATACTAATACAACTACGTCCTGAGTGTATACCTGAGGTGGGGCCCGTGGGATTGGGGGCCAGGGCGGCCGCCCCGCTTGCCCGCCCTCAGGGCCGGCTGTGCTACAGGGACAGAGGATGTGAGCACAGGGTGCTTGGCGGGAGGAGTCTTTGAGGTCGCCGGCGGCGGCACCACCTCTCCGATCACCGTGTCGGTGTCGACGGCCCGGCATATTTGCACGCAGATCCCTAGGTTGGATTGTGAGTTTGCGACTAATAATCACGATCTGAACATTTTCAGATGCACACTCTGTCTTTCACCCGTCCATTTGATCATCCTACTAGCAGGTACTGCTGTCTGCTGGTGGATTTAATCTTCAGAAATTTAGAAATATTGATCAGATTCTGTAGTTTATAGATGTTTTGTGTTTGAGCTTAATAGAGACTTAAATGCTACGAGACATTCTAGATTTTGTTTTCTGCATTATACCTACTTGTTATGTGAACACTCTGTTATGTGCCTCTGAACAGGTTTAATGTGTTTCCTCTCTGAAATAGACTTGTTTGTATGTATCTATATCTTTTGTAACATAGTTAATTGGTCCAAAATTTAGAGTCTACTAGGTGCATGATAAATGATTAAATGTCATTCTATAATTTTGAAATTACAAACGTGTTGAATTGCAAGTAAGCACTATTCAACCAACTGATGATACCAATGCACTCGACAAAGAAAACGAAAATGAACACGCGTTCATCTGGCCTGATTATTAACAGCACTCCTCGTGCCTCGAAATTCTTTGAACGAATTGCTGGAGGCGGCAGCGCTATCACCGTCGCCGCTGCTGGAGCTGGAGATCATGTGCAGGCTCGCCATGTACGTGAATGGATTCACGGGCCGTGCAATATCCTCCTCGCCTTCCAGCATCCTGACCACGCTGCGCATGGACGGCCTCGCCTCCGGCTGGTACTGCACGCACCACAGCGCCACCTTGCACATCCTCTCCGCCTTGTCCCTGTCCTCGGCATGGATCCCCGACGCCGCCATGACGTCGTCGAACTTCCCCTGGTCGAACCTCTGCCACACCCACTTGGGGTACCACTCCTGGCTCACAGCGGGGTGCTGCAGCTCCAGGTTGCGCCGCCTCCCGAGGATCTCGAACATCAGCATGCCGAAGCTGTAGACGTCGCACTTGTGCGTCACCGGCAGCGGCAGCCACAGCTCCGGCGCGGCGTACCCGGGCGTGCCCCGCGCGCCGGTCATCGTCAGGTGCGTGTTGTCGCGGTTGCAGAGCCTGGCGAGGCCGAAGTCGGCCACCTTCGGTGTGTAGTCCGCGGTGAGCAGCACGTTGCCGGGCTTGATGTCGTAGTGGATGATCCGGTGCTGGCACTCCTCGTGCAGGTACCTCACCCCGCGCGCCGTGCCCACGACGATGCCATACAGCGCGTCGAAGCCGACCGCGTCGCCCAGGTCCGTGTCCCGCCGCTGCTCGTGCTCGAAGAGCACGCGGTCGAGCGAGCCTTTCTCGAGGTACTCGTACACCAGCGCCTTGGTGGTGGCATCGAAGCAGAAGCCGTAGAGGCGGACGAGGTTGATGTGGTAGGTGCGCCCCGCGGTGCCGACCTCCGCCATGAACTGCTCCTCGGCGCGCCGGTCCAGCGTGCTGTTGAGGATCTTGACGGCCACCTGCACGTCGTTCGGGAACGCGCCGCGGTACACCACGCCGAAGCCGCCGGACCCGAGCCGCTCTGCGTAGTTCCGGGTGAACTCGCGGAGGTTCTCCGCCGTGAACCGCGCGGGCTTCTCCCGCAGTATGTCGTCCAGGAACCGGTTCACGGCTCCCATCTCCACGACGTGGTTAGCAATAGCGTAAGGCGGTGTCGGCGAGCCGTTCGCCGCCGGCTGGATTATTGGCGCGCCTGCCGCTGCCTGCTGCATCTCCATGGCCTGCTGCCGCGCGCGCTCCATCTGCCATTCTCGTGTCACCTCGATCCATCTGGTGACAAATTTCAGGGCCAGGATGATGACAATGCCACTAATTATGATCCCAGCTGCATCGTCAGGATTGAAGAGGCTAAAGTTGAGTACGGGTATCACAAATTTGAAGAATTGGAGACAGAGCTGGTAACGCATGTGGCCTACCTAAAGCGAGATTGATCATCAAGTTGCTGTGATACTTTCTGCTTGATTCCTTTCGAGAGAGAAAAAAAAAGGTTTCTGCTTGATTGCCAACTACTACCTGCAATGGAAAACAAAACCCAAAGAACGAGTTCGAGATGTTCTACACTTTGGACCCGTAGGCTTACCTCTCTGGTGTTTGCGCTTGATCTTGATCAGAAATGTAGTTTGGACTGCGGACATGTCCAGTTCACCATGATATTCCCTTGCCGAATTGAAAAACCTTGCACGTCGTAGTCGAAGTGTGAACCGGTTTCTAGCTTGGTCCGTACTCTTACCTATAAGCTATAACCAGATAACAATTATGTAAGAGCAAAGACGTACTGTTTTGATGTTCTGTATCATGAGTAAGCGTTTACCATCCAATCGACTAGAGAGCAGTTGGTGAGGCCCAAGTACATAGAGAAGTCGTATTTGACTACTACGTAGGAAAATGGTGAACGTGGAGTTGTCATACATTAGCCCTCTTTTTTTTTATGACTCGAGGAACCTCCCCATTTCCATTGATTGCAACGGAAATACAGGAAATGAGAGTGTATCAGAAGAAAACAAAAGACAATCCAGAGCTCTTACACGCTTACTTCCTACACCAGAAGCCTATGCCAGGCAACCAAAGATGAGCGACATAGAACTTAGAAAGTATAGACAGCTTTTCATCCTGGGCGTTAGACGGCGCTGCACCTAGCCCTCATTGCGCAGCCAAGCGGGTTCACCGTTGGATGCTCCACATCGGAGGTTCTGCTGGCGGTCATGGCCGCATCAGGGGTGGCGGCGGACGATGTCCGGGTCAAGAAGTTCTACCGGGAGCAATTCATCATCTTGTGCAGTTCACCGGCGATCAAGGACCGGGTGCGGGCGGCATCGCCGGTACCGCTCAACGACACGCCGCTGGTGCTCCTACCGTGGACTCGACTGGCGCACGCAAACCTATCGACGCTACAGTACAAGCTCACCGTCGAGCTTGAGGGGGTGCCGCCGCACGTCTGGCGTGAAGACACCGCAGCCAAGCTCCTCGCGCCGTACTGCTGGATACAGAGCATCGAGCCAATCACGGCCGCCGGCGACGACCTATCCTCGTTCCGCCTCACAGCATGGACGAATAAGCCGAGCTCCCTGCCACAAATCTTATGGCTCAATGTCGCAGAGCACGAGGTCAGATCAGCGGAGACCGGAGGGGTCAGATTCCGCGGGACTCAACCGTTCCTGTGGAAGGACACGCTGCGGTACAGGATCATCGTCCACCTGAGATGCGTTCATGACTACTCGCCGTAGCCGGATTACAGGGGTGATGGATCCTCGTCCGACGACCCAGCCGAGGATGGCAGGAACAGCAGGCATCACCACAGCCACCGCGACTCCGGCACAGAGATCTACCCCTTCCCCTGCCACCGTGGCGAGCCGGACGGCAATGCTCCGGGGACATCAGGCGGCGGCGGGCAGGACAGAAACCGGGACCGCCAGGGCCAGCGCAGCGTGTACCGACACACCAAAGGCTAGGCCCAAACGGGAAGGCTCGTGTACCTGCTCCCCAGCGAATCAGAAGCTACGAACAGCCTCGCCCCGGTCAAAAAAGCAGAAAGCAGTTCCAGGCGCCGTGGCAAGTCTGGTGTCCTAAGCAAGCTAAGAGACAAGAAGCAGCACCAACCCAGCCAGAGATTGCCAAGGCTGAAAACCGCTCTGCTGCCACCAGTATGGGGGGGCACCGGGACAGCTACTCCCTAGCCAGCCCACCTGGTAGAAGATCAGGATGCCCAGGGAGACCAGCTGGCCACCGATGAGCAGCTCCAGGACAAGCAGCCACCAATCACCTAGTTCGCGCCGGAAATACCGGAGGCGGCGGCCGACGACGTCACAACAGAAGCGGACGGCGGGGACCTAACAGCAACGATAGATGAAGCGATAGCGATCCCGCAACCGGTACAGATTCAAATCACAGCCATTTCAGGGGACCCAGTGGTGGACGACGTCGACGATGGTCTGTTGGCAGCCGAAGAAGCAGCCAAGGCAAAGGACGCCGCCACGTCGACACAGGGGGACCGGACACAGGCGGAGGGTGGGCCGGACAAAAGCCCGCTGCCGCCGACCCATGAAGGGAGCACACCTCAGTCCAACGGCCCACCTGCCCATGAGGCCCAGGAGGCTAGTCAGGCCGTAGCAGTTGATGCCGATCGTTCAACAGCCCACCAATCGCCGCCATGGGACGGGACGGTGCCGGATAGGGAATAGGGGGCTATAACGCCACCGGTCAACAGGCCAGCGCACTACACCATCGCCGCCGAAGGACACGGCATCGGCGCAGCGAAGGTTCAAGTCGTTCGCGGTGAAGGTCAAGAGGCCCAAGCCTGCGGCGCTACTAAAGTGCCCATCACCAGTCAAGGCGGCAGAAACGCCCAGGAAAAGGCCGACACGAAGCCGGAGGATCGCGGCGCAGAGTCTGTCGCAGATTTCGGCGTCCAAGCGTGGGGAGTATCTGGTGCTCAAATGCCTTGGACACGCTTCCCCACTCTCCGCATCCACTGCCAGGAACAAATTCGACGCCTTGTTCGAAAACAACCCGGAGGACGACGAGGCGCTCAGGGAACTGTTCCCGGACGATGGCCACATCGGCGGCCGCAGGAGGCGCCGTCGTGCGTGAGCTTAAACAGCTCGCTTCCCGATCGACAACAACAATGGATAACACAACCATTGTGTGTTGGAATGTTCGCGGGCTCAACGATAGTGCCCGGCGGGACAACGTGCACACAATGATGAGAGACGTGCACGCCCATGTTGTTTGTCTAGTTGAGACTAAACTACAATCTGTAAACCAATGGCGAATAGCCTCCATGCTGGGAATGAATTACATTGATTACGCGTATGTGCTAGCGGCTAACACCAGGGGCGGGATAATTGTGGCAGCACGCTCTCCAGATGTCGCACTGCAGGAGCCACACATCGGTTGCTACTCCGCCATGATCAAGGTGTTAACGCATGGCGCAGATCCATGGTGGCTATCCGTAGTCTATGGCCCGCACGATGAAGCCACCAAGGAGCACTTCCTAGGAGGAGCTGGAAGTGATCAGAGACCAATGCCAGGGGCCTTGGGCCATCATTGGGGACTTCAATCTAATACTACAGGATTCTGACAAGAACAACAGTCGCATCAACAGAAGGACGATGCAGCGTTTCAGGCAAACGGTGGCTGCTCTATAGCTGCTAGACATACATCTCCATGGACGGTGGTATACTTGGAGTAATGAAAGGGAGCAGCCAACCATGGTGAGGCTTGATCGCGCCCTAGCATCGCTTGATTGGGAAGAGCGGTTCCCGGACTACCACCTACAGGCTCTCGCATCAGACGCCTCTGATCATTGCCCGCTGCTGCTCCAAACAAGCCTGACAGCCTACACGAAGCCAAGATTCCACTTCGAGATTTTCTAGCCCACCTTCCCAGATTACCAAGATGCACTAAAATGGGGTTGGAGCTGTCCTGACTCGGTGCATGATCCGATTGTAAGGTTGGACATCATGTTCAAGGAGCTGGCCAAGGAACTGCGAAGCTAGGCCGCGCGCAGGATTGGGTTGGTGCGCGAGCAGCTGCTGATGGCCAGAGCGATCATACTGAAACTCGATCAGATCTCTGAAGAGAGAGCACTGTCAGATTCAGAGACGGAGCTGCGTGCCAAGCTCAAACACAAATGCCTTGGCCTATCCTCATTGGACCGAACGATAGCAAGGTAGAGGGCCAGAGTACGCTATTTATCAGACGGAGATGCAAATACCAAATATTTTCACTTGTTGGCAAGAGGTAGAAGAAGGCGGAACATCGTTACCAGGTTGAAGGTAGGTGACACCTTCACATCGGACCACGACACCATGGCCAGCGCAGTACACGACCACTTCATGGCGGTGTTCGGTGTCAGCGACAGTCTGGACGGGGTAGTCGACTTTGAGCAGCTCGGTATCTCGCAGGCTGACCTATCGCACTTGGAGCAGCCACTGACTGAAGAGGAAACCTAGGCTACAATTCGGGCGCTGCCTCCTGACAGAGCACCCGGCCCTGACGGTTTCACGGGAGTGTTCTACAAGTCTGCGTGGCACGTAATCAAGGACCAGGTAGTCGCTGGGATCAATGCGGCGCTGTTTGGAGATGCCAGGGCATTTGGCAGGCTGAACGGTGCTCTAATCATTCTACTGCCGAAGACAGCGGACGCCAATGAGCCGTCCCAATTCAGGCCGATAACAATGATACACAGCTTGGCAAAATTGGTGTCCAAGATTCTTGCTCTCAGGCTAGCGCCCAGGATGAATGACCTGATCTCACCCAATCATAATGCCTTCATCCGAGGAAGGTCCATACACGACAATTTCAAGTACGCGCAGTGGGCGGCAGTGCTACTGCGCAAGAAAAAGATACCCAAGATCCTTCTCAAACTGGACATGGCAAAGGCCTTCGACACTGTCGAGTGGCCATTTATGCTTGCTATGCTCGTGATGGGGTTTGGCCCGTGCTGGAGGCGTTGGATAACCACTCTACTTTCGTCGGCAACCTCCAACATCCTGCTAAACGGTCAGCCAGGGAAGCCGATCAGACATCGACGGGGGGTGCGGCAAGGTGACTCACTATCGCCATTGCTATTCATCATAGCCATGGAAGTGCTCGGAAGATTGTTCAGCACGGCGAGAGAGCAGGGGGTACTACACAGTATGAGCATGGATGGAATCAAGTTCCAATGCAGCATCTATGCCGATGATGTCATACTGTTCGCGCACCCGGACGCCAACGAGGCCCTGGCCATCAAGGGGATTCTACAAATCTTCGCGGACACCTCAGGGCTAAAGACCAACATGGCCAAAGGCTCGATTACCAACATACATGGGGCAGAGGACGCCATCGAACATGTCCGGCAGGTGCTTGGCTAGCCAAGTGACGCCTTTCCCCATCCGCTATCTCGGGCTGCCCCTAAGCACAACCAAGCTGCCCAAAGAACACGTCCGGAAGACAGTGGACGCCGTCGCGCGGAGACTGCCTGCATGCCACGACCCCCTCATGGCTAGAAGTGGGAGGCTGATATGGGTAAAATCGGTGCTGACCGCAATCCCCGTCTACTGCATGATAGCTGATGGTCTGCCTCCATGGGCACGGGCAGAGATCGACTCAATCTATAGACGATTCCTATGGACTGGAAGTAACGGCGATGTCAGGGGGAAATGCATGGTGGCCTGGAAGACGTGCACACGGCCAAAAAAGCTTGGGGCTGGGAATCACAGACCTGAAACTTCAGGCAACGACATTCGAAGAAAAGTGGCTGTGGCTTCAGAAGACTGACGCCGATAGAGCTTGGACATCGCTGCCACTGCAGCAATCTAATGAAGTGAGGTCCTTCTTCCAAGCATCAACTTACACAATCATCGGCAATGGTCGGAATACTCTGTTCTGGCAAGACAGCTGGGTTCATGGGGTGTAAATCAGAGCAATGGCGCCCACCTTGATGCACTTTGTCCCCAAACGAGTCATCTGCAGGCTAACGGTGGCGGAACCACTCACGGACAGGCATTGGGTGCGCACCATATCCGGCGGAGTAACTGCCCCAGCAGCCGCGGAATACTTGCAGGTCTAGCACGCGATTGAGGACATCGTCCTCACGGATGCATCGGACCGCCTCGTCTGGCGATGGGAGTCTAACGGAAGCTTCTCGGTCCGATCGTCTTATCAGGCATTACATCTCGGTTCTCACCCCATTTCGGGCTGTGTCAGGATTTAGGAGGTGTGGGAGCTGCTCAAGGTCAAGCTATTTCTCTGGCTGGTGGTTCGCCGCCGATAGTGGACAACAGACAGACGACGGAAGCATGGGCTCGATGCACACGACACCTGCTTCCTGTGCGATCAAGAACCGGAAACCATTGATCACATCATCGTTGAATGTTCCTTCGCCAGGCAGTTGTGGTTCGAGGCAGCCACGACGCTTGGGGCAACTCTGACCGAGCAACCAGCCAGTGCCATTGTCGACTGGTGGAAGACCTGGAGAGCTCTTTGGCCAGCGTCATTTGCAAGAGGCGCAGACTCTATGTTCGCGCTAATCGCTTGGGAAATCTGGAAAGAACGTAATGCGCGTTGTTTCCGCGGAGCAGCCACACAGATTCCGGTGATCAAGGCAACCATCAAACTTCAGGCAGAGCTATGGGTCCAGGCCGGTGCGAAGCACCTAGGTTGTTTAATTCAGCGAGTAATAGGTTAGAGAAGAAGCTGAGCAGGGTGGGTGCGCTCAGTGTTAATCTTGTAAACCACCCGAGATGTAACAAACTATTCTTCTACTTAATACAAAAACGCACAAATCTTTTGCGTGATTGAGAAAAAACATTCTAGAAGGTGTGACCATCTTACACGAAACAATTCATGAACTGCATAGGAAGAAACTTAATGGGGTAATTTTTAAAGTGGACTTCGAGAAAGCATATGATAAAGTCAAGTGGTCATTCCTTCAACAAACACTAAGATTGAAAGGATTTTCACCTTTATTGTGTCAATGGGTCCAATAATTTGTTTCTGGGGCCAGTGTTGTAGTGAAAGTGAACAATGATGTGGGACGTTACTTCCAGATAAAAAAAAGGTCTTTGTCAAGGAGAACCCCTTTCACCTATTCTTTTTAATCTAGTTGCTGATATATTAGCTATATTCATAACTAGAGCAAAAGAAGATGGTCAAATTCAAGGCTTGTCCCACATTTGGTAGATGGAGGCCTCTCGATTTTGCAATATGCTGATGACACTTTACTATTCATGGAGCATGTTGGAGCAAGCAAAGAATATGGAAATCATTTTATGTGCTTTTGAGCAACTGTCAGGTTTAAAAAAAAACTTTCACAAGAGTGCATTGTTTTGCTATGGGGAGGCAAAGGATCATATAGAATAATATTCACAAATCTATGAAATTGATCTCTTTTCTTTTCGATACTTGGGCATTCCAATGAATCACAAAAAACTCAATAAAGATTGGAAGGTAGTTGAAGACCGTTTCCAGACAAAATTGAGTAGCTGGAAAGGAAAGCTTTTGCCCTATGGTGGATGCCTAGTCTTAATTAACTCAGTTCTAAGTAGCCTTGCTATGTTTATGATGTCTTTCTTTGAAGTACCAAAAGGCATTCTTAAGAAACTAGACTTCTATAGGTCTGCCTTCTTTTGGCAAGGCGATTGCCATAAGAAAAAATATAGGCTGACCAAATGGAAAATTCTTTGTTTACCAAATGATCAAGTGTAACACCCCTGATGTTACGAGTTTATTTAGCACCGCGATTTAGGCCTAAGAAAAATTTCCAAAAAGAGTTTCTCGTGTTTTTAATTTAAAACGTACTTTTGATCACTGTCTCGTTCTCATCGTGGCCCTGCAATTCGCTGCATTGCAAAGTCTCCTCATCCATCCGCATCCATGCTCCCTGGCTTTTGCTTTGTTTTTCTCTCTGACTTGATTACTTCTGTCTACATTTGTCGAGCCGCTCCTTGTTTTCCCTCCCTCTTTGTTTGTCTCTGCGGCCGCGGTCTTGTCCGTGCCAACCGGCACGCCCTGCCGGCCACGTTGGGCCTGGGCGTCATGCCGTCGTATTTAAGAAGTAACCGAGCCCGCACGCGTCTCCTTGCTTATTCGTCTTGAGCTAGTCTGCGAATGATCTTCTCATTCTCCCTTCTTAATTTAATTAGCACATACACTCTTTATTGCTGATCAGCCCCGTTGTCACGACAAAGACACACTGAAGTTCAAGTCCATCATGAATCAACTATAGGATGTGGCCTGTGGCTCGGTATGTCTAAGTGAAGTGCAACAATGGAGCTAATAATACGACTCAGCACAAGACTTCCAAAGTCATGGACGGGTGCAAAAGAAGTTTTGAACAGCTTCAATTATTTGCTTGTTGTCTGTGCGAATGATGATCAGTGCACTGATGAAAATGACATGCTGGTCAAGTGGCAGTATTTAAGTGTAGTGTTCGTCGAGCATGGACAATTCCAGACTACTCTGATCAACTAGCCCAGTTGACACGTCGAAAGACCAAAGACCACTCAAGTCCATCACCTAAAATCAAAACACGGTTCACTGCGTCTTGCATGTCTTGCACGTCGGGGGCACTGTAGCACCGTGGAAAATCACTGTAACCGTGAAAATCACTGTATCACGAAGTCAAGAACCGGCTGACACGCCAGGTGGAAAATCACTGTAGCCGTGAAAATCACTGTAGCACGAAGTCAAGAACCGGCTGACACGCCAGGTGACTCAGCCTGTTGTCTTGGTCGAAATTTTTGACGAGAAGGCCAGCGGAGAGTTAATGCGATGCTAGCGTTTTTGTATGTTTCCAGTCGCATGTGGCTGCCGATCATGAGAGAGATGGACCGTGTGCAGGGCGTCCATTTTTTTTTGGACCGAGCAATTGAGAGAGGAGGCAGGCATGCAGGGTTCGTACATGACACTAGCACTAGCAGCCAACACATCTTTTAAAGGGAGTACCAGCAGCCGAGTAGAGAGTGCGCTCTTTGCAGCACCAGGGCGGCTGAGCAGTCCAAGCTGCAGTAGACCCTTGTTTCTCGTCTCCAACTGCGGCCGGCACCCCGGCGTCCGTTTCCGGTATCCCAGCGCGCTCGTGCTACTGCCGCAGCACACCGGCGTGACCGCGCTCTGGTTGCCTCCGCCCGCCCACGGCATAGCGACGCCCGCACTGCCGACCTGTTGCCCTGGCTAAGCTCCAACTTATCTCTTTTGTCTTTTAAATATCTTGTTTATGTATGCTTCGCTTCGATAAGCATATTGCAACGATGTATACCATTTAGGTGCGATGGTGGATTAACTGGAGTAACCAAAAGAAGGTGTGATGGTGACCACACCCCGCGGATGGAAATGCTAACTTAGTTATAATGATGTTTACCCAGACAAGCCCCGGTGCATAACCTCTACTTTTCTGCAGTTTAAATTATATTTGTGCATTAAGTTTCAAGGAGTTGAATGAAGCCCACTTACATATATATCTTTATCCTATGAGTCTTACTAGTATGACAGGATCGTGTAGATTGCTATGCTACAGGACTCCGGTAGAAGTCGAGTGATTGTCTGTCACTCGCGAGATACAGGAAATATGTTACTATATGATTATCACTTGGAAAATATCAAAATGGTGGAAAGAAAAATGGTGACCGGACAGGGATATGGTTTGGGTATTGGTGAGTGTAAGGAGTTGTGTCGCCGTGGACACGGGGCATAGCTTAGTTACACTATTTTTTCCCTGTCTGGTCGGTTAAGGACCGATCGTTGCATATGACTCTAGGCAGGTCACAGACTTATTATCCCGAGCACATACTTAGGTATGGGCGCTTAGAAGACTTGTTGCTCTCTTGTTGCGGATCCGGCTCTTTCCGGACCGACTGTCAGGGTTTTATTTTGGTGGAGGAGGTCCTTGCACCGCACTGAGTCCGGGACTCAGGGGCGGGGGCTTGGAGTCCCAGTTTGGACGGGGACCTGGACACCCGGGACAGGAGAGTGATGGGTTGGTCCTGCTTGTGCCTGGGGTACAAGCGGGGCGTGTGTTTTCGGGGTACCCAGCTGGGGGCATTGATTCGCGAATCGCCGGGCGATCCGGTACGGCTTGTCTACGGTTTAGCATCGTAGTAAGAACTGAAAGATGAAAGATGAAAGATGGAAGATGGAAAAAGAAAATCTGATTGCTTACCACCTGCTTGAAAGTAGCAAAGGTGCTTACATCGAATGGTTAGTTAATGAACCAATGCGGCTGTTAATAAAAATCGAATATAAGGACACACGCTTAGTAATGCTTTCTGCAAATGCAATAAACTCACAAGCCAGATAGCCTTGCATATCCTTGGAGTCTTTTCTTTTCTCCTATCGGGTAAGTCTTGCTGAGTACAATTGAGTACTCAGGGTTTTATTCCCCCTGTTGCAGGTGACAGGTGGATGCTTGAGCTGACTCTTGTGTGTGGATTCCTCCTGGTGGGCTCAGAGAGGATTTCCTTTACGTTGCGATCGTAGTTTATTTGTAACCCCCACTAAATATTTTTATAAATGAAAATGTTATAATCTGTTTTTATAGTTTACATATTCCTGTTTCATTATGCCATGAATAGATGATTACTTCCGCTGTAATTCTGATCACATGTTTATATTCCACTATTACATTAAATAGTTCATAACTCTGATAATATGATTACATTTCGCTGTTATACAATAACTCTTATACTCTGATGCTGTATTAAAAGTGATGTAAGAAATGGTTAAATGTTGTAAGCTTTATTCTCTTATTTGTGATCCTGATGGCAAAAATGTGGATTTTCGGGTTCTCCCCTGGGGTGTGCCCGACGGAACCGAGTAATTTAGTGTTCTCCCTTGAGTGCTTAGTGTCTAATGGAAGACAAGCATTCCTGGGAGGTATTAGATTAGGCGGTTCTGCCACAGGTGGTATCAGAGCATAAATGAGGAAATAAAGCTTTCAAATCCTTTTCTAAGCTAAAATTTGACAACCTATTTTTGCAAAAAGTTAGGACGTTTACATGCGAAGTTATATAAGTAGCCCTATTACTATGGTTATGTATCCAGGATAGATGGCACTCTACTGACTTAGATAGGCTTAATCAAGTTTTCTGCAGGTACACTGACTCGAGCATAGTTCGATAGTATCGACTAGCTAAAGGGAGAGAACGTTGTGCCAAAAATATGAGAACGGTTGCCCTATATGCTGGCAACAATGAAAGGACGTATAGGACGTGCATTCATGCATATCCTGTTTGTGCATTGTAGCGCTCGTATTGCTTGTAGATACACCCTCCATAGGTGTCACGACTGACTCGTTCCTGTTCCATAGTTAGGTCTGCACTGTGGCTTTGTGTTCCGTGTTCACCCGTGGTTTCACGCCTGTCGTGACCCATGTCTCCCCGTACCCCTTTTATGTGCTCTTGTCGGACCCTTGCCCTGCAGTCATACTAGTCAGTAATGGCCTTGAACGTCGCTCGCCTCGAACACGCGGAATTTGGTCGATTCGTCGTAGTGATCTCGCGCGGGAACCCTGGTGAACCGCGCCAGGACCACTGAGCGCTCCGCCTTTATGAGCAGAGCCTGACTTAGCTATTGGTATCACCACTCGGCGCATTTTAGCTCGCTTAGCTTTTCCTTTGAGCTAGCTTTTCGCTCAGCCTTCCTTGCAACCACCAGAGATGGCAGGAGCCTGGGTTAGTACCTACTGCCTAAACGTTGAGGGTTTTCCCAAAATCTGGCATGCCACCCTGCAAAAGCTCGGAGTCAAAGATCATCCCGAGTATGAGGGCCGTGAGTATGAGGAGCATGGCACCGAGCGGTGTGAGGTTACCGTCGACATCGGGAAGAGTGAGGAGTTCCCTGACCTCATCGAAACCTGGAGTGTGACCGCAACCGGGTTTCGCTTTGTCGACACCTATCAGGTTGTGGCCCGCAAAGCCTTGCGATACCTCTGCCAAATCTATGAGGAGCCCATTACCCGTACCCCCATGAGGTTCTTTCCACCTTTGGACAAGAATCGGCGGACATGGAGGGCTCGCATTGAGGCTTTGCAAGGGTGAGATGCGCAAGAGGACAGTCCAACCGTGGTGCACTTGACCACGTACCTGCTCGCTCTGGATGAGCAGTATGACCGGCAAGCCTTGGAGCTGGGGGCGTGCCTTCGGCGCGCCGAGGAAGCTGAGATCTTCAACCGGATGCTCCAGGTGCAGCTCACCGAAGCGCATGCCAGTGCTGCAGCTGCTGAGAGCCGAGAGACTGCCATGTCGGAAGCTTTGCAGGAGGCTGAAGACCGACATGTTCATCACCATGCGTGCACCCTATCTTGTCACCGGGCTGCCAGAAGGACGCTGGGCTCAGGCTGAAAAGCGAGATGCCCCGATCTTGGAAGGGATCCCTATCCACCCACCAGGAAGCAAAAGGACTGGTGTTGTAGCACCGCCAGCACCTCCACCCTCGGAAGTGTCAGAAGTTGAGCCCTTGATTCCTCTCACTCAGCCATTGCCACGAGAAGATGTAGATTAGTTGCCTTGGGATGTTGTACCCGTAGTAGTAGTAGTGTTTTTCGCTGTCCTCTCCCAGTATTGTGTTCGTGTGCCGTTGTTGTTCGTCCGTAGTTGTTAAGATCATCCGCCAGTAGGGAAGGTGAATGTTGTATCGTGCATGGGAGCCTGAATGCCTGTATGATGTACCCGTATCAGACTATTGGAACATGCATTTTATTTGTTTCGCTGTGTTTATTGTGTTCATCTACCTTAAGTTCGTTAGATATGCTTAAGAGTTTTCATGGGCGAAATTAAGCGGGTTACAAGAGAAGTTGATATTCAGATGCCAGCAGATCAGCCATGAACATAGGACACTGTATTGACTAATTGTGGATGTCCCAGCAGAACACTTGAATCTCTTTAAAACAAATCTGTCGTTGAATTTGAATTCCTTGTCCCTTGTTGTGAAGGGAACTTTTGTTGTTTGAATTTTTCCCTTGTAATACTCCCCTACTCTGTGGTCTATGACCCCACTACCTTCATGGCATGTAAGTTGGTAATAGTTGCCTGGTTAAAAGCTTATGGTGCCACGACGAAACCGAGGGCTCCCTGTGGAACAGCTGCCACATGGTGACGCTGCTTGGCACGCGCTGGTATCGAGGTTTTTGACCAAGTACGTTTACCAAGTTACACCGCCATACCGTTTTGCTACAAAATTTTCTCCTTGGAAATGTTCAGGTGTTCAAACGGGAAGTCCACAACGGGTTGATGCAATAGTGTACTATCAAAGTAAACAAAAGGAGGTGGTTTTGAAGGAAGAACGTACGTCATAATCTGAGTTTACATGAAAGACGGGCGTGGTCGAGTAGTAGGGAGTGCTTGTAAAAGCCTGAGTGGATGTCATGTCCCAAGCCCTGTGCTTAGTTGACCATGCTATGCATGCTGGGTTATTTCGCGGCGTGCCCTGCGAACGCCGTCTATGTCGGGTCCTTTAGCACCCCGTTTTCGCGTGGCCGCGGCATCGTGCCGTGCTCGCCGTCTTTGCGCACTGTGCGTTTCTCATTTTCCCAGCATCCGGTCGGCTCTCGACTCTCACGCCTCGTCCCCATACCAGACCCCCCCACATCCCTCTCCTTTCTTTCTTCTTTTGGTGACACGACCGCCCGCACGCCTGCCTCATCGAGCGGACCCCCTCTACTCTCCTTTATTTCCCCCTCCGCCGCTCACGTAGGAAGCGCACCATGTCTCCGACCTTATCCCCACAGCATGCACCGTCTGTGTATTCCATCCCCGCCGCATCCGCTTCCGGTGTGTTGCGCCCCATCTCCGTTCGCCGCTATAAGATACCCTTGGTCCTTGCTCTTCTTCTTCATCCCCATTCCTCTCACATTCACAGCAGAGCTACGAAATCCAGTTGACCTTGTGAAGCTAGGTTCGTCAGTCTGAGGTGATGGTGTAACCTGAAGAGAAGAAGGGATCTGGTTTTCGGAGAAGTTCAAGTCTACCTTTGGATAGCTCGATCTTAGGGTTCGTGATGTTTTACTTCCCAGTCGATTGTTTTTGGATCTGTTGGTGCTACGCTATGTTTTGGATAATCATTATCTTGTTGTTTCTCCATTGCCCTCGTCTATCTCGACTTCTAGATTAAGTCTCGGTTGTACCAGGTTGCTCTTAACCATGTATCCCTAGATCCCTGTGTGGTTGAGTATTCGAAGTCGTGTAATCTTTCGTGTAATCTCTGATCTACGAAATATAATCACGTTTTTTTTCTAGTTCTAGCTTTGAATCTCGGGACGAGATTCTTTTTAAGGGGGGTTGGTTATAACACCCCTGGTGTTACGAGTTTATTTAGCACCGTGATTTAGGCCTAAGAAAAATTTCCAAAAAGAGTTTCTCGTGTTTTTAATTTAAAACGTATTTTTGATCACTGTCTCGTTCTCATCGTGGCCCTGCAATTCGCTGCATTGCAAAGTCTCCTCATCCATCCGCATCCATGCTCCCTGGCTTTTGCTTTGTTTTTCTCTCTGACTTGATTATTACTTCGTCTACATTTGTCGAGCCACTCCTTGTTTTCCCTCCCTCTTTGTTTGTCTCTGCGCGTCATGGTCTTGTCCGGTATAACCAACCGGCATCGCCTCGTCCGGGCACGTTGGGCCCGGGCGCCATGTCGTCAGATATTTAAGAAGTAACCGAGCCCGCACGCGTCTCCTTGCTTGTTCGTCTTGAGCTAGTCTGCGAATGATCTTCTCATTCTCCCTTCTTAATTTAATTAGCACATACACTCTTTATTGCTGATCAGCCCCGTTGTCACGACAAAGACACACTGAAGTTCAAGTCCATCATGAATCAACTATAGGATGTGGCCTGTGGCTCGGTATGTCTAAGTGAAGTGCAACAATGGAGCTAATAATACGACTCAGCACAAGACTTCCAAAGTCATGGACGGATGCAAAAGGAGTTTTGAACAGCTTCAATTATTTGCTTGTTGTCTTGCGAATGATGATCATGCATTGAAAAAATGACATGCTGGTCAAGTGGCAGTATTTAAGTGTAGTGTTCGTCGAGCATGGACAATTCCAGACTACTCTGATCAACTAGCCCAGTTGACACGTCGAAAGACCAAAGACCACTCAAGTCCATCACCTAAAATCAAAACACGGTTCACTGATGAAAATGACATGCTGGTCAAGTGGCAGTATTTAAGTGTAGTGTTCGTCGAGCATGGACAATTCCAGACTACTCTGATCAACTAGCCCAGTTGACACGTCGAAAGACCAAAGACCACTCAAGTCCATCACCTAAAATCAAAACACGGTTCACTGCGTCTTGCATGTCTTGCACGTCGGGGGCACTGTAGCACCGTGGAAAATCACTGTAACCGTGAAAATCACTGTAGCACGAAGTCAAGAACCGGCTGACACGCCAGGTGACTCAGCCTGTTGTCTTGGTCGAAATTTTTGACGAGAAGGCCAGCGGAGAGTTAATGCGATGCTAGCGTTTTCTATGTTTCCAGTCGCATGTGGCTGCCGATCATGAGAGAGATGGACCGTGTGCAGGGCGTCCATTTTTTTTTTGACCGAGCAATTGAGAGAGGAGGCAGGCATGCAGGGTTCGTACATGACACTAGCACTAGCAGCCAACATATCTTTTAAAGGGAGTACCAGCAGCCGAGTAGAGAGTGCGCTCTTTGCAGCACCAGGGCGGCTGAGCAGTCCAAGCTGCAGTAGACCCTTGTTTCTCGTCTCCAACTGCGGCCGGCACCCCGGCGTCCGTGCCCGGTATCCCAGCGCGCTCGTGCTACTGCCGCAGCACACCGGCGTGACCGCGCTCTGGTTGCCTCCGCCCGCCCGCGGCATAGCGACGCCCGCACTGCCGACCTGTTGCCCTGGCTAAGCTCCAACTTATCTCTTTTGTCTTTTAAATATCTTGTTTATGTATGCTTCGCTTAGATAAGCATATTGCAACGATGTATACCATTTAGGTGCGATGGTGGATTAACTGGAGTAACCAAAAGAAGGTGTGATGGTGACCACACCCCGCGGATGGAAATGCTAACTTAGTTATAACGATGTTTACCCAGGCTCGTGATGTTTAGGTGCATAACCTCTACTTTTCTGCAGTTTAAATTATATTTGTGCATTAAGTTTTAAGGAGTTGAATGAAGCCCACTTGCATATATATCTTTATCCTATGAGTTTTACTAGTATGACAGGATCGTGTAGATTGCTATGCTACAGGACTCCGGTAGAAGTCGAGTGATTGTCTATCACTCGCAAGATACAGGAAATATGTTACTATATGATTATCACTTGGAAAATATCAAAATGGTGGAAAGAAAAATGGTGACCGGGCAGGGATATGATTTGGGTATTGGTGAGTGTAAGGAGTTGTGTCGCCGTGGACACGGGGCATAGCTTGGTTACACTATTTTTTCCCTGTCTGGTCGGTTAAGGACCGATCGTTGCATATGACTCTAGGTAGGTCACAGACTTATTATCCTGAGCACATACTTGGGTATGGGCGCTTGAAAGACTTGTTGCTCTCTTGTTGCGGATCCGGCTCTTTCCGGACCGACTGTCAGGGTTTTATTTTGGTGGAGGAGGTCCTTGCACCGCACTGAGTCCGGGACTCAGGGGCGGGGGCTTGGAGTCCCAGTTTGGACGGGGACCTGGACACCCGGGACAGGAGAGTGATGGGTTGGTCCTGCTTGTGCCTGGGGTACAAGCGGGGCGTGTGTTTTCGGGGTACCCAGCTGGGGGCATTGATTCGTGAATCGCCGGGCGATCCGGTACGGCTTGTCTACGGTTTAGCATCGTAGTAAGAACTGAAAGATAAAAGATGAAAGATGGAAGATGGAAAAAGAAAATCTGATTGCTTACCACCTGCTTGAAAGTAGCAAAGGTGCTTACATCGAATGGTTAGTTAATGAACCAATGCGGCTGTTAATAAAAATCGAATATAAAGACGCACACTTAGTAATGCTTTCTGCAAATGCAATAAACTCACAAGCCAGATAGCCTTGCATATCCTTGGAGTCTTTTCTTTTCTCCTATCGGGTAAGTCTTGCTGAGTACAATTGAGTACTCAGGGTTTTATTCCCCCTGTTGCAGGTGACAGGTGGATGCTTGAGCTGACTCTTGTGTGTGGATTCCTCCTGGTGGGCTCAGAGAGGATTTCCTTTACGTTGCGATCGTAGTTTATTTGTAACCCCCACTAAATATTTTTATAAATGAAAATGTTATAATCTGTTTTTATAGTTTACATATTCCTGTTTCATTATGCCATGAATAGATGATTACTTCCGCTGTAATTCTGATCACATGTTTATATTCCACTATTACATTAAATAGTTCATAACTCTGATAATATGATTACATTTCGCTGTTATACAATAACTCTTATACTCTGATGCTGTATTAAAAGTGATGTAAGAAATGGTTAAATGTTGTAAGCTTTATTCTCTTATTTGTGATCCTGATGGCAAAAATGTGGATTTTCGGGTTCTCCCCTGGGGTGTGCCCGACGGAACCGAGTAATTTAGTGTTCTCCCTTGAGTGCTTAGTGTCTAATGGAAGATAAGCATTCCTGGGAGGTATTAGATTAGGCGGTTCTGCCACATCAAGGTGGCCTAGGAATCTTGAATCTTGAAACCCAGAATGTTTGCTTACTTAGTAAATGGCTATATAAGTTAATTAATGAAGATGGGGTTTGGCAAGAGCTTCTTACAAAGAAGTACCTGAAAAATAAAACCATTAGTGAAGTTAAGTGGAAACCAGGAGACTCATATTTTTTGTCAGGCCTTATGAAGGTCAAAGATCGTTTCTGTCATCTATCCACTTTTAACCTTCATAATGGCACACATATTAGGTTCTGGGAGGATAGATGGTTTAGAAACTCCACTCTCAAAGAACAATACCCATCTCTATACAACATTTGTAGAAAGAAACACATTTCAGTAGCTAGTGTTTTCAGCTCTACACCCCTTAATATCTCTTTTAGAAGAGCATTAGTTGGGGAAAATCTACTTAAATGGAATGAGCTAGTTATGAGGATTGTATTTGTGCAATTGAATGACCAACGATATTCCATTAAGTGGAGCCTTTCAAAACTAGGATCTTTCACCGTACAATCAATGTATAAGCATCTTGTGAACCAACTTGCCATGCCTCTAAACAAATCAATATGGAAGTTGAAAACACCCCTTAAAATCAAGGTTTTCATTTGGTTCCTACTAAAAGGGGTAATTTTAATGAAAGACAACTTATTAAGAAGACGTTAGAAAGGAGATGATCGATGTTGTTTTTGTGACAAGAAGAAACCATCCAACATATCTTTTTTTATTGTCATGTTGCGAGATTTGTCTGGAGAGTTTTTACTATGGCATTTGGATTGCAACCTTCTATAGATCTAGAAGATTTATCTGGAGTGTGGTTTTAACAAACAGGCCAGCATATGGGTTCTCTAATTTGCGTGGGAACAAGTGCAATTTTATGGTCTATTTGGCTTAGTAGAAATGATGTGACTTTTGACAAAAAAAAGATTATACTCTTATTTCATGTTATTTTCAGGGCAACTTATTTGACTCGTCTCTGGAACATCCTGCAAAAGGAGAACAGATCAACTTTGAAGTGGGCCTGTCACATATTGGAGACTTTAGCTACGGAGGTCTTTGCCAAACATGGGGTGGTCGTCTTTTAAAAGAATTAGTGCTTAGACAGGCGCTTGCTTGCTTGGTTTCGCTTTTTTAAGCTTTTTAAAATGTTTGAAGCAGTAATAATAATTGGTTGTGTGCAAACCTCTTGCATAGGCCGGTATCCAAATTCCTTTTTCTAAAAAAAATAACGAACTTCAGGCAAATAGACTACTTATCAGCCTAACAGATTGCCGAACAGCAACCAACGGTAGTTTCAAAAGATTACCGAACACCATCATCAAAAGGCGGCCGTCTATCATAGGGGTATAACATCTGGATCATTCCCCTCCTCCCACCTGGCTGTCCTCCTGGCCATCGGTCAGTAGAAGTTGATCCTTCTTAAACGCCTTCTTGTCTAGCAGCTTCATGGCCATTTTCAGCCCTCTTTTAAAAAGGATTCAACGTGTTAATCGAGTTAGACCAGGGGATACACGCCTTCATAGCATAGTAGGTCGTTGTCATCCGATTCGATGAAGTCAGACACCATTGCATAACCACGTACAAGAGCTCAGCTGCAATGGGGTCACCATAGCGCAATGAGCTTCAGGAACAAGGATAGTGCTAGTTTACGGTGTCGCTGAGGCCAGGCGGACGGTGAACAAAAGGCAAAATATACTACCTGGCGGTGACCTGCTGATGTCTATTCCAATACTGCCTCATAAATAAAATAATTCATAGAGCCGTGTTAAGTTAAATATTTTTAAGTTTGATCAAATTTATAGAAAAGAGTTTGATCCAAACAAGAATAATTATATGATAGATTATTATATAATCAAAACTCTAGGTTACCATAATCTCATTGTCGGGTTCATAGACCTGGGGTCCCTCGCGGATCGGCTTCCTAACAAAGGCTCGACCCAAGCAGACAAATGCGCAACTCGTGAGCCGGTCCAAGTATCTGAACGATAGTCCAGAAGGGCAATCAATCACCAACCGGAAGGTCTGGCCGAGGAGGAACGGCACCCGCCTTCCGACTTCGGCCCACCTCTCCAACCGGAGCGCCCGTTTCGGTCTCCAGCCCGCCTCCGGACGGTCTCTCCGACCGGAAGGCCTGGCAAAGCACTACCTCCGACTCCGACCCCACGTCTGCGACCGGGGTATGCGAAGACCCTGCTCACTGCTCTTCTCCGACTGGTGCCACCAGAGCCGACTGGGACCAACCGACCGGGGATGCCCGCTTGGAAAAGACCAGAGAACGGACGGAGAAAGCAAAGCAAGGCGCACAAGTCAAACCACAATACTAGGGACTGTACCCTGTACACCTGCAAAAACAGTATTCTGCAACCTCCCTGACACAAACAGTGTTGTAGGCGCCGACATTTTCCTCTATAGTATTGTGGGCGCCATTAACTACGGTAAGGCCCCCCATGTGTCTCTGGGCATCGACAGTGTTGTGGGCGCCGGCATTTACCATATCAAGTGAACATGGTGAAACTCCTCACATGCCTCTGGGCATCAACAGTATAGCAAGTACCGACATCTGCCATACCCGAACAAAATGACGCAGCCTCCCACGGGCATCCGACATCCAACAGTGTTGTGGGCGCCTGCCATCATCCTGTACCCGCCGGCGTGGGCAACAAGACTTAGAAGCATTTATACTCCCTCCCTCTCACTTGTAAGGTCATCCCCTTCATCTATAAAAGGGGATGCGCTATCTCCCAAAAGACTCAGTTGACCCAACATTCAAGTAAAATCTAGATCGATGAAGTTCACTAGCTCACAACCACAGAATCGTCAGGTTCGGACCTCAAGTACTAGCTTGAACACTTAGCTCATAGCGGAGCCCCTGTCGCTCTCGGCCCTTCCGACCGGAGCCGACCGGACCTCTTGTACACCCCATCTTTCTCCTTCTTGTTTTTAACCCCACTGCAAACTTCGAGCACCTGGGCTCAGGAATAAAGTCACCGACTGACTCAAACTGGACGTAGGGCACATTGCCTGAACTAGTATAAACCCTGTGTCATTGAGTGCTAGGCCACCTCCGATCACAACGTATGGCAAAACTACAAATATTTACTTGTTGGTCACTTTCTGCACCAACAGTTGGCGCCGTCCGTGGGGAAGACGCTGTATGTTCAACACTTTTTGGTCATCGGATGACCCACTTTTCTGCCACCTTCGCCATGGCGGGCTCAGGCGATACGATTCGCTTCGGCTCACTGGAGTTTCTCACACTCCCACCTGTTGGGATGTGGGTTCCACCCGTCTTCGAGCCATCCCAGGCCTTCCTCCTCGAAAGCCTAGACCTCGTCGCCGATCGGCTCGGCGTACTACACCTTTGCGAGGAGGCACCCGTTCTAGCGCTCGTCGGAGGGGCACCCTCCACTGGCTTCGGGACGCACGACGACTTCAACAACGTGGCATCTGCGCTTCATTCCGAGCAAACTCTCTGCTCAAACCCCACTGTAAGTAATATGCGTACTGTTGTTTACTCTTTATTTACTATCTCCCACCGATCATCCGGAGGGACCGTATTGCCCACGCCACGAACACCGTACGATCGGTTCCCCTATGGCCTCGTGTCCCCCCCGGAAGCGTACGCTCGGGGGCAACGAAGGATGTTGGCGCCATCCCCCCTCACATCCAAATTCATGGGAATGGCGAGCTACGCTCCCGCCACCTTCCACGAACTCCCGGATGACGAGGGTGAGAGCGACGGCTCCAGCATCGGCGACGTGTCACCTCACCACAGTCCGTTCCAGGAGTGCGCTATGGCAGATGCTCCGGGACAGCCGCCGGTGGTTGTGGAATCTGCGTAGACTCACACCCCTCCAGACCCGCATGCGGGGGCCCTCGCATCTACGCAAGCGCACGCCGAGGAATTACGACAATGGTGGTAGAACCAGCCGCTGCCTACACCGGCGTGCTCGGTACAGCATGTTGCGCCCCATGCGCATGGCCCGGCGGGTGGTGCCCAGGGTCGCGCCCACTAGGTCCAACACGACATCATGAACGAGGGAAATGATCTCCCATAGTTCGCTTGGGCTAGCCAGAACATCGCTGCTGCAGCAATGCTTCTATGCGGCGTTCCCGAGCCCGTCGACCCCCAGGAGTGGACAATCTATCGGAACCTCTGGGTTCTAGTAGAACCCACCACTGTTCAACAGGCAAAAAGCTCCGCATCACGACTCCGACACACGCCCTCTCTCCCCACCGGGGGAACGGGGACGTGCCAGACAAATCGCTCCATCCGCTCGCCGCTACAGCCGCCAGGTGCGGCTCGAGGGGCAGCAGCCATGCCTCGGTCCGACCTGGCGCCTGCTCCACACCGACCGTCGATACACGAGCGGCCCGGTCCACACCAGGATGCTCGCAGCATCGTCAGCAACTGGCATCGGGCCCGGCACGATGATGACGTCCACCGGGCGGCGGCAAGAGCAGGTGACATGGATCCCGGTCGAACCATCGAGGGGAGCGGTGAAACGTGCCCCAGGCACGGTCGTTGGCCGGACGACCGGAGTCCCAGCCCTGAGGCCCCGGGGCCGTGGGCCTTTGACCGGCGTATCCAGAGAGCACCGTTCCCACAGCGCTTCCGACCGCCCACCAACATCACCAAGTACACCGGGGAGACAAACCCCGGTATTTGGCTTGAAGATTTCTGGCTCGCCTGCCGAGCCGGAGGGGTGGATGATGACTATTTCATCATTCAGTATCTCCCCATCTGCGTGGGGGAACATGTTTGGGCATGGCTTGAATTCCTCCCACACGACAGCATCCACGTCTGGGCGGACCTCAAGAGGGTCTTCGTTGGGAATTTCCAGGGGACGTATGTCCACCCTGGGAACTCCTGGGACCTCAAGAGTTGCCAGCAGGAACCCAGCGAGTCCCTGCGAGACTACATCCATAGGTTCTCCCAATGATGCAACTCCCTCCCTGATGTCGTTGACGTGGACGTCATCAGCGCATTCCTCTCTGGGATGACCTGCGAGTCCCTGATCCACAAGCTTGGATGCCTGAAGCCCCGTACCACCCACGACCTGCTCGACGTCGCCACTAACCACGCCTCCAGCGAGGAAGCGGTCAGAGTGGTCTTCAACAGGGGCTGGGACAAAGGCAAGGCCAAGTGCACGGACCAAGACGAGGGCCCATCCACACAGAGGGGCAAGAAGAACAAAAAGGACCGGTGCCGATCGTACAACACCGCATTGGTCGCCGCAACTGACCGCACGGGCAAGCAGCCCCAACAGGGCCTACCTGACCACTTCAACAAACTCAAATATATCCCCAATAGCCCATGCACCAATCACGCCTACCCCATAAAACACCTCTACAAGGACTACGAGCTCCTCAAATATTTCCTACGATAGGCCGGCTGGCCGAAAGAAGGGGACGACAAAGAGGCGGCAGCCAAGAAAGGAGGCACGGCGGGCAAGGACGGAGATGGTTTGCGCGACACTGATGAATGCATCATGATCTTCGACGGATCCGACATCATTTGGTCCAAGCGCCAGCACAAGGTACGCTATAGGGAGGCATGTGCCCCCGAGACAGCCGTCCCCTCTTTCCTCAGCTGGTCAGAATCTCTGATCAGCTTCGATCAGAGGGACCATCCCTCCCATATCGCGAGACTAGGATGCTACCCGCTCGTTGTCGATCCCATCATCCACAAGAAGCGCCTCACCAAGGTGCTGATAGACGGAGGCCGCGGGCTCAACATCCTCTATGTCGACACCCTTGATGCCATGCACATCCCCCAATCAGAGCTCCGCCTGGCGGGCTCTCCCTTCCACAGAGTGATCCTGAGAGCGCAGGCATACCCGCTCGGGTAGATCGACCTGCCCATCACGTTCGGTAGCCGAGCCAACTTCTGCTCGGAGGTCCTCACCTTCGAAGTGGTGGACTTTCCAGGGTCCTACCATGCCATCTTAGGGCGGCCATGCTACGCCAAATTCATGGCAATCCCCAACTACACCTACCTCAAGCTGAAGATGCCGGGACCGAACGGCGTCATCACTGTGAGCAGCGCCTTCTCGCACGCCTTCATGTGCGACCGCGAGCACTACGAGCTCGCCACTGCGGTCGTCAACTCGTCCGAGCTCCCACGGCTTGGGGAATCATCGATCCCGGCAGTCCCAGACTGCAACAAACCAACCTCCTCGATGGCCTTCCGACCGCTCGAGGAAACCAAGGCGGTGGGAATCGACCCCACTGACCCAACCAAGATGGTTCGGATTGGGAAATAGCTTTCGGCCAAATAGGAATGCGAGCTTGTCGACTTCCTACGCGACAACCGTGATGTCTTTGCATGGCAGCCTTCTGACATGTCGGGCATACCACGGGAGGTCGCTGAGCACGCACTGCGCCTCATCCCAAGCTTGAAGCCCGCCAAGCAGCGCCTGCATCGCTTTGACGATGAGAGGCGCAGGGCCATAGGCGAAGAGATTGCCAAACTCTTGGCAGCCGGCTTCATCAGAGAGGTATTCCACTCCGACTGGCTTGCCAATCCTATTCTTGTTAAAAAGAAGATTGAGAAGTGGAGAATGTGCGTTGATTATACTGGCCTCAACAAAGCGTGTCCAAAGGATCACTTTCCTTTGCCGCGCATAGACCAGATAGTCGACTCCACCATGGGTTACGAGATCCTCTCCTTTCTGGATGCCTACTCAGGCTATCACCAATTCATGATGAAAGAGTCTGATCAGCTCACAACCTCATTCATCACCCCGTATGGTTCGTACTGCTACGTAACCATGCCATTCGGCTTGAAGAACGCTGGCGCCACCTACCAAAGGTGCATGCAGCAATGCTTCGCCGACCAAATCGACCCGCTCGATCAGCCTAACCAAACCGAGCGGCCAAGACCAACGATCATCGTCTATGTTGATGACATAGTGGTCAAAACAACTCAAGCCTGCGACCTAATCACAAACTTGGCCGCAACGTTCACGAACCTCCGAAGATTCAACATCAGGCTGAATCCTGAAAAATGTGTTCTCGGGGTTCCAAAGGGGAAGCTGCTATGATACATTGTGTCCGAGCGCAGCATCGAGGCCAACCCCAAAAAAATCATGGCCATCTCCAACATGGGTCCCATACGCAACGTCAAGGGCGTGCAAAGGCTCATCGGCTGTCTGGCTGCCCTAAGTCGATTCATCTCCTAGCTCGGCGAACGGGGGATGCCACTCTACAAGCTCCTCAAAAAGATGGACACTTTCGTCTGGACTGAGGAAGCCAAGTAGGCCCTAGAGAGCCTCAAAGCATCCCTGACGTCAGCCCCGATCCTCGTCGCTCCCGAACAGGGAGAACCCCTTCTCCTCTACATCGCGGCCAGCAACCATGTGGTAAGCGCCGCGCTGGTCGTCGAAAGGGAGGAGTCGGGACACCAACTTAAGGTCCAGCGGCCCGTATACTTCATCGGGGAAGTACTCACCGACCCTAAGGTCCGGTACCCCTAGGTGCCAAAACTCCTATACGCCGTGCTGATGGTGACCCGGAAGCCCCTGCACTACTTCACCGACCATGAAGTCACAGTCGTCACTTCATACCCACTCGGGGACATCATCCACAACCGCGATGCCACGGGATAGATCTCTAAGTGGGCACACGAACTCATGGGCCACGACATAAGGCACATCCCCCGTACCACCATTAAATCTCAGGCTCTTAAGGATTTTGTCGCCGAATGGACAGAGGTACAACTACCGACTCTGGACGTCACCCACTAGTACTGGACAATGTACTTCGATGGGTCCGTAATGGCGCTCGGCATGGGGGTTGGAGTGGTTCTGATCTCCCTGGATGGGAGTAGGCTCCGCTATGCCATCCACCTCCACTTTTCAGCCTCAAACAACGCCGTGGAGTACGAGGCCCTCGTCAACGGACTATGCATCGCCATCAAGCTTGGTGCTATGTGACTCTACGTTCGCAGTGACTCAGAGCTAGTCATTGATCAGGTCATGAAGGAGTCCTCCTGCAAAAGCCCCCTTATGGCAGCATACTGCCAAGAGGTGCGCAAGCTCGAGGACAAATTCCAAGGGATCGAGCTACATCACGTCCCTCGAAGGGACAACGATGCCGCCGATTTTCTTGTGAAATTGGCCGCTAGGCGGGATCCATCCCCAAGTGGGGTCTTCATCAACGATGTCCACAAGTCGTCCGCCTGCATCCTGGAAGGTCCGATCCAGACGCACCCCGACGCCCAGCCGGCGCTCGAGGGCTCCGACCCCGACGCCAAGCCAACACCCGAGGGCTCCGACCCCAACGCCAAGCCAGCGCTCTGGGGCTCCGATCCCAGTACCTCCATGACGACGTCACCCACAAACATCGCCGTATTGGCACTTGATCAAACCGACTAGCGAGTGCTGCTACTCGCCTACCTCCTCAAGGAGGTTCTCCCGCCCGAAAGGACTGAAGCCCGATGGATCGCTCGATGTGCCAAGACCTTCGTCACGCTCAGTGACGAGCTCTACAAACGGAGTCCATTAGGGGTACATATGAAGTGCATCCCCACCAACCAGGGGAAGCAGCTCCTCCTCGAGGTCCATGCCGGGATTTGCGGACATCACGTGGCCCCAAGGTCGCTGGTCGGAAAAGCCTTTCGCCAAGGTTTTTACTGTCCCACCGCGCTACAAGATGCTGAGGAGGTCGTCCGTAGGTGTGAAGGATGCCAGTTCTACGCTCGGCAAACCCATTTGCCGACACAGGAGCTCCGAACCATCCCCATCAAAAAGGGCCCAGGCGGCTTCACTCACCTACTTGTAGCAGTCGACAAGTTCACCAAGTGGATAGAGGCTAAGCCCATCACCAACATCCATTCGGAAGAGGAAGTAAAATTCTTCCTCGACATCATCTACCGTTTCGGCGTTCCTAACTGTATCATCACCGACCACGGGACTAACTTCACCAGAAAGAAGTTCCTAGACTTTAGTGATGGATACGACATCAGGATTGACTGGGCCTCGGTCGGACATCCATGAACTAATGGTCAGGTCGAGCGTGCCAATGGCATGGTCCTCCAAGGACTTAAGTCACGCATCTTCGATCGACTCAACAAATACGTCGGGCGATGGGTTGCAGAGGTCCCAGCGATCCTCTAGAGCCTAAGAATGACCCCAAACTGATCCATAGGGTTCACACCCTTCTTTCTGGCCTACGGATCTGAGGCAGTGCTGCCCTCCGACCTCGACCACGGCGCCCCAAGAGTGAAGGCTTTCGACCGCGACCGAGCCGTGGAGGCTCAGCAAGACGCAGTCGACCTGCTCGAAGAGGCTCGCGAGATGACCATCATCCATTCCGCTCGCTACCAACAAACCCTACATAGGTACCATGAAAGGAAGATCAAGGGGAGGATACTCGAAGTCAGCGATCTCGTACTCCGGAGGACCCAATCAACGAAAGAAAAACACAAACTCTCTCTACCATGGAAAGGGCCCTATATGGTGACTGAAGTAATCTGATCGGGCACCTGCCGACTGGAGGGCAACAACGGCAACGTTCTCACCAACACTTGGAACATTGAACAGCTACGTCGTTTTTCCCCTAAAATTTGGTCTTACAGCTTTTTTAGTCAAACTTGCCCCTGTAAAGCACCCCAGCCCGAACACTTTTAGCCCGGGTCGCTCGGGGGCTCCATGAGGGTACAATACTAATACTACCTCTCCTTTTTACTCTCTTTTTTACTGTCACATAGTAAACAACTTCATCCCCAAATGGAAGCGCATTCCTTTTCCTTTGATTGTCCTACGTAACTTTGTTCTTACTCCTAACCGAATGCGCCCCGCCATGACCTACGGTTACGAGCAGCCGAGCCCCACGGGCCATGCCCAGGTTCTTAAAAAGTTGCAGCCTACGGAACTAACGGGCAGGTGCGAAAAAGAAAGGACAAAAACAATAGCTATGCTAGGATAAAAACAAGGAACAGATAATGATTCTATCACAAAAGCAGCACTGATGTATTCATTGATACAAAAAACTGTTCACACGGGGACTCGCCCACGAACTCAACTATTACATTTTCTACTACTACTCCAAATACTACCACGGCACACGTCGCCAGACGTAGCAACCGCTACAGGGGCCCCGCCTGGTTTCGTTCCCTCGACTTCGGCGAGCGCAACGGGTACCTCAAGGGACCCACCCGGTTTCGTTCCCTCAACTTTGGCGAGCGCAATGAGTACCTCAAGGGACACGCCCGGTTCTGTCCCCTCGACTTCGGCGAGCGCAACGGGTACCTCAAGGACGTCGCACCCATATATGCTCAGCAGAAGAGCATGGAGCTCCTGACCTTCTCATGTAGTCGAGGCAGCTCCTGGGCAGGTATGCCGCTACCGAGGTATGGCCACCATGGCTGGAAGAGATCTCATCAAACTTTATTAACTGGCCAACCCGAGCAACTGCAGGCGTGGAACCCTCCACCGGCACGATCCTGAGCAACTTCCCCTCCAACAAGGCTCACCCGATGAAGATCCACTGAAGAAAGTCCACACACAGCTCCATCCCGAAGAACGCCTTACAGACGAATCTAGCACGCCACCCCCTTCGGTGGAAGCCGCCCCTTCTCAGGCAAAGACAGCCAGCATCGCCCCGAGCAGCCTCCAGCCCGACATCGTGCTCCAGGATTCATGAAAGGATCTGTAAGTCCTCCCCCTCGCTCATCCCCTCTCTCACTTAGGAACCGTCGTGGCATACAGGCACTCTCGGTGAGGAGGAAGAAGGAAGAGAGACAATAGTTGGAGAACAGGCAAAGGACTATGACGGAGAGCCCTCTCCCTCCCCCTATTTAAGGAAGAAACACAACAGCCGAAGAGGGGCAAAAGATCAAAGCGAAAAACTCTCTCCCTTCCCCCATTCAATGTGGATGGGAAACGATGGAACACACCCCGACCGATGGGATGCACGCTGACCGACGGAACGACGCCTGGTCAGATGGAACGCTGCCTGGTAAGACGAAACATGGCCTAGGTATGGCTCACCACTATCGCACGATCGGGCACAAAAACCAAAGCACCACCACATGCAGGCAGCTCTCCGCATCCCCAGGCGGGACTTGGAAAAACCAAAAATAGGATCTCCACCGGGAGAGACCATCGGGCTTCCTAAGTCGATCGAACGGCTCAGAAGAACACACCGAGAGATAGGTAGGGAGTGAAGGGATGCCCCATGTAGGCCATGCCGACTCCATCACGAACGACGAGCATGGGTCCCGGTCGGACATTTCCGACTAAAGCTCTCCAAAACCCCGTCACTCGAGTCATCAAGGTAACACTACCGACCCCCGCCATTTCTTTATTTAAATCATTTCATACATCCATACGCGCATTAATTCCATATGCCCGTGCCCCTCGGACGATTCAGGCCCTGAACCGCCCGGGGGCTCAGGAACTAAGCATCGCACGTGCAGCGAAATGCATCACAACGCTCTGTGTTGCGTCACGAAGCGACAGTTGCCTCATTCGACATGAGCAACGATAGAGCCAGGGGAGAAAAACGTAGATGAGCCCTATGCGGCCCTCGCCTAGTCTGGCAGACAGGGTCATCTCAACCTTCTCGTTCGATCCTAAGCCTCTGCCAAGCCCATAGAATCTTCATCGAGGGGAGGCCATTAGGCCACCTGGTTAGTCTCCGGAACGACCCAGTCATCTGTTAGGTTGTAGGTAAAGGAGCAGTGGAATATCATAAGAGGGCTATGCCGACCCCGTCATGAATGACAGACCCGGATTCAACTCGATCATACCCGTTAGCGAACTCACCGAGCGCGTCACTCGAGCCCGAGCGATCAGGACAAGCGACAAAACTTAGCCCCTCCGGTTGTGAGGAATCAAGGATGGGGTAACGCACACAACTCAAAACCGACCCCCACTAAAAGCCCAACTAGTCTCAGGGGCTCAAGACACAAAACGCCTGGGTCTGCGATCACAAACTCGCTCCATCTGGCTACACTTTGACTGCACTCCAAAACTACCTAGGTCTGTGACCCCGAACTCGCCCCATCCGGCTACGCTTCGACTGCACTCCAAAACTACCTGGGTCTGCGACCCCGAACTCGCCCCATCTGGCTACGCTTCGACTGCACACCAAAAACCACCTGGGTCTGTGACCCCGAACTCGCCCCATTCGGCTACGCTTCGACTGCACACCAAAAACGCCTGGGTCTGTGACGCCAAACTCGCCCCATCGGGATCCGCGACTCTAGGTCGCCCGATCCCACAGCGCGCACCGACGCCAGGATCAGCGAGCTCCGTCTCAATTGATCTCTAAACTAACTAACTAACTACCTCAGCTACACAGACTGCACCGAGGCCAGGATCCACAACTCTAACTCGTCCGATCCCACGGCGCGCAACGATGCCAGGACCAGCGAGTTTCGTCTCGTCCGATCCCTTGACTCACTGCCTCACTCGATCCCACGGCGCGCATCGACGCCAGGATCCGCGAGCTCCGTCTCACCCGATCCCTAAAAATCAAACTGCCACGACTGCGCAACGACGCCTTGGTTGACAACTCCATCTCGACTAAAAACACGAACACACGCCCGCTGACAAACACCCCCGAGATGATTCTGCCTGAATCACCCGGGGGCTCGAGGGCTACACCCGTGGGTGCGCTCGCGCGCACCCGCTGACAAAACAAAAACCTCCCCCGCTGGCAACACAGAAACCCCCCCAGACGGTTCTGCCCGAACCGCCCGGGGGCTCGGGGGCTACACCCGCGGGTACGCTCGCGCGCACCCACCGTCGAGGCAAAAATCCCCCAAACGATTCTACCCGAATCGCCCGGGGGCTCGGGGGCTCCTGTCGGGTTCATAAACCCGGGGTCCCTCGCGGACCGGCTTCCTAACAAAGGCTCGGCCCAAGCAGACAAACACGAAACTTGTGGGTCGGGTCTAAGTATCTGAACGATAGGTCAGAAGGGCAATCCAATCACCGACCGGAAGGTCTGGCCGAGGAGGAATGGCACCCACCTTCCGACTCTAGCCCACCTCTCCGACCGGAGCGCCCGTTTCGGTCTCCAGCCCGCCTCCGGATAGTCTCTCCGATCGGAAGGCCTGGCAAAGCACTACCTCCAACTCCGACCCCACATCTCCGACCGGGGTATGCGAAGACCCTGCTCACTGCTCTTCTCCGACTGGCGCCACCAGAGTCGACTGGAACCAACCGACCGGGGATGCCCGCTCGGAAAAGACCAGAGAACGGACGGAGAAAGCAAAGCAAGGCGCACAAGTCAAACCATAATACCAGGGACTGTACCCTGTACACCTGCAGAAACAGTATTCTGCAACCTCCCTGACACAAACAGTGTTGTAGGCGCTGACATTTTCCTCTACAGTATTGTGGGCGCCATTAACTCCCATACGGTAAGGCCCCCCCACATGCCTCTAGGCATCGACAGTGTTGTGGGCGCCGGCATTTACTATACCGAGTGAACATGGTGAAACTCCTCACATGCCTCTGGGCATCAACAGTATAGCAGGTACCGACATCTGCCATACCCAAACAAAACGACGCAGCCTCCCACGGGCATCCGACATCCAACAGTGTTGTGAGCGCCTGCCATCATCCTGTACCCACTGGCGTGGGCAATAAGACTTAGAAGCATTCATACTCCCTCCCTCTCACTTGCAAGGCCATCCCCTTCATCTATAAAAGGGGATGTGCTCTCTTCCAAAAGACTCAGTTTACCCAACATTCAAGTAAAATCCAGATCGATCAAGTTCACTAGCTCACAACCACAGAACTGCCAGGTTCGGACCTCAAGCACTCGCTTGAACACTTAGCTCATAGCGGAGCCCCTGTCGCTCTCGGTCCTTCCGACCGGAGCCCATCGGACCTCTTGTACACCCCATCTTTCTCCTTCTCGTTTGTAACCCCACTGTAAACTTCGAGCACATGGGCTTAGAAATAAAGTCACCGACCGACTCAAACTGGACGCAGGGCACGTTGCCTGAACCAGTATAAACCATGTGTCATTGAGTGCTAGGCCACCTCCGATCACAACGTACGGCAAAACTACAAATATTTACTTGTTGGTCACTTTCTGCACCGACACCTATAATCTAAGTGAGACCAGGTTATAGAGGATTATGGGAGCTGAAAGTTCAATTTACCCCCAATCAATTGTCCAACTTGCCAAATTATAAAAGATAAGATAGAGGTTTCTTGTTTTAACTAACCTTAATCAGTCACCATAATCCAAAGATCCAAACACTCTGAATATTATTATTAAAAAAACTGATTATTATAATCCTATGCATAATCTATATTATAGTAATCTTGTTGTGATCCAAACAGGCCCTAAATTTACTGCCAATGTTTATTAGGGCATCAACCAGGCTCATAGTATAGTATGTGGTCCTAGATGTTGCTCTGCTTTCTTAAGCTGCACTTATTATATGAGGGCTTACTGGCGTGAGCAAATACTTTCCCAACACATCAAAAAAAATCTATGTCGGATTCTATGGAAAGATGTTTTTTCATGTACTTTCTAATTGTAAAAAACATCCAATTTTGTATTGGAACAATTTTAAAAGCCAATAGATGTACACAAGGCTTCATTCAATACAGGTCTAGCAAACTTTGTGCTCCGAAGATGAAAGCCTGAGATAAATATTTGTTCACACACAGTGTGAACACTTCTTATCTTGACAAAGTAATTGAACTGCGTTGCTCACTGGGAAGCCATATGTTTGGTTTCCTACTTTCCTTGCTCAACCATGTCAAATAGCGAGAAAGAGTCATGCTAGCGGAGGAGGCTTAGTTTGGTTTCCTAATAAAATTTAGAGTAATGCTAAATCACACACTCGAGTGTTCCTCTCCCTCTCAACACTCGATTCCTCTCCCTCTCGTTCTTCTCCATCTCCGACCTCTCCCCTCTTCTTCCCCAACTCTGGCGGGCTTAGAAGGGGCTCGAGGGAGGTAGGCATTAGGGTTCTGCCAGCGGTGGAGGCGGCCAGGCCAGGTTAGGGCGGGGGCGCCGTGGGCGTGGTTGCGTCTGACGGTGGAGCTCCAACGAGACCCTACCACGCCGCGGGATGGTGGCGACGCGCTAGGCTTGAGGAAGAAGAAGCTGTGAAGAAAAAATCGAGTTTTTTCGGCCTCCAAAACACTCAAGTGCGATGTAGACAGACTCTAAAATTTATCTTGCTCGGGAGCAAATGTCTACAACAAGGAGAGGAGACCAAGCAATGCGTGGTATTGTATTTGTATATTGTACTTTAGTTGGCAAGCATGAAACTGTCCTCATAAAAAAAAACTCGTGCAAATTCTTAACTTTATCATGCGAAGAATGTCAGGGCACTTGAATTATTCGTTACACGCTATCAAGGTACGCGCGTCAGGCTTAGCATGTACGGTTGACAACGGGATAAATAAAACAGTTAATGTTGCAGATATAATATGATAATACGAGCCACTGAAATATGATGTTCAGCACTTCAGCTATTTGAAGCACACTATTAGTTGGTGGAACAAACCTTCATTCTCCGCCTTCCTTCAACAGTTGAGCTCCAATCCTCCCTGCATCGAAGTAGCGTTGTTTCTGATCAAGATGGCGCTCAACGGTGGCATTCTCGCCATAGCAATCGGTAATCACCTTGTATTAGTATTAGCTTCGCCTCCATGGCTCCATCACGTCGTCCCTAATCCTTGCCGACTTTGCAGTTGGGGATTATCACGACTGGCGTAGTGGGGTCGTCACCATAATCGCGATATACAAGTGCGCCAAATTCGGCGTGAAGACGTATCTGCAACAACGAGACGGAGGCAGCCGCGACCGCGAGGCCGAGGCGTCCATGACCCGCGACGGCGAGCGCGGCAGCACGGACGACGCCGGCGACGACGTGGAGATGGAGATGTTAGATTGATCTCCTAACCAATAAGCCCAACGGCTTATTGGGCCTTGGTCACGCGCCCTGATCGGGGGCGCCCAACCCTACATGGTTGGTGGGCCCCCGTCGCACTGCGCTATATAAAGAGGTGGGGGCCGGCGGCTCAAAGCACGAGGTTCGCCGTGAGCCGCAAACCCCACCGACAAACCCTAAACCGATCTCGAGAGGGCGCGCAGCCAGCGACGGGAAGCTCCGCTGATCCTCGTCGTCGCCACTGCTACGCCCGACCGCACTGCATCGACGTCCGTGCAACCTCTACTCCACCCGTCGCTACCCGTGTGCTGCCTCCATCACCGAACCCGCGATGGCTAGCACAACCGCGACATCATCTGGAGGCTCAGGTTCATCACCAGCCCTCTCTCCCCTATCTCCCTCTCGGTGTAGTGTTCTAGGTCTAAATGTGCATGTGTTTCATGGATCTATGAGTTCATCCACCTAGATCTACTCTAGTCGATCCAAAGAATGTTAACAATGGTATCAGAGCCTTTTAGCACGTAGATCTAGAACGGGTACTGATTAGAAAAGGAAAAGTTGATTAGATCCAGTGTGGATCTAAGCAGAAAAGGGGTCACCCGATGTTCAGTTGAACCCTAACTCGATCCGTCGGACCTGAGAAAAGAAGAAGGGCTCGGTTTTCATGCAAAGAACGAACCCTAGAACCCGAAGGTGATTCGGGGAAAAGAAAACAGTGGCCGTCTCCACCCTAACCCTAACCCTAATCGTCAAATCGGGCTAAAATCCGAACAAATGAATCAAAGAAAAGGGGAAGAGGGTGGCTCGGTCACCTCGCCGTCGAGCACGCCGGCGCGCGGGGGAAAAGGAAAGGAAAGGAACCGATTTCAAATCGGAAAACCAAACCCTAACCCTAAAAAAAAAAGGGAAGCCTACCTGGGCTTCTACCCACCGCCGGCAGCATCGCCACCGCGCGGATAGGAGACCGCAGCGTCGCTCCCAAACAGCGCGCGGGACAGGGCCGAGATCCGCACTGCACCTCGCCAAGCGGTCACGGCAACAGGGCACCACCCTGCGGCCCCTCGACGGCGGCGTGCTCAGCCTCGGGCGAGCACGCACGCCGGCGAGAGGGCGCTGGACGGTGCCGCCCTTCTTCTCCCTCGGCCACTGAGGACGGCTGCTGCTGCGGGTCTCTCAGAGCTGCGCTGCGGGGTGAGAGAGAAGGAGAGGAAGTGAAATGAACCTAGGGTTCAGGGAGAGGGGCTGGCCGGGGGATTTTGTTCGGGCGAAACGGCCGGACAGCCGTCCGATCCGATCCAAATGAATGTAATTTGTTGGACCAACTTTAGGCCTAAGCGAACAAACGAAATCCGGCCCGAGCCCAGTTGCGGCTTTGGGCGGGGAGAAAAGCGCCAAGTGGGCAAGGGGTGCTGGCCTTGGCACTGATGGGCCATGATGGGTGGCGCGTTTTATTTGGCTTGTGCCATGCAGCGTAAGGCGGTGCCGTGGGGCCAGCAAGTGTGTCTTGGTCAATAAAATGGTCAAATGAACAGATATTGTCACAGTTTTGTTTTTCTTATTTTCCAGAAAACAGTTTGATCAATTTGAATTGATTATTTTATGATAATTTTCTGTACAAAATTTATCCAACGATATTTTTTTGTTCAGTAAATAGTAAATTTGCTTCTGGAAAATAGGAAAAAGATTATTAAATGTTAAAGTTTTCCGCTGCGTATTTAAAGATGTAATTTTCATTATTAAATTCGAACCAACGGGAGAATTTAATTTTGAAAATGGATATGTTTTAAATTGATTATAATGTTGTTGTTATTCTGACCAACGTTGATTAATGACAATATTATAATGTTTTTTTTGTTATACATTAATTCTATTTCTGCCCAACGGTGATGTACAATTAGTGTAGAAAATAATTGTATGTTTTAATTTTGACCAACGTTAAACTAAGGCATGCAATTATTGTTGTTATTTCTGTTCTCACCCTATTTGAATTATGTTTTCAGGAGGATACAACTTGATGAGTTGTATCAAAGAAATCCCCACTCTAAAAGGTGATAACTATGTTGAGTGGAAGAAAAAGATAGACCTGGCCTTTATCCTCGCTGAGGTGGACTGGGTTGTCACCACACCGTGCCCTAAAGAACCTGTGGCACCGGTGAGGGAGACTGATGAGACTGATGTTGCATGGCAGAATAGAGAGCGGGATTTTGCTCCCGTAAAGATGTCCTATGACCTTGAGCATAGGAAATGGGTCACTGCCAACAAGAAGTGTTTGGCAGTGATAAAGAACACAATTGAGCCTGCTATTGTGGGCTCAATTCCAGACTGTGACACGGTCACAGAGTACCTAGATAGAATAAAGAGTCAGTTCACTGGCTCTTCAAAGACATATGCAACCCAGCTGATCAAGCAGCTGGTTACAGAAAGGTACTCTGGTGGCGGCAGTGGCATTAGAGAGCACATACTGAGAATGAGCAATCTGGCATCTAAGCTCAAACCAATGGATTTGGCACTCAAGGATGAGTTTCTTATTCATTTGATTTTTGCTTCTTTGCCCAAAGAATTTGACACCTTTGTTGTTAATTACAACATACAGCCTGAAAAATGGGATTTAGAAAAGCTCATAGCCATGTGTGTGCAGGAGGAGGAAAGAATAAAAGTTTCACAAGGTGGTTCTGTCAACTACCTAAAAGATAAGAAAAAGAACTACTCTTCCTCCAAATCATCTGGAAAAGGTCCTATGCAACAGTCTCAGAACCAGCAATTCCCAGTGGCTAAAGATCAGTGTCTCCACTGCAAGAAGACGGGACATTATAAAAAGAACTGTCCCGATTTCCTAAAGATGATAATGAAGAATAAAGGTGAGAACATTATTACGTTTGTAAATGAATCCTTGTATGTAAAGTTTTCAAAATCTACTTGGTGGATTGATTCAGGTGCAACTATTCATGTTGCTAATTCATTACAGGGATTCCGTTTGATGAGAACTTTGCAAAGAAGCGAAAGTTTCATTAAAGTTGCAAATGGAGAACAAGCAGATGTTGAGGCCGTTGGTGATCTTCCGTTAGAGCTTACTGATGGCTTCATAATTATTCTTAGAGATGTTCTTTATGTACCTTCTTTGCAAAGAAATTTGATTAGTGTTTCAAAGTTGGACCATGATGGTTATGATTGCCATTTTGGAAATGGCAAATGTCAGATATTGTTTAATAATAAATGTATTGGTCTTGCCTTCCGACAAGACGAGCTTTATTTGTTATCACTTCGTGAAAATGTTAATTCCGTATGTGATGTGAATGAAAATGTATCCTCATCGAACAATGGAAACAGAAAACGAAAGAGAGCTCAAGATGCGTTGTCGAAATTATGGCACTGTCGTTTAGGCCATATTTCGAGGGGGAGAATAGAAAGACTAGTTAAGAATGATATTCTTCCTCCATTAGAGCTCTCGAGTTAGAACAATGTAGAGATTGCATAAAAGGAAAGTATGTAAAGAAAATTAAGAAAGATGCCAAACGGCGCAGGAATTCTCTGATTATTCACACGTACATATGTGGTCCTTTTCACGTGAAAAGTGTGGATGGTTATGATTCATTCATAACATTCACGCATTTATTACTCTCGGTTTGGCTACATTTATCCAATTAAAGAAAGAATGTAAGCGCGTTGGATAAATTTAAAATATTTAAAGCAGAAGTTGAAAATCAGCATGATTTAAAGATTAAGATAGTCAGGTCTGACCGTGGAGGAGAGTACTACGGTCGGCATACCCCATATGGACAAGTTCCTGGACCTTTTGCAAGGTTCTTACAGGAGAATGGTATAGTCGCCCAGTATTCAACACCGGGCGAACCTCAGCAGAATGGAGTAGCTGAAAGGCGTAACCGTACCTTGATGGATATGGTGCGTAGTATGATAAGTTACTCCACTTTACCCACGAGTCTATGGATGGAGGCGTTAAAAACCGCCATTCATATTCTCAATAGAGTACCAAGTAAGTCGGTGCCCAAAACACCGTATGAGTTGTGGACAGGAAGAGTACCATCACTTAACCACTTGCGTGTGTGGGGGAGCCCTGCTGAGGCTAAAGTTTTTAACCCAAACATTGGGAAGCTAGATCCCAAAACAGTGAGTTGCCATTTCATTGGCTACCCAGAAAAGTCAAAAGGTTTTCGTTTCTACTGTCCTAACAGACATACAAAGTTTGTGGAAACGAGATATGTCTTTGTCTTCCTAGGATGATGAAATGATTAGGGGGAGCATGGTAGCTCGAGAAATTGACCTTGAAGAGAAGCGGGTGTATGCACCCACTCCGATCATTCATGAGCCATTTTCTCACTACTGCTTTATTCTTTGCCAACAAAGATAAGACAACAATGTGGTGCCAAAGACTTTGTTATCCCTTTGTGACAACAATGAATGATGATGAGGAACCTGTTTCTCAGGATCCTATAGAAACTATTGCCACACATGAGGGGATGCAACAACAGCCTCAAACAGAAAATGTGCCAAATGAGGAGGCCCCTAAAAGGTCTCAAAGAGTTAGAAAATCAGCTATTCCTGCTGATTATGAAGTGTACAATACTGAAGAATTTCAAATGAAGGATGATCCCACCTCATTTGAAGAAGCCATGAAAAGTGATCATTCATCAAAATGGCTTGAGGCCATAGAAGATGAAATGAGATCAATGAATGCAAATAAAGTTTGGGATTAGGAGATAATTCCTAAAGGAGCCAAAACAGTAGGCTGTAAATGGGTCTACAAAACAAAACTTGACTCTCAAGGGAATATAGAAAGATATAAAGCCCGACTTGTGGCAAAAGGCTTTACACAAAGAGAAGGGATTGATTACAATGAGACTTTTTCTCCAGTCTCGTGTAAGGATTCCTTCAGAATCATAATGGCATTAGTGGCACATTACGATTTGGAATTACATCAGATGGATGTAAAGACGGCATTTCTCAACGGAGACTTAGAGGAAAATGTTTACATGGCACAACCGAAAAGTTTTGTCATGGAGGGAAAAGAACGTTTGGGATGTCGCCTAAAGAAATCTATTTATGGATTAAAACAAGCTTCAAGACAGTGGTACTTGAAGTTTGATCAGACAATAAAGAATTTTGGGTTTAAAGATAATATTGAGGACAATTGTGTCTACGCAAAGTTTAAGAATGAGAAGTTTATCTTCCTTGTCCTGTATGTGGATGATATCTTACTTGCAAGTAGTGATGTCAGTCTACTACTGGAAACAAAGAAGTTTTTGTCCTCAAAATTTGATATGAAAGATCTTGGTGAAGCTTCGTTCGTTCTAGGGATCGAGATTCACCGAGATAGAAGTAAAGGGGTATTAGGACTGTCACAAAAGGCATACATAGAAAAAGTATTAAAGAAATTCAGTATGCACAAATGTAGTCCCTCACCTGCTCCTATAGTCAAGGGCGACAGATATGGGGATTTTCAATGTCCCAGGAACCAATATGAGATCGATCAAATGAAAGTGGTTCCATATGCTTCAGCGCTCGGAAGCTTGCAATATGCTCAAGTATGTACGCATACCGACTTGGCATTTGTTACCGGTTAATTAAGGCGATTCCAGAGCAATCTCGAATAGAACACTCAAAATTGGTAAAGAAAGTCTTGCGTTATTTGCAAGGAACGAAAGGCCTCATGATGACATCTGACGAAGATCCGATTCACTCCATATAGTGGGATATTCAGATTACGATTATGCGGAGATAATAGAAAATCCACGTCTGGATATGTATTCACTCTCGCAGGGGAGCTATTTCATGGAAAAGCTCAAAGCAAACCGTCACTACATCGTCCACAATGTATGCCGAGTTTGTAGCGTGTTATATGAGGCAGCAGGGCGGTGAACTGCTAAAGAAGTTCATACCCGGTTTAAAGGTGGTTGACGACATCAATAGACCATCAAGTTATATCGCGATAATAATCCAAAGAAGATGAGTATGCTCACAACAATAGGTCAAGTGGTGCTGCCAAACACATTGACATAAAGTACTATGTTGTGAAGGATAAATTCGGAATCAAATGATAAGTCTTGAGCATATAAGTACCAAAAAGATGCTCATGGATCCGCTTACAAAAGGCTTACCACCCAACGTGTTCGAGAGAACATGTAGCCGGCATGGGTTTAAGGAAAGCCTATGATTCCCGGACTATAAAGGGCCCAAAAGTTAAAGTAACTATTTCGGATCGAGACGTGCATTGTAGGCAAGTTAAATCTATCGGCGATTGACCGTGACGATGAGACATGCTCTATGCATCATCTGTGAAGAAATGAGTAAGGATAAAAGGATTGAAGTTTAAAGTTTAAAGATAAAAGTAATGGTGAGATCAAGGGGGAGAATGTTAGATTGATCTCATAACCAATAAGCCCAACGGCTTATTGGGCCTTGGTCACACGCCCTGATCGGGGGCGCCCAACCCTACATGGTTGGTGGGCCCCGTCGCACTGCGCTATATAAAGAGGTGGGGGCCGGCGGCTCAAAGCACGAGGTTCGCCGTGAGCCGCAAACCCCACCGACAAACCCTAAACCGATCTCGAGAGGGCGCGCAGCCAGCGACGGGAAGCTCCGCTGATCCTCGTCGTCGCCATCGCCTTTCGCCCGACCGCATCGCATCGCATCGACGTCCGTGCAACCTCTACTCCACCCGTCGCTGCCCGTGTGCTGCCTCCATCACCGAACCCGCGATGGCTAGCACAACCGCGACATCATCTGGAGGCTCAGGTTCATCACCAGCCCTCTCTCCCCTATCTCTCTCGGTGTAGTGTTTTAGGTATAAATGTGCATGTGTTTCATGGATCTATGAGTTCATCCACTAGATCTACTCTAGTAGATCCAAAGAATGTTAACAGGAGACCATGAGCTACTTCTTCGAGGACATCCAGAAGGAGCGGCCGGTGCGGTTCAGCTCGCAGCAGCTGCGCGCCTTCACTCGGAACTACGCCCACAAGGTCGGGTCCGGCGGCTTCGGCGTGGTGTACAAGGGCCGGTTCCCGAACGGCGCGACGGTGGCCGTGAAGGTGCTCAACAGCACGCTGGGCAGCAAGCGCGCCGAGGAGCAGTTCATGGCGGAGGTCGGCACCATCGGCCGGACCTACCACATCAACCTCGTCCGCCTCTACGGCTTCTGCTTCGACGCCACGGTGGAGGCGCTGGTGTACGAGCACATGGAGAACGGCTCGCTGGACGGGTACCTGTTCGACCCGCCTCCCGAGAAGACGGTCGGCTTCGGCAAGCTCTACGAGATCGCCGTCGGCACGGCCAAGGCGCTGCGGTACCTGCACGAGGAGTGCGCGCAGCAGATCATCCACTACGACATCAAGCCGGAGAACGTGCTCCTGGGCGCCGGCCTGGCGCCCAAGGTGTCCGACTTCGGGCTGGCCAGGCTGTGCGGCAGGGAGGACACCCACCTGACCATCACCGGCGTGCGGGGCACGCCCGGGTACGCCGCGCCCGAGCTGTGGATGCCGCTGCCGGTGACGCACAAGTGCGACGTCTACAGCTACGGGATGCTGCTGTTCGAGACGCTCGGGAGGCGCCACAACCTGGAGCTCGGGCTGCACGCCCGCGAGAGCCAGGAGTGGTACCCGCGGTGGGTGTGGCACCGGTTCGAGGTGGGGGACACGGACGCCGTGGTGGGGCGCGCCGCGGCCACGGGGGACAAGAAAGATAGGGAGGCGGCGGAGAGAGTGTGCAAGGTGGCGCTGTGGTACGTGCAGTACCGGCCGGAGGACAGGCCGTCCATGGGCAGCGTCGTGAGGATGCTGGAAGGGGAGGACCAGATCGCCGCGCCGCGCAATCCGTTCGCGCATCTGGCGCCATACAACTCTAGTGCGATTCAGTTGTCCGGAGACACCCCCACCACCGCGGGTTCCTATGGTTCCTCAGACCATGTGCTTAGTGCTAGGTAGGTAGATGTAAATTGTTCCGGTCCTAGTCTCCTCTTAGCAAAGAATCGTGTAATTATCACCATAGTTTCTTATTCGATCTGATTTACGTCCCCAATATATTGCAATTGGCGCGATAACCGCTTGCTACTCCATCCGTACTACTAGTATGTCTTATCCTAAATATTAGTCAAATTTCTTTTCTTTCCTAAATATAGTGGATATATAAGCTCATGCCTAACTGCATGTGCAAGACACATAAACCAGGCCCATGCGAGGCCAAATACGGACGGCCAAAAGCAGAGCTTAATTTTGGCCGGTCAACGCCACTGGCAGGGTACTCACGGGCACAATCTAAACACACCTTAAATTTTGCCATTTAAAACCCTAGAATTCCCTTTTACACCATTTGAATCGTCAAGATTTATCTTTTCTACGCAACATATCTGGGAAAGAAAGTAAGCTTTTCCATATGAGCTCCTGTGGGGGTAATATGGGCGTGTTTGATTTGGGCCAAAAGGGTGGCCCTGCGCCCCCAGCTGCAGTTCCCCGTGTTTGATTTCCTGGGCCCATCAGCGAGCTCGGCCCGTCAGGTTTCGTTTTTTGACGGCCCGGCTGGCTACGGCGCTGAAGGGCGTATTCCGGTCACCTCCGAGTCCCCTGTCTTTCATCCACCGCTCCCTTTCTTCCACCGAGCCGGCCGCGCCGAACGTCGTACGAGGAGGCCGCGGCGGCGCCGTCGCACCACGCTGGGCCTAGATCGGCGGAGACCGGGCGCCTCCTGGCCGGCTTCCTCCCCGGCGACCACTCCTGGCCAGCTTCCTCCCCGGCGCCTCCTGGCCGGCTTCCTCCCCACCAAGCTGGTCGCGACCGACGACTCCGATGCCGCCTCGGACCGCTCGTCGGTGGCTAGCGAGAGCGACACGCAGCTGCCGAGGTCGTCCGGTCGTCTGCGCGGTCATCCTGCTTCTTCTTCGCCTTCTCCACTTCCCGGTCGTCCGCGCGGGAAGGCAGAGGCTCCGGCCACCGGACGGGTCTTGCGCTTCTTGCTGAAGCAGCAGCCCCTGTCTCCAGCTGTGGCGTGCGCGGTGGCGGGGTCGACCGGGCGAGGTTGCGCGCCGGGAGTGCTACGGCGACGCGAGCAGAGCCATGGCCAACACGCCCCAGTCGGCGCCTAGTATGTGCTCGACGGAATGCCAACAAGAGACAGGGGTAACGCCACCATACTCTGGATCATAAGGTGATCCTATCCATCTATAAGTTCTATCAAACACGATCCCAACTCAACCTGGCTCGTTGAATTAAACAAGTGAGGGTGCACCATGGTAGCCGGGCTTGAGCTGGCCATAGCCAGGCCAGCTGGCCGTGCCGGCCAGAGAGAGAGGAAATCAAACATGCCCTATTTAACCCAAATACTTCCTTCCGGCCACGCACGCTCATCCGAATCGGCACGTACACTGAATCTACGGTTGATTTCTTCGTAAACCTTTGTCGACCGTCGATCTATCATGCGGTCTTTGGTCTCCCATCCACACAGTGGGACCCGGCAGCCGCATGTGCGGCGGCGTCAGATACTAGAGGGATCGCTGCTCGCCGATGGCGCCATGTGCGGCGCGCTCGCATACAGAATTACAGAAACGAGCGGGTGCGTGCGTTACGACTTGGACCACGGGTTAATTAGGGGATGAGCAGTTAGCTTAATTGAGCTGCTTCCGTGTATGGTGTAACGGTAGCAACTTAGCTAAAAAAGGAAAGGAGCGGAAGAGCCTACCAAAAACGGAATGTGCAGTCGGATGGATCAAAAACTGCATGCGCATGCTGTAGCAAAGTTCAATATTTAAATAGAAACTATAGAGCTCGACAAGATTAATAACTTTGAAGCTCACAATACAATGAACCCGGGCGCACTTTGTTTAACTAGCCCAGTCGGTCCGCTTTCTTCGTGGCTCCTGTGGGCCACCACTAGACTATTCTGGTGGCCCAAGAACTTCTCTACTAGGCTATCACGAGAGGTCCAGAACCTAGCACCGGATAACTTCATTACCTGACACCAAACAAAATGCCTCCAAGTTTGAACTCTCTCACTCGTGCGTCAGCCAGCCACGTCCCCCCTCTCCCCTCTAGGATAGCTTTCTCCGGTGCCTCACACCTTGGGTGCACCAGAAATCCGATGCAACTCTAGGCACAGAAAAAAGCACAACGCAGTGTACGTTGCCCTTTCTGTGGTGGTCTTTGCAGGCCATAATTGAACTATTCCGGTGGTAGCAGAGACACTCCACCGAGCTCTGTTTCAAAACCTTTTCCAAATGCACTAATTCCAAATGCTATCGCGTAAGATCACTAACACCTTCAACCTTGAGTTGGCATTTTCAAAGTCATCTTGCAAAGGTTTTCTCTCTCTCCTTTCCACGCCACTCAATCTAAATGCATCACAGAGTTAGATATCACCTAGTGGCACTAGATAGCCGATTAGCCAACAAGAAAGCCCCTCTTGATAGTACTATATTTCCTAAACCTAATCAAGAACTTCTCTACTCAACCTTAGACCAGTGAAATGAAATAACCTATAAATATACCTTTGCCTTGCGTGTTCTATTTTCACTTCGTGTTGGTGACGCCACACAATCATCCAACCTCAATCTTCATCTTCCAATGCTGAACAATGGTCATGGATGATTGTAGCCAACCATGCTACCTTGACCATTGCCCATAGCATGAAGCTCCTCCATCACCCCTCCATCAAGCCACTTGATCATCAACACTTCACTTGATCACCTTGGAATGATGATATGATCCACTTCATAGCTTCACATGGCCTTATTGGTCTATTGATCGTAGCCTTGCTTGCTCTTCACCTTTGCCTCGCTCCATCGGTACCAAGTCCTCTACTCGCACTTCACCTCGACAGTGCATCACACCCGAGCCTCTAGCTTGCCCTTCACTCATGCAATCGGTCGTTCGCCTAGCCATATGTGAGAGTATACCATGTCTCATATACAATAAACTCATTCATCTTCACTCATTGAGCACTTGCATCACATGCACATCATTGCTTGCTCAACCTAGCGTGTGTGGACCAAGTACCTATTCATCTCACATAAAAGACATTAGTCTATCTAAGGTTGTCACTTAATTATCAAAGTCAAACCAAGACTTTTAGAGTTCAAGACACAGCTGTTGTGTTGGATTGAGCCATGGGTAGACACAACTTACACTTGGGTCGTTGACAATATTTGGACAAGTCCTTTTGCCCCCCCCCCCCGACTATGTTCGAAGTCCATGTTTCCTCAAACACCTAAAAAACAGATGTTGTCCCCCCCCCCACCCACCCATCCACACACTTTTTAAAACCGTTTGTTTTTTCAACTTAAGCAATTCAGATGGAGATTTTAGCCTACATGTCACCATGCCAACTGTGAGGAGGTAAAATGAACTACGTTAAGAGGTTAGGGACCAAAAAAATTTACCAAGGAACAATTATAAAAATACTTTATTTTGAAAATTTATCAAAATACTTTTATCTAGAAAAGTTACACTTTATTTTTTTCCTAAAATGAGCTCTAGCCACTACTACGAGCCGAGGATGGACCTCGTCCACCCTCCCGACCCATCCCCTGCCCCCAACGACATCGGCGGCGCACCTCCGTCGATCTACCTCCCTGCTGCACACCAGCCCCTTCCAAGCCCAGATCCAAGCTCCCAGCTTTCAGATCTATCGATCCATGGGGATGGGGCTGCCACCACGATGCTCCTTGGCGTGTCCACCGGGTCGACTTCCACCCCCATCCACCTCAACTCGTCGACAGCCACTCCGGCACCGCCGGCCACCTTTGACGCATGAAAGGTCCTTGTTTGGTTTTGGCAATTGAGTGACAACCTAGGTGGACTAATATGTGTTTAAGTGAGATACACAGATGATTAGTCCACAGGCACATATGTGTGAGCAATACATGCCATGGAGGTTAGATGGCTTGAACTTGGTGCAAAGCTCACACATGTGATGAAGGAGCTCATTGCATATGAGACATGACATGGAGTCATGTGACTAAGGTGGAGAACATCAAGACACGACTTGGCTCAACGGACCGGTTGCAAGTGTGAAGGGCAAGTTGAGTGATGACTTGGCGCCGATGGACCGAAGCAACGGTGAAGAGCAAGTGAGGTCAAGATCGATGAACCAATACGGTCACGTGATGATATGAAGTGGATCATATCATTTGTTGATCAAGGTTGGTGCATGTGTAGCATCAACATCGGAGGAAATGGAATAAAATACGCAAGGCAAAGGTATATTTGTAGGTATTTTATTTCACCGGTCAAAGGTCGTGTAGAGAAGTGCATGACCGGGTTTATGATAGATGGCTGTACTATTAAGAGGGGCAAACTTGTTTGTATATCGGTCATCTAGTGCCACTTGAGCGATCTAACTTTGCATACGTGTTAGGATCGAGTGGCGTGGTGAATTGAGTGACTAATCCTTTGGGAAATGTTTATGAAAAGCTAACACACGTGCACAAGTTGGTGAACACTTGGTGGTGTTAGCACATTTGCAAAGGTGTTAGAAAAGGTGAAGAAAAGGAGGCGAAATCGAGGCCATCTATCTGGATATATAACCCACCCCGGTCCGGCTACTTATATAACTGGCGGTGCTAAACGGACAAACTTTTTGGAGGAGTTGGTGGTCACCGCCTACCTTGGTGGTAGCAGCACCCTCCTATGCCCGGTGACCATTTGGTTGTGGCCGAGAGCAGTGTAGCAGAACCGCCTAATCTAATGCCTCACAGGAGTGCTTGTCTTCCATTAGACACTAAGCACTCAAGGGAGAACACTAAATTACTCGGTTCCGTTGGGCACACCCCATGGGAGAACCCGAAAATCCACATTTTGCCATCGGGATCACAAATGAGAGAACAAAGCTTACATCATTCTTAACCATTTCATACATCCCTTTTAGTACAACATCGAGTATAATAGTTATTGTATAACAAATGAATGTAATCATATTATCGAGTTATAAATAATTTAATGTACAAATGAATTTAAACATGTGATCGTAATTATAGCGAAAATAAACATCTATTAATGATATGATGAAGTATTTGATATATAAACTACTACAACAGATTATGAAACTTTCATAAAAACATTTGGTGAGAGTTATAAATAAAAACTACGATCGCGACGTAAAAGGAATCCTCATTGAGCCCACCAGGGACGAATCCACACACAAGGGTCGACTCTAGCATCAACTTTGTCACCCGCAATGGGGAATAAAACCCAGTACTCAATTGTACTCAAGAAGACTTACCCGACAGGAGAAAAGAAAAAGACTCCAAGGATATGCAAGGCTATCCGCTTGTAGGTTGCATTTGCAGAAGCATTACTAAGCGTCGTCCTTATATTTGATTTTTATTAATAGCCGCATTGGTTCATTAACTAACCATTCTATGTAAGCACACATGCTATTTTCAAGCAGGTGGTAAGCAATCAGATTTCATTTTCCATCTTTCATCTTTCATCTTCAGTTCTTACTACGATGCTAAACCATGAGACAAGCCGTACCGGATAGCCCGGCGATTCACGAATCAATGCCCCCAGCTGGGTACCCCGAAAACACACGCCCCGCTTGTTCCCCAGGCACAAGCAGGACCAACCCATCACTCTCCTGTCCCGGGTGTCCAGGTCCTCGTCCAAACTAGGACTCCAAGCCCCCGCCCCTGAGTCCCGGACTCAGTGCGGTGCAAGGACCTCCTCCACCAAAACAAACCCTAACAGTCGGTCCAGAAAGAGCCGGATCCGCGACAAGAGAGCAACAAGTCTTCCAAGCGCCCATACACAAGTATGTGCTCGGGATAATAAGTCTGTGACCTGCCTAGAGTCATATGCAACGATCGGTCCTTAACCGATAAGCTATGCCCCGTGTCCACGGCGACACAACTCCTTACACTCACCAATACCCAAACCATATCCCTGCCCGGTCACCATTTTGATATTTTCCAAGTGATAGTAATCCAATAATATATTTCCTATCTCTCGCGAGCGACAGGCAATCACTCGACTTCTACCGGAGTCCTGTAGCATAGCATTCTACACGATCCTATCATACTAGTAAGACTCATAGGAATAAAGATATATATGCAAGTGGGTTTCATTCAACTCCTTAAACTTAATGCACAAAAATAATTTAAACTGCAGAAAAGTAGAGGTTATGCACCGGGGCTTACCTTGGTAAAATATAACCAAAAGTTAGCATTCCATCTTCGTGATATGATCACCATAGCATCATCTTTCAGCTACTCCAGTTGATACCATCGATCCACCATCGTTCCTATTATGATATATATTGATGCAAAAGCATAGATGTAAATAATCAACGACAGCCGAAATTCTTAGAAATCCAATCACGCTTCCAAAAGTACCATTTCTCCAGCAACTCCCGATGACTCCACAATCCATCGACGTCCCTCCATCGACGTCGAACTCGCGGTACTCGGCAAACAGACACAATTAAATATTCACATAAATTCAACTGCGTTCCAAAAATTATGAAACTTTATGGATAGGTGGGGTTCGATTTTAGATGAATTTAGGAAGAAGTGATGGAATCGGAGTTAGCATAGTGGAGATATTAATTGTGCAAGGTGGCCCCTAATTAATCACGAGGAGAGAAAATGAAACATGATTAGTGGCCACCAGCTGCCGCTGGTTATTAGAAAGGGAAAAGGAAAAAAGAAATTGGTGGAGTGAATTAATGGCTCATGACTCTTGACTTTACGTGTATAGGAGCTGAGTTGGTTCTCGGCTTTGCTACTGGCACATGGCATAGGACAAGTTGTCATTGTGGACTTAAACAAAGAGCAGAAAGCGGGTATCGGCTAGGATTCTTCGAGAGAGACACAGAGAGCACCGAAGCGTTTGTGCTCCTCATTCGTCCACCATGGACAATTTCTTTGGACTTTCGCTTTGATGGCGATTCTCGCCATGACTTCCAAATCTAAGGGCATGGGGAGGTAGAAGGGAGGTAGGGGATGTATGGGGACTATCTACCTTGGTCTCTCGCAGCTCGAGGAAGGAGATCAGCAGAGCGTAGCCTTCCCTGCAAGAACAGAGAAACTCGATTTAGAGAGTAAGATGGTGAGCGGGCCAGTGAGTGGGATGGCTCGGCAGCTTTGCGTGTCCTTTATAGGCGGGGAGATGAAGTGGGAGGTGGAGCTGGCATTTGGCTAGCTAGTCATGTGAATTGGATTTCACGTGATGAACTTGGAGTGGGTCTTTGGTCATGAGTGCATTAATTCAAATGATAGACTTTGAGTGGTCTTTGGACTTGACGAGCACATCAGGACTAGAGTGTGCTTTGGGCTAAACGTGCTTGGTGGTGAGGTGTTGATTCATTCATGCAGGTCAAGGAATTAATGGGGAAGGAGACCACAGGTCAAGGAAACATTAGAGAATGAGAAGATCAATTGTAGATTAGCTACCTCAGCTGATTATTGCAGCTCGGGAGAAATCGATAGACGCAACTTTCACGGAGAAGAACAGAGAAACTTGATTTGAGAGAAGCAAGTGAGCAGTGGAGCGGAACGGCTTGGCGTAACCTTTTAATGGAAGGCGGCGCGGCGCAAGCCGATAATGACAGCGTCGTAAGGTTAGCGGCTAACTAGCTTGCTTTGAAAGGTAATAAAGCGCACTGCTTTCTACGACGATTGTGATGCTTCGGATGAACAAAGTTTCCACGAGCTCTGATGTTTACCGCGGATCTACGGTGATTCCGCGTGCTCTGATGTTCCGTGTGGAAAAATGTGCCTGAGAAGTGGAGTGCCCGAAGGGCAAGTCTTGACTGCAGAGGTGACCATGACCAAAGTCTGAGCCATCATCATACCATGACTGGCCGGGTATACCTTTTTAACACAACAGTGTCGTCGTGGTTGACAGGCCACCTTAGTCTAATCACTGTCATAAGCTTCTAGTCCTTTGTATGCTTCGGAAGTTAGATTTTCTATTGGCTGCACCTGGTTCTGGTTGTGGTGACTCAGTGGCTGTACAGCCAGAACCAATCCTAGGAAGATGTTGACTGCATGTAGTCAGAGTACAAGGCAAGGATCCAGATTGTTATTAGTCGTGCATTACTTACGAGCACCCTGACTGTTAGTGGTAGACTTGTGAATCGTGATATTCACAGTCGGCGTCGGCGCGAGGCAAACAGAGGGATGGCGAGCTGGGGAGGGAGAGCAGAGCTGTGGCATTGGTGCACACACGGTAGTTCGGCTTGGCAAATGTAGACATAAGTAATCAAGTCAGAGACAGAAGCAAAGCAAAAGTCGGAGAGCATGGATGCGGATGGATGAGGAGACTTTGCAATGCAGAGAATTGTAGGGCCATGATGAGAACGAGACAGTGATCAAAAAGTAATGCCAGGCGTTGTATGTCGGAAAAATAAACGAAGCTGATGCGCTCTCTTTCTCGTCAGTTCGTGCTTAACAAAATAAACCCATGAGTTTATATATATGTATCGTTCTATTTATTAATGGATTTTATTTTATTTATAAAAGTTGATTTTCATGCTTAATCTAACAGGACAAACCGTTCTCTAGAATCGTCGTCGGACATTCCTGAATATTTCTACGCACTGCGTAATTTATCTTGAGCGTTTATTTGAGTCCACGAAACTAAGTCACATATGATTCACTTATCGCCTCAAGTACGTTTAAATTAAAAACCCAATAAAACTCGATTCGGAAATTTTTCTTAGGCCTAAATCGTGGTGCTAAACAAGTTCGTAACACTAAGGGTGTTACAACCAACCCCCCTTAAAAAGAATCTCGTCCCGAGATTCAAAGCAAGAACCAGAAGAGGGGAAAACGCGTTCACATTTCGTAGATCAGGGATTACACGAAAGATTACACGACTTCGAATACTAAACCTCACGAGGATCTAGGGATACATGGTTAAGAGCAACCTGGTACAACCAAGACTTAATCCAGAAGTCGAGATAGACGAGGGCAATGGAGAAACAACAAGATAATGATTATCCAAAACATGGCGTAGCACCAACAGATCCAAAAATAGTCGACTGAGAAGTAAAACATCACGAAGTCTAAGATCGAGCTATCCAAAGGTAGACTTGAACTTCTCCGAAAACCAGATCCCTTCTTCTCTTCAGGTTACACCATCACCTCAGACTGACGAACCTAGCTTCACAAGGTCAACTGGATTTCGTAGCTCTGCTCCGTAAGCGAGGAGAATGGGGATGAAGAAGAAGAGCAAGGACCAAGGGTATCTTATAGTGGCGAACGGAGGTGGAGCGCAAATCACTAGCAGTGGAGGCGGAGTGGATGGGATACACAGACGGTTCATGCTGTGAATATAAGCTCGGACATGGTGCGCTTCCTGCGCGAGCGGCAAAGGGGGAAATAAAGGAGAGGAGAGGGGGTCCGCTTGAGGAGAAAGGCGTGCGGGCGGTCGTGTCACCAAAAGAAGAGAGAAAGGGGAGAGAAGGGGAAATGAGGGGGGGGTCGGTACAGGAAACAATGGTGCGAGGTAGAGAGCCGACCGGACGCCAGGAAAAGGAAAAGTGCACAGTGCACAAGGACGGCGAGTGCGGCACAATGCTGCGGCCACGCGAGAAAGGGAAGCTAAAGGGCCTGACACAGACGGCGTTCACAGGGCTTGCAACGAAATAACCCGGCATACATAGCGTGGTCAACTAAACACAGGGCTTGGGACATGACATCCACTCAGGCTTTTACAAGCACTCCCTACTACTCGAGACTATCCTTCCTTACTACTCTTCTTTTCTTTCCTTTACTCGACCATGTTCGCCTTTCATGTAGACTAATACCATGCCATACTTTCTTCCTCCAAAACCACCTCCTCTTGCTTACTTTGAGAGAACACTAACTCATCGACCCATTGTGGATTTCCTGTTTAAACACCTGAACATTTTCAAGAAAATTATTTGTAGCGAAAGTGGTATGGCGGTGTAACTTAGTAAAGGTACTTGGTTAACAACCTCGATACCAGCGCGTGTCGAGCAGCGTCACTATGTGGCAGCTGTTCCATAGGGAGCCCTTAGTTTCGTTGCGGCACCATAAGCTTTTAACCAGGCAACTATTACCAACTTACACGCCATGAAGGCGGTGGGGTCATAGACCACAGAGTAAGGGGAGTATTGCAAGGGAAAAATTTAAACAACAAAGGTTCCCTCCACAACAAGGGACAAGAAATACAAATCCAATGATGGATTTGTTTTAAAGAGATTCAAGTGTTTTGCTGGGACATCCACAATTAGTCGATACAGTGTCCTATGTTCATGGCTAATCTGCTGGCATCTGAATGTCAACTTCTCTTGCCACCCGCTTAATTTCGCCCATGAAAACTCTTAAGCACACCTAACGAACTTAAGGTAGATGAACGCAATAAACACAGTGAACTAAATAAAATGCATGTTCCAATGGTCTTATATGGGTACATCATACAGGCATTCAGGCTCCCATTCATGATACAGCATTCACCTTCCCTACTGCCGAACAATCTCAATAACTACGGACGAACAACAACGGCACGAACACAATACCGGAGGACAGCAACGAAAAACACTACTACTACGGGTACAGCATCCCAAGGCCACTAATCTACATCTTCTCATGGCAATGGCTGAGTGAGAGGAATTAAGGGCTCTACTTCTGACACTTCTGAGGGTGGAGGTGCTGGCGACACTGCCACATCGGTTCTCCTTCCTTCAGGCGAGTGGATAGGGATCCCTTCCAAGATCGGGGCATCCTGCCTTTCAGTAGCCAGCGTCCTCCGCTTGGCCCTAGTGACAAGATAGGCCTCACGCAGCTGATGGACATGCCGGTCTTTAGCCTCCTTCAGAGCTTCCGACATGGCGCCTCCCGGCTCTCAAAGTGCAAGCAAAGCATGCATGCGCTTTAGCGAGCTGCACCTCGAGCATCCGGGTGAAGATCTCGGCCTCCTCGGCTCGACTGAGGCAGATCCTCAGTTCCAAGGCTTGCCGGTCATACTGCTCATCCAGAGCGAGCAGGTACGTGGTCAAGTGTACCATGGTAGGACTGTCCTCTTGCGCATCCCGCCCTTGCAAGGCCTCCATGCGAGCCCTCCATGCTTGCCGATTCCTGTCCAAAGGTGGAAAGAACCGCATGGGGGTACGGGCAATGGGCTCCTCATAGATCTGGCAGAGGTACCGTAAGGCTTTGCGGGCCACAACCAGTGGTAGGTGTCGGTGAAGCGAAACCCGGTTGCGGTCACTCCGAGTGCTTCAGTGAGGTCGGGAACTCCTCACTCTTCTCGATGTAGATGGTAACCTCACACCGCTTCGGTGCCATGCTCCTCATACTCACGGCCCTCATACTCGGGACGATCTTTGACTCCAAGCTTTTGTAGGGTGGTATGCAGGATTTTAGGAAAACCCTCAACGTTCAAGCAGTAACTACTAACCCAGGCTCCTACCATTTCTAGCGGTGGTGGTGAGAAAGGCTGAGCAAAAAGCTAGCTCAAAGGAAAAGCTAAGCGAGCTAAAGTGCGTCGAGTGGTGATACTAAGGGCTAAGTTAGGCTCTACTTATAAAGGCGGAGCGCTCAGTGGTCCTGGCGCGGTTCACCGTGGTTCCCGCGAGATCACTATGACGAATCGACCAAATTCCGCGCTGCGAGACGAAGCGACGTCCCGAGGCCATTTCGACTAGTACATGATCAGAGGGCAAGGGTCCGACAAGAGCGCGAGAAAAGTGCACGGGAGACGTGGGTCACGACAGGCGTGAAACCACAGGCGAACACGAACACAAAACCACAAAGTGCAGAGACCTAACTATGGAACAGAACGCAGTCGGGCCGTGACACCTATGGAGGGTGTATCTACAAGCAATCTGGCGCTAAATGCACAAACAGGATATGCATGAATGCACGTCCTATACGTCCTTTCACTATTGCCAGCATATAGGGCAACCGTTCTCAGATTTTTGGCACATCGTTCTCTCCTTATAGCTAGTCGATACTATCGGACTATGCTCGAGTCAGTGTACCTGCAGAAACTTGATTAACCCTATCTAAGTCAGCAGAGTGCCATCTATCCTGGATATATAACCATAGTAATAGGGCTACTTATATAACTTCGCATGTAAACGTCCTAACTTTTTGCAAAAATAGGTTGTCAAATTTTAACTTAGAAAAGGATTTGAAAGCTTTATTTCCTCATTTATGCTCTGATACCACCTGTAGCAGAACCGCCTAATCTAATGCCTCACAGGAGTGCTTGTCTTCCATTAGACACTAAGCACTCAAGGGAGAACACTAAATTACTCGGTTCCGTCGGGCACACCCCATGGGAGAACCCGAAAATCCACATTTTTGCCATCAGGATCACAAATGAGAGAACAAAGCTTACATCATTCTTAACCATTTCATACATCCCTTTTAGTACAACATCAGAGTATAATAGTTATTGTATAACAGCGGAATGTAATCATATTATCAGAGTTATAAATAATTTAATGTACAGCGGAATTTAAACATGTGATTAGAATTATAGCGGAAATAAACATCTATTAATGATATGATGAAGTATTTGATATATAAACTACTACAACAGATTATGAAACTTTTATAAAAACATTTGGTGAGAGTTATAAATAAAAACTACGATCATGACGTAAAGGAATCCTCATTGAGCCCACCAGAGGAATCCACACACAAGGGTCACTCTAGCATCAACTCACACCGCAATGGGGGAATAAAACCCCGAGTACTCAATTGTACTCAAAAAGACTTACCCGACAGGAGGAAAGAAAAGACTCCAAGGATATGCAAGGCTATCCGGCTTGTAGGTTGCATTTGCGAGAAAGCATTACTAAGCGCAAGCGTCCTTATATTTGATTTTTATTAATAGCCGCATTGGTTCATTAACTAACCATTCTATGTAAGCACCTGTGCTATTTTCAAGCGGTGGTAAGCAATCGATTTCCTTTTCCATCTTTCATCTTTCATCTTCGATTCTTACTACGATGCTAAACCGTAGACAAGCCATACTTAGGATAGCTCGGCGATTCACGAATCAATGCCCCACTGGGTACCCGAAAACACACGCCCGCTTGTTCCCCGAGCACAAGCAGGACCAACCCATCACTCTCCCGTCCCGGGTGTCCGTGTCCCGTCCAAACTAGGACTCAAGCCCCATCACCGAGTCCGGACTCGATCAAGGTGCAAGGACCTCCTCCACCAAAACAAACCCTAACAATCGGTCCGAAAGAGCCGGATCCACGACAAGAGAGCAACAAGTCTTCCAAGCGCCCATACACAAGTATGTGCTCGGGATAATAAGTCTGTGACCTGCCTAGAGTCATATGCAACGATCGGTCCTTAACCGACCAGACAGGGAAAAATAGTGTAACCAAGCTATGCCCCGTGTCCACGGCGACACAACTCCTTACACTCACCAATACCCAAACCATATCCCTGCCCGGTCACCATTTTGATATTTTCCAAGTGATAGTAATCCAATAATATATTTCCTATCTCTCGCGAGTGACAGGCAATCACTCGACTTCTACCGGAGTCCTATAGCATAGCATTCTACACGATCATGTCATACTAGTAAGACTCATAGGAATAAAGATATATATGCAAGTGGGTTTCATTCAACTCCTTAAACTTAATGCACAAAAATAATTTAAACTGCAGAAAAGTAGAGGTTATGCATCGGGGCTTACCTTGGTAAAATATAACCAAAAGTTAGCATTCCATCTTCGTGATATGATCACCATAGCATCATCTTTCAGCTACTCCAGTTGATACCATCGATCCACCATCGTTTCTATTATGATATATATTGATGCAAAAGCATAGATGTAAATAGTCAACGACAGCCGAAATTCTTAGAAATCCAATCACGCTTCCAAAAGTACCATTTCTCCAGCAACTCCCGATGACTCCACAATCCATCGACGTCCCTCCATCGACGTCGAACTCGCGGTACTCGGCAAACAGACACAATTAAATATTCACATAAATTCAACTGCGTTCCAAAAATTATGAAACTTTATGGATAGGTGGGGTTCGATTTTAGATGAATTTAGGAAGAAGTGATGGAATCGGAGTTAGCATAGTGGAGATATTAATTGTGCAAGGTGGCCGCTAATTAATCACGAGGAGAGAAAATGAAACGTGATTAGTGGCCACCAAATGCCGCCGGGTTATTAGAAAGGAAAAGGAAAAAAGAAATTGGTGGAGTGAATTAATGGCTCATGACTCTTGACTTTACGTGTATAGAGCTTGAGTTGGTTCTCGGCTTTACTCTTGGCACATGGCATAGGACAAGTTCTTCTGGTGGACTTAAACAAAGAGCGAGAGCGGGTATACGGCTAGGATTCTTGAGAGAGACACACAGAGCACCGAAGCGTTTGTGCTCCTCACTCGTCCACCATGGACAACTCTTGGACTTTCGCCTGATGGCGATTCTAGCCATGACTTCCAAATCTAAGGGCATGGGGAGGTAGAAGGGAGGTAGGGGATGTATGGGGACTATCTACCTTGGTCTACTGCAGCTCGAGGAAGGAGATCAACAGAGCGTAGCCTTCCTGCAAAACAGAGAAACTTCGATTTAGAGAGTAAGATGGTGAGCGGCGGAGTGGGATGGCTCGGCAGGCTTGGCGTGTCCTTTATAGGCAGGAGATGCGGGGCTGGAGGTGGAGCTGGCATTTGGCTAGCTAGTCATGTGAATTGGATTTCACGTGATGAACTTGGAGTGGGTCTTTGGTCATGAGTGCATTAATTCAAATGATAGACTTTGAGTGGTCTTTGGACTTGACGAGCACATCAGGACTAGAGTGTGCTTTGGGCTAAACGTGCTTGGTGGTGAGGTGCTGATTCATTCATGCAGGTCAAGGAATTAATGAGGAAGGAGACCACAGGTCAAGGAAACATTAGAGAATGAGAAGATCAATTGTAGATTAGCTACCTCAGCTGATTATTGCAGCTCGGGAGAAATCGATAGACGCAACTTTCACGGAGAAGAACAGAGAAACTTGATTTGAGAGAAGCAAGTGAGCAGTGGAGCGGAACGGCTTGGCGTAACCTTTTAATGGCAGGCGACGCGAAGGCGCGACAGCGACGCGTCGTAAGGTTAGCGGCTAACTAGCTTGCTGAAAGGTAATAAAGCGCTGCTGCGCACGACTGTGATGCTTCGGATGAACAGCGTTCCATGAGCTACAGTGTTTCTGCGGATCTACAGTGATTCTGCGTGCTACAGTGTTCCGTGTGGAAAAATGTGCCTGAGAAGTGGAGTGCCCGAAGGGCAAGTCTTGACTGCAGAGGTGACCATGACCAAAGTCTGAGCCATCATCATACCATGACTGGCCGGGTATACCTTTTTAACACAACAGTGTCGTCGTGGTTGGCAGGCCACCTTAGTCTAATCACTGTCATAAGCTTCTAGTCCTTTGTATGCTTCGGAAGTTAGATTTTCTATTGGCTGCACCTGGTTCTGGTTGTGGTGACTCAGTGGCTGTACAGCCAGAACCAATCCCAGGAAGATGTTGACTGCATGTAGTCAGAGTACAAGGCAAGGATCCATATTGTTATTAGTCGTGCATTACTTACGAGCACCCTGACTGTTAGTGGTAGACTTGTGAATCGTGATATTCACAGTCGGCGTCGGCGCGAGGCAAACAGAGGGATGGCGAGCTAGGGAGGGAGAGCAGAGCTGTGGCATTGGTGCACACACGGTAGTTTGGCTTGGCAAATGTAGACATAAGTACTCAAGTCAGAGACAGAAGCAAAGCAAAAGTCGGAGAGCATGGATGCGGATGGATGAGGAGACTTTGCAATGCAGAGAATTGTAGGGCCATGATGAGAACGAGACAGTGATCAAAAAGTAATGCCAGGCGTTGTATGTCGGAAAAATAAACGAAGCTGATGCGCTCTCTTTCTCGTCAGTTCGTGCTTAACAAAATAAACCCGTGAGTTTATATATATGTATCGTTCTATTTATTAATGGATTTTATTTTATTTATAAAAGTTGATTTTCATGCTTAATCTAACAGGACAAACCGTTCTCTAGAATCGTCGTCGGACATTCCTGAATATTTCTACGCACTGCGTAATTTATCTTGAGCGTTTATTTGAGTCCACGAAACTAAGTCACATATGATTCACTTATCGCCTCAAGTACGTTTAAATTAAAAACCCAATAAAACTCGATTCGGAAATTTTTCTTAGGCCTAAATCGTGGTGCTAAACAAGTTCGTAACACTAAGGGTGTTACAAGCGGCACAGTGTGTGGGCAGGCACCGGAAGCGGCGGTGTGCACCGCCCTAGGCGTGACGGTGCACCGCCATGGGCACCACCACCTTGTCCGGTGGCACCGCCCCATTTTTCCTGAGACTAGCTATTTCGATGGTTGAGCAGGGGGGTCACCGCCACCCCTATGGCGGTGCACCGCCCCTAGCTATCCAGTGACCAACTGTTGGGAGGGTGAAAGCTCTAGTTTGGTTTTGGTGAATTGATGAAACCCTAAGTGCTAACCTAGTTTATCAAAGTGATTATAAGATAGGTAGCACTACACCAAGTGGTGAAGCAAATGAAGATCGTGACATGATGATGGTGATGCCATGGTGATGATCAAGTGCTTGGACTTGGAAAAGAAGAAAGAGAAAAACAAAAAGCTCAAGGCAAAAGTGAAATTGATATGAGCTTTTCGGTTTAAGTGATCGAGACACTTAGCGAGTGTGATCACATTTATGATCGATAGCCGTACTATTATGAGGGGTGAAACTCATATCGAAATGCGGTTATCAAAATGTCACTAGATGCTCTAACTCATTGCATATGCATTTAGGATCTAGTGGAGTGCCAACACCCTTGAAAACATTTGTGAAAATATGCTAACACATGTGCACAAGGTGATACACTTGGTGGTTGGCACATTTGATCAAGGGTGGTGAAGTTTGAGGTCAAAAGGAGAAGTGTCGTATTGACCGGAGTCTGACCCCGCGTCCAGTCAGTGGCGTGTAGTGAAGGCCACCCTCGGTCCCTTGACCGGACGCTGAAGAGAAAGAGGGACCGAACGCGCAGGGGGTGCGTCTAGTCACCTAGTGACGTGCGCTGACGCAAGCAACAGAGAGAGGCTGAGTTGACCTGACGCAGGCCTGGGTCCGGTCATGAGCCATCAGACGCGTCCGGTCGTGAATTTCCTCCTCTGGAACCTTACTGGAAGTGACCGGACGCCAGGTGACAAGTGCGTCTGGTCCTACACTGCAGTGTGTCCGGTCGCAACTTAACACGTGGCATGAAGCTAACTAGCCGTTAAGATCGAGCGCTCAGCATTTGAGGCTGATGACACATGGCGAGCATCGGGCGACCGGACGCTGGGGTCCTACGTCCGATCAACCTGACCAGCGCGTCCGGTCCGCCCGTGTTTCACTATATAGAGGAGCCAATGGCTCTTTTTGTGGGGCTCTCTATTTAAGCCCCATGGCTGGCTCAAAGTTACCCTCTTGGCCATTTGCATTGACATAGCAACCTTGTGAGCTTAGCCAAAGCCGTCCAACTCATCTCCATCATTGACTCATCATCTTTGTGAGATTGGGAAAGAATCCAAGTGTATTGCTTGAGTAATTGCATCTAGAGGCACTTGCTGTTCGTGTTTCGCTGCGGGATTCGCTTGTTACTCTTGGTGGTTGCCGCCACCTAGATGGCTTGGAGTAGCGAGGATCGTCGAGCGGAGGTTGGTGATTGTCTCCGGCTTCGATCGTGGTGATTGTGAGGGGTTCTTGACCTTTCCTCGGTGGAGAGCCACAAGGTACTCTAGTAAATTGCTCGTGGCTTGTGTGATCCTTATCGTGTGTTGGTTATGCGGCACCCTATTGAGGGTTTGGCGTGCGATGCCAATTAACGCGTGAACCTCCAAGTGGGTGAATCGCCACAACGAGGACTAGCTTGCTGGCAAGCAAGTGAACCTCGGTAAAAATCATTGTGTCATCATTTGATTCCGAGGTGATTGGTCTTCATTGGTATTCATTCTTGTGATTGATTGGTTCATTCCTCGACTCGGCGGTATAACCATCTTGCTCTCTCTCTTTACATTACTACAAACTAGTTGTCAAGCTCTTTACTGTAGCTAGTCGTGAGAGCTTGTTAGTTTGGTTAGTGTGGCTCTTTAGTTAGCCTTTGAGAGCACACTAACTTAGTATAGTAATATAGCTATTGTGTGGATAGAGACTATAGCCATTGTGTGGATAGAGACTATAGAAATTAGAATTGTGGTAGGTGGCTTACTTTTTAGTAGGCTAGCGCAACACTCGCTTCGCCTCATATTTGTCTAACCGGTTTCTAAGTGTTGTTGTAGAAATTTTTAATAGGCTATTCACTCCCCTCTAGCCATTAGGACCTTTCAAGTGATATCGGAGCCATGGTCACCGTGATTTGAGGCTTAACAGCCTTCGGTGTCAAAATGGCTCAAATCAACAACACTAAGAAGCCACCCTAATTTGATAGCTCAAACTATCCCTATTGGAAGGCTAAGATGGCAACATATATCAAGTCAATCAATAGGAAGGTTTGGAAAGTGGTGGAGACCAAGATTGAGATAGAAGATCCAGAGAATCCCACCGCTACCGAAGAATTACTTCTCCAATACAATGACATTGCTCTTAGTGCCATTCATGATGCCATTGATGAGAGAACATTTGAGCAAATCAAGAACATTGAGATGGCTCATGAAGCATGGAAGAAGTTAGAGGAATCATTTGAGAGCACTCAAACTGTGAAGGGTGCCAAGACATATATCCTCAAGGAGAAGTTTGCTAGTTTCAAGATGAAGGAGGATGAAAGTGTACCGGAGATGTTCCATAGGTTACAAGTGCTTGTTAATGATGTCAAAACACTTGATGAGAAGGTGGAGGACAAGGACTTCTCCCATAAGTTCTTGAGATGCTTACCCTCAAGATTTAGCACATTAGTCACTATTCTAGTAAGAAGTGGTTTGGACACCATAACACCAAACCAAGTATTGGGAGATATAATGACCGATGATACATATAGAGATGATGAGAAGGAAGAAAAGAGGGAGAAGAAAGATGACAAGAAGGATGACAAGAAGAAGAGTGTGGCGTTCAAGGACACATCATCCAAGGGCAAGGCAAAGCAAGAATCGTCAAGTGAAGATGAAGACTTGAGCTTTGATGAGATGGATGATGAGAAGATGACTTTCTTTGTCAATAGATTTGGCAAGTTCATGATGAAGAAGGGCTACCATGCTAGAAGAAAGAAGTCTTCATCTAAGAACAAGGAAAAATCAAGAAGGTGCTTCAATTATGGAAGCAAAGATCATCTTGTTGCTCAATGCCCATACAATAGCGACAATAGTGATGACAACAAGAAGAACAAGAAGAAGGACAAGAAGAAAAAGAAAGAGATGGACAAGATGACCTTCAAGAAGAAGAAGAAGGTGGTTCATATGTAGTCACTTGGGATAGTGATGCTTCCTCAAGTGATGACGATGATAGTGAAGATGACAAGACCACCAAGAAGAAGGCATTTGCAAGCATTGCTATCAATGAGAAGCCTTCTCTCTTCGACATTCCATCATGCTTCATGGCTAAGGCCACTAAGGTACAAACTTGTGATGATGGAAGTGATGAGGAACATGATAATGAAAATAAAAATGAGAGTGATTGTGATGATGATGAACCAACTAAGGATGAATTACTTGACATGCTAGATGATGCTAAAGAATACTTTGACACTAAGAGAATGGAATGCAAAAGCTTACATAAGGAACTAAAAGTCCTTAAGCAAGCCTTTGATGAGCTCAATGCATCTCATGAGAGGCTAGAGGAAGCCCATGAGAAGCTTGGCAAGGTTCATAGGAAGCTTGAAAAAGCTCATTCCTCTTTGCTTAATGAACAAAATGAGAAGAAGCATATTGAGACATGTGATGTAGGCTTAACTTATGATATAATTGATGAATCATTCTATAAGTCTATCATTGTTGCTCCCACTAACCCTTCTTGTAGCACTTCTACTTCCATCTCATCTAGTAGTGATGGTTTCACATGTGATGCCTCACTAATGGCTGAGAATGAGACCCTCAAGAAGGAGGTCAATGAGCTCACTCACACCTTGGCTAAGGTGTATGGTGGTGAGAACCGCTTGCTTATGTGCTTGGGTAGCTAAAGAGCTTTTCTCTATAAAGAGGGATTGGACTATACCCCCAAGAAAGACAAGGCAGTCTTTGCTCCTCACAAGACTAGTTTTGTGAAGCACAATGGTCAGTTTTGCACTAGTTACAAGCAAGTTGGTCATAAAGAGCATGAGTGCAAGAACAAGAGCAAAAATGCTAATGTATCCTCAATTAAGATTGATTCTTTCTATGTGCTTACTAAGGGTACAAATGGTGTGAAAGCTAAGTTCATTGATACACCATGGATGGGCTCAAAGAAGAAAGCCATTTGGGTGCCAAAGAGCTTGGTCACTAACCTTCAAGGATCTAAGCAAGTTTGGATACCTAAAAAGAATTGATCTTCTTTTGTAGGTCAATTACAAAGCCGGAGGAAGACATTAGGTTCTTGATAGTGGGTGCACTCAAAACATGACCGGTGATGCAAGAATGTTCAACTCAATCAATACCAATGTAAATGATGGTTATGATAGTATCATATTTGGTGACAATGGCAAAGGCAAGGTCAAAGGGCTTAGTAAGATTGCAATATCCAATGACATGAGCATTTCCAATGTGTTGCTTGTTGAGAGATTGAACTTTAATTTACTATTCGTGACTTAATTGTGTGATCTTGGATTCAAATGCATATTTGGGGTAGATGATGTAGAGATCATAAGTGTAGATGGCTCTAACTTGATCTTCAAAGGCTTTAGATATAAGAATCTATACTTGGTTGATTTCAATGCTAGTGAAGCTCAACTATCTACATGTTTGTTCACTAAGTTTAGCATGGGTTGGTTATGGCATAGAAGGATTGGTCATGTTGGAATAAAACAATTAAATAGATTAGTTAAGCATGACTTGGTTAGAGGCTTGAAAGATGTTGTGTTTGAGAAAGATAAGCTTCGTAGCTCTTGTCAAGCCGGCAAACAAGTTGGAAACACCCATCATAAAAAAAAGCATGATGAGCACTAGTAAAGCATTTGAGTTATTGCACATGGATTTGTTTGGGCCAACACAATACACTAGCATCAATGTGGAAACAAATATGGCTTTATGATAGTGGATGATTATACTAAATACACTTGGTTATTCTTCCTAGTGGACAAAAGTGATATGTTTGCAACATTCAAATCATTTGTCAAGGGTATTCACAATGAGTTTGAAACAACCATCAAGAGAGTTAGAAGTGACAATGGTAGTGAGTTAAAGAACACTAGAATTGATGAGTTATGTGATGAATTTGGAATTAGACATTAATTCTCAATCAAGTACATTCCACAATCAAATGGCCTTGTTGAGAGAAAGAATAGAACACTCATTGATATGGTAAGGTCTATGCTTAGTGAGTACAATGTGTGTCAATCTTTTTGGGTCGAAGCTATCAACACGACTTGCTATTGTAGCAACCATCTCTATTGTCACCCATTAAAAAAGAAGACACCATATGAGCTCTTGAATGGTAGAAAGCCTAACATTACATATTTTCGGGTCTTTGGTTGCAAATGTTATATCTTGAAGAAAGGCACTAGATTGGGCAAATTTGACAAGAAATATGATGAAGTATTCCTACTTGGATACTCAACTACTAGCAAAGCATATAGAGTTTGGAATTTGGATAATGGTACTCTTGAGGAAGTTCATGATATTGAATTTGATGAAACCAAGGGTTACCAAAATGAGAATGAGAACTTAGAAGATATTAGAGGCATTCAACTTTCAAATGCCATTAAGAACATGGATGTTGATGAATTAAGGCCTAGGCAAGTGAATGATGATGAAGATGAACAAGTGTAAGTGCTCTCTAACACAAATATGCAAGACGATACAAATCAAGCTAGTACAAATGGCTCTCATGACAATGAGCAAAATCAAGTGGCTAGTACATCATCTCAACCAAATGATCGAGCAAGTGCAAGCGATCAAGTTTCAATACTACAATCAACCAATATTGCAAGGGATCATCCATTGGACACTATCATTGGTGATATTTCAAGAGGTGTGTAAACTAGATCAAGATTGGCTTCATTTTATGAGCATTTCTCATTTGTGTCATCCATTGAAACAAAGAAGATAGATGAAGCATTGAAAGATGTTGATTGGGTGAATGCTATGCATGAAGAATTGAATAACTTCACAAGAAATCAAGTATGGGAATTAGTAGAGAGACAAAGGGATACAATGTGATTGGAACCAAATAGGGTTTTAGAAACAAGCAAGACCAAGATGGGATAGTAGTAAGGAACAAAGCAAGATTGGTAGCACAAGGATATACACAAGTTGAAGGTCTTGACTTTGGAGAAACATATGCCCCAGTTGCTAGATTGGAAGCAATTAGAATCTTACTAGCCTATGCTTGTGCCCACAACATCAAGCTCTATCAAATGGATGTTAAGAATGCATTTCTCAATGGTTACATCAATGAAAAAGTATATGTTGAGCAACCTCCTGACTTTGAAGATGACAAGAAGCCCGACCATATGTATAAGTTGAAGAAGGCATTGCATGGCTTAAAGCAATCACCTAGAGCATGGTATGAGAGACTGAGAGACTTTTTACTCTCTAAAGGGTTCATGATGGGTAAGGTTGACACCACTCTTTTTATCAAGAAGATTGGCAAAGCCTTATTTGTGTTGCAAATCTATATTGATGACATCATATTTGGATCAACCAATCAAGATTTTTATGAAGAGTTTGGAAAGATAATGGCTAATGAGTTTGAAATGTCTATGATTGGGGAGCTAAGTTACTTCCTTGGTCTTCAAATCAAGCAATTGAAGAATGGTACATTTGTGAGTCAAGGCAAGTACATCAAAGACATGCTCAAGAAGTTTGACATGAGTGATAGCAAAGCCATTAGCACACCAATGGGGATAAATGACAACTTGGATAGTGATGCAAGTGGCAATATGTTGGATCAAAAATTGTATTGGTCTATGATTGGAAGCCTACTCTATGTGACCACATCAAGGCCAGATGTCATGTTTAGTGTATACATGTGTGCAAGATTTCAAGCCTCACTAAGAGAAAGTCATTTGAAAGCTACAAAGAGAATATTGAGGTACTTGAAGCATACACAAAATGTTGGTTTGTGGTATCCCAAAGGAGTAAAGTTTGAGCTAGTTGGTTACTCCTACTTGATTATGCGGGATGCAAGGTTGAAAGGAAGAGCACCTCGGGCACATGTTAATTGTTGGGAAGATCACTTGTTTTATGGTCATCAAAGAAGCAAAAATAGTGCGACATTATCAACCATCAAAGCCGAATACATATCCGCCGGTAGTTGTTGTGCACAAATACTTTGGATGAAGGCCACCTTAAATGACTTTGGAATCAAGTTCAAGAAAGTGCCATTGCTATGTGACAATGAGAATGCAATCAAATTAACCAACAATCCGGTTCAACATGCAAGAACAAAGCACATTGATGTTTGCCACCATTTCATAAGAGATCACCAACAAAAAGGGGACATTTGCATTGAGAGTGTGGGCACCAAAGATTAACTTGCCGATATATTCACCAAGTCATTGGATGAGAAAAGGTTTTGCAAGCTAAGGAATGAGTTGAACATATTGGATTTCTCAAATATGTGTTGATGCACCCTCCACTTATATGACATGCCTCTCCTTCGAGTAATCCAAGGTAAAAGTTGATTGGCATGGCATACATCCTTACTAAGGACATAATTAGTGCATCTAGTCATCTTTCACATTTAATAGGTTCATTCATGAAAATCAAATGAATTTGATGATTGTATGGTATCACTATTGCTTCTATGCTTGACTTGATCTAGTTGTCGATGCGGGACCCACAGGATACCCTGCAAGAGAGATAAAAGATCTAGTTCAACTAGGATTCTTCCCATGTAATCTTAATAGTAGAACTATTAAGTAATCCTACTAGAAAATCTCATTGTAAACCGACTAGGACTCTGGCCTCCTGACAATATAAAGGAGGGCAGGGCTCCTAAAAGAGAGGACAACAATTGTACAACATAACACTTCATAATCAATCCAATGCAAAAGGCAAACGCCGACTGGACGTAGGGTCGTTACTCGATCTATGATCGAGGGCCTGAACCAGGATAAATCAACTGTCTCTTGCATTCACCATCGAGTTTAGCATACGCCGAAGCCCGAACGATACTGCCACGGTACCCCTGTGGTAGGCTATCGGTGGTAAAACATCGACAGCTGGCGCGCCAGGTAGGGGCCTTCGCCGACTTTGCCTCCGAGAGCTCGATGGACCTCGATAACATGATCTTCCCGACGGGATCGATTTTCATTTTCGGCTCATGGCTCTGCGAGGCGGACAACTACGGCAAGCTTCAAAGCCATCTCCTCAAAGATCCGGATCATCATGAAGAATTTCCTATTTCGACAACTACGACGGATCAGCTCACCAGAAGATTCACGCAGCCCATAATACCCGATTCGAATAAGATTCCACAGCTACACGCATCCGACTTGAATTCAAGCTCCGTATCCGAGATGAAGTCTTATTCGAGTGCTTTCAAGAAATCGAGTTCTTTTTTGGCAAGATTCCAGAGCACAACCCAAAACAACTCGGATTATCCTCAGAGTTCTTTCAAAAGGCCGAGTTCTTTTCCATTTGGGCTTGACAACACGACAAAATCCTATCAGGGATAGTTTGAATGGTCTTTCAATCCAACACTTGGGATACCACTGACAGGAGCTCAGGAGGGTCTCGTACTAACGATAACATCGCAAGACTGTATCATCCACTGGCCAGGATCTGTTCCTGAGGATAGCGGAACCCAACTAGTCGGCACAACAACAACAGCTATTCTACCTTACCAAGAAGGGGACTCGATCTACGACATCGAGGCGCATACTGAAGTCATCAGCAACTCCGACAGTATGAAAACTAACACCAATAACGGAACGGCTCACGCACGGGAGGTGCTCATGGTTCGACGTCCTCGGTCACCATTAAATCCCCCGGAAGCACCCGATGTTAGGTCATCAGATGAATCAGAGTCCAACATATCACCCTTTGCCCATGGCTACGATGGAGAAACCGAGAGTCAGAGATAGGCTAGAGAAAGGAAAAACAAGTTGAAGCAAGGGCGCCAGCACCGCGCTCGACAGCGTAGAGAAGCCTGGACCAGATATGACTCAGAGTTAGCTGAATACGACAAAAGAAAATCACAACAAGAAGCCGAAGAAAGACGCACAGTGAATACGCCTTACGATAAGATTTGAGAAGCATTAGAAGAACTCAGGGCAACTTCACATCACAGAGAGAAGTACGAACAGCTCCAGGACTTGCTCCGGTCGACGATCCCAAGAACGCATGAAGAGAGAGCCCGATCAAGACTACCCACCAGATCAACAACCCGCAGGCAAGAAGATCAAAATCAAAGGAAGTCCGCTTTTGAGAGACTTGGGCCAGGCGGAAGCCATAACGGAGAAAGTAGGAGGGAACATAGTCGGGGCCACCAATTTGAACAACCAAGGAAGACCAGGAGTAGAGTGCCTACCCAGACAGCTTCGCAGACTTATTCCCATCAAAACAACACTTGGCCGGAAGAAGGAGCCGAATCCGAATTCAAGGAAGCCGGAACGCATGACAGATTCCCCTGTTTTGCAAACAGGTTGACATCAGTACGATTACCTCACAAATTCAAACCGTCTAACCACTCCAAGTATGATGGCAAAACCGAACCAAGACAATGGCTCAGAATATATTCATAATCAATTGAACTAGCCGGAGGAGACGATGATATCAAAACCTTGTTCTTTCCCATGGCACTGGAAGCAATGCCCCTCCAATGGTTCGATAAATTGAACCCAAGATCGATCAGAACTTGGGAAGACTTGCAAAGAGCTTTCTGTGAAAATTTCGCAGGTATCATCACACACCCGATCACTCATGCAGAACTGAAAGGACTCAAGCAAAAGGGGGGCGAAAGTCTCAGAAATTACTATCGACGATTCGGCGAACTGCGGGCTCAAGTGCATGACATCACCGAACGAGAAGTAATTGAAGCTTTCTCTCACGGAATCATGGCTAGGTGGCAATTTCAAGACTTCTACAAAGAAAATCCGAGAAACAATGAAGAGTTCAGGCGAACAGTAGAAAAAATGATTACTGCAGAAGAAAAAACACGAGAAAGGTTCCCGGATAGAAGCAATCAAGACAATCCAGATAGGCAAAATCATCGAAATAGCAGACATCAAGAAAGAAAGCGTAGACCAGACAATACCGTGGCAACGGCCGACAAATCAAAGAAGTTTTCCAAACCCAGAAGATATGATGACATTGAAAACATACGTTGCCCATTACACCCTAACGGGAGACACACCATCGGAAACTGCTACACTTTCAATGATCGATACACAAGAAAAGATAGTAAGGAGAACACCAAAGAGGACAATCACAAGAAAGATGAAGACAACCACGAGGACAAAGGATTTCAAAAACCCAGGGGAATGGTAGCAGTGATCTTCTCAGGGGGCTCCAGATTGCACAAGCAAACGTCAAGAAAAACTAGCACTACGGACTATCATGACGACAGAACCGGCTACACCAAGATATCTCAATTGGTCACAATATCCAATCCAATTTTCAAGAGAAGACCAATGGACTAGCGTAGGGAACGCAGGCCATTACCCACTAGTTTTAGACCCGACTATTGCCGGTATGACTGTCACCAAAGTACTAATCGACGGGGGAGCTGGACTCAACATCATCTTTTCAGAAACACTAAGGAAGATGGGACTACAACTCGCCGGGATGATTACACCAACAAGCACTCCTTTTTACGGAATAGTACCCGGCAAAGCAGCCATGCCACTCGGACAAGTTACTTTACCCGTCGCTTTTGGAACTCCTTCGAACTATCGAATAGAGTTTATCAAATTCGAGGTCGCAGACTTCGAGTCGTCATATCATGCGATCCTCGAACGCCCAGCACTGGCAAAATTCATGGCAATACCACATTATCCGTACTTATTACTTAAGATGCCAGGACCCAACGGTATCCTTTCTCTTGAAGCGATTTGAAGCGTGCTTTTGATCATGCGACGTTCAGTAATCCAAATTATGCCCAAAGCACGAGCCGACAATGGAAGAAAAGAAATAGCCACAATTGCTTGCGGAGATGAGCCAAGAAGAATTAGAAATACTGGCTAAAAAGCCCAAAGATCATCACACCACCAAAAAGAAGCCGATGTCAAGCAAATCAATTTGGGCACCGGCGATACCTCCAAGACAGCAACCATCAGTGCTCACCTCTCGGCAAAATAGGAACTCGCGCTCACCAACTTTCTTCGGGACAACAAAGATATCTTCGCTTGGAAGCCGGCCGACATGCCAAGTGTCTCAAGAGAGTTGGTGAGCACGCAATTGATGTTAATGAAAACTCCAAGCCTATAAAGCAACGGCTACGACGATTCTCACCCGACAAAAAAGGCAAATGATTAAAAAGAAATCACAAAACCGATGGCAGCCGGATTCATCGAGAAATCCTTCATCCGGATGGCTAGCAAACCCGGTCCTTGTGCGTAAGAAGAACACGACGAGTGGCGATAAAAGGCCAACTACACGGATCTCAACAAACATTGCCCAAAAGATCCGTTCGGGCTACCACGCATTGACCAAATAGTCAACTCAACAGCAGGGTCCGCACTATTATCCTTTCTCGATTGCTATTCAGGGTATCACCAGATCGCATTAAAAGAACAAGACCAGAGCAAGACATCTTTTATTACTCCGTTCGGTGCTTATCATTACAAGACCATGTCGTTTGGACTAAAGAACGCCATGCCACATACCAAAGAGCTATCCAAACTTGCCTTGGGGATCAAATCGGTAAGAATGTGGAGGCATACGTGGATGATGTAGTGGTGAAAACAAAGAACCCGTACACTATGATTGAAGATTTAGAGCAAACATTTGAAAACTTGAAGAGATGGAGATGGAAATTGAACCCAAATAAATGTGTATTCGGAGTTCCTTCAGGCAACTACTCGGATTTTTGGTCATCAACAGGATTGAAGCCAAGACCAAGCAAATTCGAGCTATAAATGAAATGGGGCAACCTAGAAGTATCAAAGATGTACAAAAACTAACAGGATGCATGGCGGCCCTCAACCGTTTCATATCAAGACTAGGCGAAAAGGGTTACCCTTCTTTAAACTACTAAAGAAGATGAGACAAGTTTGAATGGACAAAGGAGGCCGACGAAGCCTTCAAGAAACTTAGGGCATATCTCACATCCTCACCAGTTCTCACACCCCAAGGAAAGAGCGAAGATATGATGCTATACATTGCGGCGACTCATCGCAGAGTCGTCAAGACGACGACAATAGTCGAGAAAGAGAAGAAGAAGGACGCGCGTGTATAAAGTACAACGACCGTGTACTACATCAAGTATTATCTAAATCAAAAATCCGGTACCCGCATGTACAAAAACTACTCTACGCCCTACTTATCACCTCACACAAGCTTCGCCACTATTTCGAAAGCCACAAGATTACCGTGGTGACAGACTTCCCTCTCGGAGACATCTTACACAACAGAGATGCGACGGGACACATATCAAAGTGGGCAGTTGAACTTGGAGCTCTTAACATCGACTTCACCCCATGGAAAGCAATCAAATCTCAAGCCCTTGCCGATTTTGTGGCCGAGTGGACAGAGATTCAGCAGCCTTTATCAGATACAATCCTTGACCACTGGAAGATGTACTTTGATGGGTCGCTCAAACTAGGCGGAGCCGGTGTAGGCATTCTCCTCATTTCTCCAGAAGGAAAACAACTCAAGTACGTCCTTCAGATATTATGGCAAGCTACAAATAACGAAGCAGAATATGAAGCCCTCATCCACGGGCAACGAGTGGCAATTACCCTCGGAATAAAGAGATTACTCGTATATGGCGATTCAAAGATGAGTCATCAACCAAGTAAACAAAGATTGGGATTGCACAAAAGAAAACATGGGTGCTTCTTGTCAGGCTGAAATACGGAAACTTGAAAAACATTTCCAAGGATTAGAAATTTTACACGTCTGTCGCGATTCCAACATTGCAAAAGAGATGTCCTTGCCAAGCTCGGATCGAGACAGAGCAAAGGTTCCACCCAGCGATTTATAGAAGAGCTATCGGTTCCTCTATCAAACAACCCGGTGAGACAACCCACGAAATTCAGGCTAAAGGCGTTCAGATCTTGGTAATCAACACCTCATGGAGCCAAGTTTTCATCGACTATATCAAAGAAAATAAATTATCAGCAGATAAAGCAGAAGCCACCCAAGTTGTTCGCAGAAGCAAAAACTATGTTTTAGTAGGAGATAGACTTTATAGAAGAGCAGCATCATCAGGAGTACTCCTGAAATGTGTTTCATTTGAAGAAGGCAAAGACATCCTAGACGAGATACACTCAAGTTGTTTTGAAAATCATGTCGCTTCAAGGACACTTTGGTTGGAAAAGCATTTCATGACCGATTCTCTTGCCAACCGCTTTGAAAGACGCAGAAGAACTTGTCGAAAAATGCAAAGGTTGCCAAATGTTTGCAAGACAAGCCCATGTGCCACTCACAATCTTATCTCATCCCCCACCCGCTTGGCCTTTTTTCTGCTGGGGGGGCCGGATCAAGTGGGACCCTGAAAGCAAAGGGCGGCTTCGAGTACAACTTTGTAGCAATCGACAAGTTCACCAAGTGGATTGAATACAAACCACTCATGAAGTATAAGCGCAACCAAAGCAAATCAATTCATCCAAGAAATTACGCACCGCTTTGGCATGCCCAATCGAATCATCACAGATCTAGGCTCACCCTTCACAGCTCTGAGAATTCGGAAGTCGGGCACAAGACCGTGGTTCCAAATATAGACTATGCGTCATTGCACATCCGTAAGCCAACGGACAAGTAGAAAGGGCCAATGGACTCATACTAGCGGATTAAAACCAAGGTTATATGAAGAACTAGTGGACTATGGGTCCAAATGGATTGAAGAATTACCAAAAGTAGTATGGGGCTACGAACTCAAGTAAGCGAGAGCAACAGTCATTCACCCTTCTTCCTAGTTTACGGGTCGGGTCGTCTTCGCTCAAACTTGATCTGGACATCACCAAAGATAGAACAATACGATGAAGGAGAAGCAGAACACACAAGAAGATTAGAACTCGACAACTCGTAAGAAGTCGAGTAAACGCTACCCTCCAATCACCAGATACCTACAAGGTTTAAGACGGCACTACAACAAGAGTACCCATCCTCGATTACTACAAGTTGGAGACTTAGTGCTAAGAAGGATACAAAAGACCGACTGACGACGACATAAGCTTCTCGGTCCATGGAAGGTCCGTTCATTGTCACAAAAGTCACCGGACCAGAGCACATACAAGTTAATAACCAAGATGGAAAAGAAGTCAACAATACATGGCACATCGACCAACTAAGAAGATTCTACGCGTAAAAACAACTCAAGATAAAACAGATATGCAAGCCACAAGGGACCAACATTCACAATCGACGAAAAGACGATATTCTTCGACAACATATGTATTAGTTCATATTCATGATCAATAAAGATGATATTCATCCACAAAGATGTCTTGTCATGACTTCCAACGAGTTGTTTTCCGAAACAAAAAGCAAAATGGTCGAAAACATGTCCGAGCATCCCTACCGAGAGCAAAATAGTGAAAACACGCTTGAGCCATTGATGAGGGTAGCTAAAAGCTAACACCAAACGAAAAGCAAAATGGTCAAAAACATGCACGAGCATCTGGCCGAGAGCAAAATAGTCGACAACATGCTTGAGCTCGCCGATGAGGGTAGCTAAAAGCTAACACCAAACGAAAAAGCAAAATGGTGAAAACATGCCCGAGCATCCCGACCGAGAGCAAAATAGCTGAAACACGCTTGAGCTCGCATTGATGAGGGTAGCTAAAAGCTAACACCCGAAAATAAAAAGCAAAATGGCTGAAAACATGTCTAAGCATCCCGGCCGAGAGCAAAATAGCTGAAAAGACGCTTGAGCCCACCGATGAGGGTAGCTAAAAGCTAACACCCAAAACTAGTCCACCGAAATTGAACTTGAAAAGACCCTCCAGCTCCTCGTTTTGAAAAGCAAGAGGCTCGGGGGCTACATCCAGATAGGAATACTTTTTCCTCAGAAAAGTACAAGCACCACTCAAAAGGCAACATTCTATGCCGAGTCATTTTTTCATAGCGCGGTGTCAACACAAAGATTTACATCTAGCAAGTCATAGCGTGGACAAAGAACTCGACGGATCACAAAAAAGGAAGAAAAGAAAAGTACTCGACAAATCGAGGGGTCTCGTCAGGATAACACACAGAGTTGTTTGGTGGAGCGAAACGAAAACGGGACAAAATACTCAAAGAAGTCAAGTAACTTCACCACACCTGGCAAAGAATACATCAACGAAAACAAAGAATCTTCATTTAAAGAGGAGTGTAATATTACAAGAAGTCGGGTCAATCGGATCGAGCATTGTCATCGAAAGGAAATGTCAATATTTAGACTATCTACAACCCTATGGCTAAACCTTCGACCTCGTGCTCCATCCTCTCAACGGCATCAAGGTATTCTTGGCTTTCACTTTCCTCTGCTATCTTGGACAGAGGCGCCTCGAGCAAGGACCCGGACCAGGCTAGCACATTCTTGGTACATACTAGGGCACACTTCTTCGCGAACTCTTGAAACGAAGTGGAATCCGGGAATGAATCGCGCCCAAGATAGCCCGTCATCCGACTGGAGTCCGGAGAACATCGACTCTCGAACGAAAAGATTTCCACAAAACATTCCAATTTTCAGCAGATCATCACTAGCTTCCCTGACAAGCCTTCAATAGTTTTTTGGGCTCAGACAAGATCTCTGTCGACCTTCGCGCTAATCGCCTTAGCAAGGGCGAGTTCTTCCTCAAGATGAGTAATTACCTCCTCAAATTTATTATGACTAGAGCGGACAAGAGCCTTCATTTCATTGATACTCTCCGAGAGCTTCTGCTTCTCAGCTCAGAGAACTAGACAAGACACCCAAGAACAAGTCAGCGAAAAAAGAAGTCAAAATACAAGAAAAAACAGGCAAAACCAGGGACACCTTTGCATTCATTCTTCGCAGACTCCACCGCGGTCTCCGTCTCCACTACCCGGGCACGAAGGGTCTTCTCCTCCTTTTGGTGCATTTGACGCTCTGTCTCCAACTCAACCCGGAGAAGGTCGAGATCGGCTTTCAGAGCGTCCACCTCAGAAGACAACTTTCTCTCATTTTTAGATGAGAAAAAGAAGCCAGAATGATCACGAGAGAAAGACTGAGCCAAAAGAGGCAAAGAAAAACAAGGCGTAAGGACAGAAGAAAAACGAGCATGCAAAAGAGGAACGGCAGAAAAACCTACCTGGAGCTTTTCACCAAAAGAAGTCGCGAGGGTCGACAAGCTCCCCCAGGCTACGGTCAGCTCCGACAATCGATGGGTGGCATCGAACTGTTGCACCACGTCATCGGAAAAAGAAGGACCGCCGGATGCAAGAGAAGGGGAAGGAGAGGCCGGATGGGACGAAGAAGGAACGACCAAAGAAACCTCTAGGGAAGCCAGAGTCAAACCCTCAGAAGGACCCGGCGTGACGGCCACAGTCACCTCCGGAGCGGCCAAGACCGCAACTTCGCCAGGTAGCTCTGAAGCCCCCACAGCAACTTCATCAACAGAATGCTGTGAGTCCTAAGGTTTGGAACTCGTTGGCATGGCGGGAGGCAGAGAAGAAGTCGATGAAGGAATGAGAGAAGACGAAACACTGAAAAGTGATAAAAGGAAGCACCGATAAGAACCAGAGGAAGGAAAATAGAAGTCAAAAAGATAAAGATAGAATCTACTCACCCAACCACTTTCTTCTTCGCGAAGCCAAGAGAAGGCCTCGTAGGAGGAACCACGACGGTGAAAACGTCCCCGCCACCCGGCGACGAGAGCGGAATAGCCGACAACGGAGCCGCGGAAGGAGCCGGGGCTGGAGACGTGGAAGAACTCCGTACTGGAGGAGCGGTAGAACTCGGTACCGGGGCCTCCAAGGAACTCGACACCGGAGTTTCAGAAGAAGTCGACACGGGAGCCTCGGAAGAACTCACACCCGGCCTCCGATTACTTCAAAAAGATCAAGACTAAAAGTCAAGACAAAGAAGAGAAATTCAATGCAACAGGAATGTGAAAAGCAACTCACCGCCGCATGATGAGGGGTACTTCATCATCTTCTTCCTCCTCAGCCAAGGAAACCAGAGCACATGCTGAAAAGAGGATAAAAAATAATTGGATCATGAGAGAGACAAGAAAATAAAAGAACAAAGAGTATTAAATGTGCTCACCTAAGAGCATGCTAGCAACAACTGGAGTACCTGAGAGAGTACTTGGTTTGCGAGGCTTCTTGGAGACAGGCAGGCCAGATGAAGACCCATTCGTTCGCCCCCTCTTCAGGACACTGCGAGGACCGCGAGGGACTAGACGAGGAACATACTCTTCATATACATCAACAAATCTGGAAGAAACCCTAGGAAGGGCGGTAGAGGTTTGGGACTTACTAATTGCAGAAGTTCCAGCAAGTCTATCCCCAGTCTCCGCCACGGCGGGGAAAACGTCAGGAGAGACCGGGTCGACAAAGTTCCGCCCAAGCTCCTGCGAAAAAGGATAAAACACCGAGACAAAGAAAAGCTAAGCAAGAACGGATGCAGCTAAAGTGCATAAAGTACTCAAACAAAAAGATAGAAAACTCACAGCTGGGGGCGGGTTGTTGGCTGAGAACTCGGTGACAGCAGGAGGAATGACGCTCACTCCTTTCAGCATCTTCTGGAGATGCTCGAGTACCTCCTCACCGGTCAGCTCAAGAGCTGGAACCATGCGTGAAGGATCCTCGGCCCCAGAATACTCAAAGCCAAGATGCTCCCGCTCTTTCAAAGGCTGAACCCGGCGACGAAGAAAGCTCGAAACAATACCAAAGCCGGTCAAACCCTGCTGTTTCAGCATGCTAATCCTATCAAGGAGTGGCTGGATCACTTGAATCTCAGCAGGCGATTCAAGCTTCTTGTCCCATCGGTCATTCACCACAGGACCAGATCCGGGATGAATGGCAAGGGAAGGGATCAAATTGGCAGCGTAAAACCACTCGGCACGCCAATCTTTTACAGAATCGACCAGGTCATAGTCAAAAAACTTAATTTTGAGACCCTAACGAAACTGAATCCCGCAACCGCCAAGAACGCTGGTTTCTTCACGACGGGGTTGAGGTTTCAGACGAAAGAAAAAGCGAAAAAGAGACAGAGAAGGAGGGATTCCAAGGAAAGCTTCGCAAAGATGAACGAAAACAGAAAGATGGAGAATGGCATTGGGGGTTAGGTGGTTCAGACTAATCCCGAAATAACCAAGAAACTGATGAAGGAAAGCGGAAGCAGGAAGGCAAAATCCGGCGCGGACAAAGGAAACGAAGAGGACAATCTCACCAGGACCCGGAGCTGGAACCCGATGCTCGTCCGGAACTCTCCATTCAGCGATGACTTTGCTTTGGATCAAGCCATCGCTAACGAGCTCGCGTAGCTGGTCTTCGCTTGTTGTTAGAGCCGGCCAAACCTTCTGAGCAGCCCTTATAGCCACGAACTCCTGGTTTTCGATCAAAGAAAGGGATGACTCCTCGTCTACGAAGGTCGCCTGAGACTTGCTTGCGGTTTTCTTCTTTCCCATGAACTGGCGGAAGCAAAAAAGGCACTAAGGAAAATGAAGCTAGGATGATGGTGCTCGGGTTACGGCGACAGTGACGGCGGCGGATTTCTGAAAGCTAGGGTTTAAAGGCAAGAGTTGGGCAGCAAGGGTCTTTAAATAGATTTCTCAGTGATACAAACGGCCCACAAGGCCCGATAAAACACAGTGTGAGAACACGACGGTCCATTTACCGACGCAGCTAAAACGATGGAGGGCACAGATCCACACAACAGTACAAACCAACGGGCAGATTTCAGACTTATCCGTCCAGCACCACGGCAGGGTTATCAGATTGCTTCAAGAACAACTCATCAAAACAAGAAGAAAGAAAGAAGAAAGAAAGGACTACCGCATAAGGAACAAAAGAACCCGGTTATTCAAGAAAGAACTCGGTAACCTCATGAACAACAGGGATCACAACAGAAAAGTAAAAGACAACTCAGAAGACAAGATTCGTTACATTACAAGTGACTTCAAAAATAGAAGATTACAAATCTTAAAGACAAGATTCGTTACATTACAAGCGACTTCAAAAATAGAAGATTACAAATCTTACAAGACCCAACGAACTCGGCACCACGAAAAGCAAGGTAGCAAAGAGGAACGCGGACACGGCTAGGCTCTGGAACGACTACGTGTCCCAAATTGCTACTCGGAAGGACAAACCGCCATCAGCTACACTATTTTCTTCAAAGGACGGACGCAGTGCACTCAAGGCGGAAATCGGCAGCACGGCAGGACAACATGGAGCAGAGAAGGCCAGCGGGCATCTGTCTACCCAAGACCGATGTGATACTGCATATGGTGTTGATCTGCACCGGACAGGCGACGAGGATCAACCCAGAACTGCCAGATGAAGAAACGAAGCCCACATCACAAGACTTCCTCTAACTACCACCACATACATCCTGGCACAATGCTGTCGCGGGATTAGCCTACCTCTAATCCCTATCACAAGACTTCCTCCAGCTACGACAAGACACACAGGAACTACAAAATATGCCCGGGGGCTGCTCTACTTCACAAACTACCATGTTCATGACCACGAAGGTTTCAACGGAATATCCAATAGATGAAAACAAGCACTCCGAGACAGTATTTATAGACCAAAGGAGCGGCGCACATGGACCAGGAGTACCAACGAAATAAGCCTAAGAAGGGGCACAGTGAAAGGACAGGACTCAATGATGGATGAATCAGGAGAGAGAAAACAGTACTCGAAGACGGGCATATTCGGAAGAATATACCAGCACAGTACAACTCGTGAACAAAAGGCATTTACACTCAACCACCACCATACAACTACATCTGACAGCAGCAGACTATCAAAGAGTACGCCAAGACCTCGCATCCGAGTTCTTCCTGAACAAAACAACACGGATATACGCTCGGGGGCTCAAAACCAAAGACAAAAGACAAAAAGTACAAGAAACTCAAGACTACAACGACGACGACGCATCAAGACTCTTCATCCGACTTCTTTTCCAAAAGAAAAGAACTCGAAGAAAGCACGAGGCTGCGGGATACATAGCCCCAGAATTTTTTGAAGACAGAAATCTGGACCCTCCAACTTTTGCAAGCAAAAGCAAGAGGCTCGGGGGCTACACTCAGTGAGTGCAATTTTTATGAAAAATTGCACCCACCAAAAAGAACCCGGACATAGGCTCGGAGGCTGCACGCCGCGAAACTACTCGGATGATGGTTTAATCCAAGACTAAAGGGCCATTTCGGAAAGATACCACAGAAACTACTCGGATGATGGTTTAATCCAAGACTAAAGGGACGCTTCGGAAAGATACCACAAAAACTACTCGGATGATGACAAAATTCAAGTCTCGGGGACTACTTCAGAACACAGATTTTCAAACAACATAAAGGATCAAGACCCTCCAACTTTTTGTTCTAAATAGCAAGAGGCTCGGGGGCTACACTCAGTGAGTGCGCTTTTTCTTCGAAAAAGCGCACGTCACCAAAAGACTTCCTCAACGCAGACCACTTCAAGACATTGCGACAAAAAGAATCCGGAACGAGCCATATTCGAGTTCTTTTTGACAAATCTTCAGCGAACAATCAGAGCAACTTCAAGAAAAGATCCTCCAGCTCCTTGTTCCAAATAGCAAGAGGCTCGGGGGCTACAATCAGATGGATGTACTTTTTCTTCACAAAACACTCACCACTCGAAGGTCCCAAGAAGCGCTACAAGGTTTCACTCTAGAAAGCACTCGGATAACATTTTGTTCCTACCTAACAAGACCTGAAGGAGCAAAGCGAGACTTTCAGAGCTCAACCATGAAGTGCTCGGGGCTTGTCGATGCGGGACCCATAGGATACCCTGCAAGAGAGATAAAAGATCTAGTTCAACTAGGATTCTTCCCATGTAATCTTAATAGTAGAACTATTAAGTAATCCTACTAGGAAATCTCATTGTAAACCGACTAGGACTCTGGCCTCCTGACAATATAAAGGAGGGCAGGGCTCCTGAAAGAGAGGACAACAATTGTACAACATAACACTTCATAATCAATCCAACGCAAAAGGCAAACGCCGACTGGACGTAGGGTCGTTACTCGATCTACGATCGAGGGCCTGAACCAGGATAAATCGACTGTCTCTTGCGTTCACCATCGAGTTTAGCATACGCCGAAGCCCGAACGATACTGCCACGGTACCCCTATGGCAGGCTATCGGTGGTAAAACATCGACACTAGTGGTAGCATATGACACGTTTGTGGGCTTGTAAACCTAGTGTTTGATCTAGAAAATGAGCTCTAAGTGTTTAACTCAACATGGTACAAGATAACCCTTATTTGAAGGCGTGAAGAAGCTTGTCCTTGGATCAAACCAAGTTAAATATCTTTGACAAATGTTCTAGATTGAACTAAATTTGGGATCCTCACCTCATTGATTGGCATTGATAATATCAACCTATTTAAAATTTAATGTTTATGGTCATTGATGACAAAGGAGGAGAAATAGTGTACAAAGATAGTGAAAAGATAACAAAAGGGGAGAAATTGACATAGGGGGAGAGATATGACAAAGTAAGGGATCAATTAAAATTTTGAGCACACAAGTAGGGGGAGCAAGCTCATAAACTTAGTGGATGCATTTGAACGAGCATTTCATATGTTTGCTTGTATGGCACAAGTTTTAAATTTTAATATCCATGCTTGTGTGGTGTATGCTAGTTGTAGGTTTGAATGATAAAATAAAAAACTAGCATGCATAGGTTAAGTAACTAGACTCATGATCATATTATGAAAACTAGACCCTTACTTCTAATGTTGATCTCATGGGGTATTCTAGTTTTTGTATATGTCTAGTTACTCATGGTGCTAAGGATGGTATATTGGTGCACTCCGATTGGTATCACGCTTCAAAGGTCCATCTCTTATACATTAGCATCATTTGGTATACATTGTCTCCTATATTTCCTATCTAAGCATATGTGCAAGCTATAATCCAAACTCTTAGCACATATGTAGGGGGAGCAATTGCTACCGTTTGGGGTTCATGAAACTTATCCATATCCTTTTACACATGGTAAATATGCTTGGGCAAGCAACATGGATTCAATTAAATTTCAATTCATATCTTTGTGTAAGGGTTGCCATCAATTACCAAAAAGGGAGAGATTGAAAGCTCTAGTTTGGCTTTGGTGAATTGATGAAACCCTAAGTGCTAACCTAGTTTATCAAAGTGATTATGAGATAGTAGCACTTCTCCAAGTGGTGAAGCAAATGAAGATCGTGACATGATGATGGTGATGCCATGGTGATGATCAAGTGCTTAGACTTGGAAAAGAAGAAAGAGAAAAACAAAAAGCTCAAGGCAAAGGTGAAATTGATAGGAGATTTTCGGTTTAAGTGATCGAGACACTTAGCGAGTGTGATCACATTTAGGATCGATAGCCGTACTATTAAGAGGGGTGAAACTCGTATCGAAATGCGGTTATCAAAGTGCCACTAGATGCTCTAACTCATTGCATATGCATTTAGGATCTAGTGGAGTGCTAACACCCTTGAAAACATTTGTGAAAATATGCTAACACATATGCACAAGGTGATACACTTGGTGGTTGGCATATTTGATCAAGGGTGGTGAAGTTCGGGGTCAAAAGGAGAAGTTTCGTATTGACCGAACTCTGACCTCGCGTCCGGTCAGTGGCGAGCAGTGAAGGCCGCCCTCGGTCCCTTGACCGAACGCTAAAGAGAAAGAGGGACCAGACGCGCAGGGGGTGCGTCTGGTCACCTAGTGACATACGCTGGCGCAAGCAACAGAGAGAGGCTGAATTGATCTGACATAGGCCTGGGTCCGGTCATGAGCCACCGGACGCGTCCGGTCACGAATTTCCTCCTCCGGAACCTTACTGGAAGTGACCGGACGCCAGGCGACAGTACGTCCGGTCCTTCACTGCAGTGTGTCCAGTCACAACTTAACACGTGGCGCGAAGCTGACTAGCCGTTAAGATCGGGCGCTCAGCATTTGAGGCTGATGACACATGATGAGCATCGGGCGATCGGACGCTGGGGTCCTGCGTCCGGTCAACCTGACCGGTGCGCCCGGTCAGCCCGTGTTTCACTAGACAGAGGAGCCAGCGGCTCTTTTTGTGAGGGCTCTCTATTTAAGCCCTATGGCCGGCTCAAGCTCACCCTCTTGGCCATTTGCATTGATATAGCAACCTTGTGAGCTTAGCCAAAGCCCTCCCACTCATCTCCATCATTGATTCATCATCTTTGTGAGATTAGTAGAGAAACCAAGTACATTGCTTGAGTAATTTCATCTAGAGGCACTTGGTGTTCGTGTTTCGCTACAGGATTCGCTTGTTACTCTTGGTGGTTGCCGCCACCTAGACGGCTTGGAGCAGCGAGGATCATCGAGCGGAGGTTGGTGATTGTCTCCGGCTCCGATCGTGGTGATTGTGAGGGGTTCTTAAACTTTCCCCGGCGTAGAGCCACAAGGTACTCTAGTAAATTGCTCGTGGCTTGTGTGATCCTTATCTTGTGTTGGTTGTGCAGCACCTTATTGAGGGTTTGGCGTGTGATGCCAATTAGCACGTGAACCTCCAAGTGAGTGAATCGCCACAACGAGGACTAACTTGCCGGCAAGCAAGTGAACCTTGGTAAAAATTATTGTGTCATCATTTGATTCCGAGTTGATTGGTCTTTATTGATATTCATTCTTGTGATTGATTGGTTCATTCCTTGACTCGGCAGTATAACCATCTTGCTCTTTTTCTTTATATTACCGCAAACTAGTTGTCAAGCTCTTTTGTGTAGCTAGTCGTGAGGGCTTGTTAATTTGGTTAGTGTGGCTCTTTAGTTAGCCTTTTAGAGCACACTAACTTAGTATAGTAATATAGCCATTGTGTGGATAGAGACTATAGAAACTAGAATTATGGTATGTGGTTTGCTTTTTAGTAGGCTAGTGCAACACTCGTTTCGCCTCATATTTATCTAACCGGTTTGCTAAGTGTTGTTGTAGAAATTTTTAATAGGCTATTCACCCCCCTCTAGCCATTAGGACCTTTTAGAGGGACACCACCGTGTCCGGTGCTAGGCACCGCCGTGTCCGGTGCCCTCGCAGAAACCAGCAGCTTTGCTCCAACTGCTCTATTTGGCTTGGGGACTATAAATAGAGGTGGAGCTCGGGCTTGGGCTAGTTGCTAAGCACCCTTGAGCCTTGGTGGCTTGTGTAGGTGTGCTTGAGAGCCCTCTAACTCACTTGAGCTTGATAGTGATCATCCGATCGAGTGAGTGAGCGATTCTAGTGCGATTGCATCGTGAGGTTGCATCGAGTGACACTAGGTGATCGAGTTGCAAGCCGGTGGTGCTTGTTACTTTTGGAGGTTGCCACCTCCTAGACTTTTTGGTGTCTTGTGACTCCGTTGAAGCACGTGAGAAAATTGTGCGGTGCTCCGAAAGAGGATTTGTGAGGGGGATTGTGCTCACCTCGCGGGAATCGCGAAGAGCAACTCTAATTGAGCGTGTCATTGAGCTACCCTCACTTTCGGGGTAGGTTCTTGCGGTGCCCGACGTGCAGGCTTGACGGGTGATGTCAATTAGCCGTCGAACCATCAAGTGAGCGGTCGACACAACGGGGACTAACGTGTTGGCAAGCACGTGAACCTCAGGATAAAATCATCGTATCATTCTTGTCTTCCCGTTGGTTTGCATCATCGTTACACAAGCTTGTATTTACTTCCATATACTTGTGCTTGTGTAGTTGCTCTTATAATTAGTTGACTTGTGTAGTTAGCTAGTTACCTTCTTGCTTGTGTAGCATAGAAGTAGCTCTCTTACGTGACTAATTTGGTTTGAGTAACCTTGTTAGTCACATTGTTTGATTTGTGTAGCTAAGTAATTTGCGCTCTCTAATTTGACTTGTGTAGTCTTGTTATTGAGTATTGCTAGTGAACTTAGGTGTCTTTGTGCTTTTGCTTACTAGATTGTGTAGGAGCTCCCTCTGTTGTGGGAAGTACTAGTTGCATATATTTGTGTGACCTTGCAAGCTAGATTGGTTAGGTGAGCTCTAGCTAGCCCGGTACCTTTATTGTCTAATTAGGACCTTTGTAAGGTGCTTGAGAACTTAGATAGAGAGGTGTAGTCTTAGTTAGACCGATAGTTTTAATTTCGTATTTGTTTCGGTTAACCGACACAATTAACGTTAGGAAGGTCTATTCGTCAACCTTCGAGTGCGCCATCTTGAGCCTACGACGCCCTGGCTCCGGCGGTCATCCCCGGCGTCGCTGCCTCCACCGGGCCGCTGTGATGCTAATTTACAAACCTCAGCCTTTATTGTTTAATAATAAGTAAAAACAGTACAAGACAATAGGGCTAACCGATAGCTCACTGTCTCTGCCAATGGTCTCTCTGCTACTTTGGTATGTGTGACGTGTCACTCCACAACCCCGAGTTAGTTGAGCCAATGTTGCTGTCCATGACGTAGTGGAATGGGTTCGCAGGCGGGACGATGGCCATCTCCCCCTCCAGCATCCGCACCACGTTGCACATCGACGGCCGCGCCGCCGGCTGGAACTGCACGCACCACAGAGCCACCTTGCACATGATCTCCGCCTTCTCCATGTCCACCTCCCCGATCCTGTCGCACGACACGACGTACTCAATCTCACCCTGCTCGTACTTCTCCCAAACCCATCTCGGGAACCACTCTTTGCTCTCGCCCCGGCTGGGGTCAAAGTTCCGGCGCCGCCCCAGGATCTCGAACAATACCATTCCAAAGCTGTACACGTCGCACTTCTCGGACGCCGGCAGCGCCATCCACAGCTCCGGCGCCGCGTACCCGGGTGTCCCGCGGCCGCCGCCGGTCAGCGACATGTGCGTGTTCTCGCGCTCGCCCAGCCGCGCCAGCCCGAAGTCGGCTACCTTCGGGGTATAGTCGGCCGTGAGGAGGATGTTGGCCGGCTTGATGTCGTAGTGTACGATCCGCTGCTGGCACTCCTCGTGCAGGTACATGATCCCCTTCGCCGTGCCGACGGCGATGCCGTGCAGCGTCCCACACTCCAGCGTCATGGCTGTGCTGCCCTCCTCATCGCCGTAAAGGTATTTCTCGAGTGAACCGTTCTCCAAGTACTCGTAGACTAGCGCCTTCGTGTTCGCGTCGAAGCAGAAGCCGTAGAGACGGACGAGGTGTACGTGGTACGTCCGGCCTATGGTGCCGATCTCCGCCATGAACGCCTCTTGAACCCTCTTGTTCATGGACACCTTCAGGACCTTCACGGCCACCGGCAGGCCGTTCGGCAGCTCACCCTTGTAGACCACGCCGTAGCCTCCGGACCCCAGCTCCGACGAGTAGTTCCGGGTGCAGGCCGCCAGCTGCTCGGAGCTGAAACGCATCGGCTGCTCGTTGAGGATCTGGTTCAGGAACATCTCAACTGGCCCGACCTCGATCACCACATTTTCCACGGCGCTGCTGGCTTGCATCTCACTCTCACCGTTCTTTTTCTCAATTTCTTCCAAGACTTTCTTTACGATTTTCTTCTTCATCTTCTTGTTCACGATGATTGTGTATACTGAACAACGAAATGAAACAGCCAATTAATTAGCTAGCAAGTCGCCACTGTAATAAGTCAATAAGGAGAAGAAGGTGCCAGATCGATGTATCGTACTGATTGCAACTGCATTCCCCATGTCTATGACGCTTCTGGGGCCGTAAGCTTGATTAGAGTCTGCGTCATGGCATGCGTCACATAAGCAAGTTATAGGTGAATGAACAGTTCAGTCAAAGCCTGGAATGAGCTTGCAATCCCAACTAGAAACACACTGATATTTTATTCCTTAGATATCTACTGCCATAAACATGGGGGAGGAATCAAAATTTTGCTTCTGAACAAAATTTCTGAAAGTTCTGGTCATTCCATCAATTGCTCAACTACAGGAGGCAAGGAGCACAAGCATGAAGCTCGTATCTCCAGCTGTGAACCAACAGAAACATTCCTATAACATATGACTGACAGAATTAACAAACTGAGTACTCACCACCTCACCACCGAGAAAATCTTCAAAACAAAACGGAAACTAGCTTTTTTTAAGAAAATGAAACGGAAACTAGCTGAGGAAGAAGAGCTCACCTGTGTGGATACCCTGGACGTGTTCTGTCCTCTTTCTAGCGCCTTGTGCTCGCTGGCGAGCAACTGCTGCGCTGCCCGCTGGGCTAAATCACTGAGGTTATGAGAGACCGCTCTGACTGGAGGAGCAGGAGGACGTATGCAGCTACGACTTGATAAAGGCCTGGCCCCCTGGGCAGGCACACACGCAGCTGTTGCTGACTGCTTCCGGGCTAGCTTGATTAGAGTATGCGTCATGGCATGCGTCAGATAAGCAAGTTAGTTGAATGTACAATACAGTCAAAACCAAGTAATGAGCTTGCAATCCCAAGTTCCCAACAAGCAATTCTAGTTTTCTGAACAAAATCTCTGTAGGGAGGAGGAATCAAAACCGGCTGGGGCTCCAGGAACCATCCTATCCTATAATCTCTGAAGAAAATTTAGTTTTCTGAACAAAATCTCTGAATGGATAAGAGTTACTGATCATTCCATCAATCCACAGAAGGAGCACGAGCATGACTGCATGAGGTTACTACCTCCTGACTGAATTAACAAGACGACGTACCCAAATACCCAGAGCGACAACAAGTGCTTCAAAACAGAGGAAACTAAGAGGAAGAAAAAGAGCTAACCTGTGTGGAGTGGATAGCCTTAGCCTCTCCGTGTTCGGCCTTTGCTCGCCGGCGACCAACTGCTGCCCGCAGGGGCAGGGCTAAATTATTGAGCTGATGAGAGACCGGTCTAGCTGATGACGGGTGATTCGTTGAAGGAGAAAGATGACGTGTGCAGCTCGACTTATGAAAGGCCAGGGCAGGCACACGCACGCGGGCAGCCATTGCTGACTAATTTAGAGACGTTGACTGCGCGATGGGTCCGTTGCAGACTAATCTGTGAGGCTGCTTCTGCTGACAGCGACAAGCGCGAATCCTCGGAATCTTCTTCCGTTGCATCATCACCATAGACAGAAAGAGTGCAAGACGGATCTCTTCTCTGCTGGATTGGGCCGTAGGGCCAGACAATCTGTTCATGGGCCTCCGGACGCATGTCACAACACGGGAAGCTCATTATCTAGCCCACTTAGGTCCATGAACGAATTCAGCTGAGTTTGTTGTCCGAGTTGGCCCAATGCTTGCTATGAATCACCGAAACGTGTCTCCCCGCCGCGAAAAATATCTTTGTGTCCCTATCCATTCTTTTCTGGCCGGCAAAGAGCTGCAGTTTCCGATGGTGGACATGCCACGGCAGCAATATATTCTTTCTGAGCTACGCAAGGCCATTGTTGTCTACATCATGCGGCGCTGTTTAGCCCATCGCCTGGAGCGGAAAGTGGGTGGGAATACACACACGGCACATGTAGTGTGTGCCCGTATATACCATACATGATTCTTCAAATAAAGAAAATTAAAAAACGGTGTCCATACGTTCACAAAACATGGAGCCAAACTTTTCGATCACACATGACATGGCTGTCGTTGTTTGTGCCGCTACTACTATTCAACGAACGCGGAAACTTATCTCCGAAGAAAATGGCAACGATCATACGAATAGTAAGCGCCAATTGCCTGAATTCTTAGTGGTTATCCTTATCCATCCAAACAAAATCATATATGGACTCATTGGCTATATATACGCATGCACAGCGTCCGATTTTTCCTTGGCGACTTCGGTGCAACTGCGTGGGAAACATCGATCGAGTTGCGTCATTGAAATATTGAACAGTACTACTAGCACTAGAAGACTTTGACCACGCAAGCCAATCAGAGAGGAGCCTCCCTTCTTATTTGCCCCTTCCACCTTCCCCGTCTCCATCACGCTCTTGCCCACCTCTCCATCATCAGCAACGAGGAGGAGCCATGGTGCGGGCGAGTCTTCTCGCCGTGCGCGAGGCGCTAGCGGTCGGCGCTGCGGCGGTCACGCAGCACGACGCCGCCGCCGCCCCTCTCGGTCCCGTGGCGATCGTGGCCATCGCGGTGGCCGCCACGGTGGCCGTGGCGGCCATCGCGGCGTTCGGGTGCGCGCAGGGCGCCAAGAAGCCGCGCCGCCAGAACAACAACAACGCCTACTACTACGGCCAGGGCTACCCGCCGCCGCCCGCGGGCGCCTACGGCTACCCGGCGCAGCAGCAGCCGCCCCCCGGGTACGCGTACCCGCCGCAGCAGAGCGCTGTCAGCGGGAGGACCGGCCGCAGCGGGCTCGGCGCGGGAGCCGCGGGGCTCGCCGTCGGCGCCGTCGGAGGGCTGGCCGCCGGCGCGATCATCGGCTCGGCGCTCGATTCCGGCGGCGGTGGCTGTGGAGGCGGCGGTGGTTGCGGAGGAGGCGGCTGCGGTGGCGGCGGCTGCGGTGGTTGACCTCTTTCTTCTTTTAAATTCTGTTTTACACAATGTTTTAAATAGCGGGCTAAGGTGTTTAGCGGTATATCTCTAAAACAGCTAATAGCGAAGCTATATCAAGCTATAACAAATATAGCGGCTAAATTATACATGAACACAAATAACCGTAACATACCTCAAAAGGCTATAGCGGGTTATAGCGGCAGCTATAGCGGGAGATTTAAAACTATGGTTTTACATCTACCATGTGATACTCGTGGCGATCTGCATGGTACTATGGCTTGTGTTCACGGGTTTTTTATATTGTGATAAAAAGAAAAAGAAAGCACGAATTGATTCGATGGGAATTCGTGATGTCAGGATCAAATGTTCTTGTGCGAACCATATCTGATCTAATCATCCAAAATGTTCTTGTCGCGTACATATGTACATACTCATGTTTTCCTGTTTATTATGATGATGATGCACCGAATCCTCATCACGTTCTCATTAAATTATTATTACATATTCGTCCAATCTCAGTAAGAAGTTCTATTTTTTGTTGTTTCCATGAGTATTACGTTATAGTATATAGTGTTTTGTGTTTGAAATATGAATGATGATTCATAGATTATTTCATAGTTTCAGCCATGTTTTTATTATCAATTAAAAACATATTCTAGACAAAAATAATCGAGAACTCCATCCATTTTTTTACTTCTCGAACCACACAAATTGGCCATTCAATGTAATCCGGCGTTTCCTACCATTCAATGTAATCCGATACCCCCCCCCCCCCCCCCCCCCCCGCCGTGTGATGTTTTCCTTCAATTGCCCCTCTCGCTCGTCCCCTTGGCTCCCACACTTAGCTATGTTGCCCCGCCTCTCGGCTCCCACACTTGCTCCGTAGGTCCTAGGCCTGGTTTGCTCCGTCTCTCTCCCAAGTGTCACTTGATAATTGATCAGCCTATGGACAACTAGGAGTAACTCCGGTGATAGGTCTCTAGAGAGGAGGGACAACTCCGTTGATAGGCCCGTGAGATGGAGGATCTCTGGAGAGGAGGAACAACTCCGTTGATAGGCCTCTAAGAGGGAGGGGCAACTCGGTCATAGTTATTTGCGGGGAGAAGTCCAATGTTCTTTCATTATCTAAAAATAAATTTTAAAACTTATTTGGTTGTACTTGAATTCAATTTAGAACTTATTTGGATTAGAGTGGATTTTAGTACAATCACGAAGTGTAAGAAAATAAACAATCCTACGTATATTTTAGAACAGAGTACTAGTTCTCTCCTATCTGCGTCCTACCATAGGCACTGACTCTCTCTCTCTCTCTCTCTCTTTTTTTAGTGTTTGACTTCAGGACCACTGTACAGCTGGTGCTAGCCTAGCACGTAACTGTCAAAACAGAAGGTGGTCAATCATTGTAGTGTCACGGCGCGTCGCTTATACATACAAGACCAAAATTATTTAGCTAGTTTTTTTTTCGTGCTCTCTATTTTGGTCCACGGCCTACCTGACACTTAGGTGATCATTTGGTTTATTCCACAATTTTGGCCCAACGAATGGCCACGCGACAAGGGCCCACGGCCAACTACCTCCCTCCGTCCCTAAATAACTATCGTCGTTCGTGTGCATATCACAAGTTTGACTCAATTTATGGAAAATACGTGTAACATTTTTATCTCTAAATAAATTTATTAAAAAACTAAATTCAAAGATCTTTCCAATAATACTAATTATATACCATATTAATATTTTTAATATATATTTAATTAAAGTTATTTCTTAGAAGCGAAAACGACATGTATTTAGGAACATAGCGAGTAAAGTCGATTCCGTTTCATGTAGGCGGTTTTGACATTCAAATTGTACAGTACTCATAGAAGCTAAACTAATACTCCTCCATCTGGATAAGAGTGCAACTCTAACGTACAAGTTGTATCTAAAAAAGTCAACTTATACACATAGCCCAATAAGTGACCAAAGCTTGGCCCTGATTTTCGCCATGTTCTTCGACACCACTTCAGCAATACTTTTCAGCGAATAAAAATATTTTTCTCTCACAATAAATCAGTATAAGCTAAATTTCAGCGAAACGAATTGTCTTACAGATATAGAGATGTAGTGTGCAAACACATTAGGGAAGTGAAATCTCTGTGTTCTTTGCTAGATTTTTTTAAAGAACCAAGCAAAAAAACTACCAATTAATATTAATAAAAAAACTCAGACTAAATAAACAATACATTAAAGTGGTATAACAGAAAAACATAGCATCAGTTACAATTGCTAACTAGTCAGGAGAAACATTGCATCAAGGCATACACCAGTAATCTCATCCTATGTACCAGTGTATAATAATTGGTATCAAAGTTGACCAAAACACTCGATAATAGTTAATAGATTAATATCCCCAGCCCGGGTGACGGCTGCTCTGCTGAGATATTCGAAAGTGACTTGATAACAACCATTTCTGTTCTGAAATCCCCGCTCCTTTAATATCAATATTTCAAATTCCCTGACGTACAATTCGCCGTGTCCGTCTTTTAATTTTCTAATCTAAAACAAGACTACGGTGAATATAATAAACGCTCCCATGTCCCATCACCCATATGCATAGTAGTATTAATTAGAGATATAGAGATACAAACCTCAAATTTGACATTGTATATGAGTATATCTTAGGCCTTGTTTAGTTTCTCCATAAAACTTTACACCCTATCACATTAAATATTTAGACACATGCATTGAGTATTAAATATAGACTATTGTCGGTGTTTCGGACCGGGGGTCCTCAACCAACTAGTAAATTTGTACTGCGTGTCCCTAATCCCGGATGGTGATGCAAAGAGACATAAGGTTTATACTGGTTCAGGCAATCAGTGCCCTACGTCCAGTCTAGGAGATCGATCTTGTATTCCTTGCACCGAAGTGTTCGTAGTAGGGGGTTACAAGCAGGGCGAGAGAGGGAGCTAGCCCCAAGTCTCTATGATGAACGGGACGAATTGCTCGAGACGCTGATCTAAGTGTGGATGCTACGGCATGTGTTCGTCTTCCTCGTGAGTTCGTATGTGCCTAAGTGTGTTCCAGTTCAGGCCCGTGTGTCTCGTCCCTAGAAACAGTCCCGGTCCCTCTCTTTTATAGTAGAAGGGGGGATGGGGGTGATACATGCGCTAGTTACGTGGCGTCGTGTGAACAGAGGCGGCCTGTCCGAGCCCTGTAGCCTGTTGCTGTGGCGGAACAATCGATGGAGTGGTTCTGCCTTTGAAGTGCCGGAGCAGCGCGCCGGTCACATCCGATCCTGTACGATGTAATAGCCTATCGTAGGGCCTGACGAGCGACGTGCCGGTCGTAGTGCGTTGTCCGCACGAAGTGCCGAGGCTTAGCCGGTGCCGAGGCCGAGCCATCATGGGGGGGCTCGGCAGGTGTGAACACCAAGGTTGTCGAGACCCTGAGGTAAATTGTCGAGGCGTGGGTGGAGCGGCTGATCCTGCACACTGATGCCGAGGCTACAGGGATCCGAGCTTAACTCCCCACGCCGCGTTGTCCTCGGAGTAGTTAGAGTTAGGCAGCACAGTGCGGTATGGACATTTAGTCGTGGGCACAGTGCTGTGCACAGTGGCCGGTAACTCCTGCCTTGTCTTGTTTCGGGCGGCATGGTGTCGATGTGATTTGTGTCTCGTCGGCCACTCCTCTCGTACCGAGCTGTCATCCGAATGACGTCGTGGGAGTGGTTGGTCGAGGCGGAGGCGATGGGGTGGTTTGCCGAGCCCGTCTTGAACGAGGTGGAGCGTTGGTAACTCGTCCGAGGCCTTTTGGGCGGGGTCTCAGGCGAGTCGGAGAATCGGTTTCCTGTCCGAGGCCTCTCGGGCGAGGCCACTGGCGAGGCGGGGAGTTAGTTATCCATCCGAGGCCTTGGACATGCCCCGCGTGCGATACGGGGGCCTCGGCGGTCAACGTCGTACTCGGTTTAGGTGGAATAGTGCGGGACGTGTGTCCACAGGGCACGGTAACCCCTGCACCGTCAGTAAGGGATGGTAAAAAGAAGATTTGACCGTTGTCCCATCGCTCCTGTTACTGTACCCTGCCGGTCGTGGCTGACGTAGCGGGTGCTCGCAAGGGCATTAAATGGACGGGACAGCCTGCCAGAGGGACGATCGAGGCGAAGGCGACGAGGACACGGGACGAGCCCGGCCTTGGGCGAGGCGGAGCGGGATCGGGACCTCCGAGACCCTGACCGGGGGCCTCGGGCGAGGCGGAGATTTGGTCCGAGACCGGATTCGGTCGAGCCGGCCTCGGACGTCACCGTGAACTGTTGACTAAGGAGGCCTTATGGGGGTTTTATGAGTTTTTTCGGCTTTTGCTTAGGGTACCCTTTTTATGGTACCCGACAACTACAAAATTAATTAATTGCATAGATTGGTACTACTCTGCGAGACAAATCTTTTAAACCTAACTAGTCCATGATTTGACAATAAAGTGCTATAGTAACACATATGCTAATGACGGATTAATTAGGCTTAATAAATTCATCTCGCGGTTTATTGACGGATTCTGTAATTTATTTTTTTATTAGTATCCGAACACCCCATGCGACACCCACATGTATCATCCGTTGTGACATCCAAAACTTTACGCCCTAGATCTAAACACCACCTTAGTTGCTAGTGGCAGCTTGAGAGTCATGATTTAGCATACCCAAGCGGTTGCTAAATATATTCTCTGAATCAAATTTTGAAAAAGAAAATCATAAAAATGTCCTCCAATAAGTGGGTAAAAGAATTCAAAAGGTAAAAAGTTGCTAAACTCACAAGCTTGCAAGGCACTCCCAGATCCCAATCCATTGGCCTAGCATTCTGCCATTCTGGCCGCGCTTGGCTGACTGGTGACCATGGCCCCACCTAGCCGCTCCCCTTAGGACGTCCGCAATGGTATTAGCTATGGAGCTAGCTTACGTGAAGGTAAGAGATAAAAACAAAAACTATTTTATACCATCTTATTTTTCTATGTATTATTGGATCCACATGTTTCTCTCTCAGATTCTTAGACTACGTGAAATAGATTAGCTATTTGGTCATTGCTAGTGACTACTTTCTCTTCTACTTTTTTTCATGTCCACATCATAATAGCTAGCTAAATAGCAAGCTATTGGTGACGCCCTTAGGGCAGCTCCAGTGTGCAGAGCGAACCCAGCATGCAAGTGCCAGACGGTTCAATGGCCCTGTTCGTTTGAACTTATCCGTCATAGTACATTATTTTTCTTTCACAATAAATTAGCGAATTGTACAAGCATGAACAGGGCCATGTAGTGTGAGCATCGGCTGCTAGGACCCGCCACTCACCATGCAAGTGCCATGCAGAAGATTCTGCATCCCTCGTCTGGTCTCTCTCTTCTCATGCGTGTACAATGCTGATTACTCCCTCAGTCCAAAAAAAGAGGCAATTCTTGATTTTCGAGAAGTTAAGCCGTTTGAATTTTGACTAAATTTATATAAAAATTACCAATATTTATGATATACAATAAGTATCATTAGATTAGTTATAGAATATATTTTCATAATAAATTTATTTGAACGAATAAATGCTAATACTATTTACTATAAGCTTGGCCAAACTTCAGCTACATTGACCGGCGTGGATCCCACAGTTGTCTTCTTTTCTAGACAGAGGTAGTATTATGCTAGAGGGTTTGACTCGTCTGGGTGGTTTGCTTTCTAGTCTGACAACGACGGTTCGCGCGCTCCGGTGTTCACGGTTCGGTTTTCTTCTCCCTCAGTTTGATTTCACGGTACACTGGAGAGAGCATCTCTATCGGATATCCTATCGAATCTCCTATACCTAAAAAGCAGTAGTTTAGGAGACGAAGATATTGCAGCAGATCTCCAATTTCATCTCTTATATATACTTATAACTTTTAAGAGATCTCCTAAATACGCATCATTTCTCCTAAATAAAGGAGACAACCCCTTCTCCTCTATCTCTGGAAAAAATATAGTAGACAAGTTTGAGGTAATCCACTCTCCTATATTCTAAATTGTCAATCGGGTACTTTTCTAAAGCAATTTATAGGAGATGCGATATAGGATGTCTAGTGGAGTTGCTCTTAGCTAGTGGTTGGCTGCTCTGGTTGTTGCTGCCTGGAGGTGGGGGTGCGCACCAGCAGACCCAGCACTCAAATGGAGCTTAGGCGAAGCTCTAGGCGCTGATAAGATCATATGTTTTAAGCTCCTAACATAGCACAATATGGCGGAATACCTCAGCCATGGGGGTACGGACTGTAGGGGACGCGGACACACTTTAGAAAGAAAAAAAACAGTGATTATTATCAGCACCTCCATGGTAAAAATCTAAGCGCCCATAAGACAGTGCACCCCCTCATATTTCTCTCCTAAAATATTCAAGGCAAATCCCTTGCCATCTTTATAAAAATAACGCAATCACCAATTATTTGCATGGCTTATTGTTAATTTTTATTTGTTTTGACGGAGGTAAACCCTGCTATTAAGAAAGCTAAGTAAATGTCTCATTGTTAATTTTTATTGACAATCAATACTCTATGCTTTAAAAGGATAGGACGAAGATGAGTGCGTGCGTGTGGATTTGTGCGTCCGTAGCGTGTTTTACAAGAGAAACGTGCATTATATTTAGAGAAATGCTAACCTTCAACCGAGTGTTTTAGAAGAAATCGACACGAGATTTCCCGCGGCGAGCGATGGCCTTCCAATTCGTGCGGAGGAAGAAGGAGGCCGTCGGATTCGCCGGTGGCGGTGGTGGGTTCCGGCGGCGCCAGCTGCGACGAGGTAGGCGTCTTCCTCCTCCTCCACCGGAGACGAAGACGATGGCAGCGGCTGCTAGGGTTCCGGCGAGCCTCTTCCCCTCTTTCTTCTCCAACTCTGGCGGTACATAGGGGCTGGCCGGGGGAGGCAGGCAAGCCAGACGGTGGGGATGGTAGTCGGGCGGTTTATGGGAGCTAGCGGTGGTAGCGGCGGCCGGGCCAGGTCGGGGTGGGGAGGCTCGTCGGAGCTGGAGAAGATGTCAGTGGTGGGGTGGGGGAGGGGAAGAGGAAGGCTGCCGCGGGCGCTAGGGTTCGCCGGAGCTCTGGTCGTCCAACCGCTTCACCGCTGCGTCGCGGCCGTCGTCCAACACGACCCTATACAGGGTCCCCGACGCTCACGAATTTTTTACTTTTTAGCCCTTTTTTGAAAGTTTTTCACAAATACGCCCCTGGAGGAAAGATTTCAGAATCTGGACCCTTAGCTTGGCGCCATCGATGCTGGCGCCGAGCTAACACGTCTCGACGCCAGCGCCCCTGGCGCCAAGCTCTTGGGCTCAAGACCAACGTGGAGGTGACATGGCAGGGAGGTCGGCGCCAGTCACCCTGGCGCCGAGCTCGGTGCCAAGGTGACTGGCGCCGAGCCTTTATTACGTATGGGCCCTGCCCCTCTCTTCCTCTCCCTCTCCCTCTCCCTCTAGAGCAAAGCAGAGCAGAGCCCTACCGCAGCCGCCGCCTGCGCACGCGCCTCCACCGGTTGTCCTCGCCCGCACTCGCCTCGCCACGCCCGTGCACGGACGCCCACACCGTGCTGCCACCGCGCCCCGAGGCCGCGTCGTGCCTTGCCAATGCGGCTGCCCCGCACCCCGAATCCGCGCAGGAGCGTCGCTCCGGTGCCCTCGGTGACCGCCCGCGCCGCGCTGCCACCACGGCCGCGCCGCGCCCCGCGGCCCAGAGCCCGCGCCCTCGCCTCGCCCGACATGCCGCTCGCGGCCGCCTTGGCCGCGCCCCGCCGCGCCGGTGCCGTGATCGTGCCGCCTTGGCCGCGCCCGCGGAGCTGGACTCGCCTCGCAGAGCGCCGGGCATCCCACGCCCACTGCCCGCCACCGCCGTCGTCGGCCGCGCCACCACTGGCCCGGGTCATCGGCCTGACCTACGCTCGGCGTCCGCTGCGACTTCGTCGACGTCCGCGGATCAGTCGTTGGAAAGGTAAAAATTGTGAATATGCAATGTACCTACTTAGTTGGCATTTATTATTTACTAGTTAATGTGATGACTCAGGTAGTTGATTTAGTTAGTGATCTAGTGAGATATATATGTATATAGATAGAAACATAGATACATAGGTACATAGATATAGTTAGATAGCTATTTAGATAGGTAGTTACATATTTAGTTAACTAAATAGGATATAGCTATTTAGTTAGTACGCTGTATCTATGTATAGTTGTTATCTTATTTACTTAGTTTGTAGTTAGAAAGTACTTGTTAGGTACTATGTATCGTTTAATTTGGACTAAAGGACATGTGTTTCGTTATGTGTTTAAACTAGATGGACAACCTAGTGACCATATATTATGGAGGCACTGTTGAATACGATCGCTATGGATATGTTGAGTTTGTTGACATGCACAACGTGCCTGTGCTATTCAATAATAGGCCTTCATTTAGTGAGATGGTTGCAAGGGCTCAGGAGGAGCTGCATTGCCTTGGAGATGATGGCATTGCAGTTGATGGTGTGCTGCACCTAGGTTCTCCTCCCAACATCCTTAGGCGAATGATCCCAATTGGTTGTGCAGATCAGTGGGAGAACTATGTGAGATCGGCTATGAAGAGCCAGCTGCAATGTTTGGACGTGGTTGTGTGTCGGGTGTTAGTTGATCCCATCCCTCGTGGGTTTTCCCCACCAATGGGTCAGCAGGCACACATCGACCCTCCCGTCCCGAAACCTGATATGGATGTGGAGGTTGCACCTACGGTTCCCGATGCTCAATCTGCCCCCAATGCGGTAGTTGGAGATGTTTGTTAGACTCATGTTGTTGTGGCAGATCCTCCTCATGAGATCCCTTTGACACAGAATCATCCAAGTGTGTCTCAACCACATGATTTTTTGGAGCTTACCCCTTCCTTACATCCATTTCTTTCATTCTTTTCTCATTTCTCTACCTATGTTACAGGAGATATTCCAGAGAATGTGGATGTGCCCCCTGTTGCTGCGCAAGTGCACTTTGGAGATGAATTCCGTGGCTCCAATAGTGTTGAAATTATGCATGATTCGGAGCCATATGAGATGGCAAGGGCTCTTGATTCTGATGATGATCGCCTTGTTGGAGAGCTGACAGAGAGTGATGTTGAGATGCTCAGGCGTATCTTTCCTGGCCGTCGTGATCCAAGAGTTCACAAGTTCAGTGATCTTGCTCATTTGGATCAGGCGTGTGCAGAAGGACGTGATGATGAGCTCCTAGAAGCTCCTAAGGCCGGCCCTAACATGGTAATTGAGAATAGGAGGGTGTTCAATGACCTCCCTGCATTAAAGAGGTGGTTGCAGGCATTTTGCAGTGATACGAAAGAGACCTTATAAGGTCTTGGATTCATATGCGGAGCACCATTACATAGTTGTGTGTGACAAGAAACGATGCCCATGGAGGGTTTGTGCAAGGAAGCAAACAGTCACCGGAAAGTGGAAGATCACAAAAGTTGTTGGGCCACACAATTGTGCTGACCATGAGCTGACACTGAGGCATCGGCAGTTGACATCTACCCTCATTGCCAAGCGGTTGATGGGAATATTGCAGGGAGAACCCAACATAAAGGTGAGGACAATTATCAGGACCGTTGAGGCGTTGTATGGAGGTTATGTGATAACTTATGGTAAAGCTTGGAGGGCTAAGCAGCGAGCGTGGAAGATGATATATGGGGACTGGGAGGATGGGTACGAGCAGCTGCCAGTACTTTTCAATGCAATCAAAGCGGTGAATCCATGCATGCATTATGAGTACATCCCAAAACCAAATGCATGGAAGGATAGGAGGCAGATATTCTTTCGTGCTTTCTGGTGCTTCCCTCAGTGTGTCGAGGCCTTTAGGCACTGTCGTCCCATCTTCTCCATTGATGGTACGTTCTTGATTGGCAAATACCAGGGCACACTTCTTATAGCCATATCTTGTGACGCGAACAACAAGTTGGTTCCTTTGGCATTTGCTTTGGCTGAGAAGGAGAACAATGACAGTTGGGGATGGTTCTTGAGGCTAGTCTGGATACACATGGTTGGGCCTGACAGGGAGGTTGGCGTCATATCTGATAGGCACCAAGGCATACTTAATGTCGTGCGAGAGCAGATAGAGGGGTATGCACCATTGCACCATCATTGGTGTACTCGACACCTTGCCGAAAATCTACTCCGGATGGATGGTGTGAAGGGTAACTTTGATCTGTTCCAGGAGGCTGCTCGATAGCTTGAGGACAAGTACTTTTAGAAAAGTTGGAGCAGGTCAGAACCGCATCAAATGCAGAAGGTAGACAATGGCTCACAGGTTTGATGAGGGATTTGGAGAAATGGGCGAGAGCTCACGACGCCGGTGGATGGAGGTACGAGTTTCAGTGCAGCAACATGGCGGAGTCATTCAATAAGTTGCTATTAGGGACATGGTATGCCCGTGAATGCAATCGTTCAATTCACCTTCTATAAGCTTGTTGCCTGGTTCAACGATAGACACGCCCATGCATTGAAGTTACAGAGTGATGGAGAGATATGGGCTCCGAAACCAAAGGCACACGTAGAGAAGGCAAAAGAAAGGGCTAGTACACATGAGGTTACATGCTTTGATCATGCCACAGGGACTTATCAAGTCGAGCATAGGGGCGGTACAACGCCCGATGGTGAGGTCCGAGAGTCAAGGATGCATGTGGTTGTCCTCCAAGATTTCAAATGCACTTGTGGTAAACCAAGGCAGTACCACTTTCTTTGTTCTCATTTGGTGGCAGTAGCTAGGCATCACAACTATAATATTGAGAGCAGGATACCTCACGAGTTTAGTGTTGACACGCTTGTGCACATATGGAGCTCCTGCTTCGTGCCTTTTTGGGACCCGGGAGAGTGGCCTCCATATGATGGGCTGAAGTACATTGTAGATCTAGCTTACCATTGGAACAAGCGTGCATCAAGGAAGAGGATGAGGCACATGATGGTTATGGATCAGATACCCAGAAGAACGAGGCGTGGGAGAGGAACCCCATTTGTTACTGACCCCAAGCAGTACGAGTGCGACAAGTGTGGTAGACTTGGCCACAATTCACGAAGTTGCCATTGGCAGATTAGTGAGGTGCGATTATTGGTTGATTATATTATTTATTATTTGTCGTATTCATTTAATTAATCATGCATGTAATTGTGTCAATTACTTGTACATTTCTAAGTTCATGTTTAATTGCATATTAAATTTCTAATTCACTGACTTTTTTTTGTAGGATGACGCAATTCCACCTGCTCGATCTGACGTACAAGGAGACCCACCGAGGACGTCTCATAGCGCAGGGGCAGGTATAATCTATACGTTTTGTTTAAATTTTGGTGAGCGTACATGTGTTCATGAAGTAACATGAGACTATTTTTTAATCCATGCAGGACCTTCCGCTCCTTCGTCCTAGAACCCACAGTGGGTTCTTGGACATGCGGTACGACGACAGGTACACTCCTTTCCTGCAAAGAGCTGGCCTGGATGTCATCTCTTTTTGGTTCATCGTGGGTTGCCCAAGTTCAACTCAGCGGTCATAACTGCGTTGGTTGACAGGTATTATATTCAATCATTGTCTCCATTCATGGCCATTTGTTCATGCGCTTGCCTTTTTGACATGTAATCTTGATTTATCTAAAATATAGGTGGCGGCCGGAGACTCACAGCTTCCACCTACCATTCGGGGAGATGACAATCACGCTCCAGAACTATCAGAAGATGCTAGGCCTGAGGATTCATGGCAACCCAGTCACTGGGCAGTGCAGTCAAAAGGCTGGAGAGCACGAGTGGAGGCCTTCCTTGGGCGTGAGCTTGGCGAGCAAGTGGCTCGCGCTTCTAGAGTTCTCGTCTCCTGGCTCCGGCAAGAGTTCGCACAGTGCCCCGAGGAGGCATATGAGGAGATAGTTGGGTACTACTACAGGGCATGGATCCTACACCTGTTTGGCTCCGTTCTCTTCCCTGACGCCATAGGTGACACTGCATCCTAGATGTGGGTCCACTGCTCACTGACTGGGACCAGGCGGGTCAGTACAACTGGGGCTCTGTAGTCTTGGGTTTTCTATACCGGCAGCTGTGCGAGGGGTGTCGTCGGACTTCGTCCAACGCGTCACTTGGTGGATGCGTGTACCTGTTACAGCTGTGGATGTGAGCTCGTCTTCCAGTTCGCCGTCCAGAGGTTCTGGCTCGTCGTGAGTGGTTCCAAGGTCAGCCTCCAAGTTGGCAGCCGATGTGGGCGTACCTTTGGGACCAGGTCAGGGTTCCGTACGCGAGGTTAGAGCGGGCATACATTGAGTTCACGAACGAGCTAGACACGCTGACAGCGTCTAGTGTAAGTAAATTTTATTTCCCATGCTGGTTTGAAATGTATTAGTATACCATCTAACATCTTGTTTGGACATGTTGCAGGTGGAGTGGGAGTTGTACGATGAAGAGGGGGCACTTCTTTTTCAGTTGAGCAACGTTTGTGGGTTCGACGATGACTTCTATAGGATGAGGTGCCCTCTAATCTGCTTCTATGCTGTCGAGTTCCACCAGCCAGATAGAATTGCACGCCAATTTGGAGTGAGACAGCTTTGGCCTATTTCAAATGTCTCGTGATGGTCCATTTCTATTAATATGGTGACATGTACATGGATTCAAGTAATGATGACATACGTGCAGGTTGGATCGTCAGAAGAACAGAAAGATTTATGACTGGGAGAAGCACCACCAGTCCTACATTGAGCAATGGGAGGAGATACACGACAACGTGGACGAGAACAACGAGCCGCACATGAACCGTTAGTTCAGGCGGTACCAAGCTTGGTACCAGCGTGCGACACATTGCAGGCTGAGGGTACAGTGGACAAAAGATGACTACGCCGACATCGAGTCCTCTGACGATGAAGACACGGCGTACGACCAGTCTACTCGTGCAGGAAGGCAGGTGGAGGCAGGACCGATCTTGGACAGAGTGGTAAGTCAATTGCCTTATTTTTCTACGTTAAGTTGTATACCAATACATTAAGCATTCTTGGACCGACATTAGGAGTTATCTATTTTAGTTAGTGCCACCTTCGAGCCGTATCACCCTTATAATACGTTAGATTCTTGTACAAAAGAAAACAAAACCTATTGCTATCTGTTCAGAAGTATTATTACTAAGAACTTTGTTGTAGGGCAATACACTCAAATTCTCCATTGAAGAGATTGAGCGCATTCGGCCGAGAGTCATGGACGACTACATGCTTAGCTTCATGGACGTAAGATTCAAAATATTCTTTCAAACATATTATTAATACGTTAGATTCTTTCAGTTAACATAATTTTGTACAACAGATGTTGTCACGTCGGCTACGCCGTGCGGCTGCTCATTGTGGTTGCAGGACAAACACGACGCAAGACGTGTATGTTCCTTCCGCAGGCAGAGGAGGCTTGGGTTCCTCTAGCCAAGCTCGGCGCCAAGATCTATAGCGCCGAGCTCGGCGCCAGGGTGACTGACGTCGAGCTCCCTGCCATGTCACCTCCACGTGGGTCTCGAGCCTAAGAGCTCGGCGCCAGGGGCGCTGGCGCCGAGACATGTTAGCTCGACGCCAGCATCGATGTCGCCGAGTTAAGGGTTCAGATTCTAAAATCTTTCCTCCAGAGACGTATTTGTGAAAAACTTTCAAAAAAAAAATGGCTAAAAAGTAAAAAAATCGGCCGACGCACCCCTTCTGAGCTTGTCCGAGAACCTGCCAGTCGCGTCCGACAGCTCATCGTAGGTGAACCTCCTAAAATGGCTGAACAGCAGCGCATACCCTTCTTCGTTGTGGACCCGTCTTTTGGCAGCGGCCAGATCAGCTCGGAACACGAACATGTACCCGACGACGATGAAGATGGCTTCCACGACGAAGATCACCGCAAGGAACGAGTAGAAGTAGACGAACTTTATTTATCCTGTTTCCCCTGACATGGAAGTAGGAGGAGCCGACGACACTGGCATTCTGCTCTTGCACTGTGCAGGCATGGCCATGGAAGTCCAGCACCGTCAGGTTCAGGCCCTTGACCTTGAGACACGTTGGGACCTTGAGGAAGATGTTCTGCTTGCTGTTGTCTGGAGCCCGGCCGTTCCACAAGGCGATCTTGGGGTAGTACTCGCCGGCACCCATCCTGTAGCCAAATGCCTCGCTATTGCAGTCGTCCAGGCACATCTCCATGGACACCCTGGGGGTGTAGTTGAAGTCGAACTGTCGAAGCCCCAGAAGTCAAAACTGGGCATCACCGCGAAAGTACACAGGCTCGCCGCACCTGACGTGGAACTTGTGGCGGCAGCCCTTGCTCCAGTCGCTGGCATCATGGGCCATGAACCCCTCCGGGCACGAGCACGCCAGCGCTAGCCTCGACGGCGGCTGGTACTCACACACGCCATGCACGTTGCACTGCCACGGGAGCGCGGCGCACGTGGCGCGCCAGCTCCCGTCGGCGTCGGTGAGGCTGTACAGCCGGAGGTTGCCGTCGTAGTCTAGCGTCAGCCGCCTCATGACGCCCTCCTCGCCCACGTCAGAGGCGTTGAACTGCGTGTGGTCGCTCGCCGAGAAGGCGCCGCGCCTGTCGAGGCTGCCGTACTGGCTACTGTTGTAGGCCGTCCGTTTGTTCTTCCACCACCACTTGAAGGGATCCGACTAGTAGTTGCTACTGATCTCCGGGCCATCGTAGATGAGGTTGAGGATGTTGTTGCTGTCGAAGTAGAGGTTGTAGTAGCACAGGCCCCTGGCGGAGGCCGACACCAGGCGCTTGTACCAGGTGATGGGTTGCTCCGGGAGGAGCGTGTCGGTGCGCTAGTCGAAGCTCTACCACAGCGTGCGCCCTGTGGTATCGGCCACGATGAGGTTGCCAGTGTCGAGAAGCTGTGCGCGGTCGGCCTTCATGCCACTGGTGTTCGTGCCCCACACCACGCCGCCGTTGAGGTCTCCTAGCACCAGCAACCCGTCCCTCCGGAACTGGGCACGCGAGCCCCTGCCGTTGATGGGGCGTCGCGGTTGGCCGTCCACGCCGGGGTGGCATCAGCGGAGCGGGTGAACCAGATGGCCAGCATGTAGGCGTTCATCGCCACCTTGTAGAAGCCACACGAGAAGTTGCCGCTGGGAAACACGAGGACGTCGCCGCAGGAAGCGTCCTCCACGCGCATTGAGTCTCCACGCCATAGAATGCTCCAGCTCCAGCTCACCGAAATTGCAAGGGAAGGCAATGAGACCAGCAGGAGGCAGACGAGAAAGGACTAGCTGAGGATGGTGTGTGCTCTCATGGTGCTAGCTGCGAGTTTACTAGTGTTAGGTGCATGGGCGGCTTTATTTTGTACACTTGAGATCGGGTCTATAGTCTACGAGTCATGTGACCTGTTGTGGTCATGGTACATCTTTTTATATATATCCCTGACATGTGATTTTCAGGAAGCTAGGACCAAGTCCATTTGCACCTGTACACTATCATTTCCAATTTTAAGCATGAATAACCTAAAAAACCAATATTCCCATACCAAATATGGGCTTAAAAGCAGATATACGAGTACCAAATTTCGTTCCATAAATATGCTCCACTATGTATAGCAGCCATGCCCAATTGGAGTCAACACTATACGGCATCACAACCAGGTCGGCACAAAAGTCTTGAAAATAACATGGTGTGCTACGATATTCCTTCCGAGTGACGTTAATCCGTCATCCATTAAGCTCGCACAAAGTCCCGATAAAAACCATATGGGAAGTCAAACAAACAACTAGTAAAACTAAAGGTAGATCATATAATCCTAGTTATGGAAGCTTCAAATACCCGATCAAACAGTCTTAATATAAGCGACTCTTTGAATAACAAAATAGTAGCAAGTCAAACAAGCAAATAAAATAGAAGATCAAGATTCCTCATTAGCTTCGAATAGTCGATCAAACAGATGGTCTCAAACTAATTTGTAATAGATCTAGGGGTGAGTGCATGCATTGTTAGTGTATGTATTGTGTTGGAAACTCAGGTTCCGAATAGCTGAGAGGGAGAGTGAAGTGGAGAGGAGAGGGTTTGCCAACGAGTGAGAGAGCCCTTTCTCTCATGCTCTTGGCATTATATAGGCAACAAAAATTTACATACTGCCCCTTGGTGGGGTCAACTTCACAAGCTACTACACTAACCCTCATTGGGCCTCTTCAAGGGGAAGTTTGGCCCATACACCACATGGGCTTCCCTCAACAGTAGCCCCTCAGCTACTAGGTTATGGCTGGTACTACATGACCTAGCAGATGCTCATACAAGAAGAGGCACAATACAAGTCAAACCATGGTTGCGAGGATCGCCCTTCGCAACCTAAACGTGTGAGCCTCACTAAAAACTCCATCCCAAAAATAATGTGGAAAAAAGGGCAAGGAGAAAAAAGCACGCGCACGACTCTACCCTATACATGTTCAAACTTTTGAGGCTTCTACCTCCAAGTGCCTTGATCTTGATTTTCCCGATGTCTTCATCTTCGGGCTTTGGTTCCCTTCGCTGCTTCTGCAACATGGTTCATCAGCTTCGTCCGGCGCATAGGTCTTCACCTCCAGGGCCTCCTCGATGCACAGGTCTTCGTCTCGGGGGCCTTTGCCTCTTGTATCATCTTGGTGAGCAAGTCTTTGCTTCCAAGGCCTTCGTAGGTCTTCATCTCCGAGGCATTCACCTCCTGTGTCTTCTTGGCGCATAGGTCTTCATTCTTGAGGCCTTCAAATCTTCGCTGACGAGTGCCGGGCAAAAAACTTCATGCTCTAGAGTGGTTGGTCCTTTGGTGTGCTCCCCTAGCCCCTCTTGGCTGGCACTCGTGTCTGAATCCTTAGACAGCTTGTTGTAGTCGACGTAGTCTTAGTAGTGGAAGTAGATGTCCAGACCGAAGTCGGTGAGTCCCTCAGGCCGAAGTGGTTGACGAAGGTGTGCTAGGCCTTGGTGCCCAAGGAGTTGACATAGCCCCTCGAGTTTGGCGATGGTGGCATGTGGTCATAGGCTTTGATGACGGAGGTGTTGATGAAGGCTCTAGAGCCGTTGTAGTGGGTGAAGATGACAGCGAAGCCCCTCTTGCCGAAGTATTGGCGGAGGTGAGTCATAGGGCTCATTGAAGATGTTGGTGAAGCCTCTCCTACTGAAGTGTTGTCGGAGGCATGTCATTGTGGTTTGTCGAAGATGTTTGCGAAGGCCCTCCTGCAAAAATAATATTTGGAGGAGATGATGTTGGTGTAGATGCCGAAGGTGTTGGTGAAGCCCCTCATGTCAATGTGTTGATGGAGGCGAGTTGTTTTGGTTTGTCGAAGGTGCTGGCGAAGGTCCTCCTGCAAATGTATTTTGGTGGAGGTGTTGTTGGTGAAGTCACCGAAGATGGTGATGAAGCCCCTCATGCCGAAGAGCTTGGTGAAGGCAATGTTGGTGTAGATGCCGAAGGTGTCGTTGAAGTTCCTTTTTGTCGAAGGACGACGAAGAATTCATGTGAAAATGCACCTGAGTTGATGAGGTGCATTTTTTAGGGACTTTGGTTGAGCGTTGTAGGTTCGTCGAATATCGACTTGCTGGCAAGTCTTTCGACACTCAAAAAGACACTAGCTTTCTACTTGCTGCAAAACATGGTTAGTTGTTATAATATGGTGAGGGGTTAAGTTTTTTTTAAGCTTTTGAAAGAGCAAAGGTCCCGATGCCTGATCATGGATAGAACTTTTTTGAGAGAAGCTTTTTGAAGCTTTTGAGAGTCTCTCAAGCTTTTTGAAGCTTTTGAGAGTGACGGCTCCGATGCCTGATTGCGGACAGGTCTTTGTTGGGTCACCGCGGTGCAATGCATTTATGTAATGCATGTATGTATATGATGATGCAAGTGAATGCATTTGTATGAAAATATTAAAGGGGTAAACATATCATGCACCCTGCAAAAATGATAGTTATGCTTGAACAAGAGATAAGTGCCGCACATAAGGAATAATGACCTCGAATAAGAGGGTTATAGTTTTAGATGGCTAACCTGCATGGTTAGTTTCCTGTGAAGGTTAGCTCAAATAACATTGGGTTGATGCATATTATAGAAACCTGAAAAAAAGAACAATACAACCTGCTAAAAAAGAGGAAAACTGTTAGTGTTAGAGTGTATGAAGGTTGGGGGCTGCCGAAGGTCGATTGTTGATGGAGTCTGATTGTTGGTGAGGTTTGACGGTGGACGAAGGCCAATGACTGACGAAGGCCAATGACTATAGAAGGCTGCTGACTGATGATAATCAATTATAGATGTAGGTCACTGACAGATAAAGGACACTTACTAACAAAGGCCATCGACTGACGAAGGCAAATAACTGACGAAGGCCGCTAACTGATGAAGGTTGCTGACTATCGAAGGAGAATAATTGACTAAGGTGGCTGACTAAGGATAACCAATTATAGACGAAGGGAACTAACTAATGAAGGGCACTGACTGACAAAGGCCAATGACTGTCGAAGGCTGTTGACTGATGATAATCAATTATAGATGTAGGCCACTAACTTCATGAAGGGCACTGACTGATGAAGGCCAATAACTGTCGAAGACTGTTGACCGATGATAATCAAATATAGATGTAGGCCACTGGCCGATGAAGGCCACTGCCTGATGAAGGTCAATGACTGATGAAGACCCTTGACTGTCGAAGGAAAATAACTGACGAAGGCTTAGTTTTGTGAGGGCTACTAACTAATGTAAACTAATTTATTTTGGAATTGTGAAAAACATGCATACAACAAAGAAAATATACTTTATGGCAGGGTTAGCTTGAAAGGGTAAGAGACACTTACAGTGGTGGCGACCTACATGTTAGTAACAAAAAGAGGTTCAACAAAAATAAATAAAAAGTGTTTTAAGTTAGGCGGTTAGGGCTCAGCATGTATAGTTACTCAGGTCATGCTTTTGATGTGGCAAAGGCTATGGCAACTTTCTTGGTCACATTGGTGACAAATTATATTGCAGTGGTCCTCGCTCAATACACTTAGTAAATAGTAAATTCAAAATAATAAATTAGGAAAATAGCCATTTGTTTTATATAGAAATTTGTATGAAAAATACCTAAATAATGAATCCATGTAAAATACGATTAGTAAAGACAAAGTTTGAATAAAAATATGAAAAATTAATACTTGATCTCCAAGTGAATTGTAGAAAAACACAAAATAAATAGTCCATATAAAATATAAATATTCAGTGAATCACTAGTGATAGCTTTAAAGTTTCTTTTGGAAAGATTTTTGTGATGGATCCGTCTACTCCCTCCGTTCTATAATAAGTGCACTCCTATATTCAAAATTTATCCAAAAATAAGTGCACCTCTAGGTATGAGACAACCTAACTCTAGTTGTCTTTTTCTACTTTCTCATTTTTCAAAGTGCAATGATTACATCTTTATAGGAGTGTATATGTAATTTCTCCAATAGCATTGATCTCTTCGCCAAAGGCCTAGAAATACACTTATTTTGGGATGGAGGGAGTATGTTTTATTTTAGGGGGGAAAGGCAACTATGAATCCACAATTTTGAGTGACTAGGGCCATGATTTTATTGAGTACTAGAACTCATCATAATAAAAATGAAGACTACCATAATTTGGTATCAACAGAAATTGGATTGCCATGAGATTGGAGTGAGAAGAAAAGAATATGAGCGAGATGAAAATAGGTTTAAACGAAGGATAGTTCAACGATAACTAGAGCTCGTGTTAATAGATGCAACAAGGTGCATCAAGAAAGAACCGATACAATCGAACAAAGAAATAAAACTATTAATAAAAAACATTGCAAGTAAGAAACATCCAAATATTATATACTGAAAAAAGAGTCTGCTACCGGTGTTATTTGCACAGGTTACCTTATATTGGTTAGTGTATATATAGTCTAGTGGGAGCAAAGAAATCTCGCCATGGACTAGATGAACGTGCAGGCCAACATAGCGATTGACATACCATGAAACCTAGTGAAATATAGGAAGTGAACCAACTCATGTAAATCACACCCCCTTTCAGTGGCAGCCCCAGGAAGGCTCATAGTTACATGATGATTCTGTTTTCGCAAAATATAAATCATTTTTTATGAGGGACATCATATAGATGGATCATGAGCATTCAAGTGTATTCAAGCATATGAATTCAAACTAGATTTTGATACTAAGAGTTAGAGGAGAAATCTGATTTTACTACTAGGATCATGAATTCAAACTGAGTTTTACCTCTATGTTTCATGGAGAGTTGCTTAGTCTAGAAGTAATGTGATGCCATAGTATATGTCATATACATGATACTAAAAGATACTAAGGTGTCCTATAAGTTGTTTCTTAGATGTCATTGAGTAATATATTAGTTGTCATGTTAGTTGTCATCTAGTAGGCTATTAGTTGTCATAATAGGTGTATATGAGTTGTGTAAGGGCTCATAGCCTATAAATAGAGGCAATGTCCTCAAGTTTTGTAACTTTTGTCTTGTATTTCCCACCATATGAATAGAACTCCAGGTTTCTATCTTAAGATCTTGTACTAGATCTTGTTCTTGAGCTTTGGATTGAGCTTGTATTATCCGTGGATTCGGATTGTTGTCCGTGGATTCGGACTACCCTTAGGGAGTTTTCTACTAGCACGTTGAAGTTGTTCCTTCAACACTTTGTGCTATTTCTATATATCAGCACCTTGGAGTTGATCCTCCAAAATAGTGTGCTGCATCAGATTGGTATCGAAGCCTCGTTGATCATCTCAGGCTGCGATTTTCCTTGTAAGAAATCTACAAGAAGGTATAGGAAAGATGGAGTAATTGGGCAAGAGGATGGATGCTGCGGAAAAGCAAATTCTAGATTTACATGAAGCACTCAATAGGAGGTTTGATCAGCTACCAGAAATGATTAGAAATCATATCCCTGCTACTAGCACTAAAGGTAACTCATCAAAAGATAAGGTTGATCAAGAATGGCGTAAACAAGCTACTCTTGAAGCCAAGCTACAACCAAGGCTTTGGTGAGCATAGAAAATCACCTCATATTGATGATCTAGAAGACGAAGATCTTAGTGAACTATAGGAAGAAGATGATCTTTATGAAAATTCAAGGAGAAATGCTCGCTATGCAGGAGATACATACAAGGTGAAAGCTGAAATCCCTACTTTTAATGGCAGTGTTGATATTGGAGAATTCCTTGATTGGCTATATGAATTTGAGACATTCTTTGATATTATGAATATTAGCCAAGATCGCAAGGTTCCTTTGGTTGCATATAAGCTAAAGGGAGGTGCTGGTGCATGGTGGCACCGTTATCAAGAAGAGCGCAGGTTGAGGGGTGAACCTCGCATAAGATATTGGCATCAAATGAAGGCACTTTTAAAGGCTAGATTTTTGCCCGTTGTTTATGAGAAAATTCTTCTCACTGAATTTTAGAATTGTTCTTAAGGAAATAGGTCTGTTTTGGAATATACAGAGGAGTTTTTAAGGCTGCAAGTCAGGTGTAACCTTGCTAAAACTAAAGATCAACAAGTTGCAAGGTACATCAATGGTCTCACTGAAGTTATTAGAGATCAGTTAGTCATGCAATAGATTTGGTCGATTAATCAAGCACAAACTCTAGCATTAAAGGCTCAAAGGCATGCCAAGACAAAGAAGATAACTAAATCTCATTCATATTCTCCCATAGAAGGATCTTCAAAAGGCTATAGTAGCAAGATGGAGAAAGCTACTCAATCAAAAACAACGCAACCTGCACAAAAGCAAGCTGCAAAGAAGAGTAGAGCAAAGAGAAACCAAAATGTTGTCAAGTGTTATAAGTGTGGTGAAGAAGGACATGTATCCAGCAACTGTCGTAGGAGGAAGGTAGTCAACACTACACGCCATGAAAGTGATGATGACGATGATAATGGTGATGGTGAATATGAAGTTGAAGAAGGTGAGGAAGAACAAGACCTATGTGAAGAGGAGGGTGATGAAGTAGTATGTGTAGTCCAACGCCTTTTGTGCTCTACACCCCAACCCGACAACACACAACGAAAGAAGATATTTGAGAGTAAGTGTATTGTGAATGGCAAGGTGTGTAAATTAGTGATTGATAATTGTAGTTGTGAGAATCTGATTTCTCAAAGTTTAGTGAACCATTTGAAGCTTGAAACTCAAGATCATCCAAACCCATACACTATTGGATGGATTAAGAAAGGAGTGAATATGAAGATTACAAAGCAATGCAATTTGCCACTTTCTTCGGACAAATATTATTGCTCAAATGTTCTGTGTGATGTAGTTGACATGGATGCAAGCCATGTTCTTCTTGGAAGACCTTGGCAATTTGATGTGGATGCTACACATAAAGGAAGGGACAATTCTTACTCTTTCATTTGGAACAAGTGAAGGATTATAATCCTACCTAAGAAATTGGATGGTTCTACTTCTAAAGTAGAGGAGAAGAATATGTTAGCTATTTCCCAAACATCAAGAGACTTTGTAGAAGACGTGAAAGAAGCAAATTTATGTGCTGCCTTGATCGTTAAGGGAGAAGAGCAACCTGTTGTTGAAATTCCAGCGGAGATACAAGGTCTATTATATGAATTTCATAGTATACTTGGGGAGCCACAACATTTGCCACCAATGAGAGAAATTCAACACCGAATTGACTTCGTTCCTGGTGCAACTCTTCCTAATCTGCCAAACTACCGAATGAGCCCAAAAGAGCATGCTATATTGAAGGAGAAGGTGGAAGAGTTACTACAAAAAGGACATATCCAAGAGAGCATTAGTCCATGTGCTGTGCCAGCCTTGCTCACACCAAAGAAGGATGGTTCTTGACGTATGTGCGTGGATAGTAGAGCAATCAACAAGATCACAATAAGATACAGGTTTCCTATTCCCCATTTGGATGATATGTTGAATCAATTAAGTGGGGCAAAGGTATTCACTAAGCTTGATTTAAGAAGTGGATATCATCAAATTCGCATTAGACCTGGTGATGAATGGAAAACAGCATTCAAAACCAAGGAAGGGCTATATGAATGGCTTGTTATGCCATTTGAACTTTCAAATGCACCAAGTACTTTTATGCATTTGATGAACCAAGTCCTTTGACCCTTCTTATCTCGATTTGTTGTGGTTTATTTTGATGACATCTTAATCTATAGTAAGAATGAATATGAGCATTTTGATCACGTTCGACAAGTATTAGAAGTTCTAAAGGAAAATGAGCTTTATGTCAATTTGAAGAAATGTGTTTTTCTACAGAAGAGACTACTTTTCTTGGGCTTTGTCATAACAAGTGAAGGTATTCATGTTGATGATTCCAAAGTTGCTACAATAAGAGATTGGCCAACTCCAAAGGCTATTACAGAAGTGAGGAATTTCCATGGTCTTGCAACTTTCTATAGAAGATTTGTCAAGAACTTCAGCATTATTATGGCACCAATTACTGAATATTTAAAGAAAGGGAAATTTCAATGGAATGAATTTGTTGAAGCAAGTTTCCAAGAAATTAAAAAGAAGCTGTCACAAGCTCCGGTCTTGGTCCTTCCTGATTTCAACAAGACTTTTGAGCTAGAATGTGATGCAAGTGGAGTAGGCATTGGAGCTGTTCTATCTCAAGAGAGAAAACCCATTGCTTTCTTTAGTGAGAAACTAAGTGAAGCAAGGCAGAAATGGAGTACCTATCAACAAGGGCTATATGCAGTTTTCAGAGCTTTAAAAACTTGGGAAGTTTATTTGTTACCTAAGGAGTTCATTGTCTACACTAACCATCAATCTCTGAAGCATTTTAGAAATCAAAAGCATGTGGATTGCATGTTAGCAAGATGGGCAGCATACTTAGAAAAATTTAACTATCTCATTGTTCATAAGTCAGGAGCAACAAACAAAGTGGCCGATGCTTTGAGTCGGCGTGCTTGTCTTCTAACATCTTTTGAGGCTGAACTTCTAGGTATGGACCAAATGAAGGAATTATATGAGCATGATGATGACTTTGGTCAAGTCTAGTTGAAGCATCTACAAGGGAAGCCATTAGATAAAGATTATGTGGTGCAAGATGGTTATCTCTTTAAGAATGATCAACTATGCATTCCAAGAAGTTCTCTACGTGACAAACTAATTAGAGAACTGCATTCAAGTGATCTTAGTGGCCACGTTGGGCATGACAAGACCATAGCCAACTTGCAAGAACGTTATTATTGGCCACAACTCAAAAGAGATGCTGGAAAGTTTGTGCAAAGGTGTCCTGTATGCCAAACCTATAAAGGCCAAGTCTAGAATACCAGATTATATATTCCATTAGAAACCCTAAGTGCACCATGGGAGGATCTCTCAATGGACTTTATACTTGGCTTGCCAAGAACAAGGCGTGGGAATGATGCAGTATATGTTGTAGTTAACAAATTCTCTAAGATAGCTCATTTCATTCCATGTCGAAAGACAACAGATGCTCATCATGTGGCTAATCTTTTCTTTAGAGAAATAGTTAGGCTACATGGTGTTCCGAGATCAATTGTTTTAGATCGTGACAGCAAATTCCTTGCTTCATTTTGGCTTACATTATGGAAGCAATTCAACACTGAACTGAAATTTTCAAGCACAGCACATCCCCAAACAGATGGCCAAACAAAAGTAGTGAACAAGTTCTTGGATAACTTAATTCAATGTATATGTGGAAACAAGAAAGGACAATGGGATTTAGTCTTATCACTTGCTGAATTTCCTTATAACAATTCAGAGCATAGATCTACAGGAAGGAGCCCATTCTCCATTGTCTACACAAAAGTTTCAAAGCATGTGGTTGATTTAATAAAACTACCTTCAAGGGAGAATTCAAGGTTAGCAACAAGCTTTGCTAACAACTATTCTAATTTGTTCAAAGAAGTCCATGATGTCCTAGAAGCGTCAAATCAGAAATACAAACAACTGGCCAACAAAAGAAGAAGACCAATGTCGTTTGCGGTTGGTGACCAAGTGATGGTATATCTTAGAAAAGAGAGATTGCCAGCAGGAGTTCATGGAAAGCTAAGACAAATGAAATATGGCCCGTTCTCTATTTTGAAGAAGACAAATGACAATGCTTATGTTGTTGATGTACCAAGAAAGATGAACATTTCCAACACTTTTAATGTGGCTGATCTATCGCTTTATCATCCATAACAACATCTTTATGAAGATAACTCGAGGTCGAGTTTCAATCAAGTAGAGGAGAATGATGAGGGACATCATATAGATGGATCATGAACATTCAAGTGTATTCAAGCATATGAATTCAAACTAGATTTTGATACTAAGAGTTAGAGGAGAAATCTAATTTTACTACTAGAATCATGAATTCAAACTGAGTTTTACCTCTATGTTTTATGGAGAGTTGCTTAGTCTAGAAGTAATGTGATGTCATAGTATATGCCATATACATGATACTAAAAGATACTAAGGTGTCCTATGAGTTGTTTCTTAGATGTCATTGAGTAATATATTAGTTGTCATGTTAGTTGTCATCTAGTAGGCTATTAGGTGTATATGAGTTCTCTAAGGGCTCATAGCCTATAAATAGAGGCAATGTCATCAAGTTTTTAACTTTTGTCTTGTATTTCCCACCATATGAATAGAACTCCAGGTTTCTATCTTAAGATCTTGGACTAGATCTTGTTCTTGAGCTTTGGATTGAGCTCGTATTATCTGTGGATTCGGATTGTTGTCCGTGGATTCGGACTGCCCTTAGGGCGTTATCTACTAGCACATTGAAGCTGTTCCATCAACACTTTGTGCTATTTCTATGTATCAGCACCTTGGAGTTGATCCTCCAAAATAGTGTGCTGCATCAGTTTTGCACGTTCTGAATCAGATAGCTATGCTTGCCACTATCTTAGTGATTGCATAACACAAATATTCAATGTCGCCTTTCCATAGTAATAATCTCAGGCTCAGGACCAGATGAATCTGGAGCACTTGTGCTTGCCTTGCTTGACGGGTGAACTGAGTTGAAGAGGACGTCTTTTGTGAATTATGACCTGAAGGCATCAAGCGTCATAACTCATAAGGATAAAGGCAACATTCGAAGATCCAAACGGAGTTAATCACATCACGAGTAAGACAAAAGAAAAAAAAAATCTAGTATTAGCCAACTTGCTCAACTAGAAAACTAACTAATCGTGCCCGACTTGACTTTATGTTTATGACTTGAACAGATTGGTCTCAAGTGTCCTCCCAATAAAGTAAGTAATTGAACAAAAGAAGTTCATCACCACAAGATATACTGGTGTATCTATAACTGAAGCATAAAATAGAAACAGCCTTTCATAGGGACTTAGATCATTGAACTTCAGAAGTTCGATCCATTAATTTATTTGCCCACTGAGTCACATTTTAGCAGACCCAAATCCATGCCCTTTTATGTACTCTACTGTTTGTTATCTCCTGGTTGTGATATTCAAGCCGCTATAGAAAATGTTTACAAGCTCTTCCACTTTCCCCATTCATAATCAGGTGAAGTTCTATGTCAGAGTACTCAGACAATTAGTCACATCCCAGTGCTTTACTTGATAATGACAAGGCTTCAATTTGTCAACTGTATCCAGCATTTATTTTATTAGTTGAAAGTACACACTACACAGTAAGATCCACTAATTATTGACAATGACATAGAAGGGCGAAAACACACAGATCAATAACATCATACTATTAACCAGATAAGAACTTCCTGATTTCTTAATTTGACAGGTAGAAGCTACAAAAACCTAGAAAATTTTGGGTGACAAATGGCAATAGACATGAAAATTAAGCAGTATCATTCTTGTAAAGGACAAAACAGAAGTGTTGGACATCAATGGACACACAAGTTAGCTTAGAGAACATAGATGAAGAAACTGACCTCTTTCTTTCCTTCTGATGGCATAAGCATACAACCAAATCAAATGTGTGCCAGCTGGCCTTCAGCTTGCTCTAGTTTATCAGTTGCAGAGGATAAAATGATACAAGATACTGGACAGAACAAATATTAGAGAACACAGATGAAGAAACTTGATGAAGCAATAAACATCTGGTTACAAACGGCTTCATCAGAGAAGGGCATACGATTTCACGAGGGATACACAGGAAACATCAGGTCCTTATTTGAAATCGATTCAGGGGCATCTGACCTAACATACATGGTTCAGATAAAACCTATTGGGAGCTGCAAATATCCATGGAAGAAAAAAAAAGAAATGATTATGTACAGAACCCTTTCAACTAAATTGGTTCAAAGATGGTAGATTTCACTTCATCACTTTTGATCTCCTTTCTTTTCATCTTTGTTCAGGTGGTCACCGACTCCCAGAGTCCCACGCAGGAATAGAAAGATCAAACCTGATCCATCACCCTAGTTTTTCCAAATTACAAGGCTGTCAGAACTTAGTCTATTGGAAAGGCATCCACAATTGCATTGCTGCCTACTCTCACTGGAGCTGAGATCTGCTGCTGCTTTCAGGCCAGTGGAAGCTTGGGGCATTGTTGTATTGTGACAAATCAAATGAAATGTTCTCCACCTGCAAAAATGAATGTTACTTAGTACTCCAACTCCTGAAAGAGCAAAGAGATGACAAAAATGGAAAGATTATATCTGGGATTACTCCATAAGGGAAAGTTTCCGGAGCACTAGTTGACGTTAACGGCCATCCCTCATTTACAGGATTCTGCTGAACCTAATAAAAAATAAGAGAAAAAAATTATTTCCAAAACAATAATTTTTAGCCAAATGTAGAAATCTAATAACAACACATACATTTGTGCCATCAGTTACACTGTCAGTTACAGTGGCAGCTGTGTTCAGGGTGTTTGCAGTGGCATTCCTCCTTTTGTTATATGCCCTTTTAGTTTTCTTTTTCAAAGTATCAAGAACAGTTGGGGTCGCCAGCTTCTTCTTTCGGGAACGTTTGGATTGGCCTTGAGTAAGATCCCAGCCCTTTGTACTAAGAGAGATGGGCAAAGCATCATCAGTAAAATCCTCGTTCACAGGATTGTATGCAAAGTTGGCTGTTGAAACATGGCTGTCAACCCTTTGATCTCTTAGTGACTTCTCATATGAAATCACTTTATCCCTGATTTCTCTCATGATTGACAAAGCATATTCTTTTGATTCTGAGTTCATGGAACCAAATTCCACAACTTCTGCAAAGTATTGGTGGCCAAGTTTGTACAGATCATCGTAGCTTCCCAGTTCCTGATTACCTGCTGAGACAGGCTGGGATATCGAAGCACAGGTTTGTTTACAGTCCTTGCACCAGCGATGAATGATGTATTTTTGTGGAATCATCGGCACAAGCTCCTGTCTCAGTACAGTGAGTGCATGCCTGCACAATATTCCTTTGGATTGGTACAAACGGCAGAGGCACCATATGTCACCTTGAACATTATCATAAGCAACTTTGTAGTCTACCTTGTTTGTTTGATCGACATGCTCCGAAACTATGTATGTAACCATTGAATCATTACGTTCAAGTATACTATAATTGCAATGAAATGAATGTCCTATTTCATTGAAGAACTTCTGAAAGATTTCTGCAGTGTACACCTTTGCTGCTTGATCTTCCACGGGCAACCCCGTCACCATTAGTGGCCTCATCTGAGCTGATCGTAAATCTTCATAAGATTCCTTTTCTAACTTGCCTTTAACAGCTTCCTCATATTGCTCTACAAACATTTTCAAAGAGGTTCCTGACATCAACCAGCCATCAAAATAGTCGGTTACACTATCACTTCTGTCTGTGACAGACATTCCTGCCCAAAACGAATCCTTAACATAAACAGGAGCCCACTGCATCCTGACCTCATATAGTTTGGACAGCCATTCATTTCCCTCTAAACGAAAATGTTGGATGGTATCTTGCCACTCTCTGTCAAAGTCAGGCACAGTAACATAATCATAGGCCAGTGTGGTGAATGTGGAAATAATTTCATCCTTGTTCTCCATTTCTTCCAACTTTTCAGGAAGCACATTTAAGATGTGTGAAAGGCAAAAACGGTGCCTTGCGTTAGGGAAAACCTTTTTAATAGCTATCGCTACATCATGACAGTAGTTTGTAATTATTGAATGTGGTGGCTTGGCATTCATACATCTTAACCATGTACCAAAAAGCCACACATAAGCCCCAAGAGATCTACCAGCAAGCAGGCCACAACCTAGTAACACTGGCTGTGCATGGTGGTTAGTGCCCATGAATGACACAAACTGCATATCATACTGATCACTAAAGTTTGTGACATTAATAGCAACAACATCACCAAAGTAATTGTATGAACTGCGTGATTTAGCGTCAGCCCAAAAGACATTCCTTAGCTGCCCTTGCTCATTCATATCTAAACTGTAAAAGAAACAAGGGTTTTGGTCTTGCATTTTGTTGAGAAAATCCAACAGGGCATCTAAGTCTCCTTCTGCGAGCTTCAATTTCCTATTTCTGTCTATTTTGGCTTTGAATTCAATCTGTGTAGAGGACGAAGTTACACCAGTATCACCAACTCTGCTTGATTGTACAAGAGCTGAGTTGATCTGTTGTCCCTCAGACTCACAAATTTGAGGTGGATTTATCGAAAAAGTTGAGTTCTTCAAATGTCTCTTGAACTTAAGCAAGCTCGGATCCAACGGATGGTTGTGCTCTAACTCAAGAACAATTACTTCCCAGCGATTTTGAAAATGGGCATCCTTCACAATCATCTTGGCCTTGCAGCCAGTCTTCATGCCTCGCTTTCTTGCAGGTCTTGTCACACCAGATCTCAGTCTAGACTGCCCTCCTTTAGAACATATGAATGTAGAGCGATAGCGGAAACCATCAAAGGTATTGTTAGATCTTCTTGTAATACCAAAACCTGCGTGACAGCCATATGTCACATAAAACTGAAAGGCATCTTCCTCCGAGTCAAATATCATCCCTACTTTTGGTAAACATGCTGGATCTACATCAACTGGTCTGAAGACATCACTCTCAGCAGCATTTCCTTCTTTTTCGCCATCTTCTTCGTTAGATGTTTCAGAGCTATACTCTTCCTCTTCCATTGGTTCCAAAGTTTTCAAGTCAGACTGAAAATAGAGCAGACGTGTCATTAATTTTGTATAGACATTCTTAACAGAATCATGATGAGTACACCTGCGGCACTATTTGCACCATCATATATAAAGGTGAATGAACTGGAGCAGACAGTGCCATTGGAATTCCACACACTACCTCTAGTCGAAATATATGTTGTGTCTAGACTTGTACATGGGGAAAAGTATATGGTCCTCATTGCCCTTTAATTATTTCAACATTGGAAAAGATAACTCTTTGTTTCATAAGAGGAAAAGAAAAGGAGAAAGGTGACATCACGTTTTCCAGAATGAAAGCAACTAGTGTAATTGATACAACAGAACTTCCTTAGGCTATTCAACGTTTGTAGGTAGTGGCGGATCCATGAAAAATATATTGGGGGGGGGGGGGGGGGCTGAAATAAAGCGCTCTAGAAGAAGTAAACAACATAAGTCCATCATATTCCATACAAGTCAAAATGTACTAGTTTAAAGTGGTTTTTATATTAACACATAGATGAATCGTTCAAAATACAACATAAGAAGAAGTAAAAGATGCAATTTTTCCATACCAAACTAATAGATGAAGGCATGACACGTGACACCCATTATTCTTCCTAAGGTTCAATCTATACAAAAAATAAATTAAATAATGACACAAATATTAATTAAAATTCTAAAAGTAGAATAGAAAAGGATGGTGTATACCACTGAAGTCTTTTTAGGCACTAACATACGACGATCTTACATTTCTTCAAACCATTTGATGATTTTTAGGCACTAACATACGAGGAAATGTATGATTACGAGGTTGGATTGGACCACTCAAAGCATATGCCCACCTCATTTGGTCTCTAATTTCAAGTGGATGATTTTCAATTGGTTTGAAGATTTCTTGGATACTCAATTTTGTTCAAGTGCATAAACCCTGCCCTAGGTTTCTTTGGTTGACTTGTGCCCTCATTAGTGCCTGGAGTTGGAGTGCCGCCAGTGGCAGACCCGGGATTTGTTCAAGATTAGGGCCACTTCCTACTGGTGAAAACTACTCCATGTATATTACAAAAAGAATTCAAATAAAATGAAAGAAAAATTTAAAGTCGAGATGATGGTTTAACTACATGTTTAGTGCGATAAAATAGTTAAAAACATTACATGATACACACAAAAACAAATACCTTCGGTTGTTTGATAGCAGCCTGAGGGAAAATAAGATGCCAAAATTTTGGTCCTTTTCGTTGTGAACATTCTGTTAATTTTCATTTTAAAATGATGGCTCTACTTTCAATTTTCAATGCAATTTAATAGAGACTACAACAACAAACAGTTGGAATTGGAAATTAGGGAGTAAGACAGGAGAGAAATGTACCAAATTGTAGGTTGCAGCTGTACCAGAGCAGACGAATAGGAGTGCAACCTTGAAGGCCCGACCGCAGGGTGGTGGCGCAAGACAGCCGGGGCCCGGGGGCGGTGCAGCACGGCGCCGCTGCTCTGCCTACACCTTTCCGGCGGTGACGCCGGCCGGGCTACACGAGCACGGCCGTGGGCGAGAAGGGAGCACTCGAGATGAGCTGCCGCCTGCCGAGGGGCGAGGGCATCAGACCGGCGGAGGGAGACAGGGATCCAGCAGGGCGGTGGCCAGCGGGCAGGCAGCGGGCTGCGGCGGTAGGATCCAGTCACTGCGAGCGGAGTCGTGGTGGCGGCGTCGGCAGCAGCCGAGTCGAGAGACTCGAGAGCAGGTGCCCTATACTCAGGGACTCAGGGGCGGGTCCAAAGGATACTGTATAGGCCGAAAACCACCCCAATTTGGCCCAAAACCCTTCTACTACTTAGACATTGAACTGAAGGCCGAAACTGGAGAAAGCCCAACGCGCTGCCTAACCATAGCACACAGTAGGCGGTAGCCCATCTCCCTGTCAGTCCCTGCGGCGGTGCTATTTCCCAGCTCCGTCTGAGGCGGCGTCTCGACTCGACCGAGCGGCGGCCGCGGCGGCGGCCGACGACCGACCCAACCACCGAGCAGCGCGCGCCGAGCCGCCGAAACCCGCCAGCGCTCGACCAGTCCCGCGCGTCCCTGTTCTCTACCTCCGTGCCTCTGCCGCCGTCCCTGTCGTCCACGGCTGTGCCTGTAGGCTGTAGCGCTAATCGTCCAGCGCCGTCCTCGGCCCTCTACATCTGCGCTGCTCTGATGTGGTGATTTCAAGTGTACGTTTGCTTAACAATCTCCGTGTCTCTCTCGTTAAAAAAAAAAAAAAAAAAAATCTCTGTGTCTCTGATGAGTTTAGTGTAGAATCTCTAGATTTTGTTTAGGAGCTTTATCTTAGCTTGGAATTGGTTTGTTACATTATTATGCGTGTGGGAAGGGATATATTCATTGTTTCAGTAGACATTGACGAGGGATTCGCTTATGTTATCTTGCAATCAAATCAGAGCCTGATATGCTTTTTTTGTTAAACTTAATGTATTATGAGACCTTTGTGTTTTGGCCATTTTCTAATTATATACCAAACCAAATGAATTTTGTAGCTCTATACAAACCCGTTTACTGAATTATGTATTGAATTATACCACTTTAAACTAGTACATTTTGACTTGTATGGAATGTGATGGAATTATGTTGTTCGCTTGTTCTAGAGCACTGTGTTTCACCCCTGTATATTTTTCCTGGATCCGCCACTGGCCGCCCTTCCATGATTTCACCAGCACGCTGCCTTGAATGAGGAGGTTGTTTCTGGCGTGCTGCCGCTACCTGCGCCTCGTGTCTGTTCCTCATGCTACTGGAGCTACCTCGCCTGTAAGAACACACTGCTTGGAAACAGTTTGAGGTATACATACTTGTGCATGGTTGACTTTTCTTTAGTGGCCAATAATATGAATTCTTTTGTTCTTGTTCCAGGCCAACAATGTTTATGGACCATGGAGGAGGTATATTTCCACAAGCACTGGCACCAGTAAGGTTCTACCATGGGAGGCGCCTTCCCGTGATACTCTGTTGACGAAGATAGACTGTGCTATGAAGGATGGAAATGTTGAAGAGGCGCTGCAATCTTTGAGCAATTACAAGAAGCTTCACGGTCTTCCTGAGCCTCGGGTACTGAATAGTATGATTGTGTCGCTGACCTACATGTCTAGTCGGAGGTGGCTTCAGAGGGCATTTGACATGGTTCTCTCAGTTTATCAAATTAACAGAAATCTTCTCAATTGTGGCTCACTAATGAGGCTAGCATTGACGCTTGCGAGAGATCAGATGCCTGTCCCAGCCTGCATGGTCCTGAGGATCATACTGGAGAGTAGAAAGCTTCCTGATGTTGATATGCTGAGCATGGTATTTCTGCATATGTTGAAGTCACAGGTAGGATCCTACCTTTCCACTGATGTTCTGATTGAGACTTGCGAGAGTTTCTTGGACCAAGTTACAGATAGGCGGGAGATGAAAAAACTAGATCCAATAAAAAACAATGTCACCTTGTTCAATATGGTTTTGGAGTCATGCGTGAACTTTAAATGCATTATCAAGGCCCAGAAAATAATGGAACTGATGTCATTGATCGGAGTTGTGGCCGATGTAAATACAGTGGTGATGGCTAGCCGTGTCTTTGAGATGGTTGGGCAACGAGATGAGTTGATACACATGAAAAGAAGCATCGACTCTTTAACATCTTTGACATTTCGTCAGTACTACCAGCATTTTTATGACAGTCTATTGAGCCTGCATTTCAAATATAATGACATGGATGCTGCTGCAAAGTTTTTAATCGATCTGCATCAGCAACGGAAATCTGGTGCTTTCTTTTGCAATGGTTTGCAGAAACAAAGTATCATACAAATTGGCTCTGGAAATCTGAAAAGCGGATATAGAATAATGTTTGATCCTGAAAAGGTTGACAGGGGTTTTGTTTTGGGTACAGAAAGCCAATTCGGCCTTGTTGTTCTTACTGATGGAAACCTTCTTCATACTGAAAAGGCTCTTGCTAAACTTGTTATTGGCTGTATGAAATCAAGGAATATGCATATACTGTCCAGCTTTTTTATTACGTCACATAAAGATGGTCTAGAGCTAATTTCTCCTCATGATGTGGTTAATTCATTCATTCAAATGGGATGGTTGCGTGCTGCTCATGATATCATAGATGATTTGGAGTCAGCCGGGATTCCAGTCGGGATTACTGGTTACATTTCTCTTCTGAGAGCATATGAGAAGGAGAATAAGTCAGAAGAATTCAATGGCCTTCTTCAACAGATACAAAAGATAGCATCTACCATGGATGATATTCATACTAATTCACCATTTACCATCAAGAATATTGCCAAAGTAGTGAAATATGAAATACCCCGCAGTAGTTCATCTTTGTTTGCTGCTTTGGCTGATGAAATTAAACATTACAACTCTGGAGAGCACTTGACATTAGAGTTCAATAATTCGGTTCTTTTCTTCTGCAAGGCAAAAATGATGGAAGATGCTCTTTGCACATATAAGCGTATGAGAGAGCAAAATATCAGACCCACCTGTCATACTTTTTGCCATATATTGTGTGGTTATTCTTCAATGGGCATGCATAGGGAGATCACCGTGCTGTGGGGAGAAATAAAGCGCAGACTTGAATATGGAGAGCTAGATTTGGATAGGGACTTGCTTGATTGCTTGGTTTTGAATTTTCTTAAAGGTGGATATTTTTCAAGGGTGATGGAGATCATTAGTTACATGTCAGAACATAACATTTACTGTGACAAGTGGAAATACAGGCATGCCTTCCTGAAACTACACAAGAACCTGTATAGGAATTTGAATTCATTGCATGACAAAACAGAAGCTCAAAGTAAAAGGATTGAAGATGTCCGAGCTTTCAGGTCGTGGGCAAGCATTAAGTAGGTAGGGCTAGCGACCAATTTGATCTCTCATTTTCAAATTGGGTAAGGACACCCATTTGATGACTTGTAGCGCCAAGCAAGCATGCCTCGTCACCACCTCAAGGATGCCTCCTGGCTCATTGCCCCGAAGCCTCCCTTGAGGGAAAAAGGCTAGGGGCGTAAAGTGGTGCTCTCAGCACCCGCAGCAGAGGAAGAGGGTTGAGGCTGTGGAGAGCTTCGAGGAGCTCAGCCTTAGGGAGGAGGTGATGGTTGCACTGGGAGAGGTGGGCCTCTCCAAGCCCACGGAGATCCAGTGCGTTGACGTGACCAGCGGTGTGCTTGGCTCCCACTCTGGCTCTAGGAAGATGGTTAGACTTGCTCCCTGTTTGTTGTTTAGGTGCTTCCTTATTTTCAGTATGATACGTGCACTGCATTACTTATCGAAGTACATTAGAAGGGAAGACAGTTCACTTGATGCATTAGGAATCATCATTTCTTTAGATAAAGTCATTTGCTCCATTAGTTCCATGTGATGGCTTCTTGCTACTCTAGGCTATTGTAGGAAAAAAAATGTGTAATGTGAGCGATCTTATTTAATCCAGTTTCTGTTTTTGCAATATGAAGAACTTCTCATTAATTGGCTTGATTACAGCATGGATCCAACCTGATTGGAGTTAAACTGAGCAATTTTTTTTTTCTTTCGCCAAACTAGAAATTAGGAATTTTCTCCACTGGTTATGCCTGTGAATCAGGATACTGTTGACTAATCAAGCAATGTGCTGCTCTTTATTTTTTCAGATAATTGCCTTAGGAGTTCCCTCTCTACTGCATCTCTGTCTTTATTATACTGTACACCTCCAATGCTGTTTTGGTACTCTACTTAGTACTTACTTTGATTCATGGTTACTAGCTTCAACATATTTGGGTTTTATATTTTCATAAGAAACTGTTTTATCATACAGAAAGCGTAGAAATTGAAATACTGAATTGTAGCAGGTACTTTTCTTTTGAGCTACTGTTTTTATGTTACACAGAAACTAAATGTTTGTAGGTGCCGGTATTTTTAGTCACTAATGTATACTAAATGCAACTACGATCTGTAGTTAGGACCAGGGAGGAATGGGAAAGCTCAACAAAATTACCAATCCAAAAGCCAGTTGATCATCTTCACTGTATGGAACTTTCCTGTTGCTGCTATCCACTGTAGTGCACTGGCTCTGATATCATTGGTGCTATGGTGCACTGACTCAGACGATTTAACACTGACACTGTAGGCAGCTAGTTGTTGTCTCTGCCTCTGTGCTTCTTTCTTTACGTCCTCAGATCAAGTGTGTCTCCTGCTGACGCACCGCCTCCTCCAGCACCAAATCCTAAGCAGGGATCTCTTCAAGTGTGCCATTGCCGCCCAGCATAAGTACACGCCCCCTCCATCCCATTTGTTGTATGGTTTTCTTGGAGATGACAAGCATGGACAATATGCTATAAGCAGTTCCTGAACTATGAAAATCGGACTTTTACTATCTGAAATATCTGGAACCTTATATAGATCTGCATTCCTTCAGAAATAATTTATTTTGCATTCCTTTCTGATGATATTTCATTACTGCAGATGTTCAGTCAAGATTGTAAGAATGCAAACATTCTGATCAAAGCAGTGGCACCACCTGAACAAGGTACATGCACTCACAATCAAGGCCACACAAATTTAATTGCTGCATTAACAGTTTAAATTTTGAAAAAAAAAATATATAGACACAGTGACTTGTTAGTTAATAGATCTCTTAGAGCCTGTTGCAGTAGTTCTTTGGATTTTTCTTAGTACTTGTGTGGATGTGGATCTGCGTGTTGCGTCCATGCCCTACGCGTTGAAAGCTTGAAATGGCAAATGCATGTCCATGAAAGAAGAGCAGAGGCCATGAGATCGGCGTCGTAGTTGATGTTTTTCGAGAATTGTTCATAATCTTTACACAGTCAGCACCGCACACAGGTGCAGTACAAAGCCTTATGCTACTGTATGGCCTAGTTACTGATTAATTATCTTTTAGTATTGTAAATAGTTAGCCTGTGCTGAAATCAATCAGTTCTTACATAAGCCTGGAATTTGTGATGAAAAGCAGTACAAATTTAGTATCTCAGAGTTGTTAAGTTCATCATCGAAAGGTTTGAGGATAGCTCAACTGCTTGAGTAACCACACATTTCAGATTGTCTAGCAGTAACTTATTTAATAATGTATTGCACAGTGTCAGCTTGAGCTATGTTTTCACAGTGTGCAGCCAGGCTTCATTGACATTCGTTCACATTTGTTTTTTTTTTCACGACACGTATTTCATTAAGAGGAAGTTCACATTTCTTTGAACTTCGACTAATTTGTCTTTCTTCTTGCAGTGAATCAGTGATCAGCTTACCATCTCGATTGTAGGCGTTGCAGAGAAGGCTGAGAAATGAGATCATGATGGAAGGAATGGCGTCTTTTTTTTTTAAGATAGAAAAGAATGTAGTTGGAAACGGCAAGGATAGAATATGAGTTCAGCCCATATTTCATTATGTTTTGTTTCATTAAGGGATGCAAGAAACTCGATTTGCTTACTGCCTTATCAGGATCTGTATGTACATGCCGGTGATAAATATTTCTATTCGGTGCTCTGTTCATCACAAATCACAGATGTGATATAATGCAAGGATAAATTCTGGTTAAAAGCAAATTGATTGGAATATGCCCTTGCGCTGCGAGCCCTTGCCATTTGACGGGGCCACGGAGGCGTCGCGGTTGGCCGTCCGCGCCGGGGTGGCATCGTCGGAGCGGGTGAACTATGGCGAACGTGTAGGCGTTCGCGGCCACCAAGTAGCCGCCGGAAGCCGAGACAACACCGGAAGCGTCCTCCACGGGTACAAGGGACTCTTTGGCAACGTTCCTTGAGCAGGGCTGCTAAACAGAAAAAACCTATCCCGATAGTTCTTCGGTGTGCTAATACCCTCGACGAGTGTATCTGTCGTTCTTCCGAGTAACCGCGATAATAGCATGATAATAACATAAGAATATCACCCACAAAAAAAAAGTAGTTAAACAAAAACTAAATGACAGATCGAAATTGTTAGTTAATGAAAACTTCAAATACCCAATAAAACAGTCTAAACATAAGCGACCCTTCCAATTACTAAATCGAAGTCAAACAAACCCAATTACTAAATCGAAGTCAAACAAACAACTAAAGCGACCCTTCCAATAACTAAATCGAAGTCAAACAAACAACTATTTTAAGATGATGATTCCTGGCTATGAAAGCTTTCAAATACCGATCGAACGCATAGCCTTCAACTAATAATTTTGAATATATCACTAGTCTATAGTCTAATGGTTCCAAAATATTTCACCATGAATCAGATAAACGTGCAGACCAACATAGGCCTTGTTTGGATACGTATGTATTCGTCTTAATCCACATGTGTCAAAGTAAATTTGAGTGAAATTAAACTAAATTCTATTCCAATCCACTCCAACACACGTGGATTGAAGTAAATACACATGCATCAAATAAAGCCATAACGTTCTACGTACCATGAAACCTAATGAAATATAGCAAGTGAACTATACCATGTTCGCTTGGTTGATAAGTCATGACTAAATGGCTGAAAGTACTGTTGGCTGGTTTGTCGTGAGAAAAAATACTGTTCATCAGATGAAAAAAAACCGAGTGAACAGAACGCTAACTCCTGCCTGTCCAGGCAACCACATCCAGCCTCAGGCCTCCAAAATCCAATGCCTGAGATTGCTGCCTGGCCCAAGCAATTTTGCCAGGTCAGCAACCAGACAGGCCCTAAATCACACCCCCTCTCAGTGGCAGCCCAAGATGAAGGCAACTCATAATTACATAATGATTCTGTTACCACAAAATATAACTTGTTTTGCACGTTCTGAATCAGATAGCTACATAACACAAATATTCAATGTTGCCTTTGGCTGGAACTCTCAGGCTTCAACCATAGGCTCAGGACCGGATGAATCTGGAGCACTTGTGCTTGCCTTGCTTGACGGGTGAACAGAGTTGAAGAGGATGTCTTTTATGACCTGGAGGCATCATCATAACTCATAAGTATCAAGGCAACATTCAAAGATCCAAACGAAGTTAACCTAATCTTGAGTAATAAGACACACACAAAAAAAAAAGGAATGATCACCTGTGACATGAGACCATGAACCTGCTCAGCTGTGATTTTGGAGCTATCTCGTGTTACCTTAGCCAGTGGAGACTCCTCTTGCTGAAGACAGCAGTGCACAACATATAAAACAAAAGAGCTGTATTAAGGTCTATAACATATGCTGCTGTGCAAATATCAAAATTTAAGGGGCCATTTGTCAGATCTTCCTATGTCAATATATACACACATGGCAGCTTAGTTTTTGACCTAGCAGGCTAGCCCCAATCTTTTTGTGCTCTCGAAATTCTCTCTAGTTCCATGCTATGCAAGACATTAATGCCTATGGGTTAATTCGATTTGTAGTCAGGTACAGACAACTGACTTGTTAACAAACTAGGGTCAACTAGAAAACCAACTAATTGTGGCTGACTCGACTTTACGACTTGAACAGATTGGTCTGAAGTGCCCTCCCAGTAAAGTAGGTAACTGAACAAAACAAGTTCATCATCACAAGATATTTTGGTGTATTTGTGTAGTTGAAGCATACAATAGAAACAGCCTTTCATAGGGGCTTGATCATTAGAACTTCAGCAGCTTGATTCATTAATATATTTGCCCACTCAGTCACTTGTTAGCAGACACAAACCCAATATTTTTGGTTCATTGAAAATAACATAGAAGGGGCAAAAAAGACCTAGAAATTCTTGGGTGACAAATGGCAATAGACATGCAAAACTAAGCAGTATCATCCTTGAAAAGGACAAAACAGAAGTGTTGGCCATCAATGGGCACACCAGTTAGCTTAGAGAACACAGATGAAGAAACTGACCTCTTTCTTTCGTTGTGATGGCATAATCATACCACCAAATCGACTGTGTGCCAGCTGGCCTTCAGCTTGCTCTAGTTTATCAGCTGCAAAGTGTAAAATGGTACAAAATATTATCTGGACAGAACAAATATAATAATTTGAATATAGGAAATGGATATCATCATAAATGAAATGCTTGCCTAAATCAAAGATCTGCCCGGCAACATAATCCCTGTTGCCTAGAAGTGGTGATGAAGATAGTGTGTTGACCCAGTATTTGTTCCAGAGCAGATCAAGGAGGTGAGAGTCCAGGGATGACTTGAAGTAAGTTATATCCAAAGCATAGTACTGCAAGAAATCCAGTTAGAAGTTAGAACAGAACTAAACCACATATGTGAGCCAAACAAAGAAGTGGGAGAAAGGTACCGATTTGCAATGGACACCAAAATCTTCTATCTTGTTGAGTGGGATAGTCTGGTACTCAGACACAGGCTCATCTGGTGGCTGGTAATCTTTTGGGTATGTCCTAAAAGCTCCAATCTCCACTTTACCAGCAGAAACAGTCCTTGTGGGGTCTATCACAACAGCCAAGAATGGTTCTGTGAATTGCTGATTAAGCATCTGAGTTGACACGTCGATTCCTGACAGCCAGCATCCATAACCAGGGTGTGAGTGATACCAGCCAACCACATTCTCCAACCTTCCAGCCTATGCAAATGAAGAACAAATGAAGTTAGATTTAACATAAATTGGAGGATGACAAAATGTGCTAACTAAATTCAAGGTACTTCCCAAACAAAGTTGGCACTTCAGTGGTGTGGGCAAACAGAGAATTAGAGATATAAAGGAAAAGAGTATGCATTCCATACTTCCACAAGTTTAAATGTGTACTAAGAAACAGCTGAAAAGGACTATAGTTTGCCACCGGTCTTATGTAACCTACTTTTATTTTACTCCTTTACCAACATTACCAATACATCAAGACGACCAAACCAAAGAACGATAGCAGAAAAAAATGCAATGTGTGTGTTACAAAGCCCATAAAATGCTGGATTTGGGCAGCATGGTACTATCATAGTCTAGTTTGACAATAGCAAACTACTAACACATCAAAACAACCAAACCAAGAAGAATGCATCAAAAAAATTGTGCAATTTATGTGTTACAAATCCAATCAAATGCCAGATTTGGACAGCAATATTAACATACTCCTGTTTGACAATAGTGACTTCCTTCAAAACCCACAGTACAGTACATCTAATTTGAACACATGGGCTTCCAATTCAACAGACCTGTTTTTCTCTGTTGATTATTAAGTAATGAATCTGAACAAACATGGCTCAATTTAGATTTCAAGAATGACGTATATTCCATGGGACCATATAATGAAGTTCTTTTAAAAAAAAAATCAGCTCGTTCGTCAGCAACATGTAGGAGTCGTGCATTTTCAGTAATCAAAGTCAGTTATCATTGTGTTAATAATTAACTAATTCAAGGGCTATATGGTGCCAGCACAGGCAGATAAATTCCAGATTAGCAGCATTGCCGAAATCCATGGCAAGTCGGTTTCATCTAAGCAAGTAACGCAAACAGACACATAGAGACCATACCGCATTGGTAGCTACTTTATAGTTCGGTCAGATCGGAAATAGCATTGAACTGGTTACGGTTAGCAGAATAAGCGGGGAGGGTTCACCTGCTTGTTGATGGTTGAGTACTCAACCATGTACTCGTAGGCGTCGGCCTGGGCATTGACCCTGGTCTCGGTGCCCTCGACGGGGAGCGCGAAGGCGTCCATGACGATGATGGCGTCGCCCTCGCACTTGCCCTGCATGAGCCCCATGACCTCGATGGTGCCCCCGGCGCGGGCGTGGACGACCATCTTAAGCAGCGCGAGCGCGGAGATCTTGGTGCGGCGGAAGTGGTGCGGGTCGTTGGCCCAGGGCTTCTCCTGCTGCGCCCGCGCCTGCACCGAATCGTCGTAGCGGTAGATCGCGTCCATCGCGTCCGGGTCGGTGGCCGCCACGGGGATGTTGTTCTCCAGCTCCCACGTCTGCCGCGCGATCGACGACGACGAGGTGGGCTCCATCGCGCTGCGGTGCGGCACCGCGGCGGGCAAAACCCTAGGTTTGGGAGCGGAGGAGGAAGAGTCAGGTCGAGGTCGAGGAGGGGTTTGGAAACTTTGGGGTCTCTCGTCTCTGGTTTGTTCGGCTCTGCGGCGCCGCTGCCGTGCCAATACGTGGAGGAAGGATGTGTCTGTGGGCTATATGGGCCGAGACGCAAGCGCGTGGTGCTGTGGTTTGGAGGGAGCCCACAACGTGTGGAAGAAAGTTACTGTTGGGATTTATGGGCCGATCAGCAAAGGGTTTATCAAGACTTCTTTTGCGTATAGTCACGTTTTGTTTATTGTCCTCCTTTTTTGGGTTTTGAATTGATGAGATTACAATCTGAACTTGCCACGTTTTACACAAATTTGAAGTCAGAAAACCATCATTGCAGTTAGAAAGGGAAGATAAGTTGATACAGACAGTCATAGTGTCGGGTTCATAAACCCGGGGTCCCTCATGGACCTGCTACCCAGTAAAAGCTCGGTCCGACAGACGACGTTGCGAACGACGCGCAACTCCTGGGCCGGCCCAAAAACCTAACGACAGGCCAGAAGGACGATCCAGCCTCCGACCGGAAGGCCTGACCAAGGAGGAACGGCAAGGAGAGGACGACGCTCGCTTCTGACTTCGGCCCACCTCTCCGACCGGAAGGCCTGGCCAAGGAGGAACGACGCTCGTTTCCGACTCCGGCCCGCCTCTCCGACCAGAAGGCCTGGCCAAGGAGAGGACGACGCTCGCTTCCGACTCCGGCCCGCCTCTCCGATAGGAAGGCCTGCCCAAATAGGAACGACGCTCGCTTTCGACTCCGGCCCGCCTCTCCGACCGGAACGCCTGGCCAAGAAGAGGATGACGCTCGCTTCCGACTCCGGCCCGCCTCTCCGACCGGAAGGCCTGGCCAAAGAGGAACGACGCTCGCTTCCGACTCCGGCCCACCTCTCCGACTGGAAGACCTGGCCAAGGAGAGGACGACGCTCGCTTCCGACTCCGGCCCGCCTCTCCGACCGAAAGGCCTGTCCAAGGAGGAATGACGCTCGCTTTCGACTCCGGCCGAAAGGCCTGGGCAAGGAGAGGACGATGCTCACTTCCGACTTCGGCTCGCCTCTCCGACCGGAAGGCCTGGGCACACCGAACCTCTGCTTACAGCTCTTCTCCGACCAGGAGGCCGGAGCCGACTGGGGAACGACCGACCGGGGACGCCCACTCGGTGAAGACCCAGGAAACGGACAGAGCAAGTAAGGCGGGGCTCTCAAATCAGCCGCAATACCGAGGACCGTACCCTGCACACCTGCAGGACAAATACTGTCAGGCCGTGTCAGAAGGATGATCCGCAACCTCAACCTTCCAGACATGTCAGAACATGAACAGTGTTGTGGACGTCGATATTTGACCTACAGTATGGTAGACGCCGACATTTGTCATACCAGAAGAGCACGGTGGAACCAACCACATGCATCCAGCCATCAACAGTATTGTGGTCGCCGACAAACCGCCTTGTACCCGACGGCGTGGGCAACAAGACTAGAAAACACACGCACTCCCTTTCTCTCACACTCTCTCTTCTCAAGTCGTCTCCTTCATCTATAAAAGGGGATGCGTTCTCTCCTAAAGGAGAACGATCGATTCGGACGACCAATGATTCCAACGAACAACATACGGATCATTCTGATTCTCTCTGCTCGGCTCTAGAACTCTAAAGCCGAACGAAGCAACACTTAGCGCACGTCGGAGCTCCCGTCACTCTTGGCCCTTCGGTCCGGAGTCCGACCGGATATCTGATACCCCCCATCTTACTCCATCTCGTTTGTAACCCCATAGCAAACTTCGAGCACCTGGGCTCAGGAATAAAGTCACCGACCGACTCAAACTGGACGTAGGGTACGTTGCCTGAATCAGTATAAACCCTATGTCATTGAGTGCTAGGCTACATCTGATCATAACGTACGGCAAAACGACAAATATTTACTAGTTGGTCATTTTTCGCACCGACACATGGTTTTTTTCTTTTCATCAATACACAAAGTTGCATCTTGCCTGATTTTGTTTTCGTTTCTGCAACTCAAATCACACACTAAGCCAGCGCACTCACGGGGAAACTGTTCACCTGCACAGTGCTCACAACAATCAACCGGAACAGTATTTTAGCTTATTTTTCAGTCCTAGCGAACAGCCCCCAAGCCATATGGATGAAGTGAAGCAGAGATGATACATGTAGGAACACGATGTATGTGCCTGGACTAAAATACCGTGCGACTAACACGTTCTTTCAGAGCAACGGTGTCGAAACAAAATGTCAGCTTGCAGCCATTGCTGCATCTCTGTCAGCACAAAAAAATTTATCATTTGTCGTCAGTTACTCATTACTCTACTCGGTTATCTGTTCATGTCTCTTACCCTCCTGTGTGTTTAAGCGCACATGTGTTACAGCTAATCCCAGTGGTAAGGAACAATGCACATACCCCGCCGGTCAGTTAATAAACTCGCTGCTGTCTTATCAGAAGAATCTTTCCATGCGTGCTGAATTGCTGATTACCGACAGGAGGGTAATTGTCCGCTGCATGGTTGATCTGTGGCTATTGTCCTTGTGCAGTGCAGGTTGCCTGCACTGAACTTGATTATCTCTTCACACAATGCGTTGCATTTTTTTTTTTTTGCTCACCAGAAAGCTTTGTAAATCCAACTTCTGAAGTTTAATTAAAAAGGGGAGGTATTCCAAGCCGTATTGAATTCGAACATGTCACATTTATATGATACTGAAGTTTAATACTGAATTCAACTACGTACTCATCAATCAATCAATCATTCACACTTGTTAACATTTATTTCCAAGCAAGACAAGCAGCATACAGGTTAGATTCCATCACATAAACAAATCTATCAAGAAGAATGAGAATCCATCAGCAGTCATCTCTGCTGTGCGTGCTAGCAGCGTTGCAGTACTACTACTATTCTAGCCTAGCCAGCATCCTTTTCAGCTTAGGCCCCCATGCATCTACACGGCTACACCACTGTCTGTCCTTCAGGTAACCACCAGCATGAAACCGTTCGTTGTGCAAGGCCTTCATTAGATCACCTCCAAATTCCAAAATTTTTCACTCTCTCTCCGTCACATCAATTTTTAGTCGTTTGCATGGAACATTAAATGTAGGTAAAAAAAATAACTAATTGCACAGTTTAGTTGGAAATCACGAGATGAATCTTTTGAGCTTAGTTGGTCCACGATTGGACAATATTTACCAAATAAGACGAAAGTGCTACTATTCATCGGTTTGAAATTTTTTACCATCTAAACATGGCCCAACTCTGTTTTTTGGCCATTCTGTCACAGTCAACAACTGTGGATGTTGAATCCAGCGTGGTAGTGGCTGCGCCTGCATGTACGCCCCCTGTCACGGACGAGCGCAAGGCTGCATTGCCCCTGTTCGTGAGCCTGCAACGAGTTACAGTAGTTCGGCATCAAACTGTCGCAATTTTTGTACTCTGTACTGCATTCTGCATGAAAATCCAAGTGAGATATATGAAACGATACGAGGCTAGCTGTAGCACAGTGCTATCAGCAGTATTCATCGTCTTCATCACTACTGACTGTTTAAGATAGGCTGGTGCTGGTCCTGGTAATAACAACGGGTATAACTCGACACTGGCGGCACTACACTAATGTCTTGGTCCATCGCGCTGATCATGGCCGAGGAGCGCCAGAAGGCAGGCCAATGAGCACCGCGTCTCTGCATCATGGAAACGTTAGGTGTTGCAAGAGTCTAGGACCTTGGCACCATGCTATGCAGATGCACTGTTGGATCGGCTCGATCCTCGGCCTGAGCCCTGATGGATCATGGTATGGATGCTGTGTGTTTGTCTGTACACCACGAATGCCCCAAGCAGGCGCAACTGTTTTCCTGTTCATGCCTCACTGGGGACTGTAGGTACGGTGTGGAAGCGTATGCAGTACGCACGCAGCCGATCGATCGATGCCCCTTCACTGCATATGCGGCTTTGGTCCTCGGGCAGTCCAGCTTCGTCCTTGGTGTGCTGCTTGTTTATGCGCCCATCCCATGCATTGACGCGCGCGTTGCGTGGCCGATCGCGATGGAGCTTTCGAGCTGGTGCTGGTCCTCGGCTTGTGTCAGTGAGCAACAGTGTGGTGTGGGAGAAGTTATATATGCGCGTAGATCTGGGCGGAGCCGGAGCCGGAGCTGCTGGCAACGAACGAGTGGTCTAGGTTAGCATAGCAGGGACCAGCGAGCCATGCAGCTAGCCGGGCAGCGATCAGGTCCATTCCATGCAAAGAATTGGGGTCATGAACTCATGATGCAGCTAGAGCTGGAAAAAAAAGGCGTTTTGTGGTGGACCTAGGCCAGCAGAGTGCAGAGTGTGTTTAGAAGGCGGCTGGCTTTGATTAGAAGTAGGGGTACGTAGTCATAGCCTCCTGTATATTGTGGACGTGTGGTAGGTGCATTAGTTAACAAGCTGATCGGGTGCTGTTTGCAAGCCATGGTTGGCGAATGTGTGACTGAATCATCACCTGTTCATTGTTCCTGATGAAGCTGACAAACTGACGGTTAGGATACTTAGATCATAACGCCATTAATAGTAGAGTAGTAGTTACAAATTTCCTAAGCAAATGATAAATTCCTCCGATCTGGCCAGTTTCAGTCGTGCTGTATATGGCGATGATGCATGATTTCACTGCGAATTACTAGCACACGCGCACACGACTGAAAAGGCAAATGGCCTGTTGTCTGACAGAGCGACTTGCTTCGTCCTGTCTCAAGTTCGCTCAATGATCGATCGATCCCGTTCCCGTGGTTAGCTCACTGATCACCTCACTTTCAGACGCGCTCCTGAACAGCTAGGCAGCAGTAGCGGTGTAGGGCCGCTCAACTGCACTTGGGCAAGCTAACCAACGGCAACCGAGCCGAAACCGAAACCCACCACCTGACTTGCGTCTGAGCATGTGGCTGCTAGCTAATAGCTCGTAGCCAAACTGCTCCTGGCTGGCTGGCTCCTGCAATCCAGGGCAGGGGTCTCTCAGTCTCTGCATCATCCATGGCTCGCCCACAGAAATAAAGCCAAGAGCCAACGACAGTTTCAGGTTTGTTGGGGACGCACGGCTCCGGCTCTGCCCGCCCGGCATGCCAAACTGTCAGCTGGTTTGGGAAGAAACCAGCACGCATCCATCGTTGTCAGGAGCTGATCAGATCGGCTGCTGGAGTTAAGACGGACGGACGGCGTATTATGGATGGGCAAGATTCCTGCTGAGCTGAGATGGTGACACCAAAACTGAAAACCACGGGCCTGAATCCTCTTTTCTCTCCCTTTTTTTTCTCGCGGATTTTCATATTCTCAACTAGGGATGGATGGTGTATGTACACACTGATATAATCGCAAGGATCGTATCAGCAGGCTGAATAATAGTAATAATCTACTGACAGATGCAAATATTTTGGGGCTAATCATTGGGGTGGATGCTGCACGCCGACGAAGAGATCGAGGGGGAATCGGATTCATAGTCGTAGTTGTCCTCGTCGTCGTCCTCGAAGTCGTCGAGATCGTCGAAGTCCCATAGCTCGTCTTGCTCCTCCTTCTCGGGCATCTGCCATTGATCCTGAGAAATCTCGCCGGACTCCAGTAACTCCAGCACCTGCCCATGGCCATGTGAACCCAGTCAGTTAAGTACTAACAGTGGCAAATTAATAAAGAGCACTGGAGCTTCAATTGACCGGTCCAGGTCTAGGTCCAGGAGTAACCTCTGACAAGAGCAGCTAGCCGCTGATATGCCTGTTCGCTTGCTCGTAAACGATCGTAAATTTTCAGTCGGAACAGTGTTTTTCTCTCATACCAAACCAGCCAGCAGTAAATAATCCACGATACGATACGGCCTCCCGAACAGGCTGACAGCCCATTGGATTTTATACTCGACTTTTTTACAGTAAAAAAAATGCCAGCCCTACGATGCAATTGCATAACTGAAATACTAATGCGCGTTTAGACATTTTTTTGCGTGAAAAATGAAGTTTTTTATGCAGGTGCTTTGTTTAGTTACAGTAAATAGGATTTTACAGCAACATCGTTCAGCTTGGATAAGTACAGTGAACAGCTCAATAAATCATACTGATGTGCTACCTAAGCACTGCTTATACACTGTAACCAGCTTCTAAAGCAAGGCATCTATCTGATAGTTGTAACGAGAGTAGCAGTGACCAGTCATCGGTGGGGCGATTGTTTATGTGCTGATGGCACAATGAATTATGAATAAAGTAATGCATGATTAAACTTTGATTAGTGTAGACTTGGTCTTTTATATAGCTGTTGGGGTGGCATGTTTTGTACGTTTGCCCCAAGGTTTGTATTCTTGAGCTGTCCTGCATCCCCCACTTCACCTCGCCCTTGGGCTTCCCGTGAACCAAATCAAATGGAGAGAAAGAAATGGTAGGGGAGAAGGTAGGAGCCAACAGAGCATCCTATGCCCCTCCTACAACCAAGAAACCGGCCATGCTGCAGATGTGACCAAACCCTTGTCTGCTTCTGAAGTTCAGTAAAATAATAAGGTTCCAATGGCCTACTCTACTCCTAATAGTCCTGAACCTGTTTGGTACGGCTCCAAGATGCTTCGACTCCTACACTGTTCACACACTGTAGCGTGTCAGAACCGGAGCCGGAGGAGCCCGAAATTCGAGCTTCACAGGCTCCGTGAACAGTAACCGCGCTACAGTGAGAGGAAAATGGCGGGGAGAGAAAACAGCTCCGCTGATACAGTGATGCTACAGTGTTCGTCGTAGGGTGTCAGCCGGAGCCGGAGCTGCCGGGAGCCCGGCCAAACAAGTCCTAAATTTTTGTCATACAGAATGTGAAGAATGCGTGCTTAAACTTTTTATTTGGTATGCTTAATACGTCTAGGGCCCAAGCTGAAAAGAGGAAACTAAGAAATCTTTCTAGGCAATTTGGGAAACATTATTCAGACAAGGTCAATACTGATATGTACTGATGTGTTCAGGCCACCATCCCAAATCCCAATCCCACAAGTTCAACTCAATTGATGCATGCATGATTTTGCCCATCCACAAGTCGACGCTATGTTTTTGTTTGGTACTATACATTATCAGTATGTGAGCGCCCACAACGAATACAGTAGTACACTGTGGGATCCTAGTGAAGCAGCTCTACATTAAAAATTGAGATCTCGCCACACTATGATAGAGTATGACAAGCCCTATGCAATCAGGTTGGGTGTAGTGTTACCTACCAACTGGTCGGTAGATGCCAATGCCAGTGTGCTAAACAAGAACCAAGTCCCTGCTGTCACAACAGACATGGCACGCGATGGCGGTATTTAACAACCGTAGCAGCCAACAAGTGGATGATATAGATACAGTACTAGTATATGCTGCTGCTATTTTTAGGCTGCTCTCAGCTGTCTGGTTAGACGAAGCATATACGGATAATCTGGTTTAATAAGCTCAAACAGTCTAGGCAGAATTATGCCTAAGTGGGATAGCTACCTAGCACCAGACATAACAAACTAATGTTTTCATCAGAGTATATAACTGGACCATTACCTCATCTGATTGTATAACTTCCAATTCATAGTATAAAATACTGTGATACTTATACTTATCAGACCACATACTTGGAACATTTCTGCACCAGCCGTTAACCTCTGTTGTGTTGCCGCTGTTCACCCGATTTTTGTATGGTAGTACTATGATAGAACTGTTGGACCTAACCGTACGCTTTTCGGTTTTGCTAGAAGTGAGCAGAAAACATCTAGGAAAATCTTGGCCACAACCTTTCATAAAAAAAAGAAGAATTATTGGTCTTTTTCCGGTGTATGATTATCGCTATACTTGAAGAAACCTAAAGTTATTTGTTGCCAATTTCAGGGTAATGGCATCATTATTGTCCTTTGCTGAAACCCAGAGAATTCCATCGTTTACCGCCTGTTCGGGAGGCCGTATCGTATCGTGGATTATTTACTGCTGGCTGGTTTGGTGTGAGAGAAAAACACTGTTACCGACTGAAAATTTACGATCGTTTACGAGCAAGCGAACATGCCCAAATCAAGCAACAGGTCAATTAGACCACCAGATGGGAATTAAGATGTCCCCGGCTTTTGTCCTCTGTGATGATGGTTGGAGATTTTTCATCTTTCAAAAGACGAGAAAAAGGAGACGATGGTTGGAGAATTTGATCTTTCAAAGATGAGAAAAAAGGAGGCCACAGATGCAGATTTTCTTGGTGGTGGCCCAGGCGTTTCAACGACCGGGGAGCTAGGCTCTGTCAGTCAGACCCACCCTACCCAAGGCATCGGCATTGTACCCACCCTTTACAACAAATATTAGCTGGATCCTGTTCTCTAGAACAAGTAGGCCACCCACTGTCCAAAGCTACTACTATCTGCACTGCTTGAAGGCAAAGAGCAATGTGCATTTACTTGTTGCAGTGACAATAAGGACAGTTCATTTTTTTCTTGTCATTTCAAACCAGTAATAAATCTGTAGTTTGTGTAGTAGTTTCAGCCAGAACAAAAGAGCAAAGCGCATAAGATGCGGAGAGAGTTGCCTGTTTCCGTAAGCAACGCACTCACCTGTGTCATGGTCGGGCGCCACACCGCGGCGGCCCTGACGCAGAGGGACGCGACGAACATGAGCCGACTCAGCTGCCCGGCGTCGTAGCCGTCGCCGAGCCGCGGGTCCACGAACCCTTGCACGACGCCGTCGCTCAGGTAAGGCTTGGCCTGCATCAAGTTCAAGCCACAGCCACATGAGCAAGGGACTGTGTAGAAGTGAGTGGCACGGTTTTACTGTTGGATGGCTGGACAGTGGACACTCACCCACGCGATGAGGCTCTTGTGTGAACCGTCCACCGGCTTCCGGCCGGAGATGAGCTCGAGGAGGAAGACGCCGAAGGCGAACACGTCCGTCTTCTCGTCCACGATGCCGTGCATGAAATACTCCGGCGCCAGGCACCTGTCATCATCACCACGTACAGAGGTGGCGTGGCGACCGCCCACGCGGCCATGCCATTGCCATTGCCCTCCGTGTCAGCGTCTTCTTCGCCAGCCAGCTTGCATTGCATTATTGTCAAAGTCCAATGAACTGAACAGGGTACGTGAAAAGCAAGCGTCGCTCACCCGAAGGTGCCCTCGATGGGCGCGATGGCGTGGTGCGTCCACTCCGACGGCAGCCACCGGGCGAGGCCGAAGTCCGAAATCTGAGGCTCGTAGTCGGCGGTGAGGAGGATGTTGGACGCCTTGATGTCGCGGTGGATTATCCGGCGCGCGCAGCCCTTATGGAGGTAGCACAGCCCGCGCGCGGTGCCGACGGCGATCCCGTGCCGCTGCTTCCACGACATGGCCGGCAGCTTCAGGTCTGCGCACATTCATTGGTGGTGAGCGGCGGCACTGAGCAGAGCCAGAGCACCGTGGACGTGGGCGGTGGACGAAACTGGCGGTGTCTGCCAGTGTCCATGCATGGTCGCTAGGTAGATGGACACCAGGACATGGACAGGATGGACTTGCCGTGGAGGTTGGCGGAGACGGAGCCGCGTGTGGAGAAGTCGAAGACGAGGTGGAGGCCGCGGTCGATGCAGCATCCCAGGAGCGCGGACACGTTGGGGTGGCGGACGTGGCCCACCGTGCCCAGCTCCGTGAGGAAGTCCTTCTCCTTCTTCTCGTCCGCCGCGGCCGTGGGCGCCAGGCGCTTCACGGCGACGGCGCGGCCGTCGTCCAGGACCCCGCGGTAGACCTCGCCGTACCCGCCCTTGCCCACCATGTTGTCTGCGGTAGTGCGGCGTGTGGAAAAGGCAATGTCAGTTGCCGAAGCAAAATTAAGGGTGCGCGCGGCGGCGTGAACAGCAGAGGATAGGACAGACAGAGGCATGCAGGCGATTCGTGTTTACTACTGTACCTTGGTGGAAGCCATTGGTGGCCTGGTCGAGCTCCTCGTAGGAGAAGCACCTCCAGGTGGGCTTGTTGGGCGGCGGGTCGACGACGACGTCGACGCACTCCTCGGCGCACTCGTCCGCGTTGCTCCGGCGGCCGAGGGACAGGAGCCGCTTCAGGCTCCGGCTCCGGAGGTAATTCATCTCCCACTCCGGTCCACCGAGAGCTAGAAACAGGAGCCCAGCAATGGCAACTCCAGCCAGAAGACGGAAACGACGAGCGGAGGAGCTCCCTCAGCGGAACAACTCCATCAATCAATTCGTTCCCCTCTCTCTCTCCTGTTGCTGCCTTGCTGCGTGACGAGACGACGCACGCCGCGGCCGTATTGAAACCGGCGTGCGCGAGCACGTACGAGTAACAGTGATGACACGGGGCGGTTAAAGAAGAGAAGGGCGTTTCTTCAGTCAAGAGCTCAGGCCAATGGTGGAGACTGGAGGAGTCCGCTGCTCTGCTCCGTTGCGCAGGAGCGCATTGAATTGGACGCCGAGCAGCGAGCACAGAGCGAGAGAGAGAGAAACTGCCGCTGCCGTGTCCGCGCACGCTGCGCTGCTGAGCCGCTCTCAACTGCACGCGCGAGCCAGCGGGGATGTCACTGTCGATGCCAGTGCCCCCGTAGCCGTAGCGAGCAAAGCACAAGCAGGAGGGAGGGCGGCAGGCAACAGCGCAAACGGAGGCGGGTGGTGTCAGAGACTGACAGACAGGGGGAGCCAGCGAGCGACGAGGCCGTCGCGGCGGCCGGCCCGGCCCCCTTTTATCCGGTCCTGGCGCGGGAGGTACACGGGTCGGGGTCGGTCGGGGCCCACCCACCAACGGAGGAAGAGGAGGAGGAGGAGGGGACGTGCGTGTCGTCTTGTACTCCTGGGTCCGGGCCACGGGACGGGAGCGCGGCCTGTGCACTGTGGTTGTCTGGGCTGGCCTCGTCGGGGTCTGTCGTCTCGCCCGTGTTTCCTTCGCTGGCGGCCTGGCGTCGTTGATGATTGAGCGCGTGTTCAGTTACACCCTAAAACTCAAAAAAATGCTACAGTATCTGTCACATCAAATGTTTATGATCTGTGCATGAAACATTAAATGTAGACGAAAAAAAAACTAATTACACAGTTTTGTAGGAAATTACGAGACGAACGTTTTGAGTCTAATTAGTCCATGTTTGAACACTAATTGTCAAATAAAAACGAACGTGCTACAGTAGCCCCAAATTCCAACTTTCTGAAACTAAACACGGCGTGAGGCTTTTTACCTGCCTAGGTGAAAGTTCGAACACGCCCATATACCATCGAGTTAAACTTTTTTACCTTCTGCGCCATTCCGTTCACTTTTTTTTGGTTTTTACGGTTTGGCAACCCTATGTCCAGTCAGCTAGAATGTCCAAAATGCCCCCTTCTTAACCCTATCCTCTCCACGTGCTGCGAGCGCTATAGGATGCAGCCACGCGGAGGGCGTGGGTGGAGGCCGGGGAGGTACGCGGGCCGGTGCTGTAGGCGCTCCTCGCGCTTGAGGCCGGCGCCGACGACCTCCTCGCCGGCGATCCCGGCCTCGTCGCCCTGTGCCACCTCTGTGCCAACTCAGACCCCTTCGTGCTCCCTTGACCTGTGCCCCGGCTCCCTGTGCACGTGGTGCCGTCGGTGCAACGCGCGTGGCCGGCGCCGGCGAGATCCAGGCGTGGGTCTACCACTAGGCCAACGCGCGCCATGTGGCCGCGCTGTGCGACGGCAGGGCGGACGCCGCAGCACGCTCCTCACGGAGCTCGAGGCGCGCCTGCTGTCCGCGGACGGGCGGTTCGACCTGCGGCTCCAGCGCGTGCTGCTCCGCCACGGCGTGTTCCCCGCGGTTGAGGCTGGGCTCGGGGACCCGCTGTGGGCGATGTCTGCGCGGCCACGGTGCTAGCGCCGGTGCGCTTCAACAAGGACATGTTTGTCGGGCCCGTCCCCATGGGCCTCGCCGTCAGAGCCTTGGTGGCGTCGGGTACTACGACCGCAAGGAGGTGGTGGATGCGCTCCTCACCGAGGGCCTCGTGAAGCTCCTCCTCTGCCTTCAGCGCTTCGACCTCGGCGGCTCGCTCACGGACACGGACGAGGACGGCGGCGCTGTGGCGAGCAGACGGTGGCGGCGCGAGTGAAAGCTCTAGTTTGGTTTTGGTAAATTGATGAAACCTTAAGTGTTAACCTAGTTTATCAAAGTGATTATGAAATAGGTGGCACATTCCAAGTGGTGAAGCAAATGAAGATCATGACATGATGATGATGATTATGGCATGGTGATGATCATATGCTTGACTTGGAAAAGAGGAAAGAAAAAAAAAGTTCAAGGCAAAGGTAAAATTGATAGGAGCTTTTCGGTTTAGTGATCAAGACACTTAGAGAGTGTGATCACATTTAGAATCGATAGCCGTACTATTAAGAGGGGTGAAACTCGTATCGAAATGCGGTTATCAAAGTGCCATTAGATGCTCTAACTCATTGCATATGCATTTAGGATCTAGTGGAGTGCTAACACCCTTGAAAATGTTTTGTGAAAATATGCTAACACACATGCACAAAGGTGATACACATTGTGTTTAGCACTTGGGAGCAAAGGTAAGAAACTTCACCGGTGGCGCCCTGTACATAAAAGATAGGGTTTCACAGAGTGCACCGGACGCTGGCCTCAACTGGACCGGAGCGTCCGGTCAGTGGAAGCAGTGAAGACGCTGGCGTCGGTCTTCGACCGGACGCTGATGGGGTGCGTCCGGTCCTGTTGACGTGGCAGCGCACAGAGAAGAGGGTGGCTGACCGGACGCTGGGTGAGTCCGGTCAGGGGTAACCGGACATGTCCGGTCGCGAATGGAACCTTACTGGAAACGACTGGACGCTGAGGTCCTACGTCCGGTTACTTCGAAGCAACGCGTCCGATCACAACTTAAATGTACTGATGACCGTTGAGATCGGGCGATCAACGTTTGAAGCAGGTGCCACATGGCATGCATCGCGCGACCGGACGTTGGGGTCCAGTGTCCGGTTGATCTGACCGGCGCGTCCAGTCGCCCCGATTTTTAGTAGACTAAGGATTCAACGTCTCTATTTCGTGGGGGCTTCTATTTAAGCCACATGGCCGGCTCAAGCTCACTCTCTTGGCCATTTGCATTGACATAGCAACCTTGTGAACTTAGCCAAAGCCCTCCCACTCATCTTCATTATTGATTCATCATCTTTTTGAGATTGAGAGATAATCAAAGTGCATTGCTTGAGTGATTATATCTAGAAACACTTGGTATTCGTGTTTCGCTGCGGGATTCGCTTGTTGCTCTTGGTGGTTGTCACCACCTAGACAGCTTGGAGCAGGGGAGGAGGTTTGGCACGAGTTGGTAATTGTTAGTGGCCATCTCCAGTGATTGTGAGGGGACTTATGCCTTTCCCGACGGAGCGCTGAGAGATAACCCTAATGAATTGCTCGTGTCATTGAGTTACCTCACTTATGGGTAGGTTCTTGCGGTGTTCAATTATGTAGATGAGGTCCGTGCAACACCTCTTAGCCGTCGAACCACCAAGTGTTGGTCGACACAACAGGGGCGTAGCGTGTTGGTGAGCACGTGAACCTCGGGAGAAAATTAGTAGTCTCTTGCCCTTTGGTATTCTCCTGATGATTGATTTAGTGTTCATCTTGTGATTGGTTCACTCCTCTACACGGCGGTATAATCATCCTACTCACTCATTTATATTCTTACAAACTAGTTGTACCAAGCTCTTAAGTGTAATTAGAATTGAGAGCTTGCTTTGTTATTTTGTGTTCATCTAGTGGAGTTTTTTAGTGTAGCAAGTGTGAGAGCTCTCAGTGAGTAGTAACTTAGCAAATTGAGTGTCTAGTGATCATAGTAACTAGAATTGTTGAATAGGTGATTTACAACTTTTATAGAGCTAAAACAAATTTGTATTCCGCTATTTATTATATTAATCAAATTGTTCTAATTATTTTATAAATTTTTATATAGTCTATTCACCCCCTCTAGCCTGAGGAGCTTTCAGCGAGGCAAGGCTGGGGCGGCAGCGGCGTGGCTGCGCTGGTTGTGCGCGCAGGTGACCGGAGACGGGGCGCGACATTGGGTTGCAGCGCGCAGCGCGTGTAGGCGAGGCGACCCCTGTGCGTAGGTCCTGATCTCCGTCGTGAGCTGCGCCAGCGTGTGCCTCGAGTGGTGATGGTACGAGACCACATCGGCCGCGTCGTTCTCTGTGGGAGCGCCCGCCCCAAGGACGGCGCGCACATCAACCTGGGCGCGTTCTATGGCGTCGGCGCGCCCGTGGCCCGTGGCATGGCGCCGGCGTTCTGGGCGGGGCAGGGCTTCAAGGGCCTCTGGCTCGGCCTCCCGGTCACGCAGGCCGCCTGCGTTGCCATCATGCTCGTGGTGATCTCCCGCACGGACTGGGCCAAGCAAGCCGAGCCCCGACCTGGTGCTCGTCGGAGTTGTTGCGCCCGGCGGCCACGTTGCTGTGAGCGGAGACGACGACGGTGATAATAAATCAGTTTGTAATTAGTTTGGCAGCCCTCAGTTGCGCTGTCCATGGTTGTTCTGAATAATACCATAAAAATTATATCTTTTTAAAAATAGTTTGGCTTATTATTATCTTTTTTTTTATTTTAGTCTTGGGTACCAGCTAGATCCAATATATTGTGAATAGGTTGTTGTTTAATATAAGAAAGTAGCGAGATTTTCAAATTTGTGATGTTCAAAACTAAAAATTATTGCAAATAATTTAAATACAAATTAAATTAATGTGGTCAAGAAGGGTTAACGCCAATCAGTTTGGCTAAAACACTCAATCAGGGAGTGGCACGGGGGAAACAAAATTTTATCTCACCTTCTCTGGTGTGAGGGCATTTAAGTTTTTTCGCAGCTCCGTTAGCCACCGTTATCAGCGACAGAACGACGTTGAAGACAATAAAGTTTAGGAAAATAACACTTAAATGTATTTAAACTTTTTAGTGACTTATAAATTAGGATCATCTTTTGTAAATGATTGCCGTGTGCATTCCCTTCCGAGCGACCCGCTCCGATTCGTCCGCGCGCCAATGAATGCGGCCGGCTGCGCTCGCGCGTGCGTGTCGCATGCGCTGCGCTGTGACTGTGAGCCCTGTGACTTCGCGACTGCCACTTGGTGGGCGTCTGCGTGTGTGGGGGGGTGCCCTGGGCTGAGCGTGACATGTCAACCGTCTGTCGCGTACTCGCGTCCCGGGCGTGGCTGGACGGCGGGCTTTCATGGCGCCGTGCCGTGTCATGTGCACACGTGACCCAGGGGCAGGGGACTAGGAGGGGTGTACAAGTAGAACGATGATGCGTCGATGCACTGTGTCTGTGTGCACCAGCCCGCAGGATCTATGATTTTCACTTCCACTGGAGAGAACACTCGGGGATGATACTAGCGTGCTAGAGTTGAGATGTGCCTTTACGTGCTGCGGTTGTGAAGGTGGAGCTAAGGGAAGGAAAAGGAGCGCCCAATCTAGCTACTGGCGGATAAGGCAGGTGCGAGCAGTTGGCGAACCAGCTGGCCTGGCGTGCTCTGACACGGCCGTTGCGGTGCTGTTCATTGTTCACTGTTCAGCTGCGGCCGACACCTTCGTTAGAGCAACTTGAACCCTTGAAGACCCTCTTTGATCCATCATCCCATTCTGAGGGACGATGCGCTCTCATTTTTCTCTTCTAGATCCCTCTAGATGTCCTTATTTAAAAAAAAACACACTAGATGTAGATGTAGTAGTAGGAGTCTCATCCTTCTTTCTACTTTTTCTTTCTTTCTTTCCACAAAGCCGACAAGTTGAGCTGATAAATTGGGTCCATGACAATCTATTACACCTAAAAAAATATTCCCCGCTTGCCCGTGAGTGCGTGCCACACGTCTGCGGCCCGCTCGTGTGCGCGTGCAGCAGGGAAGGAACAAAGTGGCCCATTAGTCTAAGCGACCGTGGGTTGAATGGAGAGTCCTCGTGCCCGCACGTAACATACGAGTCCGTTGCGTGGTGGTTCGCATGGGAGAATAACACCACATTTGAGAGGAAAATCTGGATGAATTTAGAAATAGTGTAGGGTTTCCAATGCAAAAATATTTATTAAATTTTGAAATTGTATAATAATAAATCACATAAGTACTAATTAAAAAGTAAAACCAATTTGGTTTCTATAAAACTAGATCTACACTATATATGTGATAATAAATATCATGAAATATGCTCTATATAATTAATTTGTAGATTTTTCTTAATATGTTCGTCAAAACCACAAACCACATCCATTGCCATGGACATGGATAAAAATCCGTTGTCCACGTACAACGCACGCATGTATCTAGTATAGTATAAAGTAGGGAAAAAATTAGAAGATCGGTTGAAGAGCTATGAGAAGTATGATCTAAAACATGGATGAAGAGCTCTCAGATGAGGGAATATGGAGCTAAGTTTTGAGAGCTGGAGCCGTGCCAAACAGGTCCAAATTTTGGGATTTCAGTTGGAATTGCTCTTAGCATGATGCATCTCCCACGAAAGTATATTTGCTATTGGGCCTTGAATTTTTAGCTCAAGGTGTTCGGGCTTGCCTTGTGTCCTTGTCATGTGGGATGATCCTAAACTTGGGCCTAGAGTTAGGCCTGCTAATATGGCGGGTTGAAATAGGTTGTACAGGGTGGGCTTTATCTGGATGGGTGGAACGTATGTCATTCGCTAGCGGGTCAGGTTTATTCCTGAGCTTAATGCACGAAAACAATGAGAGATTAGCTCAGTACTAAAAAAGGTGCTAATGTCAACCATATATGTGAATTCTCATGTGGGTAGCGCCTCCTTCCCATGGAACCAGAATTGTCTCTGACTTAAATGATTTTCCTACTCGCTCTTTTTGTTTCTAAAAAAAAAGATGTACCAATGAGTGCATTACCTGGCATTTCCTAAAAAAAAACTAGCAGATAAAGGTGATCTTCAAAATTTCTGCTCAAAAAAAGGTTATCTTCAAATTTTTAGCAGAATTGATTGCCTCTTTTTAAAAAAAAGAAGGATATGTTCTCCTACTTCGTTCGAACCTAGATATGTATGTGCTACTACGTTGAAAATTGAACCGTAAAATTAAAACATCATGTTCACACCTTAAATTTTCACATTAAACCTAAATTGACTTTTAAATATATTAATATTCCTTAAATTGTGCTAATCATCTACTAATAAGATCATTAATCTTTACCTATACCTTGCAAGTCTGCCTCTAGAGACATGGATTTCATCCACGTTTACTCTGAGTTGAACCATAAAATTAAAACATGACGCTCACACCTTAAATTTGCACATTAAGCCTTAATTGACTATAAAATATATTGATATTCCTCAAATTATCCTAATCATCTACTAATAAGATCATTAATCTTTACCTACATCTTGCGAGTCTGGCTTGGGACATGGATTTCATCCATGTTTCCTGTGAGTCAGGCTTGTTGAGCACTTTTGCATCCATGGGAAGGCACACCAAACATGCAACACCTCTATCCATGTAGTTTGGCTAGGGAGCAGATATGGGCAACCAAACTGTCGGATACCATAAAAAGGGGTACCCTAAGCAAGAATCGAAAAAATTGCTTACACCTTGTAAATAACAAAACCAAAATACAATCACAGGCAAACCCACCACATCCGAGGCCCAGCTGGACTGCCCGGCCCACCTCGAACAAATATCCGGGCTCGACCGAGGCCCCACACCGCAAGGCCTCGGACGAGGTACCTATTCTCCGGCTCGCTCGAGGCCTCACATCGCAAGGCCTTGGATGAGGTACCGATTCTCCGACTCGCCCGAGGCCCCGCACCACGAGGCCTCGGACGAGCACCCGGTTACCGACTCGCTCGAGGCCGGCTCGGCATCAACTCCGTCACCGGCGCCTTGACCGACTTCCCTGACGAGACGTCACATCCAACTAACATGTTCAACCACTCCCGCGATGTCAGCCGCACGACGGCACGGTACCGAGGAGTGGCCGACGAGACGGGAGTCACATCAACCCCATGCTATTCGAGACAGGACGGGGCGGGGGTTACCGGCCGCTATGCTCGGCACTGTGCCCACGACGGACACTCGTGCCACGCTGTGCTGCCTAACCCCTGCTCAGGCATGGAAAGTCATGTCCGGGTCCCTATAGCCTCGGAAACGACTTGCGAGGCCAATTGCTCCCTCCGAGCCTCGGCTACCCGCTTCCGGGCTCCTGTAGCCTCGGGACTCACGCCCTCTGAGCCCACGATGGTCCAGCCTCTGCATTGACTAGGCCTCGGCTCTCTATGTTGTCAGCGCTCTGGGACCGGCACGTCGCCCGCAGTACGCGCCATGCCCTCCGTCGGGCTACAGGAGCTCCCACGTCGTGCACAGGGCCTAGCTCCTGTAGCCTCGGAATCAGCGTACCCACGCCATCGCATCAACTCGACCTCGGCACTCCACGCCGGTCAAACCTACAGTGACCAGCACGCCTCCAAAAGAAGGCGCGCCTGCCACCACAGGAACTCCCACGTCGCATGGGATCAGGCATGACCGACGCGTCGCCCCAGTGCACGGAGGACAAGATCGCTCCACCGACCACGCCGCCACAGTGACAAGCTACAGGGCTCGGACATGCCACCTCTGCTGAAGAACGCCACGTAGCAGATACATGTACCGCCCCTGCGCCTCCCTTCGACTATAAAAGGGAGTGACCAGGGCCACTTCTAGGCAGTTGAAAACCAGGGCAAGCCACGCACAACACTCTGTAACACGTACACTCCTTCACTGCAAGAGATCAACATCTCAAGCAACACACACGTCAATTCATAGAGACCTGGGGCTAGCTCCCTCTCTCGCCCAGCTTGTAAGTCCCTACTACAAGCACCTCGGTGCAAGGAATACAAGATCGCTCCCTCAGACTAGACGTAGGGCACCTATTGCCTGAACCAGTATAAACCTTGTGTCTCTTTGCATCACCATCCGGGATTAGGAACACGCAGTACACTTTCACTGGTCAGTTGAGGACCCCCGGTCCAAAACACTGACAGTTGGCGCGCCAGGTAGGGGAGCTACTGTGTGTCAGCTTAGTCATCCCAACAGATTCCGGATGGCAGACCCCATGCGACCACTGCATCTCGGCACGATGATCTGGTTTGGGAGCCTATAGTTCTTGTCTCTAGGATATGAGTACGACATGGTACTTCTCCCACCCAGAGTCCCATCGACCGATGACGACATCATGCACCATCAGCCTAGGCGCGGGTGGCACCCGGGCCGCCGCTCTTGTCGCGCTCGCTAGACACGACGCGAGCGGAACCACCCCAACACCGCGCAAGTTCAGGACGACACTCTGCGCTCCGCCAGTTTCCCACGCCCGGCTGTTGGTGCAGAGTCCCTGGCTGGGGACCTGTCTAGCTTAAGCCTAGGCAAGGGAAAGACGCCGGTGGCGCGCAGCGACACCCCATCATTGAGCTCTGCCCCGCCACCTCCTGAGGAGCCAACTCCGGTGGAGCAGAGCCCGACGACGACACAATCCCCATACCTGTTCGGGTTGAGCAATGCAGTTGCGGCCTACGCTTCCGCTCACGCAGAGCCCCCAGGATGCCATCAACTTTCTGCCCTCGACTCCATGGCCACAACTCCGACCCACGCCCACGCTGACTCCTCAGAGGAGGACGAGGCATGGGCCGGAGCGAACTTCTCCAGGCTCCGCGACCCTGAAGCCATGCGTCGCTTCATGGCCACGAGCGACTACTGCTTCGGCTACTCCGACTTCGATGACGAAGATGCTTATGACCCAACTCGTGAGTGCTTCAACATCGAGCTCGGGATGCCGAACGTGGGCAACAAGGATGAGGGGGCAGGCAATCGCTCCCCGTCCCGCGTAGGGGCAGGCAACGCCACACCGCCACGCGCCGAGCCCCCGCCAGCGCGGGACAATGTCCCCGCCCCCGAGGAACTTCGACGCCTAGACCTGGAGCAGCTCCGTGAGCTTCAGGCCAAGGTCAAACAAGACCGACTCCTTCTACAGCAGCTCCGAGACACTCTCGAGTGAGAGCAGCGGGGTCACGATGAGGGCGGAGCAGCCCGGCGAAGGGCTCACGACGTCAACCACCGCATCAACAACGACGAAGGGGGCGAGCAACCCCCCTATTTTCAATCGCGCTAGCCAGAATGTCGTGGCAGCAGCGATGCTACTCCGGACAATGCCCGAGCCCTCTACCTCGGAGGGGCGACGGGTCCACGATGAGCTCCGAGTCCTCCTCGAGACCGCCGCGGTACAGAAGGCCAAAAGTTCCGCCTCTCGACGGCGGGGGGGGGGGCTCGAAACTACCCGCGGCACCGCCTTGGCAGGATAGAGAGGCCTCGGTTCGCCCCCGGGCCCGCTCGGGCACCGAAAGCCAACAGGGCCCCCTTGGTGCACGACCGCCTCAGCGGCCGACGCGAGGCGCAAGGCGACCACGATGTGGTCAGCAGGCGACGACGCCACGACAACGATGGGCCCGCTCGAGGCTACCACCCGCACCTAGGCAGTCGCTACGACAGCGGGAAGGACCGCAGTCCTTCTCCTGGGCCCCATGGCCCTCAAGTCTTCAGCAAAGCCATCCGCGACGCTCACTTCCCGGCCCAGTTTCGACAACCGGCCAACCTCTCAAAGTACAGTAGCGAGACCAACCCCGAGCTGTGGCTGGTCGACTACCGCCTGGCTTGTCAGCTAGGCGGCGTGGACGATGACCTGCTCATCATCCACAACCTCCCCTTGTTCCAATCAGACTCGACGCGAGCCTGGCTCGAACACCTCCCTCCCTTGCAGATCAACAACTGGCGTGACTTGGTAAAGGTCTTCGTTGGGAATTTCCAAGGCACATACATGTGCCCCGGGAACTCCTGGGACAAAAAGAGTTGTCGCCAGAAGCCGGACGAGTCTTTCGAGACTTCATCCGACCCTTCTCCAAGCAATGCACCGAGTTGCCCACCGTCGGCGACTCGGAAATTGTCCAGGCGTTCCTCTCCGGCACCTCCTGCCGAGACCTAGTCCGAGAATTAGGCCGGAACGTACCGACCATGGCGGCCGCGCTCCTCGACATCGCCACCAACTTCGCTTCGGGCGAAGAGGCTGTCGGGGCCATCTTCCCCGACAACGACGCCAAGGGGAAGCGGAGGGACGAGACCCCTAGGGCCTCGGCCCCCTGTCTCCCCAAGAAAAAGAAAAAGGGTCGCTAGGGGAAGCAGGAGGTCCTCGAGGCCGACCTCATCGCGGCCGCGGATCACAAGAATCCCCGAGGCCCCGCTAGAGGCCTCGGGCTCTTCGACGACATGCTTAAGAAGCCCTACCCTTACCATCAGGGCCCGGTGAAGCACACCCTTGAAGAATGCACCATGCTCCGGCGTTACTACACCAAGCTTGGGCTCCCCAACGACGCCGCCAAGAAGGGGGGCACAGGCGACAGGGGCAACGACAAGGATGACGGGTTCCCCAAGGTGCACAATGCCTTTATGATCTTCGGCGGGCCTTCAGCGTGCCTCACAGCGCGACAGCAAAAGAAGGAACACCGAGAGATCTTCTCGGTTGAGGTGGCCACTCCCCAGTACCTCGACTGGTCTCGGGAGGCGATCACCTTCGATCGGGATGACCACCCTGATTATGTCCCAAACCCTGGGTAGTATCCACTCGTCGTCGATCCGATCATCGGCAACACCTGGCTCACCAAGGTGCTGATGGACGGAGGCAGCGACCTCAACATCCTCTACGCCAACACACTAGAGCTCCTGGAGCTCAACTGGTCATGGCTCCGAGGTGATGCCGCGCCCTTCCACGGCATCATGCCAGGGAAGCGCACGCGACCCCTCGGGCGCATCGACTTGCCCGTCTGCTTCGGTACCCCTTCCAACTACCGCAAGGAGGTCCTTACCTTCGAGGTGGTTGGGTTCAAGGGGACCTATCACGCCATCCTGGGGCGCCCGTGCTACGGCAAGTTCATGGCGATCCCCAACTACTCCTACCTCAAGCAAAAGATGCGGGGCCCCAACGGCGTCATCACTGTTGGGTCCACGTACGAGCATGCATATGACTACGACGTCGAATGCATCGAGTACGCCGAGGCTCTCGTGGAGGCCGAGACCCTCATCGTCAACCTCGACCGACTCGGTAGTGAGGCGCTCGACTTCGAGCGTCGTGCCGGGACTTTCGAGCTCGCGGAGGCCGTCAAGCTCGTCCCAGTCGACCCCACCTGCTCCAACGACCGAGCGCTGAGGATCAGCGCCACCCTCGACAGCAAATAGGAAGCTGTGCTCGTCGACTTTCTCCGCGCAAACGTCGATATATTCGCGTGGAGTCCCTCGGACATGCCGGGCATACCGAGGGAGGTCGCCGACCACGCCTTGGACATCCAGGCCGGCTCTAGACCGGTGAAGCAGCGCCTGCGCCGATTCGACGAGGAGAAGCGTAGGGCCATCGGCGAGGAGGTGCAGAAGCTTTTGGCGGCCGGATTCATCAAGGAGGTGTCCCATCCAGAGTGGTTAGCTAATCCTATATTAGTTAAGAAGAAAAATGGAAAGTGGAGGAAGTGTGTAGACTACACCAGTTTGAATAAAGCATGTCCAAAAGTTCCATTTCCATTACCTCGAATCGACCAAATCGTCGACTCCACTGCAGGATGTGAGACCCTACCTTTCCTTGATGCGTATTCCGGTTACCATCAAATCAAGATGAAAGAATCTGACCAGCTCGCGACTTCTTTCGTCACCCCATTCGGCATGTATTTGTATGTGACTATGCCATTTGGCCTCAGAAACACAGGGGCCACATACCAGCGGTGCATGACCCTGGTCTTTGGCGAGCACATCAGGCAAACCGTCGAGGCCTACGTGGACAACATCGTGGTCAAGTCTAGGAAGGCCAGTGATTTCATCAATGACTTGGAAATAGCCTTCAAATGCCTCAAAGAGAAGGGCATCAAGCTCAACCCTGAGAAGTGTGTCTTCGGGGTCCCCCGAGTCATGCTCTTGGGATTCATAGTCTCAGAGCGCGGCATCGAGGCCAACCCGGAGAAGATCTCGGCCGTAACCAACATGGGACCAATCCAAGACCTCAAGGGAGTGCAGAGGGTTACGGGATGCCTTGCGGCCCTGAGCCGCTTCATTTCGCGCCTTGGTGAAAAAGGCTTGCCTTTGTACCGACTCTTGAGAAAATCCAAACGCTTTTCTTGGACCCCCGAGGCCGAAGAAGCCCTCACCAAGCTCAAGGCACTGCTCATCAATCCTCCCATCCTGGTGCCACCGACCAGGGGCGAGGCCCTCTTACTCTACATCGCCGCAACGACCCAAGTGGTCAGCGTGACCGTAGTGGTCGAGAGGCAGGAAGAGGGGCATGCTCTACCGGTCCAACGACATGTTTACTTCATCAGCGAAGTACTCTCCGAGACTAAGACATGCTACCCCCACATCTAGAAGCTGATCTACGCCATAGTCTTGGCTCGACGCAAGCTGCGTCACTACTTCGAATCCCACTCGGTAACCGTGGTGTCGTCTTTCCCCTTGTGGGAGATAATCCAGAACCGAAAGGCCTCGGGTAGAATAGCCAAGTGGGCCGTCGAACTCATGGGGGAAACCCTATCTTTTTCGCCTCGAAAAGCGATTAAATCCCAGGTGTTGGCTGATTTCGTAGCTGAGTGAACCGACACCCAGCTGCCCCCTGCTCAAATCCAGGTGGAATGCTGGACCATGTACTTCGACGGGTCTCTGATGAAGACCGGGGCAGGCGCAGGTCTGCTCTTCATCTCACCCCTCGGAGTGCACATACGCTACATGATCCGGCTTCACTTCGCCACCTCCAACAATGTGGCCGAGTATGAGGCCCTCGTCAATGGCTTGCAGATCGCCATTGAACTTGGAGTACAGCGTCTCGACATACGGGGTGATTCGCAGCTAGTCGTCGATCAAGTGATGAAGGAGTCGAGCTGCCATGACCCCAAAATAGAGGCGTACTGCAAGCTGGTACGCCACCTAGAAGACAAGTTCGACGGCCTCGAGCTCAACCACATTGCACGAAGATTCAACGAGGACGCAGACGAACTGGCAAAGATGGCGTCGGCATGGGCCTCGGTCCCCCTGAACATCTTCGCCATAGACCTCCACAAGCCCTCCATCAGCTACGCCTCGGCGACAGAAGAGGGCCCACCGATCGAGCCCACCGCAGGGCCCGAGATCCCCTCTGTCACCAAAACCCCTGCGGCCGAGCCCGAGGCCATGGAAATCGATGCGGAGCCTCCTGAGGCCGACCAGGGTATGGACTGGCGAGTCCCGTTCCTTGATTGCCTTGTTCGAGGAGAGCTTCCTGCGGACAGGATCGAGGCTCGATGGCTTGCGCGACGAGCGAAAGCTTACATCCTCAGCAACGGTGAGTTGTACAGGCGAAGCCCATCTGGTGTCCTCCAGCGGTGCATCACCACCGAGGCAGGCCAAGCCCTACTTTGGGACTTGCACGCGGGAGCCTGTGGGCACCATGCTGCGCCTCGAACGCTCATCGGAGATGCCTTCCACCAGGGATTCTACTGGCCAACGGCAGTGGCTGATGCCACCAAGCTGGTGCGCTCCTGCGAGGGATGCCAGTACTATGCACGGCAGACGCACCTCCCGGCCCAAGCCCTCCAAACCATCCCCATCACATGGCCATTTGCCGTGTGGGGGCTGGACATGGTTGGGCCTCTGCAGAAAGCCCTAGGGGGCCATACCCATTTGCTGGTGGCCATTGACAAGTTCTCCAAGTGGATCGAGGCTCATCCGATCACCCGAATCAAATCCGAACAAGCAGTGCTGTTCTTCACTGATATCATCCACAGGTTCGGGATTCCAAATACCATCATCACTGACAATGGGACGCAATTCATCGGCCACAAGTTCCTGACGTTCTATGATGACCACCACATCCGTGTGGCCTGTTAGGTCATAGGACACCCTAGGACAAATGGACAAGTGGAATGCGCCAACGGCATGATCCTATGGGGTCTCAAGCCGAGAATATACAACCGGTTGAAGAAATTCAGCAATAAATGGCTTGCCGAACTCCCGTCGGTCATCTAGAGCCTGAGGAACACACCAAGCTGAGCCACGGGGTTCACACCATTCTTCCTGGTCTATGGAGCCGAGGCCATCCTCCCCACTGACTCGGAGTATGGCTCCCTGAGGCTACAGGCCTACAACGAGCAAAGCAACTGCACTGCCCGCGAGGACGCCCTCGACCAACTAGAGGAAGCCCGAGACGTCACGCTGCTACACTCGGCCAAGTACCAGCAAGCCCTACGACGCTACCAAGCCCGGCGCATTCAAAGCCGAGACTTGAAGGTGGGCGACCTGGTGCTGAGACTGAGGAAGAGCAGTAAGTGTAATAGAACCGACCAATTATACGAAATTAAGTAAGAAAATCACCCGCCAGAGCAGACGATTTAGCAAACTTAAGCCCGTATAACCCGGTAGTCCATGAAATCACGAAGGATTTCAAACCAACTCACATACCATCCAAGATCGTAATAAGTTTAGCGGTCACCATCACATATTACATAAAAGTTCGCATTACAGGTACACCAGAGTTTAAACATAGTTATTACAAAACGAGTTCAAATAGAAGTAGCGGAAGCCATTTGTTCAAAACCACACACACTCACATGGAGTTCAAATACAGTGCCAGCTAATGATCATCTCCAATAAAAGCATTAGACGAGACTTAAGGAATGACCATGCCCATGGTCCTAAGCATCACCCATCGTAGGATAAAGGCAGTTGATATAGTAGCCGTAATACATCTGCCCATCTACAACAAGTGGGAATAAAACCCTGAGTACGAGAAGGTACTCAGCTAGACTTACCCGACATAACCGAAAATAAAGTGACACCAAGGATTATGAAGGGCTTTATAGTAGGGTAGCTGACTCATTTGCAAAAAGAGGCATTTTTAGTATTTCGAGAACCTTTCCAAAAGCATTATTGTCAAGTTAATTATTATTAACCTGTCGACTACATTTGCACCCATACAAGAGCAAGCATGTGATTAAGCAAATAATGATAACCAATGATCATTAACAACTTCCATAATGTCATATTCATTATAACTGTCCAAGTGTTCCATCAACATTACTACGATGAAGTAACTCAAGTCAAGTGTTCACTATCCAGTGAACGATGGCGATTCGAATCGATTATTAACCAGCTGGTAATTTATTCCTTACACAAACCTCACTCACCCGCTAAAGTGAGGTATCGGTCACCGAGTCAACTATCCAGGAAAAATCTCGAGTTTGCCAGGAACCACATGTACCCAGGGGCCGACCGACTACCTTTTGGTCTTATCATCGCTCCCCCCGTGTCCTACCACACCTGCTCCGGTACAGTGCGCTGCGGGCAATCTACTCGGCCCAAATAATCTCCCAGCTTCACGGTCGAAAGGTACTTTATTCGGCCAGCTAAATGTAAGGCATGCGGTCAACATGACCCGAGGCCCAACAACGGTCGGTCCTTAATCGGCACAGACGGAAAGCACTACAGTCCAAAACTCTGTAAGTCTCCGTTCGGTCTCAACTTCAAATTAACACTTAGTTATACCATGACTACATAGTTATCCAAGCAGATCCAGGTAACCACCTATAGCTCACAGGTGACAGGAAATCACCCGACTTCTACCGGTCTAAGCCAGCTAAGCATTGACTCGACGGCGGATACCAGGGTAACAAGGATATAGTATAACAAAGGTAGACAAGGTATAATGCAGCAACGGTTGCAAATAACTCCTGAACGTAATGCATCAATTAAAGTAAAGCATTAATTAATAATCGCAAACCGGGGAGGAAAATGCTCCGGGGCTTGCCTCTCTCGAAGGAGCTCGGGCGGTGATCGGAGCACTCCGGAAGTTCCTCAACGTCCTCCTCGTCTGCTTCGGTCACTTCTTGCGACTGCACCTCGAGCTGCTCTTCGGGCTCCTCGGGTATGACGACCGGGCTCCCGGTTTGCGATCCTGTATGATGCAGGTGCGTAAGTGCTTATGCAAAAGGTGCATCAGATAAAATAAACACAATGAATGTGCTTGCATGCAAGGTAGTCAACATCATCCAAGAACATGTACTACAAGCATATGTCATCTACTGCATTCTCTTCTACTACTAATATGCTAAGTCAACACATCTCATTGAATGCTTCAAAGATACACCAAAGCTTCACTAATTTCTTAATCATGCATAAAGCAACATTTGATTAAACCCTAATTAACAATATGTTTGAATAGCAACATCTATTTTTATAGCATAGAAAAATCTTAGAAAATTACCATAGCACAGTACTACCCTAAGTAGTCTACCATCATATTTTTATGGCATTTGGATAAGTGGAATAGCCTACACAAAAACGACAAGCTTGGACCTAAATATGAGCATGAAAATACTTTGTATTATGAAAAGTGTCAAACAACAGATTTAGTATTTTTCCCATGATCTTCATAGCATACAATCACTGTACAAAAATTATCACATGCATGTTTTATACAAATTTTGCTCTCTAGCAAAAATAACAAAAATCAGCCATTAAAGGCACTTGAACTACACCTCATAATTTTTCTACAGGACATGCATGGCATATATTTTTCACAGAAAGTACATTACATAAGAAGAGTAACAAACTTGGAATCATATTTTTCTTATACATATAGGATTTACTAAACAATTTACAAGATATCAGCAATATCAAGAATTAAATAAAGCTCTACATTAAAGTATCTAAAAAATAACATGCAATATTTTTATCATGTAGATCTGGTAACAAGGAACACAACAAAATTTGATTCATAAATTTTGGAGCAAGATAACTCGAGATATATATTTTACAAGCTATTTAATACATTTTTGAAATCCTTTTGAAAACCAGCCGATGAAAACGCTGGGTGCACCCGGATCTGAACACGCATGTACACACACAGGGACTGACAAATGGGCCCAGGGTTCAGCGGGACCCCACCCGTCAGCCGAACCAAAACAGAGGAGATCATCGGCGGCGAGAGCTCGCCGACGGTGAGGTCTTCGGTCCGGTGAAGGTGACCAGCGTGCTCCCCACACACGTGCGAACCCAGCGGTGCTCGTGGCATGGGCCAAATAGCACGGGAAGCCGGCCGCTGCCGTGCATGGCGGAGCGGCGGCGCGGGTCGTCGCTGGTGAGGCATCCCCAGCCGTGGCACGGTGAGAGGAGGTGCTCAGGATACTCAGCGACGCAGTGTGGTGCTCGTGCACGAGGAAGGAAGGTGGGAGAGGAAACGGAGAGGGGCTGTCAGCGCGAAGCCAAGCTCCGGCGAGGAGGAGCTCACTCCGATGAGGAATTCCCGGCCAGAGAAGACTTACCACAATGAATCGCACGAAACCTTTGCGCGCGAGGTGGAGGCGGCGCGGCGCGGCGAAGACGTGGCGGGCTCCGGTGGTCGGCGTGGCGGAACAGCTCTGGGCGATGGCGCTGCAGCAGCGAGCCATTGCATTCGCTTCTTCTTGCGTTAGCGGAGGAGAGCGAAATGGAGGGGCGAGTCTTGGCGCCAGTGGTGAGGTTGGCCGTGCCTTGAAGGCGCACAGCCCTAGTCGGGACGGCAGGCCGGTGTTGTTGCATGTGGCGTGCTTTCGCCGGCGCATGGCGCCACCACGCTGTCGTGTCCCGACGCCTTGGTCGGGCGTATGTGGTGTGCGGATGGATGGGCGCGGAGGCGGTGGGCTGACACAATGCGGCTAGGCCCGAAAAAAGGAGGCGGACCCAGAAGGTGAAAAATGATCTCCTTTTTTTGAAATTCTTTTCTCTCCCCAAATTCATTCAAATGAAATTTTGAACTTTTTCAAAGCAGTTTCAAACTTTGGCCCAAAATAAAAGTTGCTTAGAATTTAAGCCTCTACAACTTTGTTTTAGGTACCAACTAAAAATTTTGCATAGATTTTGAATTGGGAAGTAAAAGCTAAATATGGAGGATTTTTGACCATTTTTAATAATAATTTCAAAAGCATATTTTGTCAAAGTTTGAATACAAACTTTGCTCCAAAAATTATGCTAAATAAATTCTAGATGATTTACAATTATAGCCAACATGTTTTATTAGCCTAGCAAGCATAATTAGGGCAAAAATAACTCTAAACAAGTATATGCAACATTCATGTTTCACGAGCATGTTTCGTATGTTTTAAAGCATTGTTTCAGTTATTATTTACATGATTAGGTATGTATGATTAGGATGCTTGATGATGCATGATTTGCAATGCCTAAATGCTTGCATAACACCAGGGTGTTACAGTAAGGGCCGCCACAAGCTGACCCCGCCATGGGAAGGGCCGTACATCGTCGCCCAAGTACTAAAGCCCGGGACCTACAAGCTAGCCAACGAGAAGGGCGAAATCCTCACCAACGCTTGAAACATAGAACAACATTGTATACATTGTTTCTCGAAATACAATAAAGAAACGTTCTTAAGTTGTTATAATTTTTTCGAGAAACCACCAAGCCCATCGATAGGGGCTCGGAGTTACAATAACGTTGTAAGGGAGACTCGACTCTGCCTCTACAGAACCGAGCCTCCCTCAGGGGCTAGAAGGGGGGAACCCTCCCCTAAGTCATAGACACCATTTTTTAATAATCGTTTTTCGGAAAAATTTCTACGCCAAACTCTCTCGCTTACTCTGACAAATTGATTGTAAAAAACCTAAGAACCGAAAGTTCGCCTTGAGACCAAAAGGCCAGCCGAGCCACGAGACAGCCTACGCCTCTGGGCTACGGCAACTCCCTCTCCACCTTTCGCCCGGATGGCAGCTTAAGCTCCGAGGAAGTTTTTGCAAAAGACTTGTCTAAAAATGAGACAGAGGGCAAGGGCTGGGAAACATAATAGAAAATGATTAAAAAACATACATACACAAGTACTGAAAAGGCCTCGACGGCCACGAGCGTTATGGTACAATGATGTAAGTCCTAATCTATTACATGGCCCCTTTGGCCTAGGTCAGAATACGGGGTCGCCAGCGTTGACGGACGGCTTAGGAGGAACCACCTCCTCTTTGAACAGCCGGGCCAGCGCCGTGCCAGGCGCCTCAGCCGCCTCCACCAGCTTCACGACCTCCTCCTCGGCCTTCTCATCATCCTCGGCCATGACGTAACCATCGCTGATGGCCTCAAGGTCGATGCCAGCGTAGTGCGAGGAGACAACGGCCAGGGCACGTTTGACGCCCGTATGCAGCGCCCCTCGGAGCCGCTCGTGGACGCGGCCGCTCAACGCGATCAGGCGGCTCCTGAGGGAGCTGCCTGGCTCGACCCCCCAACCTCTAGGGCCTCGCAGGCGGTACGGGCAGCACTCTGCAGCGCATTGTGCTCTTGGATCTCGGCCTCGAGCACCGCCTGCACTGTGATGGAGGCCTCGGCTGCCTGGGAGGCCTCCTTCTCCAACCCTACGCCAAGACAAGCGGGATAGGGTTAAGCACAAAAGGAAACAAGCTGAACAAGGGCGAAGGCCTATGAGACTCACCCTCGGCTTTCTCCTTCCAGCTTTGGACCTCGACCCAAGAGGCCTCGGCCACCCTGGAAGCCTCCCTCTCCAGCTCTGCACCACATCGGGGAGTTAGGGGCCGAACGCAAGAAAAACAAATAAAATAGGGGGCGCGGCTCAATAGGACTCACCCTCGGCCTTTTCCTTCTAGGCTAAGGCCTTGACCCGAGAGGTCTCGGCCACCTTTACAGCCTCCGCCAGCGCGCCCTTCGTCAGCAGGTGCGCACCCTTCTCCGCCTCCAACTGTCCGGCGATGGCCTTGGCAGAAGCTGCCTCGTGCTCGGCCCGGGACCTGGAGGTGTCCCGCTCACCGGCCACCCGGGTCAGCTCCTCCTCCAGCTCCTGGACCCACGCCGAGAGAGGGGCGGCCTGCTCCCGAGCCGTGGCCACTTTGACCTTTAGGTCAACACAGCGAAGGCGGAGGTCCTCCGCCTCCGCGCTCCGTGCCGACAGAAGCCCATTGGTGTTGGCAAGCAACTCCTTCTATTGCCAGAGCTGGTCCCAGACGTCCCTCTCCCGTCGGAGGAACATCGATTTCTCGAGGGACCGAGCCTCGAGCTCCTGATAAGCAGAACATACATCAAAGAACTGCGAGGGGGCTCGGAGGAAGGACAACGAGGTACAAGAGAGGAAAGCACGTACCTAGGCGACACCGGGCAAGTCCTTGGCCACAATGGACAACGCTGTCCGCAGCGACCGCTCCGCCAGTTGGCGGAATTGCCCGAGAGAGCTCCAGCGCCCCCCCTCAGCCACGTCCTCAAGGGCGAACAGAGGCTCCCCCTCAGGGTCGTCCCAGCTTCACCACAGAACACGCGGGCTATCCCACCCGCGGGGCTCGGGTCGGACCCGGACAAGGGCCGAGCTCCCCTCAATAGGAGTTGGGACTGGCTGCTCTGCGGTGCTGGTCGCCTCGGCGTTCGCCACCTCCTCCCCCCAGGAAGTATCATCGGAGGAGATTGTCTGAACCTCCTAGGCGTTCTCCTGCGACGGTGGCAGGTCTTGGACTAGGGGCGGTACCGAAGCTTGCCCTGCCTCCATCTCCGCATCCTGGGCCACCGGCTCCACCGCGCGCGCCTCCACCACCTCGGCCTCGGTGGTCCTATGAGCCCTGGCATCCACCACCTCGACTTCGGATGCCCTAGAAGCGCTGGCCTCTGCCACCTCGGCCTCGGAAGTCCTAGGCGCCTTGTCCCCCGCCTGCACCATGGCCGCCTCGGTAGCCTCTCCTTGGGCGACCGGCTCCTTCGGGTTGGCCCTGGCCGACGCCGCGCCACATTATAAGGCGGCCTGCGCGTCCACCACCCATCGGGCGGAGGAGCTGGTGCTCACCTTGAGCGCCTTAAGTGGCGCCAGGGCGTGCGCTTTCGCCTGACGCTTCTTGCTGAAAACAAACCACTCACGAGGTTAGCATATGACCAAAGAATGAGTGGGAAATGCTGTGAAACCCGCTGAAAAAACGCTTACCTCGAACCAAGCTTCTGCACCGCGTCCCTCGTCCTCGGTGGTGGCAGTGGCATGGCCGCCGTGTCCGCCGGAACTGGCCGGCCCTCGCCTGACTCCGACGCTCCCTCGGCCCTATGCAGAGGCGGTTGAATCGCCCCCACCATCGCCCGCTCCACCTCCGCCGTCGAGCCCATCGGCTGACGGCGCGCTTCCCCAACGCACGTGCCTCGAGCGTGTCGGCCTCGGCCCTGGGGTGGGCAATCGCCAGCCCTGAGGCACCCTCTCCTCCTCCTCCTAGAGACATCAGGCCGCTTGCCGACGCCCCAAACACCGTCTCCCTAACGTCGGGGAGGTGGTCTAGGGGACCCCGCCCTGCCTCGCTCTCGTCGTCATCGTCGCTCGAAAAGTCCATCGACGACGATGTCGGAGATGGCTCCTCCGGGAGACCATCGCGGCTCTACTGCCGGTGATGTTTCTCTAGCTTATCGCGCTCGAGGCTCTTCCTCTTGCGCCTTGCCTCCTCGGCGTCCTTCCGCTCCTTGTATGCCTCGGCGTGTGCCCTGTTCTCGGCTCGCCGCTCGGCATCCTCGGGAATGGGCGGTGGGGAGGCTCGCACATCCCTCATCCCCTACAGGAACGACAAACACATTAAGGGAATGGACTAAAAATGTAAGGAGCTAGAAGGCCTCGAAGGCCGCAGCAACACGCAACTTACCAGAGAGATGTACCCCCGCGATGGGCGCATCGGGAACAGGGTCAGGCCACTGCTCCTCAGCCGCCCCTCCACCGTCTCTCTCACCCGATGCAGAATCTCCTCATTGGAGAGGGCGACGGCGGACAGCCGGACGCCGTCGATCGGCTCATCTGGTGTCATCTCAAACAAACGCTGCCGCCGAGCCATCAGCGGCAGCACCCTCCGGCGGTGGAAGGCCGCCACAACCACGGCCACCGTAAGGCCGCTGCTGCGCAGCCTCTCCAAGGCCCTTAGGAGCGGCTGCAGCTTGGGCTGGTTAGCCAACGGGACGCCGTACCTCCACCTCTCCGGCTGGCTCTCCACGACCCATGCGGTATAGGGGGGAAGCCCGCCATCATCATTGCGGAGGTAGAACCAGCTGTTGTACCAGCGGCGGTTGGACAACATGAGCTGGCCTGGGATGTAGAGGGGCTGCCGGTCTTGGTGCACTTAGAGAGTGCAGCCGCCGGCCCTCAACGCCTTCCGCATGCCCGTCGTACCCACCAGCTTGGTGGTGAGCCCCGCCCGAAAGAGGTGGAGCCACAGCTCCTAGTGGGGGGCAATGCCCAGGTACCCCTCACAGACGGCAATGAAGATGGCCGCCTACGCAATGGAGTTGGGGTTGAAGTTGTGGAGCTCCACGCCGTAGTAGTGCGGGAGCGCCCGCATAAACTGGTCCACCGACAAGCCGAGGCCATGCTCATGGAAGGCCATGAAGCTCACGATGTAGCCATCACGAGGCCTCGGCTCCGGCTCGCTCCCCGTAGCAATCCACTCCGGCCTGTTGGGGTCGGAGACTGGGCGGAGGAGACCGTCGTCGACGAGTGACTGCAGCGTCTTCGCGGACACATCGAACGGACCCCAAGGATCCGCCTGGAGGACAACAACACCACCTGCCATGGGTGTAGTGGAGAATGCGACTACGGTGGTAACGCATGCTCTCGCTTTCTCTCTCTCTCTCTCTCTCTCTCTCTCTCTCTCTTCTCCCCTTTCTCCCTTCTTCTCCCCGGCGCTCTCTTCCGCTGTTCTTGGCAACCGCTCGAGGGCAGAAAACGCGAGTGCAGGCAGAAAAGGTAAGGAGGGGCAGGGGCGCGGCTCATCACGTATTTATGAGGGATGAAAGAGGGTGAACGGGCGGGCGACGAAACCAGGAAGATTATTTCCTAGATCTGGCGCACTTAATGCGGATCCGACCAAACCGCCCATGCGCCCTACTTCTTCTCGCTAACCGCGCACGTACAGTAACGTCCCATCCGCAGCGACGGCAGGAGCCGTTCCGTCTCCCCTAGAAACTACCTCAAAAGGTGCACCCGCCGTCGTCAGCCGATGGGAAGGGAATATTCCCCACCTAATTCCTTTCAGACTAAGGAACTAGGCACCGAGCCCATTACGGTCTAGGGGTTCGAAGGCTGGGCCCCCGAGGGTCTCGATAGCCGCCCCAGGATAAACAGAGTCAGGGATGACTAAGGGCGAGCCCGTACATGGCCAAGGCCCAAGCAAGCATTTGCTTGGGATGCCCTAAGTCATGTTCGAGACCGGCAGGGAGGTCTCTGAATGGGATCCCACCGTAGGGAGGCACCGAGCCCCCAGGGCCAATCGAACGGCCTTGGGACCCACTAGAGAAGCCCTATGATACTTTTGGAGCGCGTCTCTAGACCGCTAGCTGACCCCTATCAAATGGGACACGGGCCTCCACTTGGACTTATCCGTTAATAGCTCACCAGAGGTGTCACTGCTCGCCCGCTGAGGGTAGCCTGGCATACTTCACCCCTCCTTCTGAGTGAAAAGGATGCGTGAGGGCCGCACAAAAAAGACAGGGAAACTCCTGATCGCCCTCTTGCTCCGAGCAGAGGCTCGGGGGCTCTTCCTGCGACCAAGCCGAGGCCAGTGACCCGAACTTGCACTCGGGGGCTCGGCATAAGGAACTGGGCATCGAGCCCGTTACGGTCTAGGGGTTCGAAGGCTAGGCCCCCGAGGGTCTCGACAGCCGCCCCAGGACAAACAGAGTCAGGGATGACTAAGGGCGAGCCCGTACATGGCCGAGGCCTAAGCAAGCATTTGCTTGGGGTGCCCTAAGTCATGTCCGAGACCGGCAGGGAGGTCTCTAAATGGGATCCCACCGTAGGAAGGCACCGAGCCCCTAGGGCCAATCGAACGGCCCTAGGACCCACTAGAGAAGCCCTCTGGTACTTTTGGAGCACGTCTCTGGACCGCTAGCCAACCCCTATCGAATGGGCACGGGCCTCCACTTGGACTTACCCGTTAACAGCTCACCAGAGGTGTCACTGCTCGCCCACCGAGGGTAGCCTAGCATACTCCACCCCTCCTTTCGAGCGAAAAGGATGCGCGAGGGCCGCCCAAAAAAGACAGAGAAACTCCTGACCACCCTCTTGCTCCGAGCAGAGGCTCGGGGGCTCTTCCTGTAACCAAGCCAAGGCCCAGCGACCCGAACTCGCACTCGGGGGCTTGGCAAACTCGACAACCCCCCACTCAACAGGGAAAAAGCCCCTGGAGGAATAAATCCACTCCTCCAGGGCCACGGGGGCTACACCCGGCGGGTGCGCTCGCGCGCACCACCCAGAGCCTCGAGCACGGAACACAATCCCGACGGGACCTGCTGCGAGCCAAGTCTCGTCAAAACCTCAGGGAGAGTGCTCACCCCCCCGAGGCTCGGGGGCTACTGTCGGATACCATAAAAAGGGGTACCCTAAGCAAGAACCGAAAAAATTGCTTAGACCTTGTAAATAACAAAACCAAAATACAACCACAGGCAAACCCACCACATCTGAGGTCCAGCTGGACCGCCCGGCCCACCTCGAACAAATATTCGGGCTCGACCGAGGCCCCACACCGTAAGGCCTCGGACGAGGTACCGATTCTCCGGCTTGCCCGAGGCCCCACATCGCAAGGCCTCGGACGAGGTACCGATTCTCCGACTCGCCTGAGGCCCCGCGCCACGAGGCCTCGGACGAGCACCCGGTTACCGACTCTCTCTAGGCCGGCTCAGCATCAACTCTGTCACCGCCACCTTGACCGAATTCCCTGACGAGATGTCACATCCAACTAACACGTTCAACCACTCCCGCGACGTCAGCCGCACGACGGCACGGTACCGAGGAGTGGTCGACGAGACGGGAGTCACATCAACCCCATGCTATTCGAGATAGGACGTGGCGGGGGTTACCGGCCGCTGTGCTCGGCATTGTGCCCATGACGGACACCCGTGCCACGCTGTGCTACCTAACCCCTGCTCAGGCATGGAAAGTCACGTCCGAGTCTCTGTAGCCTCAGAAACAACGTGCAAGGCCAACTGCTCCCTCCGAGCCTCGGCTACCCGCTTCAGGGCTCCTATAGCCTCGAGACTCGCGCCCGCCGAGCCCACGACGGTCCAGCCTCTGCATCGACTGGGCCTCGGCTCTCTACGTTGTCAGTGCTCTAGGACTGGCACGTCGCCCGCAGTATGCGCCATGCCCTGCGTTGGGCTGCAGGAGCTCCCACGTCGTGCACAGGGCCTAGCTCATGTAGCCTCGGAATCAGCGTACCCACACCATCGCATCAACTCGGCCTTAGCACTCCGCGCCGGTCAAACCTACAGTGACCTGCACGCCTCCAAAAGAAGGCGCGCCTGCCACCACAGGAGCTCCCACGTCGCACGGGATCAAGCGTGACCGGCGCGTCGCCCCAGTGCACGGAGGACAAGACCGCTCCACCGACCACGCCGCCACAGTGACAAGCTACAGGGCTCGGACATGCCGCCCCTGCTGAAGAACGCCACGTAGTAGATACATGTACCGCCCCTGTGCCTCCCTTCGACTATAAAAGGGAGTGACCAGGGCCGCTTCAAGGCAGGAGAAAACCAGGGCAAGCCACGCAAAACACTCTGTAACATGCACACTCCTTCACTGCAAGAGATCAACATCTCAAGCAACACACACGGCAATTCACAGAGACCTGGGGCTAGCTCCCTCTCTCGCCCAGCTTGTAAGACCCTACTACAAGCACCTCGGTGCAAGGAATACAAGATCGCTCCCTCAAACTGGACGTAGGGCACCTATTGCCTGAACCAGTATAAACCTTGTGTCTCTTTGTATCACCATCCGGGATTAGGAACACGCAGTACACTTTCACTAGTCGGTTGAGGACCCCCCGGTCCAAAACACCGACACAAACAAACTAATAGTTGCTGAGAGAATTACTTCCTTTGCATGTGCAAAACATAGACAAAAACAATACTTTCATGTTCAAAAATAGTGTACCTCATTTTGTGCAGTTATGATGGCCTCAAACCACACGAAAACAATCTAAATAATCCTCAGAATGAAATATATCAATACTGAACTTTACACTCTTGTGTAACTAGCCCAGGGTTAAAAGCGTCAATTCAAGCTCCATTTAACACCACTAGTGGCCAAATCTAACTGAAAGGCCAAATAAAGAACCAAAGTGGTATTTTAGGCCAAATATACAAGTTTCAAAACTAAAAAGGCCAAAAAAGAAAGGAGAGCCTTTTTTTAGGACAAGGAAGTAGTTCTCCCAAGCTTAATGATGTTTTTGGTATGAGTCCATATGCAAGGGTAGATATGGGCATTCTTATAATAAATATATGGAAATAAAGAGGAAAAAGTGCAATTTACCTTCCTCGACTACCATGGTCGTTCGATTTTTCTCTCTGATCTTTAAAACCAATTCTTTTAACCTCCCTCAACTTTTGCAAGCCATTAACTTTTGTGACGTGAACGACTTTGGTGGTGGTTTTGTTGAAGTGGCGCCACGTCAGAGAAGGTAAATCTGACTAAGTTGAAAGTCTAAGGAGGTAAACCGTTATCTCATTAACTTTTGTGACTTGAGCGACTTTGGTGGTGGTTTTGCAAACCATTATCTCATTAACTTTCAACTTAGTCCTATTTGCCTCCTCCTCTGAGAGGTTAAAAAATTATTTTTTAGATTAGAAAGAAAAATCAGACAACCACTATCTATAGTTGAGGGAGTTAAATTAGATTTTATTTCTTTTAAACAACACCACCTTCTTTATTCAATTATTAGGAGGATTGTACATATTATACACACCATCAGGTGGATTCAAGAACCACACATGACGTCCTACCTCAGCATGGATCGAGCTACGAACTATTCTATGAGCATCGGTGTTTGAGTCCCTATGCTCGACACTACTAAAAACTTCCTTCCTCGCATTGATCTCCTGGATAACCTGTACGTAGTTCCGGAGATCACGTTGTCAGATACTCTTCAGCACGTTGAGACAAATCACTAGCAAATAAAGGCCTTGTTTAGATTGAAAAAAATTTCAACCCGATGAATAGTAGCACTTTCGTCTTATTTGATAAATATTGTCCAATCGTAAACCAACTAAATTCAAAAGATTCATCTCGTGATTTCCAACTAAACTGTGCAATTAGTTATTTTTTTTACCTACATTTAATGCTCTATGCAAACGGCTAAAAATTGATGTGATGGAGAGAGAGTGAAAAAACTTGGAATTTTGAGGGTATCTAAACAAGGCCAAAGAAGTGCATCAAAGGCCGTGGGCTTTGCGGGTGCACTGTTGGCGAACCCACGAGAGTAGCTCTGGAAGCCAGGAACAAGCGGAAGCACGGTGTCCGGTAACGGCCGAACGTTCTGTCCCGGCGCCACGGCCCACGATACGTTAGTTGGGCCCATTTGGTCTTTCGGTGCCCAAGTCCCGCAACGTCCGACCACGGACGATTGGACCCCCTCCCCTTGCGGCCTTGTCCATGTGTCCAAAGTCCAAACCAAAATGTGTGTTCCGAGTTGGGCTACTGATGGGCCGGCCCAACGCGACGCGACGGCGACGCAGCGGCGGTCGTGTTGGCGTACACAGACAACAGAGCCACGTGCTGCTGCATGCAGGTCGACACCGCTGCCACCTGCCCGCCTACCAGCCTACCACGGCACGTAGTATCAGCGAACCGAGCGGCGAGCGCTACGCGACACCGTCGTTGCTTGTTCAACAGCTGAAGGCAGCATGGTCGACCACTCGACCGGAGCATAGGAAGAAAAAGCCGAGGGCAAAAGGCCTGAATGGTTACAAGCTGTATCGTGTCCCTGGCTCCCTGCCGACGTACGGCAAGCCGGATCTGAGGAGACTTCCTCACAACTCCCTGCACACACGCAACGAAGAATGGAGCGGAATGTTGCTTCCTCGCATGAGCATGAGGCAAAGGATGACGCCAATGATTGCGTCGTACGTCCACGGAGACGGCTTGTCTGAAAGTTTGAAGTTTCACACCTCTTTAATCTGTTCTTTTTTGCCCTTTCGAGAACTCCCCTCTAGTAAGATGAAACATAGTAGTAGTCGTCCATTGTTTTGGATTGTTCCCTTTTTTTTCCTCTCAAGAAAATCAGGGCTGGTTTAGTGCTTAGATGCTTGAAAAAGTTACTGTGGACATGTACGATGACCTTTGTTCATACGTTCAGTCCATAGATTCTTCAGTACTCCAAGGCAAGGCATGCAAAATGCTGGAAATGAGAAATCAACAGCGAAATGACGTCCAGTCTAGAGCTTCAGTACTTTTAGAGATTCAGTACTCAAAGGCAAGGCATACAGCCATTATTTAGAGATTCAGTACACAGAATGCTACAAATGAGAAATCAACAGCAGAATGTGAAATTGTAGATTCGAGGTAGACAAAATGGTGGTAGTATGAATGCATTATTTAGATAGTACTGTAAATTGGGAGAGATTCATCAAATTAATACGAAAGGCTGACATTGATTCAGAGTTACATGCTGCTATATCTGTTTGCTGAACTTGTTTCAGTACAAGACAGGAGCTTGAACATTTATCCCCTCCGAAGCATAGTAGTAGAACAGGGGGGCAAACTAAAGTGGCCAGAAAGTAAACCACAAAAAGAAAAACAAAGGAGAAAGAAAGGTACAAATCAAAGACGACGTTCCTGCTTCCATTGTACAGGGCTGACCAAAGCTATGATGGCACTTGCAGAATCATGTCAGTAGAAAGACAAAGCTTCAAGGCATGCACCATCCAGGGCGCTGGGGGCAACAAAGCTGAAAAAAGAACAAAGCTACAAAAGGGAAAAGCAAATGTGCTATAGCTAGCTGCAACGATCATTTTGTTGTTAGCAAATCGAGTCTTCCTTCTCCGTCTCTGGCTCGATCGTCAGTGTATCCTGCAGCACACTGCTCGCTGCTTCCTATGTCTCCATCATACTCCTACTGTCTACTGGTACCTCTCTTTCACCCCCTTTATGTTTTCTGTGCGAGAGCGCCATGTCAGTCTTGAATCTTTGATCTCATGGCTTCTACCCTTTTGCACATGCGATACGCCAGCAGGGCCAGCAGCCAGCCACGACCCCGAATCATTCCATTCCATAGATCGGCGTCTGAAAGGCTGCCACATTTGGGTAGGAGTATCCAAAGGGGCCTGCCGTCATGGAGCTTTCATAGGACCCATTGAAAGCGATTGGTGTGGCGAATGGTAGGGAGGAGCAGCTGTTGGAGCTCTGTTGCGTCTCATTCTCACACTGCTGCTGCTGATCCTGCAGCTGCTGATGGTGCTGGTGCTGGTGCTGCTCATGTGAGGAGGCCATGCCGCCATTGACATAGCAGTGGGTCATCGACGAAGCAGTGCCATGGGAGTTTGCAAAATCCAGGTTCACTCCGGAGGAGTAGAGGCCGAACCCTAGCCCCTGCAGGTTCCCTTGCTGGTGGTGCTGCAACGCGAGCATCGACAGGTAGTCCTGCTGCTGCTGGTCATACTTCACCGGAAGCGCGGCAAACAGCGGCGCAGTGCTGGATTCGACGGGCATGGCATCAGGTGAGCCCGATGGAGCGGAATCCAATGCCTTGTTGCTCCGGCCACCGGCCGACATGCTCCCCATTGGAATGTTGCTGCTCATTATGCTCTCAACGTTATACCGGCTGATCTCAAAGTTTGTAACGGCGTTCAGGCCTCTGAACTTGATGGCCGCTATGTCATAGGCCTCTGCAGCTTCCTCCTCGGTGCCTAAATGAATAGCATAGAAGGCAACATCAGTTCTGGAACATTTCTTCTATTCCGCCATAAAGAAAAAAGAAGTAATTTTTGTGAAACAGATGGGACAAGGAGTATGGACGTATCATCCCAACCAAAAGAACTGAAAAAAAGATGAAATGGGCTAGCTGAGCTTAGCAAATAAAGCAATGGATGCAACTACAGCACTAGCATCTAGTTAGATCTTAGATGTTTTGACTACTATAAGCTGACAGAACCGTGTATGGGACAGCAGCTTAGTAAAAAAATTGAGAACAGTAATGGCGGGTTCAGAACGTACAATTAGTTTAACCACAACCACATGCTTTACATGGAAAACCGAGAGGGAACACTAAACAAAATATCGAACGCAGGTTACTGCACGCAGAGCACAAAGAAAAGGAAGTGTTCAGGTTGCAATGCAATCAAGCAAAATGCATGCACGGTCCCTCTTTTTCTTCTGCATAAAGTCCCCAAACCCATCATGCATGGGGGCAAAAGATGACAAACTCAAATCAAACCCAGCGCTACACATGCGTACATCTGGTCAAAGTAGATGTTCTTGACCTACATAAAATATGTAGACGAATCTAGCTACAAGGATTGTACGTACAAATCATTGAAAAAGAGGGGGGCCTACGTGCAAGGTGTTAGTAGTGTATATTGTAATGTGGGAACCAAAGAAAATAGTTTTGACTGATGGTCCCAACTTGTCTCATTTTGAGAAAGGAAACCGAATGAACAGCTTTTATTCATATATGACGATCATGTGGTTATGTATTACACAAAAGTAACATGCTGAAACGATAAGATTTTGGCATTGTGGATTCATGGAGCTTCCAGACTGAATAAGTCGATATAGCTGAGAAATCTGCAGTGTCTAGTAGATGCAAAAGGCCAAAGGGTATGTATATACTCACTGAATGTTCCAAGGTAGAGGTCCTTGTTGCCGGCAACCCTTCCGATCCTTGCTTGCCACCGCCCATGCTGGTGATGTCTGCCGATTGCATGGACAAGGAGACTTTAGACAACAACATGTGTAAAAGGACAAACTGAAAGTCTGAAACATGACTGCAATTGAAAGAGGAGAGCAAGCAGGAGTATTCACCTGGTTACACCTCTGTAAATAGAAGCACCCCTAGAGAATCCACTACTCTTCCTGCACCACAAAACATGTTTTTTTTTTGTCAAAAACACTCGAATGATAAAGTTATAACATATGCATAAGATGGCCATGCACAGATCAATGCATGCATTTACAGCATCAGAGAATAGTGATCACCTTCGAAGGGAAGCAACAAACTCTTGCCGAGTCATGGTCTTCATCTCCTCGAGCTCCTTTTCATACTCAGCAACCTGAGAAAGAATTCTTGCCCCGTAAAGACGCACATCCAGCACATAGATATCTATCTTGATGTTGTTTTTTTTTTTTTTGTTTTATAGTTATGAATCGCAGGTCTGTCTATGTGCTTACTGGAAAGTTGGTGGTGGTGCTAGAACCCCAGTACTTCAACGCTGCAAGATCATACGCCCTGGCCGCCTTCTCCTCCTTATCATAGCCACCTTCAGTTTCATGAAAAAGAAATCATCATCAATATGATGCTTCTTGATGAGATGCTACATGGACAATGAAAACCTGAAGTTTATTTCAGTTTTCTTACCCAAATATACTGAACACCAGAAGCATCAGGCAGCAAGTATTGGCACCAAGCCGACATGGAAAAAGGAGAGTTAGTAGCTAGACAAATTTACAGCAGAGGCATACTCCGTACTTCCGTAGTATGCAAGACTGACGATGTAGTACCTTGGCGGCCCTTGCGGCTCTGCCCTTCACGCCGGCAGCTGTTGTCCCACAGATGTGCCTCGTACCTGCCAGTCCACCGGTGCCTAGAAATCACCAAAAATATCACATCGCCTAAGACTCTAGACAGAGCCAAAACTCATCAAATACAGTGCTTGACTGCTTGGGGAAAAAAAAAGAACAGCAGAAAGATTGGCAAAACTCTCCAAATGTTGAGAAACTGAAGACATAGTCCAGGAGGGAAAACAACTTAAAGAATCCTATTATTTACAATCACCAATCACTTGCTTCTGCTCTAGTATTATATGATCAGACAAAGGCTTGAGAAAATTAGCAGGTACAAGTACGACACAATAATGATATTTTCAAGAACAAACCCCAACTTTTCTGCATCCATTAATCCATGGAAGTATGAACTAGGCATGCCTGTAACATGGACTCTACGCCAGACATACCAAGTAAGCGACCACCAGCAGGTGCAACTTTGCATGCAGATAGCTAGCATCATGGTACTAGCAGTCCATGATAAGAAACACCCAAACAAGACACCTTCTTTATCCTTTTTAGGTGTATATATCGCCACGGATTAGACTGATCTACGACAGCTAGCTTACCGTGTGACGCCGCGGTAGATGGACGTGCGCTGCCCAAAGGAGTCGACGGCCTTCCTCTGCTCCGGCGCCGGCAACGCCGCGGCGGCGGTAGGCAAGGCCAGCTTGGGGTCTGCCTGGTCGAGGGAGGACACCGGCGACGTCGCCGCCGCTCCAGCAGCCGAGCCACCGCCCAGGAACCCGGCGGCGGCTATGAACTTGAGGTCCGAGTCGTACATCTCCGCGGTCGCCGTCGCCTCCGGGGGCGCGGCCACCGGACCACCGCCGCCGCTGGCTCTCTCTCCGTTGATGACACCACCGCCGAGGAAGTCCTCCAGCTTCGGCGGCGGCGTGGCGCCGGCTATCGCGGCCAGCTCCGCGGCTGCGCCCCTCTCCTCCTCCTGGAGATCACCTGCTCGATCGATCGCAAACACACATGCAGATAGAACGAAGTTAGAACACCTCGAGCTCGTTAATGGCAGAAATAAACTTACAAAGAGAAGTACACGAGCGCGCGGGGAGATTGAGATGCATGGATGGACGGAGGGAGGGAGGAAGAAAGGAGAGGTACGGGGCGCTACTGACAGTGGTGAGCGAGGGAGAAGTTGAGCCATGGATAGTGGTGCGAGGTGTCCATGACGCGCGCGGTGAGAAGCAGGGAACCGGAGACGCGGTAACTTCTGTGTCGAGGTGAGTTTGTCCGAGCTCGGGGTCGAGGAAGGTGAGAAACCGACGGTGCTACTAGCTAGAGAAGTGGTACCAGGGAAGAGGATTTCTCGGGTAGTGAAGATTGAAGAATGGGGAGGCGGAGGGTGGTGATAAAATAGAGGAAGGAGAAGACACGGCAGCTCGCTCCGCGCGCGGCGCTCGCACACGGAGGAGAGAGAATGAGAGAGAGAGAGAGAGCCCACGGGGAACGAGGCACGGTATATTTATATGCTGGTTTCGAGGAGCCATATATGCCATGTATGAGGAGAGAGAGAAGGGAGAGAGATGCTTTCACTACAGGACTCCTCCGCCGTCCGCCGGCCCGCGCCCGCGGCTCGGCTCTCTACAGTGGTCTTGGCTAGCTGTTTGGCGTTTGCTGATGGGGTGTGGGTGTTTGCATGGCGCGCGCGGCTGTTTGCTGCGTACCATTCCACGGCGCGGATGGCGCCGCTGCGTTTTACAGGTGGAGGCGCGGCAGTGGGTGGCCGGGGCGGTATCCTTGACCGCCTTGGAAGCAAAGGGTGCCGTCAGGGAGCCCGGGTAGGCCGCGGCGCCGTCTGTGTGCTTACGCATGCATGGCAGCCCCGTGCTGTGCCTCTGGCTATCTCAACGACAACACCTAAAATATAAGGCTTATTCATCCTTTAAGTAGCGCTACAGGTAAAAAGTTCAATATATATTTGGTATCTTTTCTAATAAAAAGATCCAAAAGAGAATCATTTCTGCAAATAGATTTTCAGGAGAGAAGATGTCTATATTTAGGTTATGCCTCTCAGACAACCAAAAATAGATTTTTCGTATATGTACTCTTGAGGCTAATTTTAAATCTGTTTGATGTCCATATGGGTTCTGTTGGAGACAGTCTCACGGATGTCTCTGGACTGTGGCTGCTGCCCTCCGTTCCGGCTTTGCACAGTCCAGGCCATGGCCATGCATGCTTGGGCGGCCTGCTTTCGTCTCCTCTGAGTCCTCTCTCCTCTGCCTTTTTACTACCATCGCTAGTTCGCTACTAGGCTACTCGGCTTTTTTACTTGCTAGCTACAGTAGCTTGCATTAATTGGCGCCATGTGTAGATTGAAAGTGAGCATTTGCGCCCCGGCCGGCTCAATGATCATGGTGCTTCAAAAAGGGCTTTGCTAGTGGAGCGATCCATCCTTCTCAGTCTCTCACAGCCGTGGGCGTGACTACCGTACCAGTTGGGGCAACAAAACGCCATAGTAGATATAGGACGAAAACGACAACACCCAAAAAGTCCAAATGCTCGCTACGTACGCAACGTAACATGCATGCACGGTCGCGTGGCACATGGACAAGGGGGGTAAACTGAACAGCTCCCAAGAAAGGAAAGCTAGAGATATATATATATATATATATATATATATATATATATATATATATATATATATATATATATATATATATATATATATATATGGTAAGGCTATTCTCTAGCGCGTTGGTCATAGAATAACTTATTCTATATCCATCTTGATTTACGATAATGTTTGTCCCAATTTACGATAATGACAATACACATTTACGATACATGAGCTACTATAATTCAGGAGGATACTTACCATAATGCTATAGTAAATCACTTATAAGGGAGTTACTATAATCTCGTAAATTAGTATAGTAATTATCGTAACTCAAAGTGGCCACATAATAAGTTATTTTATGACCAGTTATATATATATATATATATATATATATATATGTGTGTGTGTGTGTGTGTGTGTGTGTGTGTGTGTTTGTGTGTGCAGAAAAGTGCTGGCCGTTGAGATAACGCTAGAACGTGCAGTCAAATGTCAGCTCGTGTACGTTTATCCGCAGCAGTCATCTGGACGAATGAATGAATGAACGAACGAACTAACTGCCGTGGATCACACACCACGCCGTGTGCGTTGTGCTACTCCTAGGTAGTGAGGCGTCCTGCGTACGTCCAGGAACTCCAGACGATGGATCAGCTGCGTTGTTGCACAGTTCTCCGTATCCAACGGGACGGGGCAAACAGTCAAAGATGACAGGACTGGTAAAGGCTGTGTACGCTGGGCATCGATCGTAAAGCTAGCGGCGACCAAAAGGTGGCGCACCATATAGGCGACTGGCCGGCCGCCTCCCTGGTCCTCTTCGCTTTAATTGCAACGAACACCGAGATTACGGGGACGGAGGCGCTAATATATTGTCGTCAATCGCGACATGCCAGTACCAGTTCACTTCAGCCTAGCTAGCCAGTAGACCATTTATAGCATCATTTGGTCTCTATTTTTGTCCTCAGTTTACGTATAAAGTATATATATGGTGCATATGCGTTGACGACGCGTACGTAGTATATCAACATGCATGACAGCATCGCAGCCCCAAAACATGGCGTAGTGGAGGCAACAAAACTTTCCGGTCGCCGGCCGTACGTCGTCGTGTAGCTCTCAGCTCTCTCACAGGCTACGCTGGCCGCTGGCTAATATACCCACAACACTGATTAAAGAGCGCATGGTCAGGGGCTTTATGCATCGCGTGGAGGAAGCAAGGAAGCAGCAGGGGAGGCACCAGCACAAGCACAGCAGGGACACCCCGCCGACGTGCCGCCTTTAGTTTGGCGCCTCTCGCTTTGCCATTTTCTGGACATGGACCGCCCCGCCCCCGCGTGGCCAATCGCTAATCATGCGGTGACCAGCACGCCTGGCGGCCGACATGGGCCTTGCCCCGGCCCCCGGCGAGCGCGCATCCGATCCCGGGCTCCCCGCTGCCCGTCCGCCGCGGCTCCGATCCCCCGGCCGTCCGTGTCGGAATCATCATCAGGCGTTTCTCCCGTGGGAACGGCGCGGAACTCCGTGTTTGCGCGACTTGTTTTCGTGTCGTGGAACACGAAACTACTTGACGCTAAACTAGAGGGGTGGAATCAGTGTCACGCACCGCGGAAAACCGATCTAGTACTTCTCGGCTTTGGCGACCGACCGACCGGGCGGGCACCGGGGCGGAGTACGTCGGCAGGGGGGGCAGAGGGCGGCACGTGAGGTGGGGGCGTGCGGCGGTGCCTTGCAGGTTGCAGCCTTCTTGGGGGCCTGGCCGCGCGCGGCGATGCTCTCTGACACGTGTTCCAAGGGCGCACGTGAGGCGCGGCGCCACCGTGCAGGTGCAGTGCCCCGCCGTTGCCGCAGCGAATCCTACCGGAAGGGGTGCGTACGTACGCGGAATCTGGTCAAAACGCATGGCCACGACACGCCGGACCGCACGTCCGGCTGGGATAATGTACTCTTTCTCCACACATCCACAGCGATATCGCAGAGGGTGGGCGTCACGTGAGCGTGAGCGTCCCGGTGCAGCCCGCGTGTTTGGTGGCCTTTTCCCTCCCCTCAGCATGTCTTCTCTCGGCACAAATCGTCACCTCCACCTGGCTCTTTGGGCGAGACACAACCCGCGTCTTTGGGGTCAGGTGAGATGGAGCCCGCACTCAAGGGATCGGACGAGATGGAGCCCGCGACCTCGAGGTTGGGCGAGACAGAGCCCTGACCTTAGGGTCTGGCGAGACCTTTTAATACGTCTCGAGCCATCCGGAAAGTCAGTGTGGACGCTAACTTTCTTGCTTTTGGTATCCCTAATATCGATACCCGACAAAATTTGTCCCACAATAAGTTCACTTTTCGCCTTGGTCTCGCCATCACGAGTGGGAAGAGATTGGAGCTCAGTAAATTTAATATACATATATCCTTTCTTGTTTAACTAAAGCTATGCTGGGTTGGCTCAGAGTACATGTAGCTTCAGTGTTGTCTGCTTTAAGTAGGGATACAAACAGGGGCAGATCCTTGTTTGACCCAGTAGACAAGAAGCGGAGGCACCTTCCTCAAATTATGGGTTTGTAAAGAAATATGCCTTTTTCATGTAGCTATAGAAGTCCATCAATAAAAATCCATCACTCAAATTTTGTGCTAGTTCGGCCCCTAGATACAAATGCTTCGGCTGGGTATAAAGGTTTCCTCCCATTAAGCACGCAAAGGCTCGCGTTCCATCTCCCAATAATTAGTGTGTTTGAATGCCACGCTTCTACAACCTTTCATATTGTGCAGCTTTCCATTTCGGCTGTCACTAAGGACACTCCCAATACAAACACTGCCATACTTTCTATGTCTATTTATTATCCTTCTATTTATTGAACTTTGCTGATCCGGCTAGCCACGCCATGGGCTCGCTGGCCTCATGTGTGGTAGAGGGCGGGGAAGAAGAGGAATACACATTTGAGATGTTTTGACTCTCCAAGATTTTTGGAATGACTTATAATTTGAAACGGAGGAAATACACACGCATGATTATTATTGTTACACAAGTGATAAGGAGTACATAAAGAATCCCACGAGAAATCAATTCATTCTAGCCCTGCTCTTTACATTGGACATTCTATCGCAACTAACTTGATAGATGTTAATGATTTGTTAGCTCAACTATAGTGTTGATATCAATCAGGGTGGTGCCGCGACCCATTCCTTGTTCCTAGAATTTTGTCTCATCATCCATATTGGTCACTAATGTTTCCGGTAGTTTACCATTATATTTGTTATATTATGAGAAAATGCCTTTTAGTAGTATTTATCAACAAATACCACCATTGAAGAGTGTCCTACGGTAAATTTATCCGTGCAAGTACTGCTGCCACCTTGTATGCTACTATTTTTTTTTTGTTCTCTTCCTTCCAAGTTAGATTCTTTTGTGTGTGTGGCATGATGAAGCCACTATCCGAGCGTGGGCAAGGCCCAAAGTAGGTGTCCTACGGGCGGATAACGATGACCACACGGACACAAATCCTCTGGCAGGGGGTACGTCACCAGGGAACGATCGACCCGCAGACGATAGGGACGGATCACGGATGGAGCTAGCTAGATAAAGCTAAAGCTGCCTGCCAATACAGTGTACTCTCATGGCGGCCGATCATTCCTTGCCGGGCGTTTAACTACTCCGATTCTGATCCGCGAGTGTGATCCTCAAGCGAAGGCCAAGAAGGGATATGCTCGCAACGCAACACCTCAGCAGCCTGATCGCCTTTGCTTCCCGTACGTGCCAACCGAGCTCACAGCTTACAATATGCCTGCCGCGCGGTGCCCGGCCGGAAATAAAGCCCAGCGCCTGCACGCGATGCCCAGCATCACTCACAGACTAGCCCCTCCCGCCCGTTCCCTGCTGTGTATATATGCATGTAGCTTGTGTACTGAACACCAATCTGCTAGCTGCAGGTGCCGGCCACCACTTGCTCAGGTTTTTAAGTGGAAATATACTATATTTTTTTGGGTAAAGTTTATATAACTACAATACTATATATATGGCTGGTAGTAGGTCGCAAACTACGGCAGAATCCTTCGGAAAGCCGAGACTTTGGAGGCCATAATAGTGTGTCGTCAAATGTGTGTGCTCTGCCCTTCTGCATGCATGCTCGTTGCAAGTTGCAGCCCGGGCCGGGCTGTGTCTGTATGTACTCCCTCCGTCCCACGATAGAAGTCGTTATGAAATGTGTGCAGGTCAAACTTTCTCAACTTTGACTAGGTTCGTAGAAAATACGTACAAATTTGTATCTCTACATAAGTTTATTATGAAAGTATATTCAACGATTTATCTAAACTAGCAAAATGTATCCGTGCATTGCAATGGGAGAAAAGCAAAACAATCGGTCGTTCATACGATATGACTACATTTTATCCTTATAAAAATTTAAATCTAATTTATTTCATGATCATCGTGACATCCATAATATAAGTTAATATTGGTAATAATATGACAATGCCCTATTAAGCCAGTATCCAACCAAAAAAAATCTTGATAGATCTTTTTTTCTCCCGTTGCAAAGCACAAGAATATTTAGACGTAAATATATTATAACTTTAATTTCCATACTATTCATATGGTGTTACACTTATATATTGAGCTATGTGACTTTCTTTGAGCACCCATAGAAATATATAAGTTATCATATTCGATTAAAGTCGGAAGGAGATACTTGCGGACATGTCAAGCATCGGTATGTTCTCCCATGATTATAACGGGAGACCTCTCTCGAATTTTCATATATCAGCTCTTATCATACATTGCGGAGGTACATTTATTTAAACTGAATTAGACAATAAACGGTTTAAGATTTCAATGCACTGTTTGATTAGTTGGACCATTAACTAATCTAGATTTTAATAAGAATATAAGTTTCATGTCTAATCAAAACTACATCAACGACTTAATAATGATTTTTTTTGTTTCTTAGAGATAGGAATAGGCAAAGATCAATGGTTCAAAAGTCTATAACATTATATATATTATTTGTTTTTTTATATTTATACGAGGAAAAAACATTGTAGCGAAAGAACGAGTAAAAAATCAAGAACAACAAAAAAGATTGAAAACAGGAAAACCAAGATCAGAAAATAGAAACTGAGCCAATCACAAACAGGAGAGGAAAAAAAAACGTAAACAAAAAAAAGGAAACGCAAATAGAAGCCGAGCCAATCAGCAAGCTGAACAAAAAGAAATAAACAAACGGAAATGGAAAAAGATTGAGTGTCTATTGAGGTGGATGTGCGTCGTGCCTTGGAGGTGATAGATCTAGTATGGATTTACATCGGATTTGGACTCGGGCTGGTAGCTGTGAACGGAAATTATTAGTAAGGTAAAGTTGGACGAAAAATTAGGGTGGCCCTATGCGTTGCAACGGGAGAAAATAAGTTATCGAATATTCATAAAAAACGATCGTCCACCTTTGTCGTTGTCAAAGGCGGGTAGTTGACGATGTAGATGGAGCCACATTAGAGCCGCCCGCCTTGCCGGTGCAGAACGACGCATAGTGTCGTAGTGGATGGAATCGCTTGCCGGCGTCATCCGACCTTGTCACCTCAATGCAGCGGTGTCGTTGGTGTAGCTATGGTGCCATTGTCGATGGCGTCCGGGTTCGTCACCGTGCCCTGCTGCCGGCGTTGTTGGTGCAGACACAAAGCCATCACCGATGGTGTCCGTGCTCGCCTCAGACTTGCACGTATATATGTTAAATTAATGAAGAAAGAAAATAAAAGCATGAAAAAGGTGTTATAAACATGAGCTTATGCATACGATCATCTAGTAAATTTGTTTTTAAGATGCAAATTACCTTGTTGCATATTATATATGCGAGCACCAGATGATTTGTTCTTTCAAGACATCCCAGAATACAGTAGATTCCTCTTCAATCCATAAGGTTGCTTTCAACCAGCAGTAGATCGTTCTTTCGGATGAACTCCTGTGAAAAAAGTCCACGAAAGTTTAGATGTGTGACCGGCCGGATAAAAAGCCCTGTTGTGAAAAAACGAAAGAAACACTACGTACCTGAGGTCGTGACCCTTCTGTCCAGCAAACGTAAGTCTGATGAGAGGGCCGATTGGCCTAGGCGCCACGAGAGTTGCTGCTGATCCTGGCCCAGCAACGTGGAAGCCATGGAACTCGCAGACCATGGTGACCTGGTCTCAGCAAAATGCCCGACGAATCGGAAACTTGGCACCGGTGCTTAGGGCGGCTGCAGTTGCCCTAGTCGTGGACGTGTGGACAGGGAAATAAATCACGGAGGCCGGATGTTGACCCGAGTACATGAGGGCATGAGGGGTATTTTTTTTTCCGTATAAAGCTGATGATCGAAGCCAAGCCGCTTTTAGGATTAGGTTGGACGAAAATTTAAAGTTAGTTAGAAATTTTACCTCTTTAGTATTAGGGATATATATACTAATTATGTATTATAAATATCAATATTCTTTTATATATAATTGATTAAAATTAAAAAAAAAATTCTCAGGAAGTGAGAATGACTTTAGAGGAGAGGAAGCGAATGAGAGCTAGCTATACCGTACGACAGGAAGCAAATGAGAGCTAGCTGGAAACTAAATATAATTAATGCGCCATTTAGAATATGGATTCTTTTTTTTGTCTTTTATATTCATATACATGCATCTATATATAGATATATACTTACCCCTTACGCAAACAATACACACTTTATCTACATGAGCACCTTTAAACGACTAAACCGATGGATTTTGAGATTGACAAAATCACTGTAAAAATGTTGTTGACAAACATGTCCGTTTTATTATTAAAAGAAAAATCCGTTAAATTTAACATAAATTTAGAAAAATATGAGCATCCATTTCAAGTTGAGAAATTAGTGTATTTCAAAGTACGATAAGAACACGCCTGCAAGCTGACTCATGCTCATGCATATAGATGATTTTTTTTTTGGTAGCGACGCTCTACCACGCATGTGCCGAAGAAGATGGTGGTACATGGATGGCGACAAAATGTGTGTAGCTGCACACTAGCCTATTATTCTATTCTTTTTGTGAGGTATAGTATAATATAAAAACACATGCATATGGTTCTTTTTGCCACAACCATCTGGAGTACCAATGAAAGCTCGGAGGTGAAAATCCCATTGGTCCCGTCTGAACGGAAGCGCCGATGAAGGCGAAAGTAAACGGAAGCGCCGACAGTCAACGATGATCAGCTCTGTTAAATTTTGACATAAACAATCTGTCAGTCTTTGACCGTGCGTGCGTGCGCGTGAAGTGTGCTGCACATTTGCGGGCATCGATGGACGACATGCACGCCGGGGACGTACATATAATCCTGATCCTATTTGTGCCATCTCCCGTACCTCACAAAGTCACACACATGCCTGCGGCCTCCTCCCATGTACGTACTCCGTAGAAGAGAGACTGCAGGGAGGGAAAAACGCGAGTAGATGTGGACAAGCGCGTGTAGCAAGCACCTGTTGTCAAGTTTCCTCTGTGTCTGAACTCTGAGGGCCTGTTTGATTGCGGGCAAAAAATTCTGTTCTTGCGTTTTTCTTATGAAATTCGTGCGAGATTCCTGTGAAATTCATTCGTTCCAAACAGACCCTGAACCCTAAACTAAGCCAAGGTTTCAGGCTCTCAGGCACCTGCACCGTTTCAACGAATTCTACGCATGACAGGAAAAAAAAAAGTAATCTGTGCATCCTTCTTCAGAGCTCATCCTGGCAGGCCGCAGGCCAGTAACACCGTAACGGCTTGCTTTGACTTTCTTGGAACAGAACCGATTCGGCGCGCTCACAAGTGTCTCCATCGGCGACATCAGCGCGTGCATCACACCGGCCTTGTGTTGTCGGTCTGTACTCTGTAGTCGTGCACCCTATTTGTCTCACCATGTGGAAGGACTCGGGAAGCGGCAGTGCAGAGTGCAGAGAGTGCAGAGTGCTGCCACAGACAATAGGGCCCAGACAATATGCATCCTTCTTGAACCAAATCAGTGCATACGGTTTGCCCGTAAACAGAACTTGGTCGGCAGCAGGGACCAAAATTTGTCCAAAAACAAAAGGCTCGGAGCCTCGGAGCAACCAATTACGGTTTTGCCAAAGCCGTGCTGGGCAGCCTGACACACATCGTATTAGACTGTCAGTGTGTGTGGCACGGACGCACGGGCCGTGGTCATTGCCGATCGAATGTCGTGCACAGCCCATTTCTCGAATCGAGCCCACAAGACCAATCACGGAAAGCCCACTAGATATTTCTGAGGGCTTAGTGTGTGTGGATTCGGATGCAGTCGGCCCGTGGCAAGCTCGCTGCTCTAACTAAGCGCATTGTGTTGCTCAAAAAAAAAAAAAACTAAGCGCACTGTGGACTGCTCTCCCGAAAGAAAACGAAAAGGAAAAAAAAAACTATCATTTTGTTCTGAGTCAAATAATTTCGAGTCACCAAGTTTATAAGAAATATATCAATATTTATTATAATGAATAAGTATTGTCATATTTATTGAGAAATGTACTTCCATAATATATATGTTTGGCATCATAAATGTTGATCTTCTTTTCATAAACTTGATCAAACTTAAAAAATAATTTGGCTTACAGTAGAGCTAAAATGACCCCTTATTTTTGGATGGGTTTGAGGAAATACCATGTTCAGGATCCCATGAATGGATATGATAAGAATTGCGATGACAGGGGAATTTGAGGGGGAAGTAAATAAAAGAGAGAAACTAGGGTGTTAAGGAGGAGCGAGTGGTTGACAAATATTGTCTTGCCTTTTCCATTATTATATTACAAGGCTTCGGATTATATCCCTCTCCCACCCAATTGACCTCGTCTATTATGACAGGCTTAGGGTTAAATCCCTCTCCCTCCCAATTGGCCTAGAGTAACAACTTTTAACAGTTGTACTGGACAAGTTCGATTTTAGCCGAAACACAAAAAACAAACGATGAACTCTATTACAACCATCAAATGGAGTTTTTTTAAGTTAGCTAACTCATTAATGTCAAATATTATTCTAGTTTATTTTTTCTCAATCAAAATCCGTGAAATACAATTCTAATGCTATTTCAGCAATTTTTTTGGTCGACCCAACAACCCAAATAATTAGAACTTGCATCCTGGTCAACCAAACAACCCAAAATAATTAGAACTAGCATCCCTACTGATGCTGCAGCTGCACCTTCCATGCAACATTGCCGTTGTACAGAGATGTATCCCCTTGGCTACAAACTTGTCAGGGATACACAAATTTTTTAAGTTCTACAAATCTACAACAGCACTTATTCTCCCTCAGTTCCTCCCATCTCATATAATAATAAATAGTTAGATGTCAAAGAATTACACTGATCAACTCATTTCAGTATATAATCAATGGCACGCTTCATTTCCAAAGCTGACGACTGGGTTGGCATATACACGCAAAGCCAGCTTTACTTCCAAACGCTAGAGCTATGGCTGATTGGGGGTGATGTGTCACCATACATCACGGAGGTACCTGCCTTCCATCTGCAGGCTCTTTACATAGCTCTCGGTTTTGGAGCTATCCAAAGATCCCTGAAGTGAAACACAAATGAGATGTTACAAACAACATAGTAAAGTTTATAGCCATCTATTAGACAATGAATTGTGGTTGTTATCTACCTGCTCTTGGACTATTGTATGAAGCATTCTGTGTACATCTCTAGCCATTCCCTTGGCATCACCGCAAACATACAAGTAACCACCATGTGAGATGATGTTCCAAATTTCTGTGGCCTGGTAACAAAAAGAAGTATCTAGTTGAGCAAACCTTCCAGTGGACATTGAATATTAGAAACGCTCGAGAAGTAACAGTATATTAAGGAAGAGTGTATGTTGTATCTGACCTTCTCCACCATCTTATGCTGCACATATTCTTTCATTGGCCCTTCCCGAGAGAATGCGACAATTAGCTCAGAAAGCGCCCCCTCCTCAAGGAAAGTTTGCAACTCATCTTCATATATGTAGTCCTGAAGGGTGGTAATTCAGATTGAATTCCATCAATATTTGCTGAGAAACACAACAATAACACAAGGAATTGTGTCATAACCGGCGATTCTTACCATGTTACGGTTCCTGCATCCAAAGAAAAGGATCGAAGTGCCCAGTTCTGCTCCAGATTGTTTCAGTGTTAACCTTTCCTGCCAAGAGTGAGTGGAAGGATAAGTTAAACTAGGGTCTAGGTACTCTCAAGCAGACTTGCAAATATACACCCACTGGATTCTTGGCAAAACAAACCTGCAAGAAGCCTCTAAAAGGAGCCAGCCCTGTCCCAGGACCAATCATGATAATCGGAGTAGACAGGTCAGCAGGTAATTTGAAATTTGACTGCCTCACAAAGATGGGAGCCCAGCTGCATTCTTCGCTATATTCCAGAGGAATTGTATTCTGCCAAGCATATGATCAAATCACAGAAATAATAAATCAGACTGTTGGAAACTTCGTTATTGCAGGTAATTCAGGAGCTTAATGCCCAAAAAAGGATTTTTTTCAAGAGCCTACCTTCATCCATGTTGAACAAACTCCTTGGTGGATCCTTCCTGTTGGTGAAGGCCCATAAACTAATGCACATGTTACATGAATTCTGGAGGGAGCCATCCTGCAGAGACATTTATAAGTTGTCAAGAGGCCTCCCTAATGGAAGGTACATACCACCACCTCAAGCATAATATGCCACACCAATATGAACAAGACAGTCCAATATTATCACATATGGAAACTCACAACATCTTAAGCTTAGCTGGTGCCTGAAGTTTAAAATTTAAATAATTTCATGGTGGAAGAAATCAAACAAAGGTAGAGACTTGAAAACTAGCTTTAGCAAGGCACACATGGCATTCCCCCTAACCATCTTCTTGTGTCATGAACCCCCCCCTCTCTCTCTCTCTCCAAAAAGGAAAATATTGCAGATGTACTGTTTGAAACTTGTAGGTAAAGGCTGCAAATAGAGGAAATAAACACTGATAGTTAAAAAATATATACTTACTTTGGAGATGATGAAATTGAGTAGTATCGCGGTTGCAGACGAGGAGCTATTGCTGCAAAAAACACTCCCAGTGGTGGCTTAGCTGAAGGGAATGCAGCCATAACTTCAATAAGGCTCCTCTGACTAGCAGTTATCCATTGAGAATACTCATCCTACATACAATTCTATTAGTCAGCAAAGGAGAAAAATCCACTTTAAATGGCATAATATAGGGATTCTGAAAGGATGACAACCTTTCCAGCGGGAGAAGCCAAGAATCTAAGTCGTTCAGCTTCAGCTGGATCAGATGCGTGAGAAGCTAAAGCAAGCAAAGCAGCCTGAGATGATTACGTCATTCAAAGATTGGTCAAATGATCACAAGAAAAATAGAAAGAAGGAAAATTCTTAGAAATCATGTGGACCTTCTTCGGTGGATTGAGTAGATCAGCATATCGTAGAAGCGCAGTCCGCAAGGTACATGGAGATGGGAAAGGTGGGGCCAAGGAACCTCCTCCTTTACGAGGAGATCCATCTTCTGCATCTGCATGGATGGAGAAGAATGTATCTGGAGAAAGGTCAAGTAGCCTTTCAGCCTCCTCCACAGTCTCAACATAATTTTCTGCATATACACCAACATGATCTCCGGTTTCATACCTGAAACAAGAATTCAAAATGTCAGATATGTTGTAGTCTTTATAGATTAGGGGTGTCCTAGTACTCACACCTTGAACAGAATTCTCTGGACAATGTTGATAATAAATTTAGAATACAAAGCATTATGCAACAATCGGTACAAAGATAAACTGTTTGATGTAGCACAAGTACTGGGTTTTGAGTTTTGTCCTGTTGAACAGTAATCAAAGAAGTACATGGGCAATTCATTTCCATCCTACCCCAACTTGCCTAGGACTAAAAGGCATTCTTCTTGTTGTATTCAAATAAGTACATGGCTGATTCTTTCATCTTGAGTTTTGTGGAACAATTGTGACTGAACTGTCACCTCAATGCAATCAAACAGAAGAAAATAAAATGATTTAATAAGCCAGTGAATAAGTTAGTCAACCAACTGAAAACATTATAGGATCTGCTTTTTGTCATGTTGACATCAACCTGACTGCCATGGTACCGAATAACAACATTATTCACATGATTAGAGCTCATTCTAATCATGCCACAGTTTGGTGCATAAACCAATCGCCAATCTACCAGAATCCAATATGTTCCTTTGCTACTTGATTGTGTAAATGATGCCAGAAACCATGAAAGTGCATTAATTCCATGTTGGCTGGCCGATATCACCTAATCCAGTTACAAAAATAAGGCAGAAGTTGGACGGTAACAAGCTATTCATGCTATATTTTGCACTTTGATCCAAGTCATTCCTACGTATGAGAGATTCAAGATTAACACGAATAAATTCTCTGTTTAGGAACCTTTTATCTCCAAGGGTGCAAGTGGGTACCCTAAGGCCTAAATTAATTCATTTCTTCCCCTAAATTAATTAGGTGGCATCCCAACCTTTTAGTTCATTTTAGCAAGTTCTGGATCGACCCAATGACCCAAAATAAGTGGAACTTGCATCTCGACTTATCGCTAATCTCAATACATGGAATATGTCATTCCTGTGGTACCACAAATTCATCTGAGTCGTTCCCAATTCATGAAACCAAAAGATTTCCTAGTTTATTGGTGAAAAATATTAAAGGACCAAGTGAGGTTCTGCTGATGTGTTGTAGTGCAAATTATTTAGGTTATCTGCAGTAGCCTGAATCATGCTCACAAGTCATAATGAATATTCTGGCATAGGACCTGTACTCAGGGGGTGTTTGGTTAGAGGGATCACCTCATCCTACATGGAGAGTGGTTCATCATGAGTTTGTCCCATAAAATGTGATGAGAGGACTCAATCCCAATGAAGTGCATATGAGCCATGAGGTGGTGATTGATCAACCCATTCCATTCCCAAACCAAACAATAATATCATGAGTTCGGTGATGGATCACTCCATTCATCAAACCAAACACCCCATTAGTAGCCTGAGCTATGTACATAAGTACAAGATTTTAATAAAGGGCGTACCCAGTGCAGAGAGCTCCCGCTCTATGCGGGGTCTGGGGAAGGGTGTTAGTGGCAAGCCTTACCCTCGCCTGTGCAATGCGAGGAGACCGCGACTCGAACCCGGGACCTTCCGGTCACAGGCGGTAAGACTCTACCGCTTGCACCAGGCCCGCCCTTCAAGTACAAGATTTTAATACTACGAATATATTGAATAATACCCAATGGAAATGTAGCATGTCCCTAGCAAAGAAAAAAAAATGAGCATCCTTTTCACAGGGGAACCAGTGGAACATAGATAGGATCAAGATTGAAATAAAGGAATATAAGAGGAAAAGGAATATGCAGATCAGGAAACTTACACAAGACCAGTGCCAGAAATGTCGAACTCAAGATGGATACAAGAGCGATCTGAAGCTGGTTTGTGCAGCTCCTTCCGAACAGCAACATTAGCCCTAGCAATTAATAATATTATTGTAAAGAAAATTTTTAATAGCAAAAAGGAAGTTGTTAGCAAATTGTTCTGGCGTCCAAATACCTGCAAGGGTGTTGAATATCAATCACACCAGTACCGTTGGCTAGTGTCCATGATCTATCTTGGAATGACAGGTCAGATTTATCAATGAAAACAACTCTGTATTCAGGAATAGCAGCAGTATATGGAGTCGATGCACCAGTTGTGTCATCCTCGTCGCGGAGCAATTGATCTAACTCTGGCCACACTAGTTCTTTCCTACAAAAAACAATAAGGAATATATGATTCTCACTCAAGCAGCAATACCAAAAACATTATAAATACACATATATACTTAAAGGTGTCCCAAAAAAGTTGGGTATTCCCCGGGAATACCAGGGAATACCCTTGAATCCGCCCATGCTTCTACTCCATCTATCAAAGTCAGTGTACATGAGGTCATTACCTACTACTACCAACTACCAGGCCATACAATCATACACTACCACTACTGCCTACTGCTGTCACTAGACAGACAGGATATGGCATGGTGGGGCTGCTACTGTACTGCAGCAGCTGATTATTTCTAACATAATAGAACATAACAAACATAATAAATTACAAAAATTTTATTCTTGTATAGAAAACACAGACAATGCTTTCTTGGGTGCATTAAATATTCAAATGGTCATGTAACGCTTTTGTAGCATTAAACATGGGTATGCTCACTGCTATAATTTTAAGGCATATATCAAAATATATAAGCTAAAATAGTGTCCAATTGCATAGATTGTCAGAACTAATACATTATCATCTGTTTATTTAATGCTCACATATATTAAACATGGGTATGCTCACTGCTATTTTGGTATTCTCTAGTCTAATAACCATTTGCCAAATCTTTTTTTTCCTGTTACGATTCTAAAAAAAAGTTTCATCAAATGGTTGATATGTTCATAAATGGCAAAATGGAAGGTGTTTCAAAAATCCATTACTAAGCAACTAATTAGACTATCTGAGTTTTTCAGAAGTCATTAAAGCGTCATCAGTATACTTATCTCAACAAACATATGATATTTTGCAAGATTATAGTCTGAAGACAAATTATTGAGCAAATATTGTTACACCAAGAAAAAAATGGAAGTTGAAGTGATTTATGTACCAAATATACGCAACACATAGTAAGGACATTATTTCCCCAATCTAGATAGGAAAAAAGGTAGGACAATGATACTTTTGTTCTGTGTCAACATAAAGAATCAATCAACACCCCAAATTAGAACTCAAGCATGGATTTGGTTTTTGTGGCAACAAGCTAGATGGGCACTACCCACCAGTCCACCACGACTTTGTATCTACAATCCACATGGTAGATATCTACCACGGCAAAGTAATGCACAGCAGATTATATACGTCATTGTAGCTTTTGTACCATGCAGTGAAATCATCCTCAATGCACTGATCATCATCTCCAAGGCCAACAGGAACAAGACGTTTCCCACCTAGATACACAAGAAATTGGAAGCCATGACAACAAAATCAAATACCATAATCATGAATCATGAAACCCTACATCATGAAGGACATACCATGGCAGCTAATGGGAAAAAATGCATGCATTTAGCACAAGATCCTCATGTGAAAATAAATTTGATCGCTACAAGGGAAAAGAATGTATGATGATTTCTATCATTACCATAGCACCATAACGGGAAAAAATCCTAAAAGTTTTAGCCTTGAAACAAAAATCAACTATGTTGAGATTTGAGAATGTCCCTTAATGCTATCTACTTGTTTCAACTTTTCCCATGGGAACTAGTGTAATTTACTTACCCTGCTCTTCTAGTAGCTCATCTACCACCTTTGCAACCTGCATTTTCCATGTGCATAATCAATAACCAAAACACTCAACAGTAACCAGCTTTCATCCAAATAACAATAACATGCAATTCTGTGTGTTTACCTTATTAAAATGTTCATATTGCCTGTTTCCAAGGCCAAAAATACCATATTTAAGATCCTTCAGCCAAACTTCCTTCTCTTTTCCCTGTTTTCAGGCATTGAAAAGAGGTCAGGAGTGTAACAGAAGTCAACATATCCCAACTACGGAGACTTCACAAACCTCAGTAAACCATTTGTAGAATCTTGCTGCATTATCAGTTGGCTCTCCGTCCCCATATCTGCATACCATGAATATAATTTGCCACAAAATACAGATGAAATATTTTAACTAAAAGAGATAGACTGTGTAATTCATAACAAACAATATTGCTTGTTCATCAATCATGGAGAAGGAAGGAAATTTTACCCAAGCTAGTTACTGTATCATCGATGAAAATAAGGTTGCACTACGATAAAATCAAGCTGTCTATTAGAACGCAGCCAAGATAAATGGAGCCAATTCTCCACAGAACAAACAGCAAAGCAATTCCAATTCTGATAAAATGAACGCCTGTATCATTAAACTATGCGTTATCAGTGGACAATTACATTAAATTTTCATGTCATCAGTGGATGATTAAAGCTATGTGTACAAACATAAGTTTTTTTTTTTACCTCAGACAAAGTTTTTTCAAAGGCACACCAAGTAAAAGGACTAGACATTCGAACTTTACAAGGCAGCTGGATTCCTAATTAAGGAGTGACCAATAAAGGTGCTTAGCCAATCTACACAGAAATTAAGCTTAACAAAATAAGGCAGGTGGATTGTGTAACTAGCTACTAGAGCACACAAAAAAAGAGCAATTCACCAATCCACGATAGTTGGATTATCGACTATGGAATTTAGCAGCAAGCGACAAACAGCGGAAGCTAGCCATCCGCAAAGTTCGCTTGAGCTTGACAACAAAATACAGGTGAATTATCAACAATGGAATCAAGGCGCAAGCGACAAAAGCCGCAATTCACCGACAAAAGCCGCAATTCACCAATCCATGCAACTTGCGTTGAGCTCCAACAAAAGGCAGGTGGGTCATGGAATGAGGCGCAAGCGACACAGGGCGCAATTCACTAATGGGCGAATCAGCACACAGAGGGTAACTCACGTTGCTAAGAAGAACAGCACCACAGTTTCCTTCTTCAGCTTCTCCTCGTATTCCTCGTCCTCCTGAGCATAGTCATCCTGCACACGTCCCACAAATCTCTCAAGCTCCAGCACGGGGCCCGAGCTAGCCTACAACACACACAGGTACGCATATAGATCATGCAAAATTACCAGATCCACCACTTTGAACACGGCCTTCTCGTACCGCGCCCTCGCCTCCTCCGCCATGGACTGATGAGAACATAAACGCATTGAGTCAAACAAACAGGCAGCGGAACAAACAAGACTAAACGCAGGCGAGCATCCCGGTGGATCGGATCGGGCAGCGACCTTGGCGAATCCCTCGGCGGTGCCGGTCTGCGTGCCGAAGAAGATGGTGACGCGCTTCCGGCCGTCGTCCACGTCGGCGTCGGCGTCCACCTTGACCGGCGGCGGGCGTACCGGCGTGGCGACCGGCTTGGACGGCTCCCCGCCACCGGATCGGAACCAGACGGCGAGGATAAGCAGCCCCGCGACGAGGGCCGCGGCGGTGGCCGCCAGCGCGGCGAGCGGGTCTCCCCCCGCGGCGGCGGCGAGCTCCGGCGGGATGACGGAGCCCGCCCACGACCTCGCCGCCTCCAGCGCCGCCATCGTCGCTCGCTTCCTCCCCCGCCCGCCGCGAGGGATTGGGTGGGGAGGAGGAGGAGACGAGATCGAGGACGGCAGAAGGAGGGGGAGGGGGTGGGGTGCGTGCACCTACCAACAACCAGTGCTTCGCTACTACTACTGCGGAGTGCGGACGGACAAGCTGCCCGCAGGGGTAAAAGTGCCTTTTCCGCTTGCTTTTTTTAAAACGGAAAAAAATAACGTACAGTGAGTTTATGGAAATTTTCTCTCGCGGGAAGGGAAGGCGAAAGGCGTGACGGGCCCTTTTGAGGCTTGTTGTGTGCGTGTGGATCTGCATCTGCATCTGCATCTGCTTTCCTCAACGGTCAACAACGAGCGGTTTTCCAATCAGGAAAACTGGCTTTGTCCGGACTCTGGATTCTGGGCTGGGATCTGCCGTCTGCGGCCGGCATCTGCAGCTGTCCAGGATTGCCTTATCAAATGCCGTGTCGTCTGTCTGGGTGTTCGGCTGGTGCACCGCTAGCTGGTTTTAGTTTTTAAAAACTCTTTTATTTAATATTATCAATTATCTCATTATTGGCGATAAAAAGCTTATTAAAATCAACAAACGAATAGGTTAATAGTCTAAATTTAAATTTAACTAGGCTTATAAAAAATATCAACATTTATATTTTCAAATGATTTCTACAATATTATAAAAATATATTTCATAATTAATTTACTGATACTTACTGAATTACGTATTGTAAGTAGCTTTTATTATATATTTATTAGTTATAAGCTTGGGATATTTGAGACAAGGAGAAACGGTACTTCCATTTTTTTTAAGAACAGAGAGAGCACAATCATTTAATATTATTTGCTAACGCTTTTACGCCACGATTGTTCTGGCCCTGAATTTTCATGTAATCTACAGCCCACTAAAAAACAAGGTACCAAGTTGTGAAGGAGTTTTGTACTTCGGCTATAGTAAGTTGGCTGCAATAAACATCACATTCCAACGTTTGCTGAAGTAAAAATGATGTGACACGGTGAAATGGAGTGACACAGATGCAACGACTCACGGCCTATCATTCACAAATTGTGCCGTATAGTCCATCAATAAACATTGCATTGTTCTCTCCCTCTCGCAGTCATACACGATTCGAACCAAGATTATATAGCAGAAGCTGACTATACCCAGTGGTGCTCAAGAAGCAATATTATATTACAGAGAAGCAAACCTCATTCCATAGCATGCCATTTTTACGCCGACGCATGATATAAGTAGCCATTTTCCAAAAGTTGTCTCAACACCTTTCTTGACTCTCAATCGCATAAAATTATGGAGTATAGCTTATTAGCTTTCATGGAACTAGATATTGCTATTAATATAAACTCATCCTCTCGAGCTAGTAAGGCCAGCCCCAATGCACCAACATGATTGTTGACCTCGCAGAATCGCATAGACTTGGATGCTGCGTGGAGGAAAGAGAGCGTGGCATGGTGATTTCGCAGTATAGCAGAGTTGCCTGCAGCCTACAGAAGCACTCGTAGCTTGGTCGATCAGAAAAGCAAAGGTTCAAGGAGATTGAAGAATATGTGTGACCGTGTGAGAGAAAGAGAGCTCATGATCCTGTTGTTGTGTCGGGTGTCCAGGTAAAGTAGCACCCTATTTGTTGCGTTACGACAATAGTTGTCCACTTGTTCAAAGCCTACCAGATCTTTTTTAAACATAGGTGTAAAGTTTTTTATGTTATATCGGGTATTACATGAGGTGTTGTATGGGATATTCGGATACTAATAAAAAAATAAATTACAGAATCCGTAAGTAAACCGCGAGACGAATTTATTAAGCCTAATTAATCCATCATTAGCATATGTCTTACTATAGCACCATATTGTCAAATCATGGACTATTTAGGCTTAAAAGATTCGTCTCGTAAAGTAGTCACAATCCGTATAATTAATTATTTTTTAGTTTATATTTAATACTTCATACATATATCAAACATTCTACGAGACATGATGTAAATTTTTAAGGAGAAACTAAACCACGCCTAAGACACAATAACTTTTTACACGAACCCTAGCTTATAGTGGTCCGCGTTGGTGCTGCTCTAAGCTACCCTAAGGCTAAGGGTCCAACCACGAGAGAGAGTGAGCATCTCTGAACCGGAACGTGCAGCTTTCCGAAATGCGACTAGCACGTGATTGTGAAAAAAGGGAAACATTAAGGACTTATTCGCGTACACATGAATCTTCCTCAATCCATTTCAATGTGAGAATTAAAGTAAATATATGTGCATCTAAAACAAGGCCTAGAGCGTAGTAAAGTTTTGTTGTAAACAAGGGCTAAAGCATACGTAATCAAGCATAGTTTTTATTCTTACATTGAGATGGTAAGTACTTGATTACGTATCGGTCTTCTAGATTTCTTCCACTTTGGCTTTGCCGTGACTCTTCTAATCTAAGGAACAAAAAGGGACGATAGATCGTGCACGTAAACCAGTTCATTTCTCCTCATCTCCAAAAGAGGAGTCCTAACAAAACATGACTGGCACATGCTGCTCCACCGCCGGCCACCGCTGCATCTAAAGTCAGAAGCGTGCCCTGACTGGCTGACTCCTGAGGACTTCGAACAAAGCTGCCCGCCCTGTTTTGGACAAAGCGTACGTTTCTTTGGTTCCTGACCAGCGACGACGTCAGGTTCATAGCAACAACTAGACCCAATCACGTTTCTACTACGTGAAAAAAAAGGTAAAAGTGTCCTGGTCTGCGGCCCCGTTCGCTTGAACTTACGCCCGTATCGTTTCAGTGAAATAATAATGTTTTTCTCTCACAACAAATTAATATCAACGTTAACATTAGTCGACCGTTTTTTAGCCAGCCGAAAAGGGTCTGCATTTCTGAACACTGACGCAGTTTACAGTTACACACTGATCATCGAGGGACATGCACAAGAACGATCTCCTGAGGACTTCCCCAACGCAATGAGCTGGCGTGCTGTCCCAACCACCACGTAGGCAGTGAACATCCATCTCCCATCTCTGATGGTGGTCTCGAGTTCTGTAGCATCCTGCAGAAGAGGCATTAGCTTGGTACGACGAAAAGAAGAGGCTATATTTTTCAACTAATAAATAGTTGTTTTCTCGCTTCTCAACAAGGGAACCAATATTACGACCACGGTTCTTTTCGATAAGTCTTAGCTTGGTCTGATAAAAAGAAGAGGTTATTATTAATTTGCGTTGGGAGGTTATTATTTGTAGCCTAAAAATGTAGATTATAAGGCAAACCAACATGGCGCATGCATGTGTAGTCAGAAAGGCTGAAAAGAAGAGGACAGTAAAAAGTGACGTTTGAAACCAAAGGATAAAAGCCTGCGTTGGGATATTGTATGCCTCAAAGTTTATAACCTAACGTGTAATGCTGAGGCCACCATTGATACGTGCCTGCGTTGGTCAAGCCCGGAGGGGTGCTCCGTTCACTAAAGTTTAGCTGTCAGAACAAATGTTCGATATCAATTAAAAGGACTAAATATGATATAAATATAAAACTAATTGTATAAACTATGACTAATTCATGAGATGAATTTATTAAACCTAATAAATTTATGATTATCATATGTTTACTATAGCATCATATTCGCTAATCATAGACTAAATAGACTTAATAGATTTGTATCATAAATTAATCTTCATTTATATAATTAATTTTATAATTAGTCTACTTATAATATCAAACATCCGATATATCACGTGGAACCAAACACCCACTGACTTGGCTAGCTCTATGCGAGCATCGTTTCTTCAGAGCAAGACCCAGACAGACCCTGCTTTTTATTCTGATGAGGACAACTCTCCCATCTTTCTTTTCACCTTATCGAGAAAATCTGGCTGTCGTAGGAGCAGTGACTTCGAAAGTGGATGTGAACTTTGAGCAATCAATTTGCGATGATGAAAATTTTGGTTGTAATTGTAAACAGAAGGGAACAGAGGACCCAGCTTGTTCATGGGCCCCTGGCTCGGCAGTCCAATTGACTGGCGTGGGCCGCATGGCACCTGGACTGTCGGGTCCGTCGACTCATAAAGGCAGACCAACAACCCCTTATGCTGTGCCCTCTGAACTCTGATCGTTGCATGTAGACAAGGGTCCAATCCTAAAAACAACTTTTGACTTGTAGATATGGGTACCAGTACCATGATATATAGATGACGAATCGATGATGCACCGACCAGTAGAGAAAGAAAGCTGCTCCTGTATTTCCTGGCGCATGTGTGTGCACGCACATGGAGAGAGAACTCTCTGAACTCGTCACCGAACGTACTGGCACCGGATTCCTGCGTTTGGATCAGCAGGTGACTTCACCGCGTTGACCTACAGGCCTGGTTCCTGGCGCCAGCCGGGGACTGGAGACCATACACGGCCGGACCGCCCGGACCCATGGAATTCCGGCATGGTTCTGCTCGCAATCATCCAGACGTGCGCACGCCCAGTGGCCATCCGCTCCCGTCTCTCTCACGCCGCATGACATCTCCGGCTGTCCGCGAGCCCCAATTCCAAGTCCAAACGCGACACCGACCCGGCGTGTGGTGTGGACGATGGGTACGTTCCTTTCCCCGGCCACGTACGCCGGTCGGCCGCGGGCGGCGGTCGTTGGCGCTGTCAGGCTCAGGCTCGGGCGCGCGCGAAACGTGCATGCTGAGCAAGCAAGCAGCAGTGATCTGACGATGATGAGGCAGCGACAGGCTCAGCTATAGCTCTCGTGCCAGATCCATCTCGTGTCTTCATATACATACTCCGATATATATATATGTGTGTGTGTGTGTGTGTGTGTGTGTGTGTAATTCTGCGCTGGGAACGAAGTGGTCGATGATGGCGGCGACGACAAGGACGCATGCACCGATCGACGGCGTACATACGCAGCCGTGCAATGGGCAATGGAAGGCGACCTAGCTGTGTTTGTGACAGTAATTCTACCGGGATACACCGGATATCCAGGATCCAGCTCGCTCCATTACTGGTGCGCGCGTGCGTGCGTATACGTAAACCTCGTGGCGACGTTGTCAGCAGTGACAATATATGAACCAGTGATAGATCTATCGGAGCCGGTCGGTGGAGGCCCAGGGGCAAGACAGTCACGCGGGCACACACGCAACATTCCGTTCGATCCATCGTCCTCGTCCTCTCCCATTGATGCGCGGCGGCCGTGCTGTACTCTCACGACGCGATGGCTACGGGTACCTGCTTCACTGTTCGCTCCACTGCTCGCGAGTCGCCAACGGCCGGCCAACGGGACGTTGCCGTCTAACAGGGAGATCCCAACCGTCGCCGGCCGGATCGGACGAGAGTGTGTGTCAGTCGTCGATCAGTGGCCGGATCAGAGTAAGTCGATGGACTACTACTACTGCATCGACGGATCAGGCCCGATCGATCCATCCAATAATTCCAGCCAGTCAGGAATGAGCCAGGCAGACAGGACATGATTGACTCGCGGGGGTTGGAAGTCGACACGGTACGTGCGCACACTTGGATCATGAGTTGACACGGAGCGCGCGCGCCTAGCCAGTAGCACAGCATCATTCGATCATCAGCTGAGCTGATGCTGATCATGACACAAACTTCTTGTTCATTGCTTTGCCTGCTTTAGGTCTTTAATGACAACATTATATATGGATAATGAAGAACAAAACGAGTACACAACTAGCTAGCTAGTAGTAGTAATTACATGCGATGCGAGGTCTAATAAAGCCCGGCCCGGCGATTAGTTGCTGTTGACACCTCCCCCGCATTTCTTGGTCCGGCTTGACTTCGTCTTCGCGGGGATGATCCGGATCCTTTTAGCCACGCGAACAAAATCACTACCACATCATCAAGAAACTTGGATGAGGTCGGGTTAATTTTTTTTTGATGAAAAGCTCGGGTTAATTAAATGAGATGATTATCATGTGTATTAAAAAAAGTTAAGTTACAGTAGTTTTGTAGTACTCCTAGTGTCCTCCTATACTGCATGGAATTGCAATTCAATATTAAAAAAATGCAATTCATCAGTTAGCCGTTGGCGGCCTTACTTCCACTTGAGATCCCCGGCGAGGAGGAGGTCGTCCTCCAGATCCTCGTACGCGACGACGTGGCCCGGGACGGCATTGGCGAGGTCGAGGTCGTTGTCGTCCTCGCCGCCGCGCTGGCGGTCGTGGTCGTCGGCGTCGGCGTCGACGAACATGCGGCGGAGCGTGCCCGCGAGGCTGCGGTACCCCGTGTGTCGGTTGAGGTGGACGCGGTGGCAGATGCAGCGCCCGTCCAGGGCCACGGTGACCGGCGGGACCACGCCCGCGGCAACGTCGTCGTCCTGCACCGACAGCGTCAGCAGCTTCCGCTGCGGCGGCTGCTGGGGCGGACCCGGCGCCGGGAGACGCCGCTTCGTGTGCTGCTCGAAGCTCCCACTCGCGCTGGCGCTGGCAGCGCCGCCGCTCATCGTGGTGGCGAGGGGGGTTTGACCTCGCCGGGCGGAGTGTCTGTGGTTGTGGTGGACAGAGGAGGGCTTTTCGAGGGGGAGAGAGGTGGGATGGGGAGTGAGGAACTAAGTGAGAGCACTTTCCTCTCGATGGTTAGTTGTGTTTTAGTGGGGCGCAGCTGCAGCTCGTGAGGATTTATAGGAGGTGGAGTGTGGACTGGACTTGTTTCTTGCTGAACCTGGCCGGTCGCCTGAGGAGTGAGGAGTGAGCGAACTGGTACAGTAGCTCAGTTCCCAACTGAAGCCGACGAATAGCCCAACCGGAACTGGCTGGCAGCGACAGTGTTGCTTACAAGTGAGAAAAAGGAGACCTAGCGATCGATCGGTGGATCGACCCGAGACACACTCACACACAAGTTCTCCTACATAAACAAAGCCCGGCCGGATCGGCGGCCGTGACCCGCTCTGCATCGATGGCCGCATGTTTTTATGGGGATTGAGAGAGCGATCGAGCGCGCACGTGTCGCCCGGTTCAAACTGAAGCCACCAGCCCACCACACACGTAGCCGCAGCCGTAGCGACCGAACCGGGGGCTTGTTCGTTCGTTCTCGGCTTCTCGCCGCACCCGCGTCGCGAGCGCGCGTGCGCCCGGGGGGATCCGAGGCGGGATCACGCGGCCACGGCACGACCGCGCGGCTAGCGGTTGCCGAACACGCCTCGATCGGGCGCTTTTGACTGGTCCGTCCGCTCGCCCCGCGTAGGTGCGCTGCGCACCTGACCGCCTGCTCCTGATCCTCCGCGGCGTGCGGCCTCCGACCCGACCTGGCTTCGGTGCTTGCATTGCTCCCTCACTTTCTCGATCCGGCCGGTAACGATCGAGCGAGGCTGCAACGCCCATATGCATGTCACGAGCAGGCGCAGCGGTGCACGGGGCCGGACGGATCGGATCGTGGATGGATCTGCTAGCTGCAGCAAGCGGGTACGAACGGAAGTACGAACACGCGCCGAGGCAGATTACTGTCGCGGTCCTGCGGCGCGCGCGACATGCATCGTTGTTTGCAAAACGGATGGATCATGGGCAGACGTGCGCTCGGCACTCGCACGATGGACAGGACACATGCAACCTCCGAATAAATCTCGGTGCTGCACCTGCACGACTGCACAACGATCGCTGCTTTTAGATCTCTCTCGCTTGGCTTTGGCTCCAAAGGTGCGCACAGCACGGGTACGTACGTGCGTACGTGACGTTCTAGTTCTACGGCGCATGCATGTATTTCCGCGCTGCTCACATGCGCCGAAGCGCCATACGTGTGCCTGCCTGCCTCTGATCCATCGGGATGCATGCATGACAGCTTGTTGTCAGCGCGCATTGACGGTTCATGCACGTACGTGCATACACCAGGCCACACACATTGATCAAGACTCGTCCGTATAGGTACGTACTCCTGCTATAGTATGCATGTGACACGGTCACAGAACAGCGTGTGTAGTCGCCATTCTGTACATGAGTACATCAGGACTGAAATACATGCCGCTACAACTAACTAAACCGGTTGCATTCGTACGGCCAATGAAATTGCACAATCACTAACCAACAATATTTTTCTCTTACACCAAATCAGCTAATAGTATTTTCAACCATGACTTATCAGTCAAACAAGCCCAAACAAACAAGACGATAATGTCAGTTTGATGCGGTACCTGCTTGTAGTGGGATATATATATATATATATATATATATATATATATATATATATATATATATATATATATATATATATATATATATATATATATATATATATATATATATAATAACTTATTCTATGGACACTTTGAGTTACGATAATTACTATGCTAATTAAGAAGATTACAACAACTTTTTACTAAGTGATTTACTATAATGTTATGGTAAATATCCTTATGTGTTATAATAACACAGCTATCGTAAATATGTATTCATTTTATGGTAAATTAGTATATAAAATTATTGTAAATGAAGTTGACTACAAAATAACTTATTCTATAGCCAAAATAACTTATTCTATATATATATATATATATATATATATATATATATATATATATATATATATATATATATATATATATACGCTGCTGCTGCTGCTGCTGCTGCTGCAAATAGTATATACAGTACTTAATAATTTTCTGCATCACGGGATCCATGCGCCGAAGCAACAAAGTGTCCTTCGTACACATGCATCCACACGCCTGCCCTCATGCATGTTTTCCTAGACCGATCGGTGTGTGCCGGCCGGCCGCGCACATGCACACCAGCACGACGAATGTTCTTCTGCGAGCGTACAGAGAGGCCGGCCGACGCCCGACGAGGCGGGCGCCGAGCGCAGGCCGCGCCACGCACGCCGCGCGCCGCGGAGCCGGTCGGGGTGCCTCGCCTGCGCGCGTCGGTGTCTGGACGGGCTGTCCGCCGCACGTGCACCGGTTGCGTGCGTCGCTCGCCTGTCTGCCCAGCCCGACGGCTTCGGGAGGCGATCGGGAGTGGACGAGACGACTGGACGCGGGCGCGGCGCTGCTGGTTGACGGACTGGGCGACTGCTGTGCTAGCTGCCGCAAAATATTTTTCTGGGATTCATGCCATGCCATGCACGGGACGGGAGCCCCGGGATGCGGATTCAGTGACTTTGCTTCGGCGAGTCACGTCGTAACTTTACTCCTGCCATCCACCCTCCAATCAATATCCAAGAGCCAGATCGATTCGAGGCTCTCTTTTTTCATGCGACGCAACCTTTGCGTTCCCTTCGCTCGCGCCGCAATGGCGTTCCGCGGGCGGCGCGCCCAGCCGTCCTGCCTGAGCTCTTCGTCGGTCGTCTCGCAGGATGTCCAACAGCAGCGGATGAGGCCGCGGGACATGGCCGTCGACAGGCAGCGCGCCATGCGCGTCCCGGCGTCGGTCTTGCCTGACCGCCTCCCACGCGTCCTCCTTCACGGCGTTCACGTCCCTGGCGACAACGCACCCGGCGACAGACAACGACGCCGAACGTCCCTCGGTGGCAACGCACCCGGCGACTAAGACACCGAACGTCGCGACGTCCCACGGGCACCACACGCGCTCCATGGCCCCCGAGCATCTGGCGTGCGGCGGCTTCGTCGACCCTCCCGCAGCACACCGTGGTAACATCTTAGACGACGCTCGAGCTCTAGGAAGACTGGGCGATGTCATCGGCGTCCATACGCTTCGCGACGACCTCGTACGACTCGGCCGCCATCTCCTCGAGCAGGAGCGCGCCATGACGGCGCATGTCGTCCTGCAACGCCGAAGGAGCATGGATGTGAGGATGCGTGCGGAAGGTGGCAAACTAGCACTAGCAGCGTCGGGGGGCGCGTGTGCTCACCAAGGCCACGCTCGTGCTACTGATGGACTGGGTTGTGTTGGAGTCGTTCCGACCATGGTCTACACCGGCGTGAAGGCGCACAAGGCCGGTAGGACCAGCTGTATGGGCCCTCGACAATGCGGCGACACTGCGCGGCGGACGCGGACTCACTGATGGCTCAGAGGACGCGCACGAGCTTGGTGGTGGATACGCCGGTGCCGTCGGCGTCGGAGAAACCGAAGGCGTCGCGCAGGTCCTCGACGGCTGCTGCGTCGCCCGCGACGGTGGCGTTGAGCGCCGCGAACTCGTCCAGGCTGATGAAGCCGCCGCGGCGCCACCTCGTATTGCACAAGCGCGTCCAACAGGTACTCGCCAGGGGACACCGCCGACGCCGCTGGTACTACGAAGTACGAACGCGGCCGACGCCTTCCCAGATGCACCGGCCACATCTCAGAGCATCTCAGAGAACCTAATAATTTCTTCCTAAAATGATGATGTTTTCCAACTCCTACAAATATATTAGAAGGAATAAATAAGGCTATCTTGGACGGTTTCTAATAATTTAGTCCTAAAATATCAAATCTTGGTCCACAGGAATTTTTCTTCGCGACATTTTCCTTTTTTTCGCGCTGACATCGCAAGGGTCGCATCGGCCGCCGCCCCCCAGCACTCCACGGCCGCAACCTGCAGCCGGCCTGAAGGAGCCAACGGCCGGCCATCCGCCATCCTGCAGCAGACACAGGCAGGCAGCAGCAGGTTTCTGCCGGCCAGCACTAGCAGTCTACTAGCAGGCACAGGCAACAGCAGCTTTCTGCCGGCCACCAGCGGCAGGCACAGGCAGGCAGCAGCCCCCGCCGGCCAGCAGCGGCGGGCACAGGCAGCACCAGCCCCCTGCTGGCACAGGCACGCAGCAGAGAACGAGGATCGCTCGCGTGGACAGGATACGCGCGACCTCTACGCGCGCGCATCTTTACGCGGAACCGGTTGATTTTTCCCGACTCCTAAACAAAGATTAGAAGAAGGTCTAGGGAACTCTTGGAGATGCTAATCCTCGATCTAGCAGACGCACACGGAAAAAAATTCTAGTCCTGGCTCCTTTTGGCCTGCAAGATGGTAGCCCTTGGATCTTAGTTGGAGGGTAGATGGAGAGAGTAAAGTTACGTTGTAATTTGCTTGAGTAAAGTCACTGAATCTGCATCCACGGGAGGGTGGGCGGCTTGCTTGCTTCGGCTTCACTGTTATTTTTTTTTCTCCCCCTCGTCGCTGCTGATTTATAATGTTTCGGTTGAATGATACTCCTACTTCCCTTCTCTCTTTTCTTTCGTTTCATTTTTGACTTATTATGGGAACCTAGAAAATAAGCGCAAAGACACGATTTTTGTCGGTGATGTTGACTCGGCTCGACATGTTTTACCTTTCAACGACCTCGCTATTTGGTCCATATAGGTGTTGCGTTTTTTTCCTCCTCGTCTTCCTATTTTAACTCCACGTGCCTAGAATTTTATTGACTTTTTTGGGGTGATTGGTAAGTGCCACAACGAGCGATGGCAAAACCACAGACTCTCCCTTTGCTCCAAATCTCCAATAAATCATTTTTTGTCATAAGTCAAATTTCTCTAACTTAATCAAAAGTTTAGAAACATATCTATCTCTATCTCTCTTCTCTTCTCTATCTCTATCTCTATCTCTATCTCTACAACTAAAACATTCGTAAGGGAATCGTCGACCCGGCTTCGCTCGCTCGCCAGCCCGCCCGGCGCTCCCGCTATCGAGATAAGGAAAGGAATCAACCATCCGGCTCGCTCCCCCGCGATTTGTCCGAGGAGGGCGAGTGGCCCCATGGTGCTCTGCCCTTTCTGGTGGCGCCGCCACTCCTCGCCCCTCTCTTCTCCGCCCGATTCCCTCCACCGGTCTCCCTCCCTGCCTCCACAGCGGCACGGCCTCAGCCTGCTCCTCGTCCGAGGCGCCGTCGTTTCGCTCTGCCTCCCATTTGTGCCGTCGTCCATCCACGCCGCTGCCCTTCCATGAGTGCTCGCGTTCTCACTCTCACTCGCCGTCGATGCCTCAGCGGAATGCTACCCTCGCCAGGACCCGCTCGCTCCCGACGCGGCCGTGGACACGGGGGCCGACGACAAGCCAGCGCCCGCCTCTCTGCCTCCTCCTCCTCGTGGCGGCGACGGCAACGGCGAAACCAGCGGAGGTCCCACCACTCTCCACAGGGGCGAGAAGATGCAGCTCTCTCCAGACCCGTCCTTGCCCGACACAGCTTCCTCCGGCCTCGCCCCCATCGGCAGCAGGAACCCAGTCAGTACCGGCTACCGCCCTGACCCTATTCACCGTTTTCATTTGAAAATTGAAATGGTAATGTTCCATCCAACTAAATTCTTTTCAACGTGATGGTGTTCAGAGGCTTAGATGATTAGATCTGTGTTTAAGTAGATTGTGCTAGAGGACTGAAATGTCCTGGAGGCTTCAAACTCCATTGCCCAGTTCACTGAAATGGACAGTGGACAGTAGTATTACGCGCAGTGTGAGCCACATTCTACCTGCTACGTGTTTGTTAAAATGACTGAACAATTTGGTGCTATGAAAAGGGTGAGAAGTGCAGTGTATTTATTTCATCGCTATTGGCAGATAAATCAAAATGACGAAAGAAAGAGTGTATTTTCTTGCAAATCTATCTTTTCTATCACTAGCTGGATAAATTGGATCTATGTTTTTTCCCCTTAAACACTCTACTTCGGACACATATTTTCTATGGTGGAATGAATTATGACAGAACCGCCCAATTTATACAAGATCAAGTACGGCTGTCCCCGCTAACACGTTGACACGCGCATACTTTCACTTATATAAACCCGGTAGTCCGCCGAGTGTCTCGAAAGACCTCGGTAAATCAACATCACAACCAAGATCGCGTGATTAAGCAAATACACATCGCATACGCAGAGTTGCAGCAGAAATAATATTACAAATGGGTTCACAAATAATAATACAAGTTTGGATTTTAAAACCGATTAGAGAAAACAACATAGCTTTCAAATGATTACATTAATATAAGTTTCAAATACATTGCTAGCATAAGTGACATCCTTAGACAAAAGCATATAGATGAGAAGTAAATATAGAATCACCGAGCCCACTGGCGGTTAGCCACCATCTTCAGCAGGCCAAGAACTTCACCTGCAGCATGGTGGGATAAACCCTGAGTACTCGAATGTACTCAGCTAGACTTACCCATCATAAACCAGAAATAAAACGACACCAAGGATTATGCAAGGCTCTCTTTAGTGGGCTAGCTGACTTATTTGCGAAAAGCATAAGCTATCATGAAGAAACCATTTTAAGTACTTTGCATCATCTTTATTATAACCTATCCATCTAGGTAAGCACCTGTACTATAGCAATCACTTGATTAACCAATAACATCCAGTTACCAATTTAGATTTAGCATATCCCATACCATCCAGATAAACATCATTGTTCCATAATAATTACTACGATGCCGTAGCTCGAGTCAAGTGCTCACTGTCCAGGAGCGATGGCGATTCGAATCGATTCCTAACCAGCTGGTGATTTATTTCTCACACAAACCATGCTTCCCCCGTCAGGGTCGCTTAGATCACCAATGACACTTTTCAAGTAGCCACGGGATAACAGTCATGGACCGCACTACCCAGGGACCGCCCGACTGCCAGGACGCACCTTGGGCTCACTCTTCGCGTCCCCATCATACCCTCTTCAGCACCAGTCTGCGCATCCGAGTTTATCCTAGCTCGAAATAGTGTCACTAGCTTCGCGGTCGAAAGGTACTTTATTCGGCCAGCTAAATGTGAGGCATGCGTTCAACATGACAAGAGGGACGAGCAACGATCGGTCCTTAATCGACACAGACGGAAACTAACAGCACCCCAGAACCCGGTCTGGTTGCCTCCAACTTTTTCTGTCCGGTCTCCAATTATCCATCACACATGGTTAATTCCAGGATATCATTCTTTCTATAGCTAAATTCTTTCAGTAACCACTTATAATGTAGGTGACCGGATATCACCGACCGCTACCGGTCTAAGCAAGGCTAAGCAGTTTATTCGATCCTGACCTAATAGGGTAAAAGGTAATAAGGTAGGCAAGGATAGTAATAAATGCATCAACGATTTCAATCAACTCCTACAACTTAATGCAACAATATATAAACTCATATATATATAGAAAGAATTGCTTTTATAAAGTAGGAGACTTAGAATGCTCCGGGGCTTACCTAGAATCCAACACTAGGTTAGCGTTTGTTAGACGACACTCGCATAGTGAGCATCTCCCGTTGTAGCACTTGTCCAGTCCTTCCACCTTCGGGATAGGTCCACCATACACCGTCTTTAGGTTCGGCTCCAACATCACGTCCTTCACGTGGTTCATCTAGCGCACCTAGATGAGATGCAAGATGCAAGTGCATGAATATAAAGAATGATAATACAAGATGCATCACATAAGCATTCAAGACTAACACAAGATTATGCAAGACATAGACACCAATAGCTATTTAACTAACATCACACAACTATCTATAGAGAGCAAGCACATCAAGCATGACACAAGTCTATCAAGGTCACAAGTATCATAATTTGACCATCAACAAGGGCATAAGCTACACTTAGCAACACATGGGGTAAGCAACCACAACTAACCTATGTCTATTTCTGGACTGGAAACAACAGCTTCATGTTTGGATCATAACTAGAGTTATACAAATCCAATAGACATGCCACAAGATATTCTGAAAAGCTTATGAAATTTTCTACAATTAATCTTTAATCATCTTAGCATGATTCTTAAGTTAACTAAGTCAAATATACCCATTTACAGAAACTGGTCTAAATAAGACAGAGAGCAATCAATTCTGTAACCCAACTTTAAACAGTTGTAACTCTTAAACTACTTGGCCAAATGACACCAAATTTTAACAGAAGCTAGATACATGAATTATCTACAACTTTTGTATAAACAAGTTTCACAAAAAAGTACATTATCATAAAGAACTTTGCTAAGTTCCCAGATCTGTCCATAAACCACATCGGCAAGAAAATAATTATTAACTTATGTTGCAAACACATAATTGGGTAAAACCAACCTTACCAACATTTCACACATGACTAAAGAACACCAGAAAGCATGGTGCTCACCTCTAAATAAATTTTCTTAAAGCATTTCTTAATTTATTTAGACATCAAGGTGTATTTATGAACATATACAAAAAATGCATAATAAATTCTACAAAAATTACAGTAGCTCACATATCCTCTAAATAGTCTACTGTACAAATTTCATACTATTTGCATAAGTATAGCCGCCTCTACGAAAAAGACAATTTGCTATTGCAAGAAATCATGTGAGAGCGAGATAAACCAATAACTCACTCATACTTCATCCAATACTCATGAAATTTTTACCACACATCAACTATCACATGAGTAGCATGCCACAAAAATTTCACTTCATTTGGAGCCCTAGATCTGCAGTTATGGAAAATAACAAATTCAACTAGCATTACAACCTTACTGCACAAATCTATTTTTGCAGCTAAAACTTTAAACTAAAATATGCCATATTATAGATCTACTGCATAGATAATTTAATAAGGATTCCAAAAAGTCCTCATTTACTATTTTACGATTTTTATACTAATTACTATGAATTTTCAAAGTTCATCATTCGAATCTGTCTAAATCAAAGAAAAAGGGATCTAAATCTTGCATCGGGGACCCTGAAGTTTCCACAAATAAAACCCGAACGAACAGATCCTTTACTGCACTATTCATATGAGTCACTGATTCATCATTTAACCGCCTGGAAAAGCTTCTATTTGCGCGCGCAGTCCTTCTTCTTCTTCACCGAACCGAGCAGAGGAGGCCGTTGGGGAGGACCGGCCGATGGCCGATTTGGCCGGCTGGAGAGGGGCGTCGACGGCCACAGAGGGGCGGCGCTGGGGCTTGGCCGCGGACATCCGTGGCCGTGCTTGGCCCTGGCCGGCCAGGCTACAGGCAACAGCGGCGCAGCAGCTTAGCAGCGCCAAGATGGCATGCCGGTAGTGGCAGCTTCGGCGACGGCAAGCAGGGCGGCGAATCCGGCCGGAGAAGAGACGGCGGCGGAGGAGCAGCGTGGCCGCCACATGATTGGGAGCTGGAGAGGTTGGAGGAGTTGGAGGAGGTGCGCTGCGGGGGAGGAGCAGCGACGGCAATGGAGCTCCTGCTTGCCTCAGCCATGGCGAGCTTGACTGAGAGGGAGAGGGAAAGAATGGTAGAGAGTGGAGAGGAGGTGCTAGTCCTTTACTTGAGCACGGTAAGGAGACGAGCTGGCGGCCATGCAAGCAGCGAAGGCGCCACGCGGCCTGCAGCGCCCGAGCATGGTCGGCCACTGTTCATCAATTTCGAATTTCCAATTCTACCTCAAACATACCACTGAAACCCAATGTTCAACCCTCCATATATCCTAAACCACTTAGTTCTGGCACAATCCGTAGTAATCAAAATTGTAGGGCTACGCGACATCTACAACTTTTCTTAAAGCATCAAAGTCTTATTCAGCCTGGTTGGAGAGATACACGGCTACGAAGAGGGGTACATGAAAACTGAAATCGTGAAATTCAGGCATCCCAGACTTAGCCAATTTTTCGGACTCTGAAAACCGCAGTAGATTCAAAGTTTGAGCCTCAGTTTGACTTAGTTCCAAGTTGATCTGGCTCTTGGTCCAAAAACAAAGTTTGTTCTACTCCACTCAAACTTCAACTTTTATTTAGGTTCCACTGTCATGCAAGCAATCTAAATGATTGGTCAACACAGGTCAAACTGGCATCACGATAAAGCTTAAATAAGAGTTTTAGGCCGATTGGGGCATTTTCTTGATATCTGCTCGACATGAACCTTTCATAACTTCTGTTGTAGAGTTCCTCTAGAGTCATTTGGGCAAGGTTGCAAGGTTCGTTTAATGACCAATGTTTCCATTCACTTAACCGTGCAATTCCAACAAAGATATGACTTATCATTTCATGTGACTTCTTGATTCCAAACTTCATGAAACTTTTCCATGGATCAATATAGATGGATATTGATGTGAGACACATGAAAGAAGTACATCCAACATTACTCAAGCATACTTTTTAGAAAGGGTAGCATGTAAGCAATGGCGCATGGTCCAAGTTTAAGTTGGAGCTCACTCTTGTAGATTTGATCTTGACACTTTCATCACCACTTAACATGCCATGTTTGAGCTCAAACCCATTGCTTAACTGGTGACAAACACCTGGGGTGTTACATAAATGCGAAATTTGCATTGCCCAATTTAATAAATTGAATTAACATAGTTTTTTCACCCGTAGCGACGCACGGGCATTGGCTAGTAGGTTTAAATAAATACACAACAGTCAAAACATATTTCATGGAAAATCTAATGTAATCCCATGTAGATGCTAGTGTATTTTTCTATAAACTTTATTAAAGTTAGAAAAAGTTCAATTTACAATAAAGCTAGAATCTAGTTACAATAAAGCTAGGAATCTGTCTACTCTCAACTCAAGTATTTTAAAAGCATCTTACACCCGAGTGTTAGATGGCTTCAAAACACTTGAAACCTGGACAGATGAATGACAGAATCGAGTGTTTCTAGGCCATGAAACACTTGATTCTCATGACCACTGCACATGATCAATATCAAACGAACATAATTAATAAAGATAGAACATTTTACAAGACCATATATATAGGCAGAGAAACAAATTAACTAAAAAATGCTAAATCTACTAGAATTTATTTACACTCTTCTGTTGAATATACAACCAAGATTTGGCAATTCAAATAGATAGAAAAGATAAAAAAACATATTATTTCTATAGAAGCCAAATTGGAAGATTATTGCAAAGGGGAACCAAATAAAATAATAAATAAAATATAAAATAAAACAACTAAAACATTCGTAGGGGAATCGTCGACCCGGCTTCGCTCGCTCGCAAGCCCGCTGCTCCTGCTATCGAGATAAGGAAAGGAATCAGCCATCCGCCTCGCTCCCCCGCGATTTGTCCGAGGAGGGCGAGTGGCCCCATGGTGCTGTGCCCTTTCTGGTGGCGCCGCCACTCCTCGCCCATCTCTTCTCTGCCCGATTCCCTCCACCGGTCTCCCTCCCTGCCTCCACAGCGGCACGGCCTCAACCTGATCCTCGTCCGAGGCGCCGTCGTTCTGCTCCGCCTCCCATTCGTGCCGTCGTCCATCCACGCCGCTGCCCATCCATGAGTGCTTGCGCTCTCGCTCGCCGTCGATGCCTCCGCGGAATGCTACCCTCGCCTGGACCCGCTCGCTCCCGACACGGCCGCGGACGCGGGGGCTAACGACAAGCCAGCACCCGCCTCTCTGCCTCCTCCTCCTCGTGGCGGCGACGGCGACGGCGAAACCGGCGGGGGTCCCACCACTCTCCACAGGGGCGAGAAGACGCAGCTCTCTCCAGACCCGTCCTTGCCCGACACAACTTCCTCCGGCCTCGCCCCCATCGGCAGCAGCAACCCAGTCAGTACCGGCTGCCGCCCCGACCCTATTCACCGTTTCCATTTGAAAATTGAAATGGTAATGTTCCATCCAACTAAATTCTTTTCAACGTGATGGTGTTCAGAGGCTTAGATGATTAGATCTGTGTTTAACTAGATTGTGCTAGACGACTGAAATGTCCTGGAGACTTCAAACTCCATTGCCCAGTTCACTGAAATCGACAGTGGACAGTAGTATTACGCGCAGTGTGAGCCACATTCTACCTGCTACGTGTTTGTTAAAATGACTGAACAATTTGGTGCTGTGAAAAGGGTGAGAAGTGCAGTGTATTTATTTCATCGCTATTGGCAGATAAATCAAAATGACGAAAGAAAGAGTGTATTTTCTTGCAAATCTATCTTTTCTATCACTAGCGGGATAAATTGGATCTATGTTTTTTTCCCTTAAGCACTCTACTTCGGACACATATTTTCTATGGTGGAATGAATGCGAAATTTGCATTGCCCAATTTAATAAATTGAATTAACATAGTTTTTTTTCACCCGTAGCAACGCACGGGCATTGGCTAGTAGGTTTAAATAAATACACAATTGTCAAAACATATTTCATGGAAAATCTAATGTAATCCCATGTAGATGCTAGTGTATTTTTCTATAAACTTTATTAAAGTTAGAAAAAGTTCAATTTACAATAAAGCTAGAATCTAGTTACAATAAAGCTAGGAATCTGTCTACTCTCAACTCAAGTATTTTAAAAGCATCTTACACCCGAGTGTTAGATGGCTTCAAAACACTTGAAACTGGACAGATGAATGACAGAATCGAGTGTTTCTAGGCCATGAACCACATGATCAATATCAAACGAACATAATTAATAAAGATAGAATATTTTACAAGACCATATATATAGGCAGAGAAACAAATTAACTAAAAAATGCTAAACCTACTAGAATTTATTTACACTCTCCTGTTGAATATACAACCAAGATTTGGCAATTCAAATAGATAGGAAAGATAAAAAAAACAGATTATTTCTATAGAAGCCAAATTGGAAGATTATTGCAAAGGGGAACCAAATAAAATAATAAATAAAATATAAAATAAAACAACTAAAACATTCGTAGGGGAATCGTCGACCCAGCTTCGCTCGCTCGCAAGCCCGCCGGGCGCTCCTGCTATCGAGATAAGGAAAGGAATCAGCCATCCGGCTCGCTCCCCCGCGATTTGTCCGAGGAGGGCGAGTGGCCCCATGGTGCTGTGCCCTTTCTGGTGGCGCCGCCACTCCTCGCCCATCTCTTCTCCGCCCGATTCCCTCCACCGGTCTCCCTCCCTGCCTCCACAGCGGCACGGCCTCAACCTGATCCTCGTCCGAGGCGCCGTCGTTCCGCTCCGCCTCCCATTCGTGCCGTCGTCCATCCACGCCGCTGCCCTTCCATGAGTGCTCGCGCTCTCGCTCGCCGTCGATGCCTCCGCGGAATGCTACCCTCGCCTGGACCCGCTCGCTCCCGACACGGCCGCGGACGCGGGGGCTGACGACAAGCCAGCGCCCGCCTCTCTGCCTCCTCCTCCTCGTGGCGGCGACGGCGACGGCGAAACCGGCGGGGGTCCCACCACTCTCCATAGGGGCGAGAAGATGCAGCTCTCTCCAGACCCGTCCTTGCCCGACACAACTTCCTCCGGCCTCGCCCCCATCGGCAGCAGCAACCCAGTCAGTACCGGCTGCCGCCCTGACCCTATTCACCATTTCCATTTGAAAATTGAAATGGTAATGTTCCATCCAACTAAATTCTTTTCAACGTGATGGTGTTCAGAGGCTTAGATGATTAGATCTGTGTTTAACTAGATTGTGCTAGACGACTGAAATGTCCTGGAGGCTTCAAACTCCATTGCCCAGTTCACTGAAATGGACAGTGGACAGTAGTATTATGCGCAGTGTGAGCCACATTCTACCTGCTACGTGTTTGTTAAAATGACTGAACAATTTGGTGCTGTGAAAAGGGTGAGAAGTGCAGTGTATTTATTTCATCGCTATTGGCAGATAAATCAAAATGACGAAAGAAAGAGTGTATTTTCTTGCAAAACTATCTTTTCTATCACTAGCGGGATAAATTGGATCTATGTTTTTTTTCCCTTAAGCACTCTACTTCGGACACAGATTTTCTATGGTGGAATGAATGCGAAATTTGCATTGCCCAATTTAATAAATTGAATTAACATAGTTTTTTCACCCGTAGCAACGCACGGGCATTGGCCAGTAGGTTTAAATAAATACACAATTGTCAAAACATATTTCATGGAAAATCTAATGTAATCCCATGTAGATGCTAGTGTATTTTTCTATAAACTTTATTAAAGTTAGAAAAAGTTCAATTTACAATAAAGCTAGAATCTAGTTACAATAAAGCTAGGAATCTGTCTACTCTCAACTCAAGTATTTTAAAAGCATCTTACACCCGAGTGTTAGATGGCTTCAAAACACTTGAAACTGGACAGATGAATGACAGAATCGAGTGTTTCTAGGCCATGAACCACATGATCAATGTCAAACGAACATAATTAATAAAGATAGAATATTTTACAAGACCATATATATAGGCAGAGAAACAAATTAACTAAAAAATGCTAAATCTACTAGAATTTATTTACACTCTCCTGTTGAATATACAACCAAGATTTGGCAATTCAAATAGATAGAAAATATAAAAAAAAAACAGATTATTTCTATAGAAGCCAAATTGAAAGATTATTGCAAAGGGGAACCAAATAAAACATACATACAAACAAAAAAACAACAAAAAATAAACAGATAATTGTTCATGTAACCCAAATGGCCATTTTCAATAATGAACAGTCAATTTACACCAATTAAACACACAACTTACACACAAACACGAATAGTAAAATAAGCTATAATAAGATGTAATATGGAAGTACTAAGTAAGGAATGAATGAGAGGGACCAAAATACTAAGAAGACAAAGAGGCAATTGACTAGTGAAACCCTAGGTACTGCGACTCAACACTTCACCACCAGGAGCCAGGAGACGAACTGAAATGGAGGAGCAGAAACGGGCAGGCATGAAAACGGGTAGCGAGTGCGGATCTAAATTTAAAAATGATAAATCAGTGGACTAGCTAGTGGGCCCATTTGTCATAGAAATAATAAAGCAAGAAGGGCCACAAACAGATCCCATGGCAGAAGGACTCAGACAAAGCAGCTCTGGCGGCCACAAAATCGCGCGCTGACAAACTCTGAAACACTAGAGTGCCATATACCTTTTCTGTAAAGCTAATGTGATCTATGATTTTCTTCAAAGAGAAATTGAGGGTCTGAGGATCTAGTGCTCGAAAATTTGGGTTTTGTGTGTGTTTTCTTGCAACATTGTCTTATTTCCTAGGTGAGGTATAGATGTTGTTTTATATGGAGCATCTTTCATATTTTTTTATCTCGATATACAAAAACTAGTCCAAAAGCATGAGACCGAAAACAACCATGCACCAAAGAAATGCATTGCCTGATTCTAGTAAAGATGATAGATGCTTGATACTTCCAATATCTTATTCTTGGTTAACATCCTGGCAAGAACCCAGAAGCAACATCTTCAATGTTTGTTGCAAGCACCGATGACTCTGAGAAATATGGCACATATGGTGTAAGAGAGCAACAGGCATGCCCAAAGTTGTGGAGTGCATGCACTTCCTTACTATGCATGTTATAAGATACTGAATAAAGAAAGCCAGATCACAATCTGGATGAATACTGATCACACTGAAACTGAATTGGTAATGTTTTAGGACCCAATGTCCTGCATCAGTCTTCAAGAACCCACTTTTAGTCATTGGACGAGTATTCCCGAGATGTATGCTCATGCAATGCAAGCGCCCTTGGGATTGAGCAACAAAAGGGGTAGAAGGAACGTTCCCATCTCGCAACGGGATGATCCTTGGTTTACCTTCCCTACCCATGGCAACTATTTGATCAACACCTTTCCACATATCACTAATGATAAAATACAGCATACCATTGACAAAGGGCAAGGCTATACGAAAATACAACTCCGCAACGGCCTGCACGCGCATGCCTTATCTCTCGTCGTCCAGCAGTGCTTTTAGATTCGCGCCCGTCATCGCCCTTTCCCAGCTCGGTCCTCCCCACCTTTCCCACTTTTCTGGTTCGTTCTCCGCAAGGCCTCTGCATTCCTAGGTGCTGGCTCCTCCATTCCTGCTATCCTATTCCCAAACACAAATGCCCTTCCCTCTCCACTGTCACATCTATTTAGGTCCAGTTTAGTTTGCAAAAAATTTTGCAAAATTTTTCACATTCCCCGTCACATCGAATCTTTAGACGCATACATGAAGTATTAAATATAAATAAAAAATAAAACTAATTAAACAGTTTAGACGAAATCCACGAGACGAATCTTTTAAGCCTAATTAGACTATGATTGGACACTATTTGCCAAATAACAACAAAAACGCTACAGTACTCATTTTGCAAAATTTTTTGCATCTAAACAAGCCCTTAGCTCAGCTGGCTCATTCCTGTTATCCCTTTTTTGGTCGCACCCATTTCTTGTCCTTTTCGCTCATATTTCTTTTTTTGCTTATCCTTTCCCAACATTTTATATTTATAATTATATTATTTTCTCCAGTACATTTTCATTTAAATCTTTGCTTTTCCTTTCCGAACATCTCATATGTTTACTTATAATTTGTTTTTATTTCAAGTACGGTTTCAAATAAATCTTTGCTTATCATCCCAACGTCTTATATTTGTACTTATATCTTATTATTTTATTCAAGTATAGTTTTAAACAAAGCGTACTAGTGTTCCAAGTTTTGTGCATTCAGTTTTGTCCAGTAGAAAGGAAGACCCGTGAGGCAGTCATCTATTTGAGCCCCAAGGTTTCGTCTCAACCGTCCGATCATATAGCGGGCGGCTCTGGAACTGTACACGAATTGAAATCCTCCAATCACAAATTCAGCATCTCAGCGAGTAGATTTTTTTTAACTCAGGAGCCGTATATTTCTTTAATTTAACTGATTTTACAAGCAAATTATTCGTCGAGTACAACGGGCCTAGGAGATATCTTCATATGATGACAGTGCCAAGACATGTTCTGTCCAGTACTAATTGAATGAATTTCAAGCACAAGATTCCGTATCTTCAGTTTTTATTATTTTCTAAGTAGCTAGATCCACCTGATCAGTGCATGTCAAGCACACATTTAATCCGGCTACCACACATATATATACGTATTGTTCTTGTAGCTAGTGAAGCTTGTAAACAGCAGTGTTCATCGGGCTGACTGCCCCTACATGTTCTCCACAACCATCACAGGGCATGGGCGTGGTTCACAATATAGGTGCTCACGCTCCCCATCAGAGCCCTGCGTTCAGTCAACAACAACAGCTGTTGGTAAGGAGATCTTGAGTGCAGGAAGGTTTGAGATCATAAAATTCAGAAAACACAAGCTTTGCATGTTTACCTCTTGAGCGTGCTTAGTCTTCTGCTGCCGATAACCATGCAGCTAAGGGGAACCAGGTCAACTGCTTCATAGAGCTTCTTTGCAGGGATAATTGCTTCAATAAAATCCATAATTGCAATTATTAAGTCATAGTTCAAACAAATATCCAAAAAATGGACTCGCTAAAATGTAAGAAGTAGAACTCAACCAAATATTACCTCTAACTAATAAAAGATTAACTTTGAATTCTCCTTTTTTAAGCGTGCTGCAGTGGAATGCACGGAAAGAACTGCAAGCATACAGCCCAAGGGGGGGAAAAGCCCATGAGCTAATGGTTTAACTACTGGGTCTGTGTTCGTTGATATATCATTTGCCACGGTGTAGTTGCACTAAAACATTATGTCAGTTTATCAAATCATCACTATATCGCTATACAGGAAAATGATCTCAAATCTCAATAGAAAAAATACCAAAAGAAGGAAGGAAATCATTCAACATCTCTAATCCTGAAGCAGCCGAGACAGTTCATGTTCAAGTAAAAAAACAAATTACACAGAGGTAGCATAAAGAATCTCAAAGACATTAGAACTTTGTGATTCTTCATGAGGGACAGAGAGGGTGTTTGGTTTACGGCCGCAGCTCGCCTCGCCACAGTTGTGGCGCACCGCACTCCAAAACGCTGCTGTTTGGTTCCTGCTTAGGTGAAGGCAGCCACCGAAGCCCCTAGACTCAAAAGCCGCCATGGAGTGTGGCGAGGGATTTCTACGCCGCAACGTAGGCGCTGCCGCAACTCACCGCAACTTGGCGTGGTGCGGCATGGCCCAGAACCAAACACGCCCAGACAGTAAGGAACTGTCTTAAATACTTACAGAAGTGGGCCAAAAGGACCCAAAACTTTGTCCGAGAAAAAAAAAGAGCACCCAAAACTAGCAAACAAATCACTAGATACAATTATCAAAAAATGAGAGTAAACTAACTGTTAGATGATTCTACCAAACAGTGCCAATAGAAGCTGTGGACTTAAAAGTTTGGTCACAAAATAACCTTATAACAGTGGAGACGATACTTTGAAGCTATAAACATGGATGGTCTGGTTCAGGCAGAAATCTGATCTTTCAACAGCATAGTGATTCAGACAAAGTGATATAAGCAGCCTTTGTTGGGGCACAATTTGTAGAATAGTGGCAATTCTCACAACTAGAAGCCAGAGACTAATGAGAGATTTCATATAGATGGACTCAGTTGAGAGACTATTCTTGCATCTTAGATGACAAACTTGCCTAAGAATTTCATTTTGGGGAGCTGAGAATTCAACTGACCTTGACCAATGAGACGAAAAATAGTTCAGCAATGATATCCTGTGAGAGTACAAAGTTGTCACCTGAAAAATCAAATTACAACTATTCTATTTAGGAGGTACGGTGCAGGACAACAGAGTTTTGACATCTATCTTTACTGGGGTAATGTAATAGTAATTAATTGTCAAGATTATCTAGAAGATATTATAGACTATCAAGAGGCCTACAACAGGTAATACTTAAGTAGTTAATTCAATCCATAGTCATTAAGTATAGCATAGTAGGAAGTATTTCTCAGCTAGTCAACTTTAGCCAATGTGAAAGGACAATAGAAGATAAACACTCCTCTGCAAAGTGAAGGTAATTCTCTTTGTTTGTTACAATTAGATGTCTATATCTAGATACCAAAAACTGATTGTTTTTGTCTTGGACTATACGTAGTTCGATATTATTTTTTAACAAATGAAACAAGTTCATTTGAAACTTACTGTATGCAAAACAGAGTACAAAATTACAAGTGTACCTAAAACCTAAAAAAAGGGCGTACCCAGTGCAGAGAGCTCCCGCTCTGTGCGGGGTCTGGGAAAATCTTACAATAAGAAAAAGGTAGAATTTTTAGTTTGAACAAGACAAGATTAAAGTTCTATAAACTAATTCTACTCTCATGGAAGAACACATTGCTAAATTGCATAGTGATTAAAAGTGAATTCTCTATTAACTCTGAAAATGAAAGAAGTGTAAAAAAATGTTTGAGAAAAGGGAAATCGTTGTAGAATGTAGACATGAATTTTCTACCAAATGAATTTACGGTAATAACCAATTATATTAAATACATTATTCGGTGTCCAAAAAAATGATGTTGCTGCATAAATAACATCATCATATGATCATATCCAGGTGCGACTAAATAGAACTGGGCACTCAACCCTAATAGAGGTCAGCCAATAGTACCGTTCCGGGATATGTTCTTAGGCTACCACATAAGATACAACGTCGCAGACTGCAGACTAGTAAGTTCCTAGAGAGCATTAAAACTAGCAAAAACTTGAACCTCTGAAATGCTATACAAAATAAAGTATGTTCCAAATATTAGGAATTCAAACTTGAGGGAAATTCAGAGCATTCAGATCAAGGGTTGTCACTAAGGTAAGAATGATACATGAAAGAACGATACATTGAAATTTTAATTCACAGCTACCATGTAATTAATATGCCTGTGGATATAAAAATCTTCAGGAAGCAACTACCTAGGAATGAGGTGTACACTGTATGAGAACATAGGAACGACTACAAGTTCTTCACACACAAGTCTATAATCCAGATGTATGAGCACATAGGAAATAAATATACGGCAAGGAAAAATTGCAAATTCCAAAGTAATAAAGAAACTAATATAATATAAAGGAGAAATAGAAGTGTACCTGCTAACTGCTAACTTAAGATACATAACAAGTTTGCTATGATTGAGTACAAATTATGCCAAAAACAATAGAGAATAACAAACATTTAGACTAATTATGCCATAACGATTGAATTTTTGAATGCTAAAGTTATTGTTGCTGTTTGAATATTAAACTAGGAAGCCAATGCAGTTGTGGAGCTGGGTGATTGAATCGCAAACAAAAATCAACCACTACAATCTGAACTAATACATATAATAGACTAAATAAATGATTAAAACAGGTAAATTACAAACTCCAGTTGGGACTTGGGTTCACAGTGTATAGATCAGAACCGAATCATTAGCTTAGGAGTCCTGCTGCCATAATGTATTAAAATAATGCTTATATGAAATCTTTAGCTTCGCAACCCTCAGTGAATTAGAACATACAGAAATAATTACAGTGTACTATAGTGCTGGGATAAGGAAAGTTGAAAGAGAGCTTGTAATGATTTTCTATAGTGGTGAATAATTAAAAAATCAAAATTGTTTGAGAGCGAACTGTCTTTGCCTATCTTTATAGTTGTACTCAAATTTGAGAAGATAACAATGATGTATCTGGTTCTCATATACTGAATTGTAGAATAAACAAAATCCAAAATAGAATTTAGCCACTCAGTACAAAAATAATGTTGTGGTTTGACATCAGATTTCTGGATACCATCAAAATCTATGAACAGACCAAGGGTTATGCTTATTGTTTACCTGAGTTTTGACAAACCACTTCACTGGTAGCTGAAGTTGGAATTTCTTGTTCACCTAGGGAGGGTAGAGGTATTGAAAGAAAAGGGAAAAATAATCAATTATAGAAACAAAAAAAAACGAAAAAAGAGATGTGACGGCGGCTACGGGAGAATAAATAGAGATGAGATTTGCAGTGCATCAGCAGTAAAATGATTCTCATCATAAAGGACATGGTAATGGCTTTTTGACACTCAATATATGATAATTGCTGTTCTGGAAAAGGATGTGCACCGAGGTACCAACATACCTGAATACCAGCATGACTACACAAGTAGAAATCACATTCAGTAGGATGGCAAATCTTTTGGTCAACCACAGGAAATGACTCAAGCCATGTAGGTAACTGATAATAGCTAAATTATGTCTGCCAGATAGGGAGCAAAGAATAGATCACAAGAGAACTGATGGCACAATAATCTTTTTTTTTCTCGAACTACGCAGGAAAGCTACGTGTCATTTCATTTAGGTAGAAAAAAAAAACAGTACACGAGTCAAGGACCCAAACCCGAGTACAAAGAACCAACACACACATCACACCTCACGAACTAATCTAGAAACTCGCCACAAAGAACAAGAAAGAAATGACCATCGACCAAAGGGCCTAAACACCAATGGCCAGCAACCTGGGCATGAGCTCTTGGAGCTTTGAAGCCCCTGCTGAGCACCAGAGACCACCCTCCATGCTCACAGCCCTCAGCACCACCTGAAGACTCGGTCTCAAATTCTCGAACACGCAATCATTTCGGTGTTTCCAGATCTCCCATGATGGCACAATAATCTGAGTAAACACATGCTTATTTATTTGAAACATATATAGTGCCCAAGGGCAAGCAGACATAACCAGTTCAACATGATCAAGATTCATTCTCAAAAACAAATGTCATAGTTCACAGATACAAAGGGTCGATTGGTTGGTTTGAGAAAAGACTGAGTGACTGATGATGCATGCACTGGTTAACACACCTGTTGTTCATAACACATCCAATAATAATTTGAACCACAAATAGAGCTGACAATCATACAGATCAAAATATATCTATAAATTTACGTGTGCATACATAGGCTCATAGCAGTAAGTTAGCACTAAAAAAATCGTTCAATTGATGCAGATCCATAAGGATTTCTTTTTTAACCACACTCTTTCATGTAATGAAAAATACTAAATACATATATCAGATTTTAAACAACTCAAGAGTTGCCTAAAGAGTATTTGCAGTTACATCCAGGAGTGTGAACAACACCGACAGCCTATGTTAGTAGTGAAAATAATAAGAATGGCTGCAACTCAACCGTTTCACTAATACAGAATAACGATTCGAAAACTAAAAAGGAGGGAAGACATAATCTGCAGAAAAAGTAAAGCAGCGACTTTTGTAAGAAGGGAAACATGATCATTATTTGGAGAACGCAGTCAAGTTCTTCATCAAACAACAACAACAACAAAGCCTTTAAGTCCCAAACAAGTTAGGGTAGGCTAGAGTTGAATGAAACCCAGCAGAAGCAATCAAGGTTCAGGCACGTGAATAGCTGTTTTTCAAGCACTCCTATCTAAGGCTGTCTTTAAGTATATTACATCCTTTCAAGTCTCCTTTTATTGCCTCTACCCAAGTCAACTTCGGTCTTCCTCTGCCTCTCTTCACGTTACTATCCTGGCTTAGGATTCCACTACGCACCGATGCCTCTAGAGGTCTCCGTTGGACATGTCCAAACCATCTCAACCGGTGTTGAACAAGCTTTTCTTCAATTGGTGCTACCCCTAATCTATCACGTATATCATCGTTCCGAACTCGATCCCTTCTTATATGACCGTAAATCCAACACAACATACGCATTTCCGCGACACTTATCTGTTGAACATGTCGTCTTTTCGTAGGCCAATATTCTGCACCATACAACATAGCAGGTCTAATCGCCGTGCTATAAAACTTGCCTTTTAACTTCTGTGGTACCCTTTTGTCACATAGGACACCAGATGCTTGGCGCCACTTCATCCACCCTGCTTTGATTCTATGGCTAACATTTAATATCCCCGTCTCTCTATAGCATTGATCCTAAATATCGAAATATACCCTTCCTAGGCACTACTTGACCTTCCAAACTAATATCTTCCTCCTCCCGAGTAGTAGTGTCGAAGTCACATCTTATATACTCAGTTTTAGTTCTACTTAGTCTAAAACCTTTGGACTCCAAAGTCTCCCGCCATAACTTCAGTTTCTGATTCACTCCTGTCCGGCTTTCATCAACTAGCACTACATCGTCCGCGAAAAGCATACACCAAGGGATGTTCTCTTGTATGTCCATTGTGACCTCATCTATCACTAAGGCAAACAGATAAGGGCTCAAAGCTGACCCTTGATGTAGTCATATCCTAATCGGGAAGTCATCCGTGTCTCCATCACTTGTTCGAACACTAGTCACAACATTGTTGTACATGTCCTCAATGAGCCCGACGTACTTTGTTGGGACTCTATGTTTGTCCAAAGTCCACCACATAACATTCCTTGGTATTTTATCATAAGTCTTCTCCAAGTCAATAAAAACTATGTGTAGGTCTTTCTTCTTCTCCATATACCGTTTCATAACTTGTCTTATTAAAAAAATGGCTTCCATGGTTGACCTTCGGGGCATGAAACCAAATTGGTTCATAGAGACCCGCGTTATTGCTCTCAAGCGATGCTCAATAACTCTCTCCCATAGCTTCATAGTATGGCTCATCAACTTAATTTTCCGGTAATTAGTACAACTTTGAATATCCTCTTTATTTTTATAGATCGGTACCAATATACTTCTCCTCCACTCGTCAGGCATCTTTTCGATCGAAAAATATGGTTGAACAGCTTGGTTAGCCATACTATAGCTATGTCCCCGAGGCATCTCCACACCTCGATTGGGATACCATCCGGTCCCATCGCCTTACCTCCTTTCATCCTTTTCAACGCCTCTCTGACCTCAAATTATTGGATTCTCCGCACAAAGCGCCTATTGGTGTCATCAAAAGAGTCATCCAACTGAAATGTTGTGTCCGTATTCTCACCATTGAATAATTTGTCAAAATACTCTTGCCATCGATGTCGGATCTCATCCTCCTTCACCAAGAGATGCTCCCTTTCATCCTTAATGCACTTAACTTGGTTGAAATCCCTTGTCTTTCTCTCAAGAACCCTAGCCATCCTATAAATGTCCTTCTCTCCTTCCTTCGTACTCAAATGTTGGTAAAGATCCTCGTACGCTCTACCCTTTGCCACACTTACAGCTCGCTTTGCAGTCTTCTTTGTCACCTTGTACTTCTCTATATTGTCCACACTCCTGTCATCGTACAAACGTTTATATCATTCTTTCTTCTCCTTAATAGCCCTTTGGACTTCTTCGTTCCACCACCAAGTATCTTTAGCCTCGCCTCCACTTCCTTTGGTTACTCCACACACCTCTGAGGCAACCTTCCGAATGTTGATTGCCATCTTCTCCCACATGTTGTTTATGTCCTCTTCTTCCTTCCAAGAGCCCTATTTGATAACCCTTTCTCTGAATACCTTTGACGTCTTCCCTTTCAGTTTCCACCACTTTGTTCTTTCAATCTTAGCTTGTTTATCCCTACGGGCACGCACCTGAAAACGAAAGTCTGCCACCAAAAGCTTATGTTGAGAAACAACACACTCCCCTGGTATCACCTTGCAACCCAAGCATGCTCGTTTGTCCTTTCTTCTTGCAAGGACAAAGTTAATCTGGCTAGAGTGTTGTCCGCTATTGAAGGTCACTAGATGAGATTCTCTTTCTAAAGAAAGTGTTGGCTATCATCAGGCAATCAAGTTCTTCATCATTATGTAGAAATGTCATTGGGTATTATACTACTAAGAAGTCAATCACTGTCACTAGACAGAACGCCCTGCAAAAATCACCACCAGAATGAAACCTTTTTGGCATTGGCCCCAAACGATCACTATTTTGCAATCTCAATTGGAGAAAGTGGGCACTCAGAGAGTAACTGTACTTATGAGAAAGAAGATCTCAACTCAGATACAACAAATCCAGCCTTAATAGCTCATACACTATAAACATACTACCTTGGCATTAAATTTACGGCCTTCTGCTTCCAGAAACTTAACTGAATGTATATCCCTAAGTAATCTTCATTGCAAAAAGTATATTGTCTACTCGTGCTTAAGAAATTGGCATTTATTGATCTCTATAAGATCTATGAGATGTTGAGAATCTATGATCTCTCTAGTCATCTTGAGCTTCATAATCTGGCTGGTAGGGGGCCGCAAAGCTACAAAAGTTTCTAGTCAAATAAAAACACCTACAAGAATAAACTATTGGTAAAAGACCCTGAGCAAGAGTAATATCAAGCAGCACTCACATGGGAATATGGGATGGCAATCACAGTGAATTAATAAATCAATATATTTCACGCAAGCCATAATAGTACTGTTCCAGGATATGTTCTTAGGCTACCACATAAACTGCAGACTATACAGGTATACTTGCTTGAATGGGGGAGATTGCTTTAGGGGCGTCTTACCAAAACATAGCCCAAGTAACTGGTAGAAGATACTCTGATAGTCAAAGTTCAGATGAGAAACCTAAACATGGAAGAAACAGTGTTGATTCAGGAGTAGCCACTGAAAAAAGGCCCAATGCCTGAAGAACTGAAGCTTTCTGCTAAACAGAAGGAAAAGACTGTAGGATTGTACTTCGAGACAGATAGAATTTGTCATATTCAGTAAAAAAAAACTGATGTCAGAGCTGTAGGAGGATTGCCCCTGTATGTATTACACTGCAAATCTTCAAAGTTGAAACTGATGTTAAACTCACTTTTGGTATTCACAAAAAATAGAACCAGGCATTTATATTATTGCAAAGAATCTATATAATACAATCAACTACATCTGTTACATAGTGCCACTTATTCTTCAGAAGCATACATGGAAACATTTGCTGGAAACGCATACATGGAAACATTTGCCACTTATTCTTCAAAGTAGAGAAATATTATATAGAAAAAAATTCATTTCTTCACATGCACAGGACAGAAGAAAGACAAATCCACAGTTCACTTACAGTTGAAGAATATGTTATGAAAAACACTAGCTCAACTTAAACTGGTTGTAATAAGGAATAATTGACTATAGCTGAATAGAATACATTCTTCATTCAGCTTCTCCTCGACAGCCAAAGCGAATGCAAGTAACCAGCAGCACAACAACCAGTCACATTCGAGCTTAATGTGACAGAGCTCTCAGTTCAAACATTTCTGAGACATGACCACCGCATCATATGGAAAATAAATGCAATTTCCAGCATAAATGAACATACACATCACCGAGGAAAACACAAATTCAGTCAGTAATTGCTCGATAAGGCTGAGAGAAAGGAAGCACATATAAAAGATGGAGACATCATTCCGGAAACACAAAGGGTAGCATTTCAAACTCATAACTTGGATGTGCTGGGTAGCTCGAACTAGACCTAGTTGGCTAGTTCATGGCATCATGCATTAACAAAAGAACTAGCATATTTAATGCTAAACTGCATGCTGTCTAGTAAACAGCTCTCACAACATTACAAAAGGGTTACATTAAAGCACCAGCAGAATAGATCACCTATTGATAATAGATAAATCCAAATTTGCACCACCTAATACATAGATTTACCCACACTGCTAGTTGCCCATACTTGGAAGATCAAGCTCTTGCTGAACATTCAGAGAAGTATCCCACAAGCAACAACCTCAGTCCTTGGTGGCAAGAACCGGTGACTCCATGAAATATGGAACATACGGGGTAATAGACCGATATCCCTCTCCTAGAGTGCAGAGAGCATGCAGCTCCTTACTATCCATGTCATATGACACCAGTTTCTGGTTCCAGTGCTGAACAAGGATTATCGAATTGTGGTCCGGATGAATGACCACAATATCGTGGTTGTCGATTGGGCAACACTCAGTGATCCAAAGAGCTGCGAAAAGCTCACATTGTGCTTCAGGATCCATTCTTGTGTATCATAGTCCTCAAGAACCCAAACTGACAGTTGCGTGAAATGGAACTTGAACTTTTGTGATTGCAGATTCGTACTGATGCAGTGCAGATGGCCTTGGGATTGACCAATAAAAGCAATGGCATCTACATGCTTAACAGGTGGACAAATGATCCTACAAATTGCCCCTTCCCCATCCACCGCAACTATCAGATTCTCCTCTTCCTCATAATGGTAGGCAACAAAATGCAATAGACCATTGACCAAAGCCCTGCCGCGCATGAAAAGGAGAACAGCTTCACTAAAAAGCAACAGACCATCGACCAAAGCCCTGCCGCGCGTGAATTCGATTATGGCTTCACCACGACCCTGCAGTACCCCCATCCACCGCGCTCTTCACCTGGCTCCCACTTGTTTGACGTGTCACTCCATGCCCTGGTTTCAGACGAGTAAGAGTGCACCGTTTTCACCTCAAACGTCGACCTATCCTGCCAGAACTGGACCAAGTGGAAGCGCGAGGAGACAATCGGGTCAAACATCAGATAGGTGTGTGCATATGTATCCCCATCACAGACATCGACAGTTCTGTCTTCCAGTGGAGTAAGCGAAGGAGGCGGACAAGAACCAGAGCTGGCGGGCATAGTCACCAATTCCTCGGTCGCAGGGTTGCACACGATGTACCCGAACTCGTTCTCCCGGGTGCACCCAAAGAGCAGGAGCCCATTGCAGGAATCCAAGAGGTCCATGCGCTCGACCCAAGGCAGCTTCGCCGTGAGAAAGGAGAAGGAAGGGTCGACTGGAGGAGCAGATTCTCCCCTCCCCGACAGGCTGGTGAAGTGCCCATTGCTGTGACGCCCGCCAGCGCCACCGTGGAAGAAGCCTTCCAGGGTCTGGGGCAGCTTCTTGCGGTGGAGGGGGTCGGCGATGAGGTCGCGCCAGGGTTTGGACACGCACGTGGAACGGCGGAGGTCCTTGACGGGCAAGCGAGAGAGGATATCCACCATCAGGTCGTCGCAGAGGCCCGCCACCGCCGTCCCCTTTGCGCAGTCCATGCCGCCGGGAGTGGGGAAGGGATGCGCCGCAAGCTGCGAGTTCTGCGGAGAATGAGGTGAGGATAAGGGATGGATGCGCACGAGAGACAGGGAGGGAGAAATGCGGCGATTGGGGAACGAACCGGCTGCCGGAGAGGGTCGGCGGCGGCGAAGGCGCGCCAACCGGCGGGGGAATTTCTAAACCCTCACCCCTCTCGCGTGTCGCGTCTGGCTCACGAGTCGGGATTCATTTCTAATAGCCCAAGTTTAAGGTGCGTTTTGTTAATGTGCCGGCACCACAAATTGAAACCGTGAAGTGTGAAACCCTGTCTCACGCTGTCAGCCAGTGTCTCGTTTTTGGCTAAAAAGAGGAGGTCTGAGTGCATTTCTTTATTGCATTTCAAAATAAAAGGAAAATGAAACGAATGAACAATTATGATTGCTCTTTTGATTCTTGAAAACTTCAAACACTAAACATCCGTCACTGTGTACATAGGAAATAATGAGTTACTCCTACGTTTTAGAGCATCTTCAAAAGCCTTTCTAAATCTCACTTTAAATCATTATTGAAAAAGTCATTTGCATAAAAATTATTTTCTATATTTTTTATTATTCAACAGTTTTTCTATATCATGCATACTTTAGAGAGCCATTCTTATCTTCTATTTTTGGCTAGCGAAAAATCCAGATAGAAAATGGCTATATTTGAATGACCATTTAGAAAAGCTATTAAAGGATGGTTTTTCACTAAAATCTCTATTCATAGTATTTAGAAATGATATGTAAAGTTTTTTGAGATGCTCTTAGCAATGGGAAACAGTTTAAGATCAGGCAAAAAAGTGGGAGTATATCATATACCGTGTTTGGGGTGTGGGGGGAAGTGGCCTATGGTTCCGAACAACGAGAGTAAAAAGACAATTTTAAATGCAAATGGGACTGATTGGAGTGGCGTGCATGATTATTTATCTTGTTCGCTTGGCTGATAAATCATGATTGAAAATACTATTGGCTGATTTATTATGAGAGAAAAATATTATTCATTGACTGAAAAAAAAAATACTGACTTATAAACAGGCGAACAGGGCGATTGATCGTAGCATGCCAGTGCCAAGGGGTAATGGACACGATAATCGACATCAAAAAATTCGGGTACATGTTCAGCTAACCCAGACATTGTCAATCGATTCGCTCTCCTATGTTTTATACGGAGTACCAGAGAAAAGAGAGGCAACCGCCTTGGCTATGCAGACATCATCAACCACAGAAAGGATGAAAGACCTAGCCTCTGCTAGCATCAAATCATATACCCAAATTTACATTCTTGAGACCTGATAGATAAATTGCAAGGAAAACAGAAAAAGGGCCGCAGCCACTCAATTAATCGAATGTAACATGCTAGCATTTCTTGTTTCTGTATACATTGAGACTACCCCTAGTACACCTCAAAGCCTCAGTATCCACACAATACAATTCCTTCTCCAGCACATGAGGGAACCGATGATGTGTGATCTTCCCGTCCTTTTTTGCTAACATGCAGTTTGAGAAGGTGGAACGTTGCTATGGAGTAGCACCTCCACAAAACAGGATTAGCAAGTCTTCAAAAAGTATTTGGCGCATTACTTACAGCAGCTATGGCATCAGCCATCACCTGGAAAAAAAATATATACTTGCATTTATGATGATAGCTTATGGGTGATCAGGCAGATTCAGATCATATAAAAGAAAATTAGCATCAACTAATCTATGCTCTATATAGTACCAGTGGTTCATTTTTTTTTACTTCTGGCCTATAAAAAGATGAAGCCGGCGAGAAAGAGCAATACAGGAGACAATGGCCAAAATGAGTGCAAGAGAGAAGGTATACTAAAGTAGCACGTACAAACGAACAGTATAAGGAAAAGTTCTTCACAAGAAAATTAGCTAAGCTAACTAGAATAAGGAAAATAGCATAAAGGAGGACTAACTATGAAAATCATACTCACTTGATTGGGGATCAACATGAACAAAGAAACTGGCAGCAACTATTAGATAACATAGGATCAGCATAAGTCCTTTCAAGTAGTTCGCGGTGCCATCCTGTGATGAAACAAGTACATTGCACAGGGTCAGATATCAAATGTAGCTCAGATTCGTACAAAACAGATCTCAGTGAAATGAAACAAGATGATAACTGGTCAAACACATCACTACTCAAGGATAGAGATCATACAAATGCCTGATTATTGATGGGAATTGAGGGAGATGTTGAACAGGAGACTTAGCAAATAAGATACAAACTGAATAGCTAAAGTCTATATGTAAACCTAAATAGATCAAAATGAGCTTATGGAACCCTAAGAAAGCTTGAAGCAGCTCAGCTTCACAAACAAATAAGAAAAGGAGAAATACAAAGAAACTATATTGTTCTAAGTTGCTCTTATTTAAAGAGATAGTAACATAAACTTCAGTGGACAATATAGCCATTGAAGCACTGAAGCTAATAACAGCAGTGTTCGAACTGAACTAGCTCAGCTGGTAGAAGATATGGGTGTACACGGCACTGAGGTTTGGTCATTTTTTACTCTGTGTACCTATTTCTCCTTATTAACACAATGCCACCTATTGCCTCTTAGGTTGGTCGAGTTTTTTAATATTAATGTGCACCCTGACACTTCAAACAAGTCCACTATTATAGAGATGAATGATGAAACGTTACAAATATGGCCATTCAACCACTGCCCAAACGGTGAAATGGACATAAGTTCACAATCCATATGATGGCATAAATAAATCGGGGCCAAATAAATCTTATCAAGATGGCCATTCTACCACTGCCCAAAGGACAAAATGGACACATATTCACAATCCATATGATGGCAAAAATAAACCAGGGCCAAAATAAACCTTACCAACAGGCAACAGCAGACACGTTTCATAAAAGTTTTTCTTAATATCCACCTTAAGAACTTACCTGTAGCATAAATGCCACCACGAGTACTGTTATGAAGAGAGTTGCTGTCTCAAATAGCTGAAAATTCAAGTCCATCTTTTGTCCCATCATCCAACCAATAACAACACAAAATGGAATCTGTATTGGAGTATACCATGTCAAACCTCACGGAGAAGAATTTAAGACATTTTATGTAATTCAGTAATAGACTTCTGTTTCCTTAATAACTAAAATTCAGGTAGGGGTTCTCCCCGATTTTTTTCAAAAGAAAAATAAAAGGACAAAAGGATAGGATAAACAAGTACTAATGTGTGAACCAATGCTAACATGTCAAAAGGTTTATGCTCGACATAACAAGTGAGAATTTTTTTAACGTAATGGGCCTGTTTGGTACAGCTTATAAGCTGCTTATGGCCAAAATAAGCTGAAATCAACAGCCAAACGCCACGTTTTTCAGCAGCTTATTCTGGCCACGCTTATTCCCACAACTCCCATTTGTACTAAAAAGCAGAAGCTGGATTAGGCCAGCTTATTTTGACCGCCGCTTTTACTCTATTTGTGCAGCTTATCTGGGAAGCGCTTCCCAGATAAGCTGTACCAAACAGGGCCAATAACAAGTGAGAATGTGGATGCAGAGATCAGAGAATGGGGTAATAAGTTAGAAAGTCAAAAAAGTACCACAAACATTGATATCTGTGTTGATGAACCAATTGCAACACCGAGTGTTATGTCCTGCAGGAGAGATAATCACATGCATGAATACTGAACAGGTAAAAAGTAACAGAACCATGAAAGCGAAGCTCAAGCTCATGTGAACACTTACAAGTTTATCTTTGATGGCAAACATTATTGCGCTTGCATGTTCAGCTGCATTGCCCACAATAGGAAGCAAAATAACACTGATAAAAGCCACCGGTAGGTTCAATGAATCAGATGCTCCCTGACAGCAATAGATCAAAACAGTGACCAGTTACATCCTTGCAGAGGTATCAGATGACCTGTAAATAGTAATACTACCAATGTACATCATGGTAATAGTAGTAACTAGTAAGTAATTAGATTTGTCCTACAGATAGCTGCATGTAACCATTTCCTTTTTTTTTAAACGAATCAGGCAGGAGGGCTGCCGATTATATTCAAAAACAGATCAAGCCCAGACTAGGCAAAAGTAAACAGATACAACTCTGGTCGGTTGGATTGGGACATCAACACGCACCAAAACCACAAACTCAAAGAAGAAAAAATAACTCTGGCCGGTCGGAATGGGACATCGACACGAGCCGCGACTCAACAAAAAACACACCTTCACCGCCACCAAACCACCACAAACTGGTCATTACACTGCACCGCCACCCCCCGAAAGACAAAGTCGTCAACACGAAAATGCCCTCGTCACCGCTTGTGCCGTCGTTGCCGACGATGTCCCGCACCGAGTAGCCCACTGCTAAGCAGGGCTAGCCGCTGCAAGCCGTGTAGCCCTTCCGCAATCAGATCCGCTTGCGCCATCTCTGAAGACGTTGTCCCACACTGGAGTAGCCACTACAAAATAGGGCTACCCGCAGAAGGCCGCTGCAAGATGCCAAACTGACACGAGAGGAGCTGCCTCAGGCGCACACCAAGCCAACCTTGTCCACCGAGATCCACGCGCGCGCACCGCAGCTTCCCAGTAGCCTAGTTGTCTCAACGAAGGTACAAGTGCTACAAACGCCCTCCGGCTGCCGATCAGAAGCTTCTTGCACCGAAACAGCCGCCACTGAGCGGGACCATCCGCCGCCGCACCACGCAGGTCACCTTGGCAACGCAAGTCTGCTGGCCACCACCTCCCACGTCGACCTCCTCGCCAACTCCGTGGGCGCCTCCCACGCCGGCCTCCTCACCAACTTCGTGGTCGCAACTAGCGTACGGTCCCACCAGACCGCCGTCCTCCACTGCCAAGCAGATGCGAAGCCCTCCAATCGCCGCGCCAACGCACTCCTGACAGCCTTCCTCCGCCGTGGACACCGCAAACTTGAATCCTCAACTAGGCCTCCACCTCCTCGGCACGACGCTAGCTGTTGCCGCAGACTGACCGAGCACAAGTCCAAAACAACGCCTCCAGGGAGGGAAGCGACGCCATTGGCGCCGCCGTCGCCTGACCAGAAGGTCAAGGTTTTCACCCTGGACGCCGTGCAAAGGGAAGAGGACCGTTCGATGAGCGCTTCCAAGGAAGAAAACGGCGCCCGAAGGCGTCGCCGTCATCGGCCGAACAGAGGCAAAGCTTTCGCCATGGCGCCTCAACCCCGTGCACGGCAATGACCATGGTCCGTCCGCTGAGGCAGCCGCCACGCCGTCACTGCCGCCCCGCGAGACCACATGAGCAGACGCCAGCACACACCACCATGGCCTGATGCAGACGCCACAATCTCGCGGCCACCGCTGTGGCCCATCCTCGCCTGCGTAGATCCGGCCTCACACGCCAGACCTAGCCCTTCGCCACCGCTGCCCCCTTGCGCCAGCACCGGCACCGACCAACACCGCCGCCGTAGCCGTCGCAGGCCAGCCCGCCATCCACCCCTAGGCGCAGCACACCGGCACCGCGTGGATCCGGCCGCTGGACTGCCGGATCCAGTCGCCGGGGAAGGAGACCCGCCCTGGGCCACCGCCGCATCCCAAGGACGCCCGGACCGCCGCCGCAGCCGGAGAAGGGCCAACACCGAAGCACCGCGCGGATCGGGCCCTTGGAACGCCAGATCCGGCCGCCCGGACAGGGAAGCCGCTGCCGGCCGCCATGGCCGCCGCCTCGGTGACGCCCGAGAAACCACCGCTGCGCCCTGAGCTTTGGAAGAAGGCCCCGCCGCCGCCTTCCTTGCGCCCGCGCGAGCTTCCGGCGGCGCGCTCTGGCGGCGGCGAGGGAGCAGGGGACGGGGAGAGGGAGGAGAGGGGTCGGCGGCGCGGGGGGGAAGTTCCGTCCGTGTCACCCGAGATGGACGACACGGACGGGCGTGGGCTGGGGGGGCCTGTCTAGCATTTGAATTTTGGCCTATGTAACCATTTCTAAATTTAACATAAACATTTTCCCTGGCGATACTTCAGTATCACCAAAATATAACTGCCTGTCAACTGTAGGAAGCTACCTTTAACAAGTTTCACTTGCCACAGATGAATAAAAGCTGACATTTTTATTCTTTCTTTTTGAATTGGAGAAGAATAATACCTCAATGGCGTTAACTAGGTACTCAGAAAGAAAAGACACCCAGAGTGTTAACACCGCAAGCCATGTTACTGCCTCCCACATGCCAATCTCAGCTTCTTCATCTTCTTCCACAGTATCCTCATTAGGCGCCTCTTCCTACAATATTTCCGAATATGGTGAAAACATGTATTGCACTGTTCTATACTAAATTGGTGCAATATTGCAAGAAACTCTCTATCACAAGGATGTGGTTTGTCACATGGCATTCTGAAAGCACCAATATATGTACATTACACCTGGACTAAAGTAGGCCAAGATAGCCATACCCACAATAGCAATTATAGCATCACAGTTATGGTCCTTATCACCAGCGAGGAAGAAATAAGATGAGGCATCAAACTTACACTGCCTATTGGACTGTAAATGTTGCTCCGTCCACTTAATTGGAAATAGAGATAGCTTGCGTACGCCACAAGCATAATACAACTACTGAACCTTGAAAGAGCAACCTCTGATGCTCCTTGCCGCACTTCTGAATGAGTGAAATGAAGAACGGCAGGAAACATCAATCCCATGACAGCCATCAACAGTAAACCTGAGTTGACAACCGCAGTCGCCTGCAGTGATTGAATATTAATCTCACTACCAAAACATCACCTTACTGAAGAACAGAAAAACGGTCACACAAACGTCACCTTACTGAAGACTTGGTCTTTGTTGCGATGAACAATACCACCAGCAAAGAAAGCACAGCCCATAACCAACAGCATATTTGACAAAATGGAACCCAGTAGTGACTGCTGCACTACTCGGATCATTCCATTTTTCAAAGCATATATTGCAATGATCATTTCAGTTGCATTTCCAAATGTAGCATTCAGAAGGCCACCAACTGCAGTTCAGGAAGTCTTCATTTGAGGACTCTCTTATAGTCTTATTTTAAATTGACCATTAGCCATAAAGAGAAAGAGGCATACCTGTTGGACCAGTGTATATTGCAAGCTGCCTGTACAACAACCATTGGCATCAAAGCTCAATAGAGCAGGAAAAAACAAGTAGAAAGTTTAGCAACTTACTCAGTTGCATATCCCAAACGCTCAGCTAAAGGTGTTATTCCTAGCATGCTGAAAAGGAAAACCAATCCCTGCAGTTTTAATGTCGTGTGAAGCATGTCAGCATTAATTTAACAATAATGAGGGGTCACCAATAGCACTCGATGAACTCAGTTGATGAACGTCTCCTAGTGATGATGAGACATGTACAAGTAGCATGCATAACCAGAACAACTAAACTAGCCATGTTGTTGAAGATTTCCACCATTGTGACATATTGGCTACTCCCAAATTTCTTGTATACAAGTTATTATGGAATCAAACAAAAGACGGCATACAGTAAATCCTTACTGTCCTACAACCATCACAGACCAATCAGATAGCACAGCAGCAGAGTTCAAATTCCATGATCAGCACTTACATGCCTCCTAGTCGTGAAGTGGAGAATGATGGATGCAGGCCCGAACGGCATGAGCAAGTTGAGCTTGGAAGTGAAAACGACGATCCTGATGCTCTTGAGCGCCCTCTCGACCGTCCCTCGCGAGTTCCAGGAGGAGGCCACGGTGGGCCGCAACCCACCGTTGGGTACTTGCGGGCTGTTGACCTTGAAACCGCCCATCTCGATTTGAGGAGTCTCCATCCTCTAGTCTACGACAACGACCACAGGTGGGGAAAATAGCAGTTGCGGTGAGCGATATACATAGAAAGGGGGGAATTTGCGGCAACAAGATGAACCAAGTTTCCTTTCATTTAAGCGAGATGATGCTCGAAATTCCTACTCCAGTTTGCTGCTCCTCAAATCTACTTGCTTCATGAAGTCTGGCAGATTCTCAAAGCTACTTGCTTAACAGTTAAGGCATGCAGCTAAATCGAACTCCCAGATCCACACTGAACCTACCCAATCCAGCAGCGACTTAACCACGCATCTACCAAATCCGAGAACTCAACAACCAGCCCCCAAATCCATGGGCAGGCACCAACTTACCTGGACACAGACGCGGCGGCGGAGCCGCCGCTGCGACGGGCGGGGGCAGCTCGGGATCAGGAGGAGGAAGGATGCTCCGGCCGCTGCGGCTCCCTAGGAATCATCATTCGCGACGCGAGGCCAGGCGGCAGGATGGTGGTGGTGGCCCCCGGGAAGGGAAACAGCTAGCTAGCTAGCTAGCGCGTGCCAAGTCGTCGCGGTACCGGCCGCGGCCGGCGGAGCCCGCGCGGGGTTCCAGGTGGAGAGGGCAGGTGTGCTCCGCTGCCCGGTCTCCCCTGCCGATGCCGACGTCTCCTGGATGCTGGCTTTTTGCTCGCTCGCTGCAGGCTCACGCCGCCCGCGCGCACCAAATATCCCGCCTGCTTCCTTGCTAATGCTAACCGGCCGGGCAGGCGACTTGCGAGTTGGGGGAGGGTAGCGAGCACGTCGTCTTTGCGTGCGACTTCAAGGGGCAGCACTTAGCAGGCCAGGCACAGGCAGGGGCGCGTGTTATTTTTCGCGGTAGCCTCGGAGACGACCGACTTCCCTTCGGGCGTGGATCACTTTCGATGGGAGTCTCCAGTAGTTTTTTTTCACTCTCTCAAAATCACATCAATTTTTGGATGTATGTATGGAGTATTTAATGTAGGTAAAAAAATAACTAATTAAATAGTTTTGTTATAAATCATAAGACGGATCTTTTAAATCTAGTTAATCCATGATCGAATAAAGTTTATCAAATATAAACAAAACGTGATACAATGTCTAGGTTGCAAAAATTTACAATCTAAACGAGGCCGGTCGGTGTTTTTCTGCTGTGAATTCTCGCCCGGTTGGCACGCGTCGTCGTACTGGTAAAGTACGAAGGAAGTTCTGTCAGTCAGCTGCTAGGAACGGAGTATTTGACTGACAGAATACAGTACAACGAATGCGTATATGACGAGTCAAATCTAAAAATAATTAAAGTACATGACTCGCTTTGTAAAAATTCAGGCCAAAAAGTACGATTTGTTAATTTATTACGAGAGAAAAACTAAATGATAAGTTCAAACAAACAGGGCATTAAGAATGCCTATCTCAAATTTAGATTTATGAAAAATAGTATCGGTTATATATTTAAATATTGACATATAGTTGGATTTGATATTGAACTTCTCAAATTCTCAAATAATATAATATGTGTATTCTTTGTTTGACGGATTGAGTAGTACTGTAGTAGGTTAAATTAGATGTAGTACTGCTAGACTTGTTCTAAGTCTGATGTATTTGTAGGGGTGAAGATGGACAAAAAAAAATTCTCGTTCCATTTCCGTTTTCTACTTATGTCCTATATGTTTCTGTATTTGTGGGATTCTATCTTATTATTTTTCATATTTACGGAAGCGGAGAAAGGGGTGTTCGCCCGTTTTTACTACATCCCGTTTTCACTGGACGAACTCATATTTATCGTGTTTTGATCTACTAGGCCTGATATGCCTAACAATTATATGTCCTTGTGTTATATTAATATATCTACTAATCGCCAATTATGTATATTAATGTGTTAACACGCATGTCATGTAGTTGAATATTAGACCGATCTTCATACGTATATATTGTTGCCCGATTCCGTCTTCGATCCTGATTTTTTAACCTTATCCCATATTTCGCCAAAAAATTTAGAAACTTTCCCTCTCATTTTGATCCCTATGTGTTTGCAAACGAGAGGGTAGTTTGACGTGGGAAGTAGTATAAGAAGTGGTTGGTGTCTTAACAAAGTTTACTTTACTCGGAAGTGTGGTGTTTTATACTAGTGCACTTGGAGGGGTCAAAAACCATCCTACACCATCTTGGTGGTGGTCTTTTGAACTAGTAAAGCATACCATAATTTTTTAAAGACAGAATTTGCACTTTATTAATTCTAGAGAGACAGAATTTGCACTTATAATCCACGGCTTGAATTCTTTCTCTCCACCAAACCAGAGACTTATAAGCCAATTCAGCCGAAACGAATAGGCTGAAAATCATTTACATCTTGAGTCTCCAATGTTTTTACAAACTGTGGGAGAGGGTCAATCCAAACATAGCACACTCAACAAAGCTCTCCTCCGAGCGTTCTATAGAAAGTGTATCTCAGTTGAACCTACCATGGTGGTGTTCACTGGTCTGAGGAAACCAGTCAGCCGGCTGGTTCCCCTCACGTGACATTGTTCATCCATTCAGTCGAACAATATTTTTCTCTCACAACAAATCAGCCGGAACAGTGTTTTTCAGCCAAGTTTCAGACCAGCGAACGGGGCCCATGTATCTCCCTCTTGCAAAGAGTGTATTTTTTTATATTTCGAGTAGTCGAATTATTTTAAGTTTGATCAAATATTGGATACATAAAAGTTTCTATAAACATAAGCAAATTTTAGTTGATTAAGATATAGAATTGCAATATTGAACGGTGGGAGTACGGAGGGAGTATAAAGTTAAGTACAAAATACAAATTAACCTGCGCTTTGATTAGGTCAGCACATGAAGATAATGCGCTGTGATTAGGCCAGCAGATGAAGATAATGTCGCAGAGCTACAAAAGTAGAACCAATGATAGTGGCAGTAGCAGTTCGTTTTGAGCTTCACACAAAACGGACATTTCGAGATCCTTATCAGGATAGTTTGATCGTGCTGCGCTGTTCAGGACCAAGCAATTCAATCCACAAAATAAATAACACTGAATCAGAACAAAGCAATTCAAGCTTGTGAATGCTTATGGCATGCTCCAACAAGAACAATGGAAAAAGACCCTGCTGCCCGTCTTTCCTTCGTCCCGCACGGCACGTCAGCACTCTCGCGCTCGTCCCCTGTTCTCTATCCAGATCCAGATCCCAGCCACGAATAGGACCTCCAGGCCCGCATATTGACCCGGCGCTGCTGCGCACAAAGGCTCGGGCGAGCAAGCCTGCTCGCCGGCGCGCGGGCCATGCACGGGCGAGTGCGCCTCCCCTCCAGCACGAGGGGCACGCCAGCCCTCGCGCGGCTTCTGCTGGCAGATTTGCGAACAGAGGAGGGTAGGGCGGCTGTCGGTGTAGAAGACGATGAAGGGCGGCGGATCTCGTCGGAGGAAAAGAGGAGGGCGTCGGTAGAGGAGAAGAGGGAGGAGAAGATCTGTGCCGCGGCCGGTCGCTCCACCACCGTGCCGGCCGTCTCCGCCTCCGCGTCAAGGCACGCCACCAGCTCCGCCTCCGCACGGGCCGCGCTGCTCTCTCTCTGCCTCCTCACCGGTGCTGTTTTTCTTTGGATCAAACAAGAGAGCGGACGGGAGTCTGGGAGCTATATCCTACAAGATTCCACACCTAAAACGACACTTTCACTGGGACAAGTTTTGAAACGACACTTTCACTGGCGAAACAAATGCCTCATTAATATGCTTAATATCGAGACACTAAATTTTTTATTAATTCTTTTGAACAATTTTGTTTTTAGTCAAAGAATTATAATCCAAAACCAAATATTTATAATATTTTGCCAATACAACAATTTAAATTTTTAAATTTTTTTTTGAAATTTTTAGGGCAATTTATCAATCATTTTTATAATATTCATTTTTTTAATAATTATTTTTTGAATTGTTGGGGCTCTCCAGATAGGAGAGCACCCTCCAAAAATAGGCGTATGCTGCTTTTTGCGGCGCACACACGGTATTCTTTAGTAAAAGGCGAAAGAATAGTTCGCTCTGTGTGCACCGCACAGCTGCGTGCTTTGTTAAGGCTGCCCTGCTGCTCCTTTTATTCCTCACCCTCGGTTCCCACCTCGCACTGCTAAGCAGTATGGTACAAATTACTCCCACACACCCACTCCCTCCCACCATCTCCATCTCACTCGCTAGGCGCTCTGGCGCCCTGCTGCGCTAGCAAACTTGGGCCAGCCCAGCGAGGCATCGCCAACCCGTTACTGGGCCGGACCGAGCCCGCCGAAGCGTTTCACGGCGCGATCGACGCGGAGCGGAGGTTTTCGCTGGACTGGCCCCACCTGCAGTCTAACATCAACTGCCACCAAGAAAAAAATCCCCATCACGATCACGAGCACCGCCCCCCTGACCGGTGACCGCAGTGAAGTCAATCAGCTTCAGCAGCTCGAGCACGATGGCCCCCGCGCTCGCGACGACCCCACTCGCGCATCTCGCCCTTGCCCCGCCCCCGTTCTCCGGCTCCCAGTCCTCGCTGCTGCTGCTCCCGCGCCGCGCGTCGCCCGCCCCCGTCTCCCTCTCCCTCCCTCTCCGGTCCCGCCTCGTCGCGGCCGTCGCGACCAAGGAGGAACCCGAGCTCGGCGGCGGCGGATCGGGGGGCGACGACGGTGCGGGAGGGAGCGGCAGCGACCCGAGGGAAGGAGGGCAGGAAGGGGAAGGGGACGGGGACGAAGAGAAGATGGAGCAGGGCCTGTCCTTGTCGCAGAAACTCACTCTCGCCTACGCCGCGCTCGTCGGAGGTAATCCTTTCCTCCCCGCTCCCGGAGTGATCCATTGCAAGCGTTGACCTGGATTGGGTGTGAAGAGTATGTTTGTCTTTAGGAATTGGGATCGGTTCTTAATCACTACGAGCCAATCTGGCCCGGATATTGTTGCTGGGTACTCCGAGCTACCATACTGTGGGCTGTTTTCTTATTTCAGCTATCAATTTTGTCTCTGAGATGGTGATAAATCAGAATCATCTACCTTCCTGTTGTGACTACCTGAATACAATACCTTGGCAGTTGTGAATGCCCACCAGTCACCACTCAACAGTGTTGCTTGATGAACTCTAGTCTTCCGCATACTGCACCACTGCTACCTCATTTGACTTACATGGCTCGTGCACAATTAAATCTTGTTGCCCCTGACAATCACTTAGGATCAGTTTAATAGCATTGGCATTGGTTGCAGTTTACTATTAGAACAAACAAAATCAATATGAAAGTTTGGATGTTATTGCAAATACAGAAGCCTCTTTGTCTACTATAGAATGTTCTTCTTGCTTATTATCTGACTCGATTAGTGGCTGAAGGGAAATGAGGGTGGCATAATATTTGCTCCTGGGATGAAGGATGCTGTGAGCATCCACAAAATCTAGAAATGGTTGATTTAGTTCTACAAAGAAGTGTTTTAATTCCATGAGATAGCTGTAGGTGGTCTCTCTGTTCCTTGCCTTTGATACTTGGTATTCCTTTCCCACTGTTTGTCTTGCTTGTGAAGTTAGCAAAATGTTTGGATTCCTTACATAACCTCAGCTTGGCCAATGAAGTCCTCAACCTTTACTTATTTGTTTCTGACGCAAAACACAAACCAATGCCCTTATTATCACCCTCTAATTGACTCATATCACTTGTTTAGTTGTTTGTCCTTGAGATGGTAATTAAGTCAGAATTATCCATCTTAGTGTGGTGATATCTACAGATGATACTAATTGAATTCCTTATGGTGACAATTACTCACCACTAATTCATGTGTTGCCTCCTGCATGCTGCACCATTGCTCCCCTCACTAGATGGACATCAGGACATGGCACACATTTCTTTGTTTCGTACTGTACAAATGAAAGCATATTTCCTTGACATTTCTAAGGACCGGTTTGATGGCATCGGTCATAGTTCACTTGAAAATTGGATAAACCAGAATGAAGAGGAAATTGGGATTTGTTTTGGCAAACACAGAAGTGTATTGCTATATCTCTGTGTGCCACAGAATTCTTGAGCATCCAAACAAGCTAGAAATATCGACTTGATTATACAAAGAACTGTTTTAATTTGTATAGACTGCTGTCAGTTGTGGTCTTTCTGCTAGGTGCCTTTTATACTTGGTTTTCCTTTCTCCGTGTTTATTGTGTTTGTTGAACTAATAGAATGTACGGATTTCTGGAACAACTTTGCTCCGCCAATCCAATATTTACTTATCTGTTTTGGATTAACCTATTTTACTGCTTTATTATGCCTGAGCCTGACTATATCCTGGAGTGTAAGAAATTTCAATGCTGGCTGTTCTTGCCAAGGTGCCAAAAAAAAAAAAAAAAAAAAACAGGAACTGATTGTTTTGCCTTTAAATTTTGTAGCTGGTGGTGTAATGGGATATATGAAGAGTGGAAGCCAGAAATCCTTGGCTGCAGGAGGCATATCAGCCCTGGTCCTGTACTTCGTACACACACAACTCCCAGTGAGACCTGTCTTTGCATCATCAATTGGTTTAGGTATGCAGAATTTTTTTTTTCCTGATCCTTTGGCTATTTTCTTTGCTTGGAAGTTTGATCAACCTGGATTCCTCACTTGACATCATTGTTGATTTCGTGTTCCAGGTATATCCGCCGCGCTTCTGTCAGTGATGGGGTCACGCTTCAAGAAGTCCAGGAAGATATTCCCAGCCGGTGTCGTGTCCCTTGTATCCCTGGTCATGGTTGGAGGCTACTTCCACGGGATCTTGCGTAGCTCGCACGCGTGATGCAGTCACACCATCTGCGCTTCACATTACAATCTTTGTTGTCTTTTCTGTTTCATCATGCAATTTCAATCTTAGAATCTGTCTTAAGGAACTGTTTCTGTTTCACTTTTCGGTGGATGTTTTGTCAGTGTACCCTTCTCAAGTTTAGTCTTTAGAATCTTAAAACAACACCGACGTTTCTGATTCACTTTTCGGTGGAAGGAGCCAAAATGTTTTGTTAGTGTACCCGTTCTCAAGTTTAGTATCATCTTTTGTGACAGTGGGTCAATTTCAAGCTGTGTTCATGAAAGGTGAAGCAAAAAAAAAAAAAAAACCACTAATGAAGTGAAGCTCACAACGCAGGCCTAGTTCATCTTTTGTGACAGTGGGTAATAACCAATAATAAGCATGTGAGCTGATAGCCGTGAAAGACAAGCGTTGTGAAAATCAGTTATGGGTCCAGATTATACTGCGCGTGCAGCTGCAACTGTAGTTGGGTCCAATATCTGGATATATTATGGTGAGCTGAGCTGTGCCAGTCATCTGAAATTGGTTTCATGGCACCGCTGCGTTGACGTGCGACAACTGCTAGCAGCTTGAGTTTGCTGTTTGCTAAATAAGCGAGCGAAAGTAGAGCCGTTTGACCTCACTATTTCAAATAATAATAAGCTAGCTAACGACAGAAGGTGCAAATAGCCGGAACCGAACGATGACCGTCGAGGCTGATTGATCGAATACTCTTGCATTGCGTTCTTTTCATATCATCATCCATCAGCTAAGAACAGTAGCGGCCGAGTTTGTCCCTAGTCCCAAGTACACTTATACTCATCTATATACAGACTAATTCTGAGTGTCTCAGACTTCAGAAGGTCGCCACATCACGGTTATCGTACGGAAACGGCTGGTTGAGCAAGTAGCAGGGGGCCTCGGCTATGATGAAGAAATCTCAGAGATTTAAAGCAAAAAACTTGCTTTGATTCAGTCCGCATCTATAAAACAAAGAAGAAAACTTGCCTTCACTCGGAGTTGGGGCCGGTGCGAACGCAAAAGGCTCGCCCGAGTTTTCTAGTTGGGCAGTCCGCCAGGTTTGGCCCGTTAATATATAGCAAATATAAGTGGACTCCAGCAGCTCTAAAATGGTGGGCGGCCTACTTGGTTGGACTAACCCAAATCCAATCAAGGCAGCAGCGCGAAACCCCTCGTTGTAAGGGCAAAGTCTAAAACGTCAGCTGATGTGACCGAAGAAACACGAACTTTCTCTGTCCTAAATTATCTATCGCTTTTGGTTTCTATGCCATAAGTTTAACTCGATTTATAGAAAATATATGCAACATTTGTATCTCCAAATAAATTTATTAAAAAATTAGATTCAAAGATCTTTCCAATGATACCAATTATGAATATTAATATTTTTTAATATATATTTTGTCAAAGTTGTTTCTCGAAAAGCGAAAACGACAGATATTATGGAATGGAGAGAGTAAAAATGAAAGTTAAGAGTTACATCGCGAGGTGATGCAAAGTCACAGAGATGACCGATATATATACTGAAGAAAGTGTGACCCAAAAAAATATCGCTTGAGTGCTCGCTAGTCAGTGATCTTTTTATTTTCCTTTCTTATATACTAAAGAAAGTGTGACACCTGGTAGTGAGTTTCGACCACCGTTGAGGATGCCCTAAGGAGGAACCTAGGGTGAAGAAACCCCGGCAATTATCAATTTTTGGGAATCAGTTTCAAAATTTTACCCATTGTTTGGGCTAAAACAGAAACGGTATCGCTCGAACCGAGGAACTATTGAAAAAAATAGGCAAATTTAGGTATACTTTAATCCAAAAAATAACAATATGTCTGTGACGTTAGAAATGTGCGTGTATGATCTAATCGCAAAAGAGTTAGTGAACATGATACCGATCATGATTTCAATCGCAACAAATAAAAAGACGGGTCACCACAGTAGCACCAGCGGCACTAGAGTTGTTTCCGCTAGTGGCATAGCGGTTTATTGATGTAGTCGTCTCGCTCGATGCAGTATAAAGAGGTTGTAGTGTTGATCATGTCAAGACCACCACCATCAGGAAGTAGACAGTGACACCATTAACAGGAGACCGCCAGGAAGCAGTGGAAGTAGTTGATTGTCGTCACCTTATACTCAAACACCATGAACTGGAGCATGACCAACGCGCTGCCCAAAAAACTTGATCGCCAACCTACCCCGTGCAAGTACACAAGCAGACAGAGTTTCGAAGTCCTCTTCTGACAACCTGTGCACCCGGGAGGCTAGAACAGAGATGCCAGAGAGCAGCACAAACAGCGAAGTGGTGAGGTGTGGCTGTTTGTCATCCACTCGCGGACAGTAAGAGAGTGCCGCCTAACCTTCTAGGGACACCAAGAGACACATTATGGATTTCATGTAGCATTAATTCTAGCCTTGAAATTTCCTTTGGTTTAATTGCTAAATGAAATTGGTCGATTCTAATTAAATCTAGCAGAAAGTCAGAAACTAGAAACGAAAACTTCTAGTGCCCAGATGTCCGAATGGAGCTAGCGTCCGACGCCCACACCTGCTGCGCCTGCTTCACGTAGGGGCCCGTGCCACTCCATGTCCCGTGCCCACACCGTGTCCCGCACCCCCTCCACAGCTACGCACATGCAAGTGGCCCACACGTGCTTCGTGTCCCACGACGCTCAGTATCCTGCGACCGCACCGTGGCGCCCCCTCCACAGCTACGCACATGCAGGTGGGCCCAACAGTTGCTAGAGGTGGCTGCTACATATGGGTCTCACTGCAACATGTGCGACACTAGGTCTACTTTTGCAACATCTAGATGAAAACACTTGCAACATACGTATAAATCAATTGAAACACTTACAACATTCGTATGAAACACTAGGCAAACACGTGTGTAGCCATTGCAGAACATATGTAATATCCAGATGAAATAGTTGCAACATATGTGTGAACACATATGCAACATCCAGATGAAACACTTCCAAACATATGCGTGAAACATATGCAACACCCAGATAAAACACGTGCAACATATGTCTGAAACATCTAAAACATTTGGAACAATACACATGCAACATACATGTATAGCACTGCAACATATGCAACATCCACATGAAAACACTAGTAACTTGCAACATGAAAATACTTGCTGCAACATAAGACTAAAAACAGATGAAACATTTAAAACATACTCTTGCAACATGTGCAACGTCCCAATCTACTTTTGCAACATCCGTATGAAGCACTTGCAACATACCTCTAAAACATCTGAAATAATTAAAACATACGCTTGCAACATGTGCTTTCAGCGCAGCGCAACATCTACTTGTTGCTCGGGAGAATGGAGGCTCGTCGGTGTATGGAGTTCATCGAAGGTAACGGCCCAGCGATGCTTAGAGGCGGCGGCCCAATGGTGGCGGCTGCATGACGTGGAAGGGAGACATTGGTCGCACGACGCGGATGGAGGCAACGGCCTCGTGATGCGGTTGGGAGGCAGCAGCAGCATGACTGGAAGAGGGTAGCAGCATGCCGCGCCTGGTAAGGCGGTAGCTGAGCGCCGAGCGCGTCGTGCCTGGCACGCCTAGCGCCCGAGCATTGCGCCTCGGAAGTGGCTCGCTGGCCTAGCGTCGTTGCGCACGAGCGACTGCCTCCTCGTTGTCACACGCTCGCCTCTACGCGGAGCTCTCCTACCTCCATGCCGTCACCCACATGGCTCGTTGGCCTCGCATCGTCGTGCACGAGCGACTGCCGCTAGGGCTCGCCTGCCTCCGCATCGACGCGAGCTCGCCTCTGCGCCACCATGTTGCAGCTCACCGGCACACATCGGGGCTCCCTGCGCTGTGTTGGATGCGCACGAGTCAGCAGATTGAGGAGAGAGAGAAAAGAGGGAAAATGAAGCGAATGGATTGAATAGGAATGAGTGGATGAGCAGAGCATTGCGCTTGGAGGCAACAGGCGAGCGGATAGGAGCGATAGGAACGAGTAGATAGGAATGAGTGGATGAACAGTTTTGAAAAATGAAGGAGCTAGAGGTTATTGGGCTGGCGACACGGCCCACCAATGGAGCGTCGGGGCGGACGCCCGCCCGATTGCCAGCATTATCGCTAGAGAAAGGAGTCAAAAACAAAATGAAAACGATTTCAACCTCTTTCTGTCGGTTTCAAAGAACAACACCGTATGTCTTTGAATCTTCGATACTTTACCGCCGGTAATACCGTATATTAATCACACAGGCCAAATCCCAACCAACATCGACTCAATAGCTTTCGCTTCTCCCGTCGGGATGCTCTCATGGATGCTCGTCGTGCCAAGATGAGGCCCGAGCCTCGTGGGAAGGCGAACAGTGGGGTCGCCCTGCTCGCTTCAGCCTACACCATGCCTACCTGAGGACCCGAGCGGCGTCTCGTGGACGCCAAGCGGGCCTTGTCGTCTTCTGCCGCCTAGCTAGAAGTGGCAAGTGTAACGAGGGAAGCACACGCGTGATTTGGTCAATTTATGCTTGGCCCTACATGGCGGCCACGGTAACGCCCGTCGGTACCTTGAAATTGATGGGATAAGTCTCTCGCCGGTCCTTGCTCGGTCTTCTTTGTCCATCAAGGACAACATCCTTGACTGACTAGGACAGGTCTTGCTACCCATCAAGGACATCATCCTTGACTGACTAGGACAGCATCTTAGCATCTAGCATCTTGGCATATGCTTGCGTCTTCTACCTATAAATATGTATCCTCCTTCACGGCATGACATTTGTGTGAGAAACAACACCTCCTAGTGTCATCTAGAAGTGGCAAGTGTAAGAGTAAGAAGGAAACTAACAAGCCGTGATTATCCTGAGCCAATTCTCCTGCTCATCTTCTTTCCCGGGGCGATGCAGAGCCACTCCTCTCCTCTGCTTGTGAGATGAAGCAAACTACTGAGGCCATTTGCAAAGCGAGACAAGCGGCTGACAAGATGACGGCTCGTTTAAAGCAACTGACACATGTCACCTTGACCTTGAAATTGATGGGATAAGTCTCTCAGGCGGCAGGCAAGCGCTTGTCTTTGTGGGATGCAAAGCAGACATATCGAGGTTGTGGTCAGTAGTGTAACCTCGAGCTGGCGGGGGAGGAAGCGGCGTGGCGTGGGCGACCTTGCATACACGGCCGACAGTAGCCTGCACGAGGTCTAGTTTGGTTTTGGTTAATTGATGAAACCCTAAGTGCTAACCTATTTATCAAGATGTTTACAACATCACTACTCCAAGTGATGAAGCAATGACGAAGATCATGAGGTGATAGCATGGTCTTGCTACCAAGGCATCAAGGACATCATCACTTAGTGAGTGTGATCACATTTAGGATAGATAGCCGTACTATTAAGAGGAGTGTAACTCAGATGAAATAGGACAAAGTGCCACTAGATGCTTAACTCATTGCATATGCATTTAGGATCTAGCATCTTGCTAACACATATGCTTGGTTGGCTAGCGACCTATAAATATGTATCCCTAACCCTCTCAAATTTTGGTTGGCATGACATTTGAGTGAGAAATAAATGGAGTTGGTTGAAATGATGATCTTTGGCGTCGGTCTCTTGGCCGGAAATTCAATTACCCCAACTCCTAGTGTCATCCTCTCGATGAGAGTAGAGGGTTGAGCAGAATGACTGCTACTACCAAGAGTAAGAATTCGAGAGCTTCTTGACTAACAACTCCGGTCGATTTGTTTTTATCGGTCAGCTTCAGAGCCGAGAAATCGACGAACATCGTTTGAAGTCGGTCGTGATGGCGACCGCCGAGGGCCAGCGTCCGGTCGGTATGCAGGCGTCCGGTCGAGCGTGTTTTGCCCATCTTCGGCTCTATTTGATGGGGCTCTATTTATAGCCCCATGGCCGCTCTCGGAAACTCTCTTGCACATTTTCATTGACATAGCAACCTTGTGAGCCAGCCAAAGCCCTCCCACTCATCTCCATCATTGATCCATCATCATTGTGAGATTGGGAGAGAATCAAGTGCATTGCTTGAGTGATTGCATCTAGTGGCACTTGGTATTCGTGTTCTTATTCTGGATTTCGCTTGTTTCTCTTGGTGGTTCATGTCCTAGAGCGAGTTGAAGTAGCGGTGAAGGATCGGCACGAGTTGGTGATTGTTCGTGGCGCCTTCGGTGATTGTGAGGGGAGTTGTACCTTCCCGGCGGAGTGTCGAAAAGGTAACTCTAGTAAATTGCTCGTGTCATTGAGTTACCTCACTTGTGGTCGATTCTTGCGGTGTCCTATCATGTGGCGCCAGGCGACAAAACACCTCTTAGCCGCCGAAACCACCAAGTGTTGGTCGACATGGGACTAGCGTGTTAGCAAACGTGAACCTCGGGAGAAAAATCGGTTGTCTCTTGTCATTCGCATTCTCCGCGGATTGGCTATATATTCATCGTGTAATTGGTTCACTCCACGACCCGGCGGTATAATCGTCTCACTTACTCATTTACATTTCCGCAAACTAGATATAGCAAGCTCTTTAGTGTAATTAGAATTGAGAGCTTGCCTTGTGCTTTAAACATATCTAGTGGAGCTCTTTAGTGTAGCTTTTATGAGAGCTCTTAGTGAGTAGTGGTCAAGTAGATTGTGTGCAAATAGATCATTGCAACTAGAATTGTTGGATAGGTGGCTTGCAACCCTTGTAGAGCTAGAGCAAGTTTGCATACTAATCAAATTGCTCTAGTTGATTTGTAGTTTTTAAATAGGCTATTCACCCCCCCTCTAGCCATATTAGGACCTTTCACGCGGACACGTCAGCGGCGCTCCTCGAGGAGGCACACACGACAACGATGGCGGATGGGTCGATGGAGAGCACGGCCTTCACAGGCAACGTGGCTCTCTCTCCCCGGATCGATACCGTGGTTACCACGGGCTCCAGGTTGTTGTGAGGGACATTGGCCCCAGTGGTGGGTGGCCTACCCTCACTAAGACCAACTACGTCGAGTGGGCTACGGTGATGAGGGCAAAGCTCTAGGTGCGGCACATGTGGGAGGCAGTCCGATACGGCGACATCGACTATGACCAGGATCGACGGGCGTTGGATGCCCTCATTGCTGCAGTCCCGTCCGAGATGTAGTTCTCGCTTACCAACAAGCGGACTACCAAGGAGGCTTAGGACGCCATCGCTGCGGCACGCATCGGCAGCGACCGCGCCCACAAGTCCACATTGTAGGCACTTCGTAAGGAGTGGGAGAACCTGACCTTCAAGCCAAGTGAGGACGTTGATGACTTTGCTCTCCGTCTCAACACTCTGTTGCAGAAGATGGTGCAGTTCGGCGATGACACCTACGGCGAGGAGAGAGCTGTCGACAAGCTCTTCCGTTGTGTCCTCGAGAAGTATAAGCAGATGGCTCGCTCGATCAAGTCCCTGCTGGATCTCTCCATGATGTTGATCGAGGAGGCGATAGGTAGCCTCAAGGTCGTCGACAGCGATGAGCCACAGTCTCTCTTGGGGCCCATCACCACTGGCGGGAAGCTCCTTCTCACTCGGGAGTAGTGGGTTGCCTGCCAAGGTGACGGAAGAAGGGGGAGCCTTCTTCCGCGACAGGCGGCCGCAAGCGTGGCAAGGCGCGCAGAGACGCCAAGTCGAGGTGCGAGGACGTGCCGACAGTGATGCCCGTAGAGGCGCCCATGGCGGCGCCGCCGACAAGCACAAGCCGGCACGAGACGACACCTACCACAACTGCGGCCAGCTTGGCCATTGGGCCAAGGACTGTCGACAGCCACGACGCGGCCAGGCCCACGTCGCACAGGCGGAGGAGGAGGAGCCAACTCTGTTCATGGCACATGCAAGCATCGAGCTACCTCCAACGGCACCGGCCGCAGCGGCTCTCCTCCACCTTGATGAGCCAAAAGCACACGCCCTCCTCGGCGACAGCTCCAGCAACGACAAGACTGACGGGTGGTGCCTCGACACTGGCGCCACCCATCACATGACTGGTCGATGAGAGTTCTTCACCGAGCTTGACTCTAGCGTCCGAGGCTCCATCAAGTTTGGGGATGCCTCCGGTGTGGAGATCAAGGGCGTCGGCTCCGTCATCTTCACCGCCGTGTCTGGTGAGCACAGGCTGCTCACCAGAGTCTACTACATCCCCACGTTGAGGAACTCTATCATCAGCTTGGGACAGCTGGATGAGAATGGTTCACGCGTAGTGGTTGAGGATGGAGTCATGAGGATTTAGGATCACCGTCGTTGCCTTCTTGCCAAGGTAACCGGAAGCGCAAATCGACTCTACGTCCTTACGTGCAGGTGGCACAACCCCTCTGTCTTGCTGCTCATTGGGACGACGAGGCGTGGCAGTGGCACGAGCGCTTCGGGCACCTTCACTTCGAGGCCCTAAAGAGGCTCAGTGCCACGGAGATGGTGCGAGGCCTGCCGTGCCTCGACCATGTGGAGCAGCTCTACGACGTCTGCGTGTTGACGAAGCAGAGGCGACTCCCCTTTCCCCAGCGGGCGAGCTTTTGAGCCAAGGAGAGGCTCGAGCTTGTGCACGGAGACTTGTGTGGCCTGGTGACACCGGCCACACCGGGAGGACGACGCTACTTCCTGCTGCTCGTCGATGACCTCTCCCGCTACATGTGGGTGATGGTCCTCGGCGGTAAGGGAGAGGCTATGGACGCCATCAGGCGCGCGCAGGCTACTGCGGAGGCGGAGTGCGGCCGCAAGTTGCGCGTGCTGCGCACCGACAACGGCGGTGAATTCACGGCAGCTGAATTCGCGTCGTACTGCACTGATAAGGGCATTCAATGCCACTACTCCGCGTCGTACAGCCCGCAGCAGAACGGCGTCGTCGAGCGGCTCAACCAGATGGTTGTGGGGATGGCTCGGGCCCTTCTCAAGCAGAGGGGGATGCCGGCTGTCTTCTGGGGAGAGGCGGTGGTGTCGGCCGTCTACATCCTCAACCGCTCGCCTACCAAGGCGCTCGACGGCAGGACGTCGTACGAGGCTTGGCATAGGCGCAAGCCAGCGGTCACCCACTTGCGGGTCTTCGGCTGCCTTGCGTTCGCCAAGGAGCTTGGCCACATCAGCAAGCTCAACAATAGAAGCACTCCGGGAGTGTTCATCGGCTACGCGGAGGGCTCGAAGGCCTACCACATCCTCGACCCGAAGACACAGCGTGTGCGTATGGCGCGCGATGTTGTGTTCAACGAAGGGCGAGGATGGGCGTGGGACAAGACGGTGGACGACGGCTCGACTCCGACATACGACGACTTCACTGTCGAGTACGTCCACTTTGAGGGAGCTGGGGGAGTAGGCAGCTCTTCTTCGACGAGCGCGTCTACCCCAGTCCCCGAGCCTCCACCAACCCCGACGCCTACTACTCCGACAGCACCACGCTCTCCAGCCATGACCTCGGCTGCGATGAGTTCTTCGCCAGCTCCACCACAGCCGGCAAAGCCACGCACTCCGGCACCGATAGGCACTTCTCCAGGCACGTCTACTCCAACACCAACTCATGTTGAGCATAGCCCCGTTGAGCTCGCTACTCCGCTCTCTCACAACGAGGAGCGCATTGACGCGTACCACGACGGTGAGCCGTTGCGGTACCGTATGATGGAGAACCTTCTCGGCGACCAGCCGGTGCCGGGACTGGCGCCTCACGACCTGGAGGCGTAGTTGCACCTTGCGTGTGATGACGGCGAGCCTCGGTCGTTTGTAGAGGCCGAGAAACACGCAGCATGGCGCGCCGCGATGCAGTTGGAGATGGATGCGGTTGAGAAGAACCGCACCTGGGAGCTTGCTGACCTTCCTGGTGGTCACCGCGTGATCACCCTTAAGTGGGTATACAAGCTAAAGAGGGATGAAGCCGGCGCCATCGTCAAGCACAAGGCTCGCTTGGTGGCATGAGGCTTCGTGCAGCAGGAGGGGGTCGACTTCGACGACGCCTTCGCTCCCGTGGCATGGATGGAGTCCATGCGATTCCTCCTTGCGCTAGCTGCCCAGAAGGGCTGGCGTGTTCATCACATGGACGTCAAGTCGGCGTTCCTTAACGGCGACTTAAAAGAGGAGGTCTACGTGCACCAGCCGCCGGGATTTGCCATCCCCACCAAGGAGGGCAAGGTGCTCCGCCTACGCAAGGCCCTCTATGGCTTGCGGCAGGCACCGAGGGCGTGGAATGGCAAGTTGGATTCCACGCTAAAGGGGATGGGCTTCGAGAAAAGCCCGCACAAGGCGGCCATCTACCGACGGGGCAGTGGAGGAAATGCTCTGCTGGTGGGTGTCTACGTTGACGACTTGGTGATCACCAGCACCAAGGATGCGGAGGTGGCGACATTCAAGGAAGAGATGAAGGCCACCTTCCAGATGAGTGACCTGGGGCCTCTCTCCTTCTACCTAGGAATCGAGGTGCACTAAGATGACTCCGGGATCACGCTTCGACAGACCGCCTATGCCAAGCACGTTGTTGAGCTAGCTGGGCTCATCGACTGCAACCCAGCTCTCACTCCGATGGAGGAGAGGCTGAAGCTGAGCCGCGATAGCACGACGGAGGAGGACGCTACGCAGTACCGGCGTCTTGTGGGGAGCCTTCGCTACCTCACCCACACACAACCGAACTTGGCATTCTCCGTTGGCTACGTTAGTCGGTTCATGCAGCGACCGATGACGGAGCACCAGCAGGCTGTGAAGAGGATCATCCGCTACGTTGCGGGGACTCTCGACCACGGCCTCTACTATCCTAGGTGCCCTGGGGCGGCACACTTCATCGGGTACAGCGACAGCGACCACGCCGGCGACATCGACACCAGCAAGAGCACGAGCGGGATCCTCTTCCTCCTCGGCAAATGCCTCGTTAGCTGGCAGTCGGTCAAGCAGTAGGTGGTGGCCCTGTCCAGCTATGAGGCCGAGTACATAGCGGCCTCCACCGCTTCGACTCAGGCGCTCTGGCTCGCTCGACTGCTTGGTGATCTCCTCGGCAGAGACACTAGAGCGGTGGAGCTCAGGATAGACAGCAAGTCCGCTCTGGCCCTGGCAAAGAACCCCGTTTTCTATGAACGTAGTAAGCACGTCCGAGTGAAATACCAGTTCATCCGAGACTGTTTGGAGGAAGGGAGCATCAAGGCGAGCTACATCAACACCAAGGACCAGCTTGCGGACCTACTTACCAAGCCTCTTGGGAGGATCAAGTTTCTTGAGCTCTGCTCCAGGACCGGGATGGTTCAACTTTTCCATAAGACGACGCACAAGACTTGGGGGAGAATGATGGGATAAGTCTCTGTGCTGGCTGGTCTCTGTGGGGCTGCATCATATGGTCCTTGTGGCTGCATGATGATCTTGCTGCCCATCAAGAACAGCATCCTTGACTGACTAGGACATATCTTGCTGTCCATCAAGGACAGCATCCTTGACTGACTAGGACAACATCTTAGTATTTAGGACAACATCTGTTTTAGAACAACATCTTAGCATCTTGCATCTTGACGTATGATTGACTGACTAGCAGTCTATAAATATGTATCCCTAACCTCTCAAATTGACATAGCATTTATGTAGAAAATAAACCAGAAAATTACTCGAACCATCCTCAAATGGACCGCCGATCCGTCAGCTGCCATTCTACTGGAACTCGGGAAGACTAACTGTAAAAGGCAAAAGGGGAACGAACCGCGAACAAACTAACGAAGCCCATTCTACTGGAAGACGATCGTAAAATGCCAAAATGGGAAACGGTAGTGGAAACAAGCAGGGGAAGCCCGTCATCTTTCACACGAAACACATACTCATACGTGGTACTCCATTCTACTGGAAGACGATCCTAAAATGCCAAAATGGGAAACGGTAGTGGAAACAAGCAAGGGAAGCCCATCATCTTTCACACGAAACACATACTCATACGTGGTACTGTATTCCCTTACTAGCAGCGATCAATGTAACAAAGTCAGACAGACGAGACGACCGGCATGATGTACAACAGACATATCGTAACAGTTCAGTATGCGGAGTAAAGGAATCCACTTCAGAATAAACCTAGCACGCGACAACAGAACAATGGTAATACAGGTTCCGGTCCCATTATTAGTGCAGTTCCACGCTGCTGCTGCTGCCGCAGCCACCACATAACACAAAGCCAACAACAGCACGTCCCTGCCCCTTCCCACAACGTCAGCCTTCACGTGTGTTCGGACTTCGCAGCTCCCCTACACCTTTCAAGTTACTGGGCCTTGAGCTCCGCGGTCACCTCCATCCCCGGTGACTCCATGCCATCGGAAGACTTGGCGGGGCTGTAGGGAGTTTTGCTCACGATCCTGTTTCATGCCATCGGCAGTCGAATTCAGTAAATCCATGACAAAAGGGGTACTGGAAAACAATTCTAAACTCAGTTTTAAGATAAGGTAAAACAGGCGTCTAAACCTGACATCTGAAAAAAAAATGCTGTTAGTTTGCACCTAGAGACAACACATGGACCTTTAGGTGACCACCTTCTCAGATATGTTTTCTTCTAACAGAGATAAAATGACAAAGAACATTTACTGTAGTTTGGTTCCTCTGTTGAGCTGCTAAATGCCGTAACATCGATTTCAACCTATAAGTACCACCTAAAATAAATGACCTGTGTTATATTATGGAAGCAGGCTCTCTACTCATTCTTGCTGTAAAGAAATTTTTGAATTTTAGAGCAGTGTTTTAAACGAACTAGTCCAATTTGTTTATTGCATGCAGTCCTTGAGCACTTGTCAGCAGAAAGTTCAATCATTCAAATACAATTGTAACAGCAAATTATTTTAATTTTCTTACCCTGCCATGAGGACAACAAATAGAACAGGGTACGAAATATACTGTTGAAAATACTGTGGTACCACATACATCATTTTATAACTCAAGTTTTAAACCTGTGCAAGGAACCTAAGAATAACATTCAGAATATCATAGCGCTGTTGCTATCATCTATCATGCTAACCTGTCACGACGTTTCTCAAGGAAGCGCTGAAGAGAGTGCCTCCTGGCAATGGGGAGATCTGGCCAACAGATTTAGTTTAAAGATATGTTAGACAATGTCAACACTGAAAAAGGTATTTCATTTCTAGATTTTTACCCAAAAGATGCAGTGGTCTTACCGGCCTGAAGCTTGCATATTGAGCTAGGGTCAGCAACAACCTGAGGCTGTCCAGTTGCTACAGAAGTGCTCTGCAGTGATGGAGACCGTGTAAGCACAGGAGAAACGACTGCTGCTGGGGCAACCGTGGCTGTAGGCATCATTGGAGGCTTAACAGCAGTGGCAGCACTGCTTTTGGTGGCTGCCGCAGCTGCTGCAGCTGCAGCTATAAGCATGATTGCTTGAGCCTGTCAAGCCAAATTGGTCTATTAGCATACATATTTTAACAGACAGTACAAAAGAACAAGATATCTGTAAATGAAGTGAAGATAATATTACCTTTTCTGGTGGCACTGAGTCATACACACATACTGATCCACCATAGAAAATTGTAAGCTGTGCTGGATTAGCTGAAGGGTTCGACATCGGCAACATTCCAGACCTTGTAGCAAAGAATGCACAAAAATAAGAACATGCAAAGCCGCAAAGGCAGATAAAATGGCATCTCTGAATTAAAAGTAGGCAGATCCATGTCACCCTTACTAGTAATTCAGATTAAAGCGTGTAATAATGCCATGTGATGGGTTCAACATGCATGAGATAGATGTGTGTGCGGGCACAGGAAAACAGTCATCCTACTTCCTAATGAACGGGAAATGGTGGTAGATTTCTGATAGAAAGATATGTCTACAACCTACGTGGCCAGTGAATGGATTGGCTTTCTGGACAGCGGCTTTCAAATCATTTGTAGGGACTTAGTGGTACAGATATCGCAAAGCATTTTGTCAGAGTCATAAAGATTTTTCCTTGAATTTGATTAATCCAGATGTTCCTATTGGTCAAAGCCTGGTGGATAACAACTAACCAGGAAGCAAAATGGAACTGAAAATAGCAGAACCATACACTAATTGTTCTAGCAGTGTCGAGGCAAAACAAATAAATGCTTCTGAAGAAACATGCTGAACAACTAGATACAGCACAGCAAACAAACCTGCAAAAAACGGTCCAGTTCAAGGAAAAAGTAGCTTAACATCAGAGGAAATTTTAAGGATCAGTTCAATGCCTCGAATCAGTTTGCAGACTCTGCGTCCTTGGTCCCCTACCAGGCTACCACACAGTCTAGCACTCTAGCACAAGGTCCTTGGTACTGTAGGTAGGACTGGAGGAGAGTGGGGTTAACTCGTTTTTTTTTTCATTTCAAATCCTTCTTAAATTGCAGCAACAAGGAAATTATCTGCCTGCTAAACTCAACTTTCATCAGCTCTATGCATGTTTTCCCATTTCTACAACTAAAGGTTTGCATCGCAAACAGTAACATTATCCGTGGTTAACCTGATTGTGCAATTCAATTTAGAACGTTTCATAAAGCTTTAAACAATTTTTACAACAAGAAACTCAACAAACGAGGGGGGCAATGGTTGCTTGGATCTGCACGCCATCTGTCAAAGTTCTTTCCAAAAGCCTAACCATAAAAAAAATGCCAACCATTTTGGCCAAAACAAAGAAACTACTGTTTGGTTTCAGGCGCCCCTGTGGCGAGCCGAAGAAGTTGCGGCGACGGAATTGACCGCCTAAGCTGTGGTTGAGATTTTCTGCTTCACTCAGTTGGAAAAGTGGTGGCGAGCCCAAAGCTTTTAATGAACCAAACACATGCGTCAGAACTGTGGCTGCCTTATCTTAGTTGTGGCACACAACGGCGGCCAACTAAACACCCCCTAAATCGTCTCTACCATTTAAACAATTATTATCCCAAAGACAAACTGAACTGAGTATCCTAGAACAAAAGGAAGCAAACATTTGGCACTAAGCCAGCCACGGAGTTCTGTTTCCGTTTCGCGTTCGCCACAATTAATGACACATCAATATCATAATAGGGTAGATAGAAACGCAAGACAGCTAATGACAGCAAGGATGAGTGAGGACCGGAAACGAAGATTTCCGGCAACTGACCAGAATCTGGATAAGAACATTTGATGCTAAAACTACACCGAAATCAGGTTACAACTTACAAGGCTACTTTACACAGCGACAGCAGCACAACAGGAGGAGGGAATGAAAAGCGGGAGCGGTAGACAACCGAAGCAGCGAAGGGGATTTCGTCTACGAGGAGAGGGCGAGCATGCGTTCCCGGATCCGCCACGCCGGCTCCGAATCCTCGCTCGGAGCAGTGGCCGCAATCAGATTTAGATTTGATTTGATCCCGCGAAAGCTACGGCCACAGCCCAAGCCCAGCCCACGCGGCACTTCCACAATACCGCGAAAAGCCGGGGTGGCAAGTGCTAAACCACCGAGAACAGGAAAGGGGGGAAAGCGCGGGGGAGACGACGAAACGAACGAGAAACGAAACGAATCCAAATTCCACCCCACATATCGAGGGACCAAACAGCCGCGAACCACTCCGGGGAAGCAAAGCCCTCGCGGGATTCAGCGGAGCAGGGCGGGGCGGGGCGGGGAGTCTCGGAGAGGTGAGGCTAGGACGCTAGGTACCTGGCGCTGCCGTTGGCGAGTGAGAGGCTGAGGCCTTGGCCTTGCTGCTGCGGCTCCTGGTCCTGGGTCTTCGTCTTCCTCTCCCCCACCTCGTCCACCTCCTTCCGCTCCTCTTCCTTGCGCGCCTTCTCCTCCTCCGTGTCCCCCTTCTTAATGTTCCGCTCCAACAGATCCATCTCACCAACTTGCAACTCCTCTCTTTCTCTGTCTCTGTCTCTGTCCGCCGCTTGGGATGGGAGTTGGGAGGACTTGGGAATAGAAAAAGGATTTAAATTTAGAACTATTTCACTTATAAAGAGGTGGAATTCTAGTTTTAGCTCTCTAAATAGAAAAAGGAGTTGAGAGGGGGCTCCCGCGCGGCGCGGGTATGTGTACAGCGAACGGCGCATGTGAATATCGTGAAGGATTTATATATTATCCTAACAAACAGGTCCAGAACAAGAGGATGTTTGGTTCTCCGTTTAAACTTTAGTCACCGAACGTTTAGACACATCTATAGCATTAAATAGAGACTAATTATATAGTTTACGTCTAATTTATGAGACGATTCTTTTAAGCATAATTAGTTCATGATTTAATAATGTGGCGCTACAGTAAACATGTGCTAGCGACGAATTATTTAGGTTTAATAAATTCTTTGAAGTACTGACGAATTCTATAATTTATTTTTTTATTAATATCCAAATACCATATACTGATATACGATATCATCACGTGACACCTCGTAAATTTCAGTGTATCGGATCAAACACCGCCTGAGTGGGCTTTTTTAGTCGGCTCCCCACCTTGCTGTCAGATGAAAAAGACTCTCGGCGCTACGCTGCGGGAAAACCAAAGTTTTGACGGTGAGCACCGGCTCGTCTGCCCCGTATTTCTACTCTCCGGTCCTGAGATGTGGAAGAGATTTCTAGTTGTTCTTGGTCAAACGAAGCTAAATTTAATAAAGATTGTAGAAAGAAATGATAAAAATTACGGTGTCAAATGATCTTCGTCAGATGGATTATCAAATCGATGTGGTACGTGTTAATAATTTTCTAGTCTCTTTCGGTGTGGCCTTTCAGGTTGGGTGCTCAACAAGTTCAGTTGAGCCCGGAGATTACCGGCGGGGCATACGAGAATGACTAGGCTCTTTCGTTCGTTACCAATTATACCATGCATCTTGTTTTATTAATTATTGGATTGGATTCACAAGCCACATGACACTTGACTTCACGACTTGGATCGTAAGGAACTGCACAAGCGATCGCGATAATGAAGCCGTACTACCAAAGAAGTTTTCACTCGACCAATAACGTATGTCACGTCTCGTCGAGTGAAAAACGTACGTGCCACGTCTGTGACAAGACTCTCAAGCTCGGTCAGCTGGGTGTAATAATAACGAGAGCGCGACTCTCCGGGTTTTCAAGTTTCACATGACATTTTTTTTTTTGGCTATTTTCAGCTAGGATATTGACTATTGAGATTGAGACCGACACTATATCAATAGTTTTTTTTTGTGTGTATTGATCTAATTTTACTCGGTATAATAATAGGCATAATAATATTAACACTCTTGTATGTCACCACTATGCACAATGATTGAAATAGGCTCCAATAATATGGCAAGCGTTAGTGGGTTATAGTACTGTAGGAGTACACCATCACTACTTACAAGGCTACAACGCCAAGCCAACCTTAGCCGGACAAAAATAAATAACCAGACATGAACGCATAATCTCACTTCTCGTTTACTTTGTTCACATAAAAAGAATTTTCTCTCAGAAAACATATAAAAAGAAAAAAAAACAATACTCCTTCAAGAAACAACAAGTCACTGTGTGCGGCGAAAATTAGCTGGTGCACGGGATCTACATAATCATTCACGAAAAATCCATCGTAAACTAGAAGAGGTCCATTGCTGCTTGATACAAACTAGAAGAGGTCCATCGTAACCAGATCTTCTTCGCTCTGTCCTTGAGCTCTCAACTTGTTCGCTTCATGTGTGTTCAGTGCACAAAGAGGTCTAGTCCGGATTCTCAGCCGTCATACGAGGATGACTTGGATCTATGTTCATGCACCTCTCTCTTATCTCGGGCTCACAACCTCACATGATACTTACTCCAAGCTGCACGAGCGGTATGTGCAACCCAGAGAATGTTTATGAACCTCTCAAACTGATGCTAGTCCTTCAATAGCAAGTGCTAGTGCTGAGTGGGTATTTTCCTCAATGAACAAGTTTAGAAATAAGACGGCGTATGAACACTCTTTGCCTGTTAATCATCAACCGCTTGCAAGATGAAGAACACAAAGCTAACATTAAATTTTACTAATTCCTTAAATATTACTACATCCGTCTCATAAAAAGTGCCATTCTCTTCTCGAGAAATCAAACATTTTTCAACTCTGAATCAGTATATATAAGAAAAATATTAATATTTATGATGCATTATTAGTATCATTAAATAAGTCACTAAATGTATTTTTATAGTAAATTTATTTGGAATACAAAAAATACTACTATTTTTTTATAAATTTAGTTAAGCAAGAAAATTTGACCGGCATAAATTTGTAATGACTCGTTTTTCAGACTAGATAGCGTGCCCGTGCGTTGCTACGGGATAGCTAACATTTTATACTAAAAACACACGGATCGCACGATAAAATAACAATACTATAAAAATTAAATATCAATGTTAAAGTGACATTTAATCCAAAAAATAAAGTGTGTGAAATTAACACAAGTCATGGAGAGCGCGTCATCACAGGCTCACAAACTCTACTTTATAGATCTTTTCCCTTATGTGGCTAAGATAATGTTATATATTTGTCGAAAGAAATCTCCGATATCCATTTCTTTTGTGCGCCACTAATTACCAATGTTGAATATCCGGACTCGGATACGGATAAATCTAAACCCTCTAAACGAATTCGGTCTTGGATACGGTCGAAAAATATCCGTACCGTTTTCACCCATACTCATAACAATGCCTAAATAAATGGATTACAAATTACATCCACCAAGGTTCATATGCGATAGATAAATTACATCCGTAAGGTCCATAACTCCAACAACTTAGAAAATAATAATAAAAAATCCAGAATTGAAAATTGAATTGTCTTAGGAACTAAAACAGTTTTGCTGAGCCGCTAGTGGTCGTGCTTGCCTGAAATTAAACTACATGCTGATCAACAGTATTGGACGAAATGGTCTATTTAAATGACCACATGATACACCGTATGTTTAAACAAATTGTATGAGTTTGATAGCTACTGCTCCAAGGCCCTGCAAATGGTAATATGTCAAAGAAAGTTAACCTTCCAAACTAACAAATATGCATTAAGGTAGCGTGTCCGTGCGTTGTTACGGAACAGCTAAACTTTTATACTAAAAATACATGGATCGCATGATAAGATAACAATACTATAAAATTAAATATCGACATTAAAGTGATATTTAATCTAAAAGGCAAAGTTCGTGAAATTAACACGGTCATGGAGTGCGGCGTCGCAAGTTCACAAACTCTACTGTATAGACTTTTCCGTGATGCGACTAAGATAATGTTTTATATCGGCAGAAAAAAATCTCCGATATCTATTTCTTTCGTACGCTAATAAATCCATGAATAAGTTTTGCCGCATCTTCATACCATCATATACACAAGTTCGAGTATATATATAAATATTAATTCCTGACACATGGGTAATACTGCGTGTCTTGAAAAATCTCTTATAATACCTTAAGTATGTTATACTCACCGTATAAATATGTGTGGCTTTAGGACTATTTCGCGCAGACATATACTGTAGAATAAGATATCCACTTGAGTGTCTATGGCAAGATTCACCATCAGCAATATATAGACATTATTAAATCATATGTATTATTATTGCAAGCGACGAATAAAAGTAAATTAGAGGTTATCATAATTGTACATTTGATTCTTCCTAGTTTTTTAAGATGATGATGTCCAAGGTAAACTTCAAAATATATCATTTTCATGTATTGTGTCTGGGTACAAGCTAATTCACTGTAAAATAATAATTGGAATCTTCTCTCTTAGTTCAAAATTATAAGATATTTTGGTTTTTCTAGATATATTATTTTAATTATGTATATCTAAGCATATAAAAAAAGTTATATATCTAGAAAAGCCAAAGCATCATATAAGTTGGAATTGATAAAGTAATTTTTCGTAGATTCATTGCTCCACTCTAAATTAGTTAGAAACACTTTCACAAGGAGAAATTATCTGCTCAGAAACGACAAATTCAAGTTTTGCCCCCTTATAACACAAAGATTTTTAAATTTGCTTCACAAAGTCAATCGTCAACTCTTCATTGAGATGCGATGGCTGTCAGTTTTACTACCTCCCAAGCACCATCCAGTTCCAGCCAACCTCTAAATGTCTAAAGTTTTCAACACCATGTAAGCACCATTCCATGCTCGATTTCAACAAGCTCTGCTTCTAAACCATCCTCTCCAAACTATACAACCTCCCCGTTGCATGATCCCAAGACCTCACTGCTCCGTGCGAATAGTTTGGGCACAAAGAAACCATCTGCTCATCATCCAGCCCTGGGAGTAGCATGTAATTCTGAAATCATGACACATATCAGATTCTTGGGACATGTCTACACGAGAACCAAGACATGAAGGGATGTGATTGATAAAGAATGGAGAGAGAATCAGCCTGTTCAGCTGGTGCTGATACAATCGTATACGATCGTGGATTATTACTGCTGACTGGTTTTGTGTGAGAGAAAAATACTGTTCTTGCTAAAAATTTATGATCGTTTACGACCAAAGCGAACAGGCCGAATGTATGTGGTTAGATAAAAATTATTGTGTAAAATACTATCCATTAGGACCATGGTTTATATATGTAGTGTCTATGGAAATTAATAGGTATAGCATTGTGACTGCCCTAATACATTATAGAAACACCAGAATAACTATTTTTTTCATAGGTAGAAGTACAAGATTGAAAAACAAATTGTCAAGCTTGTTTGGCTAATCTATGAGCATCTTGTTTAAATATTCGTCAATAAATCGTGGAAAGATAATGTCCAATTAATCAAAATGTACAGAGCATGGGCGAGGGAGGGCGCGAGGGCGGAGACCGGTGCGAGCGATGGCGAGCTAAGCTGGCGAGGGTGGGCGCTATGGCGAGGCCACATGATTTATAGGAGAGGATTGATAGCAGTTTATCTCTTTCCTTTTGTCTTAATTTTCTTTCCTTTTGTGTTAATTCTATTTTTTTTTGCTCGTTGCCATATATGCTGGTGCATGCAAACATGCAATGTATATATGAATAGCACAATAATTTTCTACTTCCTATTTTGCAAACATGCAATATTCAATCAAGGAGACAAATCGTGGGCTTTCCTTTTCTCGCTCGCTCATTTCCTTTTCTCGCTCGCCTGTTGGACAACGTGGGAGGTGGGATGGATCGCATGGAGTGGCAGACGGACGAACCAAGGCAATTGTCGCACCAAAACGATGTCAACACTTTGTTCTTTTTAGTTGTAGGAGAAACACTCATTACCAGTCGTCTGATAAAACACTTCCGCGTCAGTCACCCGTCTCCACGCCCCGCTCTCTCCCTCCCACGCTCTCCTCGCCCCGCCCTCTCTCCAGCGCCCGACGACAGCACCTCTCTCTCTCTCCCCCCTGGCGACCTCCCTCCGGTGACCTCCTCCCGACGATCGCACCCGCGCCCTACCGCTTCCCCGTGCCCCCGCGTCGAGCTCCTCCCCCAACCTGCGCCAGCCATGGCGGATCTGACGGTGGCCATGGCGAACCTGGCGGATCCAGCGGCGGCCATGGGAGATCTGGCGAGGTAGGCCTCCTCCTCCTCCTCTTCCTAGATCTCGAAGTTAGGGTTCCAGCGAGCTCTCCCTCCCTTCTTCCCAAATTCCGGCGGACTTAGAAGGAAAGGGGATTTGGGGAGAAAGGCCGGCCAGTCGGTGGGGATGTCGGTGGGCGGTTTAGAGGTCCTGGCAGCGGTGGATGGCGGCCGGGCCAGGTCGGGACGGGGGCGCCATGGCCAAGGCTGCGACGACGGGGGCGGGGGAGGGTAAGAAGGTGGCGCCGCGGGCAAGCTAGGGTTTCACCGAGCTCAGGGCCATGGCTCAAATCCACTGGGGGGCGACAAGGCAAGGCGGGGTGCAGGGACGAGGAGAGAGTGTGGCAGCCAAGAAAGAAGAGAAGAGGACGGCGCGTGTGGACCAAAGCGAGGTTGAACTAGGTGAGGTTGAATAAGGAGGTTGAAGAGGGGTGAGGTTGAAGAGCGACCTCAACTTCGCCTGATGGATATTCCATATGTCGGTCAACGGCTCTCAGCTTTTTCATTTTCCATTCGCCTGATGGATATTTCATCCGTCAGTGGACTGTGTCTGAGACACACTTTTTGTTTTTTTTTGACCGAGGGAGTACTCGTTATTCAAATATATCCTAGCTCTGCCACATGTTATGTTCGCTAAACTTACTGGCACGTCAGGTGGAGCCATGGAGCGAGCCGCGCCATGTTCGGCCGACACAAACCAAACAAAGTCTTAAAGGTACAGTAGAGAACAGTACAGAATCGTAGCGTATCGCCGCGGTTACTTCCTGAAGTGGACTACGACGTGACCGCCGCGCCGCGCGTCTCCAGTCTCCACCACAGCTTCTGCACAGTAGGCCATATGCCATTGCCATCATCTTGTACTGGTACACCTGCTATGCTAAAAAAAAGGGAAAATGAATTGTCTCCGTATGATTTAGTAGATCACTCGTTTATTTTTATCCTAAAAAAGCAGAAACTGAACCACGTGCTCGATCTGATCACGTTCACGTCGTCCAGAATGACTCGACCGGCCGGCCGCGAATCGTTCCGGCGGGCAACCACCGCACCATCAATGTCGTTCTCTGTTGGCATCGCGTTCGTTCGTCTGGCCGGCAGCGGCGTGGGCATGGACGCATGGCACCGGGCGGGCGCGTCTGGCGAGTCTGGTCAGTCGTTCCAACCGATAGGTCAGAGTGTGCAGCAGCAGCAGCGCGAAGGGAGAGTGCGACAACGAAACGAAGCTGCGCGTGGCGACGTGTGCCAGTGCCAGTACTACCAGTGGCTGTGCAGGTGCTGTGTCGTCGCCACGGGCCACGGCTAGCTAGCTGTTGACTCTGGAAGGACCTGCGATGATGAGACGAGATCACGAGACCGTGACCCGTCACCATCCCAAAAAGTCCAGGCGGCAAGTGCGCCACTGCGCTGTGCAGGAAGACGGGTGCCGCTCAACTGAGTCAGTGATCGATCACTGGCTAAGACTAGTGCGTGTGATTTGCTCCAGCCTCCAGCCACGATTTTTCGCTAGTTTTCATTCCCTTGCTCACATGGAGTAGAATTTATTATTTACATGAAAAAAAATCTTGCGAATGTACTGCGGTGGAGTACCTTGTAGGTGGTCCTTGCAATTCAACCGAATTGATCGCCAGCATGACATAGCATCTCATTTTAGGTCCAGACAGGGTAATGTCCATACATGCGTCGTCACGGGATGTGCAAGTGCACCTAACCCATCTACAAAAACGTCGGCAGGATGTGCCGTACAGGTGATTAGTTTTTTTAACGGTGGTTAGACTACCATATGTTAATTAATGTACCCAAACACTTAGCTGTTGAAAAAAGGATGCCTACCCTGATAAAGGTGTTGAAACTGGAAAATGAAGAAGTTTCACCCGTCGATCATGCACACCAAATTCTGCAAGAGCCAAAGAGGGGACAAAACTTTACCTTTATGCCTTTACGCAAGGGCAAGGACGCTTAGGGCAACTCCAGCCAACATCCTACCCCATCCCTCGTCTCATTTTGAGGGTCTAAAACGCAAAAAAACTTCTTCAAGCGATCTCCTATCTAAACCTCGACGGATGAGGATCCCTCGTTCCTCTCTCTTCGTCCCCCATATCTGAGCGACTCTCATCCCAAGTCTCATCCACCGAGCGGGCCAACGGCCGTCTTCCCGTGCCGCTGCCGCCGTCTCAATTCACTGTCATCACCACGCGGCCTTTAGGTAAGCAAATCACTAGCAAAAGCCATATCAAGCATCTGGCACCCGGCCTTGGGGGTGTCTTTTGATTAGTGTACACTGGACAACTGCAAGAGGATAAAAACCAGAAGTGTCCTTTAAGCTAGGTCAGTCTTTATTTTAATTTAGGTCTCTTCTGTATAAAAAACTTTTTACTGTACTAGCACATTAGTAGGCCTAATTGTGCTTGAACATCTACAGTATTATTTTTTCTCACAGACAAAACAGCTTCAGTTACCAGCCGAAAACTAGCAACAAAGTGTTGATCTGGTTAGTGCATAAGATAAACAAAAATAACACAATCATTTCACTTTTATAGTGCGTCTAACGCACTCCGGAAATAGTTTAAGACTATATATCTTCAAGTTTTCTACTAAAGTCAACAAGGCTAATTGAAACTGGTTATCGTTTTTTTTTATTTTAGCAAAATGTTAATTGAAATTGTTGCCACAAAACTAAAAACGGATCAAAATCAGCTTTATTAAATCGGTTCGTTTAATCAGGTAACCGCAACACGTATTATACTTGTACAAGACATAATGCAACAAGTACGGGAGATAGCAACAACATAATAATTGCATAGAAAAAGCACCAGACAAGAAATGTAACGTGCAATAGAACAAAAGGAAAAAAAAAGAAACAAAGAATACTTATAACATATAAAAGTCTTATAGGGATACAGTTAAACATGCAAATCTTTCAGTGTCTAATATAATAGTCATATAATTTTTTTGGCTAAATCAATTAACGCCATCTCAAAACCAAATAAATCACTGATCACCAAATAATGCGAAAGTCTTTGCCAAATAGAACTCGGGAATTTTTGTCAACGACAATTCCGGTTAAATCGATTTGGTTTTGGTTGGTTAATCGGTTTCGGTGATATTTTGCGCCCCTATGTTTTGCTTCAAAAATTCATTCATTTCCTCCATTTTCATAAATTCAAAGGGTGACATTATCAAGCTCCTAAAATCACAACAAGGAACACACTTTAACTAAATTAACTCAAAATCTATTGCGTGTTTTAAATTAAGTTCCTCAAAGTTAATTGATTTTAAATTATTTGAACTTTAGGGTTCCAGTAAATTTTAGGAAATCAAGGACACGTTTTTTTAAAAAAAAAACTGAATACAAAAAAAAATATAAGTCAATAGGATATGGTAGGCGAAATTTGACTAGTCTATTTTAGAATATGGTGGAGTGAATAACCAAATGAAAATACCGATGATGGAATTTGAAGTGTCCACTAGAGACCCTCCAGCAGTTTAGAGCAATGCACATGAGCTATTCTTATATGCTGTTTTGTTTCGGCGGGCACATTGTTCCATCATCGCACGTGACGCACTAGTTAAATTGTCTTATACATACAGTACATAAAAAAATCCTCAAAATTCCTGCATATGTTTGGACTTTTTGCACGACATATAATAAACTCGGGTACAACAGTAGAACGATTAGGGAATTAATCTCGAAGTGTTTAGGGACTGCTCTCGGAGTCAAAAGATTCCTTGAAGTGGTTAGGGACACCCGGAATCATTAGCTCCATTATCAGCCTGTTTGTTTGCTTCGTAAATGATCGTAAATTTTCAGCCGAAAACAGTGTTTTTCTCTCACACCAAATCAGCCAACAATAAATAATCCACGATACGATACGGAACTACCGAACAGGCTGGATATTGCCGTCCACGCTAGCGTACGCCTACGACCTCGCGCCGAAGCCAAAATTATTTGGCCAAAGCACGCAGCTGGTTGTCCGGCTCTCTTGTTAACCCAAGTTCATAATATTAAGTTTAGCCCTTCGATTAAACAACCCTAGCGTGTGTTGCCTTTTAAGCTGGCCATACTTTTAGTACTGTGTTCCGGCCGTCGAGTGAGTTGTGACTAGTGAGTGGTACGTCGTGCATGCATAATCGATCGATCCAATCGCCTATACTTTAAAATAATCCAATCGTACTCCCTCTGAAAAAGATCCAATCTGATTGCCTGCCTTTAGCAGCACGTTTAGATATTTGGAGCAGCCTGCCTCGCTTTATGTCCCTTTCGCTTAGCTGATAAACTATAGATAAAAATAGTATTGATTGATTTGTTGTGAAAGAAAAATATTGTTCGTTGGAAAAAATATGGCTTATAAGTCAAGCGAACATGACGTTCGTTGCTTGTGTGGCTTTAGAAACGCAGACGGGATCTCCAGGGTCATGTTTAGTTCCTCCCAAACTCCTAAAAAGTGCACTGTGCAAAAAGAAAATTCCCGTCACATTAAATTTACGGTACATGCATGGAGTACTAAATGTAGATGAAATCAAAAACTAATTGCATAGTTTGATTGTACTTTACGAGACGAATTTTTGAGCCTAATTAGTCAATGTTTGACAATAATTCACAAATACAAATGAAACACCATAGTGGGGAATTGTGCATTGTGCAAACTTTGCACCTCCCCGAATCTGGCAGTTACCCGTTGATTAAGGCCTTGTTTAGTTCTGAATTTTGAGAATTTGGGATATTGTAGCACTTTCGTTTTTATTTGATAATTAGTGTTTAATTATGGACTAATTAGGCTCAAAATGTTTGTCTTCGTGATTTTCAACAAAACTATACAATTAGTTTTTTTTGTCTATATTTAATGCTCCATGCACGTATCGTAAAATTCGATGTGATGGCTAATGTAGCACTTTTTAGGAAAAGTTTTCACGAACTAAAGGATGCCTAAGTCACACGTAATCAACGGATTTCAACGCCAGAAATAAAAACCGGGCAGCGTATTTTCTGAAAACTTTCGTGAACCAAATAAACGTAGCACCCGCCCGGGGACAGAAAGGGCAAATCGGGACAGGGCGGGCCCACGCGAGAGTGACAGGGCGCGAGCCGTGAAGCGACGACCAAGAAGCTTCCCGAGTTCCCGTGTTATACGCAGGTGCGGGATCGCGTGCCCGGATACTACGCTACAGTGGAGTAGTGCTGTGTGCCCGTCGCGGCGTGGGCCCACGGGGACGCGTGGCCGCTCGAGATTACGGCTGGATTACGGCTGGACGAAAAAGTCGGAGCTCGTTAGTTCGGTCGACTTGGCTTGTTATTGTTGAGTTCGTTTGGGCTTGGGCTTTTTAGGTTATGTTATGGCTGAAAGTATTGTTGGCTGGTTTGGTATGATAAGAAAATATTATTTGTTGGCTGATAAGTTATGGCTTATAAGTTAAATACGACCAAACGAACATGCTATATGATAATGAGCCGAGCCGAGTTAAGATTTTAACTCATTAGCTATAACGAGATAACTCGAAGGCGGTTTGTGAGCCGCTCGCTAACCAAGAGCCGAGGGAAAAATTATAGTATGGGCTATGGATGTATGGTGTAATAATATAGTATATTATTATACTTGTATATAGATGTTAGCATAGATGGATATTTTGTTCGATTTAAGGTTGTTGGATGTGTTATTTTTGTATTATTACTATTCTCAAATTTTAAATAAATACAAATATTATATCTTGTGTACTTTTACACCTGGCTCACGAGCTTAACGAGTCAGCTCGAGCTCATAAACAAGCCGAGCTAGGCTCCTGGCTCGTTAAGATAATGCCAGAATGAGCCGAGCCGAGCTGGCTCGTTATCCAGCCTTACTCGAGGTGCTCCCCGGGCGTTTGGCGAGGTTCACTGAAACCACCCGGTTTTGTGTCCGAAATAGCATATGGGAATAGTATTAGCGTACTCTCGGGGCTATGCTGATTTTTTTTTGGGTTTTTCCGCAAGACATCGTTCGTTGGCGAGACAGCGTTTCTGAATAAAAAGAAAACTGAAAAGGATGCGTGTCAGTAAGAACGAGACATGCATGCTGCCCCACTACATGGGTAGATAGCACATACTCTATCGAAGTCTCGATGATTAACTGTGCACTACTATATTCAAGCTAATGAATATACAAAACTAGCGGAGAGAATTAGTTAGCCTATCGTTTTTGCTTACATTACAGGCGCGTACGAGTGAAAGTGAGACGTTGCAGAAGCGACGAGAGTGTGCACTGTGCAGGCATGAACAGGAAGCCATCGATTGTTAGGTTACGCACTAATCACCTAGCTAAATAAAGTAGACTGGACGATGGGTGGGCACCTAATCACCTATCATAGCCACGCAGTGCGTGATGCGTGAACTGTTTTGGACAGTGGTTTAGCATGACCACTGTTTTTTTGTCGCTCTTTGGCAGGTAAAGCTGTTCGGCAACGCACACAGGCCTTGTTTGGTCTGTACATATGCTTCTAAAATTCATGTCACATTAAATATTTAGATACATGTATGAAGTATTAAATATAGACTAATTACAAAACTAATTACATGATTGGTGACTAATTTGCGAGACGAATCTTTTAAACCTAATTAGTCTATGATTTGACAACATTGTGCTACAGTAACATATGCTAATGACAGATTAATTAGGCTAAAAAATCGTCTCGCAAATTAGCCTCCATCTATGTAATTAGTTTTATAATTAATCTATATTTAATGCTCTTTATTAATATAAACGTTCGATGTGACGTGAATTTTAACCGCGAATAAAAACCAAACACCCCCATACCCATCGATCCGCGAGGCCTGTCATGCTTGAAAAATCAAAGCGGTGGTCTGGTCTCTGTCAGACAGCAAACCGAATGATGCTGCCTTACGAACATTACCACATGTTCCTCGAAGACAGGGTGAGCGTGAGTGATACTGTACATTACCACATGGACGGGTGCGTTTGTCAAGACAACAACACGGACCCTATAGCTACTCGTACGAGGCTAGCTACGACCACACTAATCAGGGTAGGGTTCACGTTAAGATTCCTCCCACGCGAAAAACATGCATGATGCGCGCATGGCCTTGGCCCTAGGGAGTTGGGACCGGAGGGGAGCGAGCAGACCAATTATCATTGTGATTGAGCAAGACGCGCTCTGCCAGTCAGCCGGACCGCGTGCCGCCGTGCGTACCACGACGGCGGGCGCGCGGCGCACCACTTCGGCGCGACAGCAAAATTCGTGCTAGAGAGAGACACCGATCGGGCGGCCGCGCGCTCGTCACACGTACTACCTGTAGTCCTGTACCGCTCGTAATGCCGTTGGGCTGCTACTCGCTGTAATGAATGCTGTTGGGCTGCTGGCAGATCTGGCCTGGGTCTGTCTCGTGCCGGATCCGTACATCGCCGCACGGGGAAACCACCGACCGGCCGACCGGGGCAGGCTGCCCGTCGCGCGCCGGCCGCACGGATGAACATAACCGTGGCTACAGTGAACGACTGAACGCGGTGACCAGTGACCAGTATCGCGTCCTCGATGTGCCCCACGCCCGTACGTGATCAACCTATTCCCCGGTCAGCGTCGGCGTACGCGTGCACGTCGGCGACGATTCGTCTCGGCCCGGCTGTAGCGTGTGCCGTGCCAGGCCGGGCCAGGCCAGTCGGCGCTCGGCGCGCGCGTTCGTCTGTCACAAGGCGCCATGGAAGCTTCACCGGTGTTTGGCACAGCTCCTCCTGAGGAGCTCTTTCGGAGAAGTAGGAGCGTTTTAGATGAGTCATAAATTGTGGCTCCTCTAAAATGGTTTCAGCTCTTCTACTTTTTATTTAAAAAACGACTAGTACCGTATAAGTCCATAATCATACTGATCGAGGCTGCACGGATACTACAAACTAGTACTCCGTAGGTGCTGCTCATCGTGTCAGCTTACAGAGCCATTGGGCCAACCGGTCCTTGCGGCCCGGCCTGGACCAGAAGTCGTCCAAGACTAGTGGTCTCGCTATCTTAGGAATTCGCTAGTTGTCCTTGCCCAATTGGCAACTGCTCGTCTCGTCAAGGCACACGCTGAGAAACGAGAGAGATTCTCTGGCCAGTATTGCATAGGATAGAGTTATCCAGTGACCGGTCGCGACCGTCGTCTCCATTCCTCCCCGCGCGCTCGGCTTCCCCCACCTCTGCCTCATCTCTCGCCGCCCCGAGCCACAACAGGCCGCGCCGCCCACCTCTCGCCCCTGCCCTGCCCCCTTGACCCGCCCTCCTCCTCGTCCTTGTCCCTGCCGCAACACACCGCCCCGCCACAGGCAGTAGGGTCTCGCCGGAGCTCCACCGGCAAGACCCTACCACGCGCCGGCAGTGACCTCCTTCCTCCTCTCTCCCTCCGGAGCTTCGCCATGGCCATGGGTGCCCCTGCCCCGCCCTGGCCCTACCGCCCTCCCCTCGTCCCCGCCGGCCATCCTCCGAACCCCCTTCTAAGCTTGCCAGAGATGGAGAGGGAGAGTCGGCGAGCTCATCGTCTCCGACGCCAGAACCCTAGGCACCTTCTTCTTCCTCTCCAGCACAGGTGCGGGCATGGGGGCGGGCGCGTGGGAGCAGGTCGCACCGTCATACTGCCTTTCACGTATTGCATAGTAGGACGGGTACCTCAATGCCTCAATGTGACGTGTCAAGCGTTTGCTTGCCTTGCGGGATACAGTCGCACAAATTGTTCACCCAACTATAGAGCTCTGGCTGGCTTCATCCGCGTCTCTCTCCTGTCTCTCTTTTCAAAATGAATTAGGAGAATGTAAAGCCAGCCAGTCCATTCAGCTGGCTGGCTTTAAGCCACAGCAGACTACAGCTGGCTTCTTTAAAGCCTGGATGAACAGTAATAGCAGCAGCAGCAGCCAGCAGGAGCTCTGGCTGGCTTCATTGGTTCCGGCTCCTTTGCACTCCATAGCTACCAGAAGAGTTATGCCAAACGGATATTTGTACCATGATCGCTGTGGCAGACTCTACACGAATGATGGGGCTAGGACGCACACATGTGTTTGTGTTTGGCTGTTTTTTCACGAGATCTAGGAGTGCAATAACCATGCATGCATGTAACGATGTTTGGTTATTTGTGTACATGCGATATATAGCTAGTCGGAGGCAGGCGAGTGAGCAACATGAGCGCGGACGACAGGCGAGTTGGAGGCGTTGGGGCGGGGCAGGAGGGACGTACGACGACAAGGCGAGAGGAGGCATGTGCGGTTTGTGAGGGAGACTAGAATCAGGATAAGATGGAGAGACAAGAGGGAGAGGAGAGAAATAAGAAAAAAGAAAGAAAAAAAAAGAAAAAAAAAGAAGGATATTTTGAACACTTTGTCCTTTTTAACAACTAGAGCCCCCTTTGGAACACAGGAATGTAGAAACACAGGAATAGGAAAAACGTAGGGATAAGATAGGAATCCATGTACTCCCTCTGTTCTAAATTATAAGTCACTTTGACTTTTTTAGTACATCTATTTTGCTATGTATCTGTACAAAGTGAATGTATAAAAAAAAAGTCAAAGCGACTTATAATTTGGAACGGAGAAAGTAGAAAACACTACTACACAAACTTTACTGGAGGCGAGCGTTTTCGGTTTTCCGCGGCGGGCAAAGCCGTCCGCCGCGGCCTAGAGGCCACGGTACATCGTGGCTTAACCGCGGCGGGCAAGGCCGCCCACCGCGGTTAATCGATTTACCACGGCGGGCACGTTAGGATGCCCGCCGCGGTTAATCGTTTAAAAAAACAAAAAAAAACCAGGAACCCGCCGGCGAGCCCATTCTCGAGCCCATCGACGAGCTCGTCCCAGCCCAATACTGGAGCCACCGCACCTCGCTGGATCCGCCGCCGGGGTCTCCTCCTCGCCGGATCCACCGGCGGATCTGCGCCGACGCCGCAGGTTGGGTCCGTCTTGCCATGGATCCATGCCGCCGCCGTGTGGATCCACGTCGCGGGAGCAGGGAGTCGACGCGGTCGGCCTGGATCCACGCATCCACCCTGGATCCGCTGTCGTGTGGATCCACGTCGCAGGGAGTTAACGCGGCCGCCTGGATCCGCCGCCGTGTGCCCGTCCCTGCGCCACGCAGCACCTCGCCTATGAGAGAGAGAGAGATGAGGGAGGACTGAGAGGAGAGAGGGGGAGAGAGAGAGAGAGAGATCTGGGGGCGCCTGGATCCACCATGACGCCGCTGCCGCCTGCGCTCGCCTCGCCGCGCCTCGCCTCGCCTCGCCACCTCGCCTCACCTCGCCCGCCCCAGCCCGCGCCTCGCCTCGCCAGCCGCCGCGCCTCTCGCCCCTACTCGCCTCGCCTCACCTCAAGGCCACAGCCTTGCCGAGCCAGTGGCGCCGCCAGGAGAGAAGGGAGGGAGCGCGTCGCCGGGAGAGAGAGAGCGGAGGGAGGAGGGCCGCCGGGAGGAGTGTAGGGCGGGGAGAGAGAGTGGTCTTGTGCGAGAGAGAGAGAGGGGGTAGGGCGGGCGAGGAGAGAAGTGTGGTGCGGCGTTGAGGACTCACAGTGAAACCCTAGGCTCTTGTATATATCGTGACTCGGAAATTGGACCGTGTCTCGGGCTCTGGATCGGGCCGTATTTACTGCGGCGGGCCTTATAAAATGCCCACCACGGTAAATCGATTTACCGTGGCGGACACCTTAAAATGTCCGCCACGGTAAATATGGTATTTTCCGTGGTGGACATCTTAAGGTGCCCGCCACGGTAAATCGATTTACCGTGGCGGGCAAAAGTGCCCGCTGCGGTAAATAAAAAATACCCGCCGCGGTAAATCGTGGGATTTACCGCAGCGGGCAAAAATAGGTGTCCGCCACGGAGTGCAAAAGTGCAACGCTGCGCAAAATCGTTTATGTAGTAGTGAAACAGAGATTCAAAACCGTAGGAATTCTATGCAGATAGGTGTTTGGATGACCATACATGAAAAACACAGGAAACAACATAACATAAGTTAATTAGAAATGACTATGATCTTATCTCCAAAGCACAACGTTACTTTCCATTAAAAATTAAGAACAATATATATATGAAAAAAAGAAACTCTAAAGCCAACCACGGTCTTATCGGTTCCTTTCCAACCGCATGTATTCTTCTTCCTCTTTCCTCGGTTCCTTTCCAACCGCATGCATTCTTCCTCTGTCCTCGCTTGCGCTCATCCTGCAGACAGACGCCACAAATCCCGCGACAGGGCAGCAACCAGCAACGTTTGATGGCGTGGGCGGCGCCACGGGTATTCCCCTGTATGCATGGAATACCTAAGATTTTGATGAGAAAAACAAATATACATATTTGCATTGTGGACATGCTACTATGCTACTTTGTTTAGTATTGTGACGAAATTATAGAAATGATCTTTTGTTTTTTTTACATTTTGTGTTTGTAAATTATAATGTAAGAGTAGATGAAGAAGGTGCCAGCACTAGCATATTTATATTGTGGGAGAAAGCTAGCACTTGTATATTTGTATTGTAAATTTTTTTACATGGAATACCCTGTCGCGATACGCTGGCTCCGCCGCTTGCCGGTGGCCCGATACTCATCTTGCTGCCAGCCCGCCACCGGGCGGGGTCCTCCCAGGCGCGGTGGATGAGAAGCCGGACTGCCGGAGCGGTTGCGCACCGCGTGGTGCGGGCGAGAGTGGACTCGAGCGCTCTCGCAGTTTGCCGCCGCCACCGGAGGAGATGCTGAGGCCGCATTCCGGCGCCGCGCCTGAGGAGGCGGAGGGAAGCGACGCTACAACGACAACCGCGACGCGCTGCCGAGATTTGCGCCACTGGAGGATTAGAGCTCGATCCTATGCGACAGGAAGAAATACAAAGAGGTCGGACCGGATGTTTTGTTCCTGTAGTTTTCCTCTGGAATCAGCACCATAGAAAACTTTCCTCCATTTTTCCTATGCACGATTCCCCCATCCCAAAGGCATGAACAGTAGTTTTTCCTATAGAGACTAGAATCCGCTTTTTTCTCCAAAATTCCTGCAATGCAAAGGAGCCTTAGGAGAATTCTAATTTACCAAATGTTTTTCGAACTAGTGACTAGTGAAGCGGGAGACATAAAAAGTTGTTTTAGCAAAGAAGCTATAGCCGAAACTGTTTTGGCTGGAGCTCTACCAAACCAACACTAACTTTTTTTTTCTGCTTGAATTCAAAACTTGGCCTTAGGTACGTGCATCCTCATTGTTCTTAAATCTTAGATCTCTTTTGGTGAAGCTTTAGCTCAAATTTATCGTGCACTGTACCAGGAAGCTAACGCATCTTCTTCTAACAGTATATACTACGCACTACTCTTGATAGGTAACTTAGCACACTGTAGCTGCTCCTAGATCATGGATGGTCCAGCCTTGATGACTGTTGGAGTGTTTGGAACAGCTTGCTGTTGTAGCTCCAATTTCTCAACTGCCGAAACTGTAGCCAACATGGACTTATGGACGGGTGCGTTTGTCAAGACACCAACATGAAACTTATCGAGGGGCTAGGGCTACGACCACATTAACCGGGGCAAGTCGCTGTTCACGCGACGGGCATGGCCTCGGCCCTTGGCGCTGTCAGCCCTTGCGTACGGCGGTGCGCCACTTTGCTTTGCCGCCGCGCAAAAGCAGATTCGAGAGAGGGTGCACCGCACGATCAGACGACGGCCGGACGCGCGCTCAGACTGTCTCCATCAACCGCCAACCAAAGATCTATTTTTTTTTTACGCTACGATAAAATAATTTAATATCTATAAATTCTAAAAGATAATTTTTTCTGTAAATAACTCTTAGAGAATACTTTATATTTATATATTTAGGTTATCGCTGTCTCGACATCCAAAATGCGCCGGATGAAGTACTGCTCCGATGCGGGCACCAGCACTGCACTGGGCGGCTGCTGGGCGCGCGCGCGGCGTCGGCGGCGTTTTCCGGTGCGGTTTCTTCGGTGGGCCGAGGTTGCGTGCTCGATCGCGTCGATGTTGGTCGCTGTACCATGAGTACTGTACGTAGTACAGGTACGGTTTTGGACTGGTGGTGCGTCCTGTCCGCTCAAGCTACATGCTGCAGGAGTGAAAAAAGCAAAAGAAGAAAAAAAGGCTTTGAGGCGACATGGACCGCATCATCGGTTGGCAATTTTAAATCCTAATACTATTGTATCAAACACGCCCAAATCGTTGCTGGGGACGAGGGATGAAAACGGATCGAATACGGACGGATGTCACTGATATTATATTTGTTTTCATATTTCTGTCCGGAGTCAGATTCGAATACGGATAGTGTGAACCATGCTGGATAGGACACTATTGGATATCAATATTATAAATATGCGATTTGAGTATTCGGATACCGATACGGTATCGGATGTTGAATATTCGAACTCGGATATGAACAGATCTAAACCTCTCTAAACGAATTCGGTCTCGAATACGGTCAAAAAAAAATATCCGTATCATTTTCACCCCTACTAGTGACGACAGACACCGTCTGCCACAGCCGGCCGTCACGCTCGCGCAGCCACCATCGGCCGGCCAGGACCAGGAGACGCCTGAGGCTGGATGGCTGCGGCCACCGGCCGCCAAAATTGGCCAGAGCCGGTCACGAGGGACCAGTTCGTCACAGGTCGTCTACTAGTGCTCGTCGACCCCCTGCTCGTCGATCTACTATTGTTACTGCAACTTATGCAGTCGAACATTTTCAGCCTTCCAAAGACCATCCAACGGTCCAAGCGAACCAAGCGATGCTTCTACCTCTCCTAAGGCAGCGGCCAAAATAGATTGAGCTAATAATAGCGGAAACCTCTCCTAAGGTGTATCTGGAGATTAGATACTGACCGTAGAAAAAACGTAAAAAAATAATCATTTTGAAATATGACACAACAAATAATCACTGATGTTTTTTATTCACCTCTCCTATATTTTAGATGTCTGATTTTGTTGTTGTTGTCGTCGTCGTTGTTAAATAGGTACATTTGTCATTGTTTCACTATAGAGAGAAGGCCGAAAGGCATTGAGTTTGCTTCTAGTTTGGGATGATACGGGTTATGATGTGTGTAAAATGTTAACAAGATCAATGCGCATGGGTCGGCATGTGTATATGAGTGCCTACATATACATATACACTAGTTTTTTTAATAGAAAAAACTCTCGACACGGGCCGGAAAAAACAACAGAAAAAAGGTCTTCCGTCTAACAAAAGTTCCAAAAAAATGTCGACCATTTCTTTGGGCCAACTTTGAACTCGTTGAGAGCAAGCCCATAGACCAGTTATGTCAGACGCGTGTGGGAGGCTTTACCGTGTTCACCTGGTATGGCAAGTGACGGCGCCCATAATACTATAAGTCAAATGTCGACGTCCACAACATTGTTTGGGTTCTGACGTGCCTGGAAGGTTGCAAAACACCCTTCTGGTATGACCTGGTGGTACTGTCCTGCAGGTGTGCAGGGTACGGTCCTCGATATTGCGGTTGACTTGAGCGCCTTGCCTTATCTGCTCCGCCTGATTCTTGGGTCCTCACCGAGCGGGCGTCCCCGGTCGGTCGTTCCCAGTCGGCTCCGACCGTGTCGGTCGAAGTCGGAAGCTGTAAACAGAGGTTCGGCATATTCTCGGTCGGAAAAGTGGGTCGGAGTCGGAAGCGAGCGTCGTCCCCTCCTTGGCCAGGCCTTCCGGTCGGAGACTAGATCGCTCTTTCGGCCTATCGTTAGGTGTCTAGGCCAACCCAGGAGTCACGTGTTTGTTGTAATGCCGTCTGCTGGGCCGAGCCTTTGCTGAAAAACAGGCACATCGAGGATCCTAGTTTTATAAACCCGACACAAGCGAACAGGGCGACCGTCTGCCACAGCCGGCTGTCACGCTAGCGCAGCCACCTTCGGCCTGCCAAGACCAGGAGACGCCTGAGGCGATTTTTTTTTTTTTAACACTTTTTAAAACTATTTTGAAATGTTTTTTTTTTCAAAACTAACACTTTTGGCCGCGCCTATTCGCATGGCGCGGCGAAATCACGTTGTCGCGCTCATGTATGGGGCGCGGTAGGAGCGATGACGTAGCAGCGACTAGAGCCGCTGAACGCTGACGTGGCTGTCGCGCCGCGAATCTAGGCGCGGCACTGACGCGCCATGGAGAATGGCGCGACAATGCTGCCGCCGGCAGGTTGGACTGGTGGCTTATCTCTATGGTGCCCGGTAGGACGTGACAGGGCGGGGCACTTTCTTTATCGGCGGGCACAGCGACGCGAACTTTGATGACATGGCGCGGATCCACGGCGCGGCAGTCACGTCATCGCTCCTACCGTGCCTCCATGTATAGCGCGGCAATATGATTTCACCGCGCCATTCAAATAGGCGCAGTCAAAAGTGTTAGTTTTGAAAAAAAAACAATATCAAATTTAAAAATAGTTTAAAAAAATGTTAAAAATAAAATAAAATTCCCTGAGGCTGGATGGCTGCGGCCACCGGCCGCCAAAATTGGCCAAAGCCGGTAACGAGGGACCAGTTCGTCACAGGTCGTCTACTAGTGCTCGTCGACCCCCTGCTCGTCGATCTACTATTGTTTTTTTTTAAACAGTCGATCTACTATGGTTATTGCAACTTTTGCAGTCGAACATTTTCAGCCTTCCAAAGACCATCCAACGGTCCAAGCGATGCTTCTACCTCTCCTAAGGCAGCGGCCAAAATAGATTGAGCTAATAATAGCGGAAACCTCTCCTAAGGCGTATCAGGAGATTAGATACTGACCGTAGAAAAAATGTAAAAAAAATAACCATTTTGAAATATGACACAACAAATAATCACTGATGTTTTTTATTCACCTCTCCTCTATTTTAGATGTCTGATTTTGTTGTTGTTGTTGTCGTCATTGTTGTTAAATATGTAATTTTGTCATTGTTTGACTATAGAGAAGGCCGAAAGGCATTGAGTTTGCTTCTAGTTTGGGATGATACGGGCTATGATGTGTGTAAAATGTTAACAAGATCAATGCGCATGGGTCGGCATGTGTATATGAGTGCCTACATATACATATACACTAGTTTTTTTAACAGAAAAAACACTCGACACGGGCCGGAAAAACAACAGAAAAAAGGTCTTCCGTCTAACAAAAGATCCAAAAAATAATAATGTCGACCATTTCTTTGGGCCAACTTTGAACTCGTTGAGAGCAAGCCCATAGACCAGTTACGGGCTACACTGCCGCGTCTCCTTTCATCTGTGTGACTGTCTCTCCAACGGCTTTCCTCAAAAAAAAAAAATTGTGTCTCTAACGTTTTGCTCAAAAATAATAAAAAAAAAAGAAAAATCTGATTGTCCAACGTCACCGGCCGCCGCCAGTCCTAGACAAACGGACGGATGCCTCTCCACTCTCCTCGTCGCCACAAGTGGCCAAGTGGGTGCTAGGGTTCCGGCGGGCGGTGGCGGGCATTCCGATGGCGGCGGATATGGACTGTCGGCTGGAGGTGGACAACGTCCTTTCCTTCGCCGACGATCTCATGGGAGTGCTCCGCTGCAGTGACGACGCGGACGCCAATGCGCAGGTGACCGCGGCCGCGCGGTTGCTGCGCACCGCCTGCCGCTCCGAGTCCGACCATCTCGAGCTCCAGCTGAAAGGTCTGCTCCTCTCCTGCTCTGCTCTCACTTGTTTCCCGTTGTCCCGTGCCCTTCTTCGCTTCTCGTGAGGTCGATACGCGTGTCTGATCCAGTAGATGAATTGGGTGATGATGATCTTAGAGAAACGTTGCTGACTCCACTGCTAATTTTGGTGCAATGTCGATTTTGGTTGAGCTCAGCATGAATTGAACATTTTCTCTGCAAAGGGGAACATGTTATATCATCAATTTCTTTAGGAGTACCGGCCTAAATCATCTAGTTTGTATCGGTGCCTTTTCATGGCAAGCAGCCAAGCACTTATATTGGTATAGTATACAACACATGAATTGAACTTTGAGAAACAACTTAGAAACTACAACCCTTTCCAGTTTCTGCACTTGTCAATGTAATAAACCAAAGATCGTTATCTAGATGTACCTTTCCCAATAATCAATCTCTTGGGAAGCTTAGAAATAGACTCTGTGGAGAGGAACATTAGTCTATCAGCATTAATCGAAAATTTCTTCCACCATTGGTACCAATATGGTATTCCCCCTTCAAGCAGCCAGCTGCCTTCTTCTGGGTATTCGATAAATTGATAGCTTACTAGAGATCTAGCTCTAGATGTACCTCAGTACCTGTCCTAGTGATCAATCGCTCGTGGAGCTTACAAATAGACAAAGGGTATAGAGGAATGCTTGTCTATAAAACCTTAAAAAAAGGATATACAACCATATGACACCGCTGTAGTAGTATCCCTCTCCAGTGTCACACCCCAAAATTTATTGATTTTTGGATGTGAATAGAAAACAGAAACAATGCCATGATTTTCTTAGTCACGCCTTTTGACTAAAAGTTGGCAAAATTTTATAAAGTTATGAAAATCATTGCATTGTTTATGTTTCCTATTCACATCCCATAATCCAAAAATTTTAGGGTGTGACATCCAAAAACCTGGATGTTTGCTGGCTTTGAAAACATTCATTCTTCTCTGAATTCATTTAACGGTAATGTATTACCCTTGTTTGCAGTAATAGTGGCACATGTTTCTTAGAACGAGTGCATGAATCAATGCTTAATATTGCAGAACTAATAATGATAACATTAACAACAAACTGTTTGATAGCACCTGAAACCTACTGTCCAACGATAAACTTCAGAAATGGAACATTTTGGCCATCTTAATTTCATGATTTTGCATTTGACATCAGATTATCAGCAAAAATTATGCTCCTGCAAGGAAAAGACAGACAAAGCAAATGCTGAAACGATTGCTGCTGATGAACTGAGTGTACTGCAAAATAGGATAGAAGAAAATCTTCAGGAAGAGAAACAACTTCGTGAAGAATTGAGATAAGTTCTTGCTCCAGCATTGGTATTGTCTGAAAAGTTGCATATTAGAACAAATATTTGGAGTTATATGCTCTATGATGTCAACACAGCTACACATGATGACCTTGAAAACCTAGACCATCAAAGGGCTTCTATAGAAGAGAGGAAGGATGCTATTAAGAAGAAAGATAAAGACATGCGGAAGGCCACGTAAGTTGAGAATCATTCTTTATGTTCCTGACGAATTCCCAGTACATTCAGCTTCTGTAACTGTACTCAGTTTGAAAACTGGCTAGATGTTCGAATTGTATGGATACAGTATCCCATGAAAGCTAAGCTATATTAGTGCTATGGTGCTGTTGCAATGGCGATAGTAGAGAAAAAAATCATAACATAAGATTTAACTCAAAATAGACAAATGTCCTCCTTTTGCTCATTGAACTTGGACAACACTACTGCTGGTTGTCACTGCCTCCTGTGGTCTTGCCTCATCTTTAGGTGCCGCTGTTGTACAGTGTGACTGTATTATCTTTCCTCCACTTTTGAATATTACAGCAACATTGTGGAAAACACTAAAAATTATTTTGAATAGTACTTGTTCGAATTTTGAATTGTGCCTCTTAGTTCAACATGAATCGAGCTATAACAGTATTATCTCTATTGCCTACCCTGTTTCTGAGTTAAAATAGCTCACTGACTGCATTCTTATGCAGATATAAACTTTCCATGTGTGTGTCAGTTACAAATATCTTCCCAAATTTGGAAGACCAGGATAAGATCTCAAGCTGTATCCTCTCAGTTTATTGCTGTTTTCCCTATTCAGAGAAAAGAATATGACCCACGTTAACTCTAAAAGGTTATGCTGCTTAGTTTTTGCACTTCATATCAGCTTTCTCTAACAGCGAACATTAACAAAAAGTCATGGCATTGCGAAAGTCCTTAGCTTTTAATCAGATACTATCGACAAGAATGAGAAGAAGATACAGAAGTTTGAGTTTGAGAAGACGACGCCACCGGTTGAGATCTGTAACGTGCTTTGGAAAACAATTTAGGGCGTGCAGACCGTCATTTCTGTCTGGTGATGAGGATTGTCAATTGTGCTTGTATATATCTGAGGATGGCGGACCCTCTCACCTTCAGTATTACAGTAATACAGTTCCCCATTGTTGTTTCTATCATTTTAGTCGGCTAGGTTCTCACCTGCATTATTACAGTTACCCAATGCTATTTCTATCATTTGAGTTTGTGACAGCAATTTTTCGGTATGGCCATATTACAGTCGGCTATGTCCTAGTTTTAGCTTGATGGATAGTACTAGTACTAGATCTTTGCTAGGCATTAGTAGGAGTGGCCAATAGGCATTGCGTTAGTTGTACGGCTATTTGAAGCCGTGTCATCGATGCCTGTACATGGTATGCAGAAAGATTTGGCATTTGTGGCTAATAATTTTACAGTGCTTTGATTTTACAGTCAGTATATGATCGGAAGGTTTTGCGCTTTGCGGCTTCGATGCAATTTTTTCTTGGGGTAACCCTAGTATTATTAATAGGATTTATTTAAGCGTTGGAGTTCTCGAGCTGTATTGGGTGTGCTTCGCTGGATCGCTATTGTAGGCCCAGTCTGTCGCAGCGTGCATGTTCACGTTTCCGAAACGTCATTTGAATTGCCCTCTGGGATGCATGACGGCTTCACGAGCGCATCTGGAGAGTTGAGTATTTTTTTTTTTGAACCGAGGAGAGTTGAGTACTTGAGTGGGTGAAGCGACTATGTTTCTTTTCAGTTCTCACGGGTGACCTCACCCAAAAAAGAAAGAAAGAAAGAAAAGAAAAAACTCACCCCGAAACTCATGATAATCATCTGTAACAAACACTAGTGCAACTTTATTCATGACCATATTTCGTTCATGGTGACAATTATTCATGGTGTCAGGTTTACAAACATGTCTCGTGAGCTTTTCAAATTTCATATAGAAAGAAAGCAAAGCAACCAATCAGCACCGGACCAACAGATTTAGGAATAATTATACTAGCTGCGGCGGAAAAGCTCTATTAGCCAAAACTCTTGATAGGAAGAAATGCTGTTGCCTCGTGTATATAAATCAAAACATAGCAAAGTGTCAGCCTAGGTGATGCCGGAACAGAGAGGCCATCTCAATCTGCAGGGAACTTGAGCTTATCACATGACAATACTTCAACGTTTATTTGAAATTAAGATTGCCGACGGAAGGTTTACTTACGGCAGTAAGAGCAGTTTCAGCACCCTTGTTTCCAGCCTTGCCACCAGCACGGTTTAGCGCCTGCAGCATTTGATTTAGCATTCTCAGTAGGATTTTGATAAGGAGCAAAACAGTGCACATGTTTTGAAAAGTAGTCAGATAATCAACAAAAAAGGGTCACACTATTGACATGAAACTTTCTCATCAGAAGGGAACACTGAGTGAAACCTTTGCTTTGCTAATGTGGCCAATGTGGAATAAAGATGTCACTACTTTACAGGTCAAGGAAATGAATAGTGCCTGTAGCATGCACAAATAGGGTGCACTCCTAAAAAAAAGTTAGCATATGGCATGGGAACTTGAATCAAAGCATTTTGGTCAGCAACAAAAACTTGACTCTTGGCTGTTTACAGGTTTCTACTGGTCAGAAATTTTAAAACTAGAAAATATTCAAAAAGACATAAAATGAACATAACAGAGCTCAAACAGCAACCAATTTTTCAAAACAAAACTTTGAACAGGGCTCTCATGAACTGATCAGTTTCTACACATATGGGATGTGGTCCAGAAATCCAGTAACAATCGAGAACTTGCCCAGATTTAGGTTACCAAACATGATCTGGTGGCATGTAATAATTGATAAGATGTACTCCCTCCGTTTTCTTTTAAGTGTCGTATTTGGTTTTAGGAGAAAGTCGCAAATAAGTGTCGTATTTTGGTCTGCCCGTCTTGTCCGTGGAGTCGGAGTTAATTAACGCCTCGTTTCCTTCCTGGCGCACTTAAGTCTGCATGCAGGGAGGGCTGCGGATAAGTGGTTCCTTCGTTCCCGTGGGTGGTTTGCATGGAGCCATGCAGGGAGGGCTGCGGATGCGCTGAGTACGAAGAAGAAAAAAAAGGAATCCAGCGCATAAACGAGAAGGTTTAATCTCCTCCTTGGTCTGTGTAGCAAACCAAAATACGACACTTAAAAAAAAAGGAGGGAGTATACATGTACATAACCAAATCACGAATTACCTGGTCCATGTCTTCACAGGTTAAAACACCAAATACACAAGGAACACCTGCATCACCAATTAAAGCCAAAATAATCCGAATGTCTGATTATTAACTGAATTAACCACCATAAAGAAAAAACAAGCCAAGCACACTGCAAGGTTTCAGTGAATCTTGCGAAGTACTTTTATAGCACCAACTATACACCTATCTCATATAACCATATAACCAAAGCCTTCCAGTTCCTATACTAGTTGCTCACATTAACTCTTGCACTTGCCTTGAGTCACTTGATATACAAAATTTTAGCCTACGCCAACTTGATTGGAACTCTTTGTTGTTGTTATTGTACTTATATATGCTTATTCGCTGAGAAACAACAATTAATATAAACATATAAAAAAGTTTCACTAGCTGATGGAATATGTTTAACAGCTCAATATTTCAACTGGCTAGTCAGCCTTTTTATTAACACTCAAAAGCTAGAAGAAAAGGAATATACTTAGAACTACCCCAGACGAGACAGGAAGCTCTCTACAGCATGACACATGAAGGGAAGAACTGAAAACAACATACCAGCAGATAATCCAGCATTGAGTACACCTGATGCAGCTGAGTTTGCAACAGCATCATAGTGGGTTGTGTCACCTCTAATCTGAAAACGATTTTTTAGGAACACTTCCAAAATAAAACGAACCAGCTACTGCTAAATACTATCAATGAGATTGCAAAGTATAGGTTCAATTTGATATTATCACACAAGCATCATGATAAGTGTGAATAAAAGGGCCAAATAATAATACAATTAGGTAGACAATATTGTTTAGACCTATGCTAATTGATACAACCATTCACAGAGGTTACAGTCTTCACATGGGTAAGACATGTTAACAACCGGATGTCCCTAGAAGCCATGCACTTTCAAAGATAGTTTCACAAGTACATATTGAAACAGTAAATGGCTTCTAGAGTTCCTTGTTTGTTTTCTCAGTTCTAATTGGCAGGTGGATGTAACATTTCATAGCTCAATGTAAAATTAAAGAAGGATCAGCTCCAAAAAATGTTCAGAGGGTAGTTTACAAAAGCACAGATCTAATCTTCTTTGTAATTCCTCATGTGCACAATTCATGGGGATGTGTGAGAGGATATATATATATATATATATATATATATATATATATATATATATATATATATATAAAACTGTTATAGTATTATTAGGAAAATAACCCTTAAAGGGTCAATACTCAATACTACTTACTCAACATGCTAAATGAACATCAAATGAAAAGTAGAAAGTGATAAAAATCCAAATGTGTAATATGGAAATGATACGAAACTAATCAAGTAATCAACTCACCACAGCTCCAATGCACAGAATTGCATCAAATTTTCCAGATTTCCCAAGCTTTTGTGCCGCTATAGGAACTTCGAAGCTTCCAGGAACACTAACCACCTAAAGAATATTTTGAATCCGAGTAAATTTGCGTTTTCTAAATGTTTCTGAAACATTTTAGAAATGTATACAACTGTGTAGTTCATCGCTGACGTTGTTTCAAGTCATGTTTGCAGATGAAGAGTAAAATTCTACATGCTGCAGTTTTCTGTATGCTTTTTTGTAACAAAGAATTTATAAGGTAGAAGCTTTCCTATTTAAGTGCATATTATGCTACAGATTTTAAGACAATTTTGTTTAATAGTTCTGTATTTCAAGGTATCTAATACTAGTGATTATCTAACATTAAATATACAATGATACACGACATTCATCAAATTTGCATAAGAATAATTCAGAGACAAATCATGAAATGAACTAGCTATCTATCAGTCAAATTATCACAGCAGCAATAAGCATTGATGTTGGTAGTAAATAACTAAAGATATTTATTGGCTCTGAGAAACTACATTTCCTACTATTCCAGAACATTTATTATGCAAATTAAATAAACAAAGGACAAGGCTTTAGAAGTTAAAAAGTCAACCCTATCAAGTACATTAGCCATCCAAAGATAGTTCTTTGTGTGGCTCATGGGTCCTTAACGAAAAAACCATCAGGATGGAGCGTAAGTATACAAGTATAAGACTGCCAGTGTTTCAAATTTGTGATAAAGCAATAAGATCAACAGTACTTGCAAGAAATTCCTTAACACATTAGTGTGACTCTGAACAACTTCAACCAAACAGAAGAGAGAAGATGCATACTGTTATATTTTCTGCTTTAACAGAGTATCGCTCGAAAGTTTCTAGGGCACCCTGCAGTAACAAATTTGTCACGACCTCGTTGAACCGTGCCACAACCTACAATTAAATAAGGAACCATACAGTCATTGTATTGTGCATTCAGAGGTAAAAGGTGTCGACGTGCAGGAAAGCGACTGTTTTTTCAAAGAAAAGCATATCAGTAACCTATGGTTTTTGTTCACTAAGGTCCCATCAATGTTTCATCAATTATATAGCAAAGGAATAGGTGTTTCTCGATTAAGTAATGCTCAACTCACCACCCCAAACCTGAGCCCCTCGTTGCTGGTCAAAGATCCCATCAACTTCTGGTGGCCCGCGGCGGCGACCACGTCAGAGCGCCGCGACAATCCAGTGCATGAGGTCAGTGCGGCTGGCCATTCTGCATGAAGCAAAAACAAGACGAATAAATCAAGACAAGTAGGACATTGATGGCTAAGGAATTGAGGCAAGAACAGAAGCGTACGACGAGAAGGGAAGGAGATGGCAGCAGGTCCACGCCTCAGGGGCATGCTAGGCAGCCGCAGGCAGGGAGAGTTCGTAGCCATGGAGGATGTCGCAGGAGCAGTTGCCATCGGTGGCGTGTGGGTTCCGACGGCTACTCTACTGAACTACTGTGGTGCAGGTGGATGTCAGCGACGTTTCCGAGCCTGAGAAAAACAAGAAAGCCAGCAGGAGTCACATTCACGGTGCGTTCCAGCCTTTCAGGCTGCACACGAGGTACTAATTGGCCAAAATACCCAAAAAAAAAGAACTTCAAAACTTAAGAATTCATTTGGAACACAGGGATTTTGTTTTAGTCATATTGCATCAAATTATTTCCTATAAAAGCTCATGCATTACTAATAGGAATTCAGTTTTTGGTCGAGAGTTTCAGATACATTGTGCATTCAGTGTTGTTTTTGGATTTATGGCACTGAAACTTTAAACCCATATTCTTGGACAATCTTCACCTTTTTGCAATTTAATTGCTCCAATGATCGATCAAGGTGTAGCTTTCTGACTCAGTTTAAGAAAATCTAATTGTGCACATTAGTCATTTCGAGGAAGATAATAATTGCAAAACAGAATACTTGCTTTGGTTAAAGTTTTCACGAATCTTATGCTAAGCCAAGACCCAAGTGGTAGACGTATTGTCCAAATCAAAATGGCCACAGCACAAATGCGAGAATCTGCAACCAAATATAAGAGCACCATTTGCACTGGATGCACGCAGGGGAAAAAACAGAGCTCGCTTTAGATTAAGTGACTACATTAGGTATATTGCGTTGTAATATATATCAGCCAGCGATCATTCTTAGCGCTGAATAACGAGGCAACATGTACACTCGTGAGTCAGCGATTAGAATTAGATCCGAATCCGAATACAAATAGCCAAATAGCTGAAGTTAGGCTCTGGGTGCTCGGTTTCGCACAGCAGCTAGGGACGAGAAGGGGCCGGCGTACCTGGTGGGTGCTCGTCGCCGGCGAAGGGCCCAGCGAAGACCTGGGGGCGGCGGCGGCGGTCGTCCAATCGTCGCCGAGAGAGAGAAAGAGAGCGCACGAGCGGAACGGGAGAAGAAAGGCGTTTTTTTGAGGAGCCTTCGCGTGCCACTATAAAAGATCGATATCACCGGTGTATCATCGAAAAAAGAGAATCGTTGAAATTTTCTTTCTCTACGTACCACTTTCGTCCATTCTACCTGTAACAGCAGCTAACAGCCAACGAAAATAACTCTTTTACCCTCAGCTGTGGTATCATCAAATTTTTCATGTTTCCTCTTGTGCCACTGCCATGTTATAAAAAACTTCACTTTTCCTCTATACCACTATGACAACTTGTGTGTTTACACATAAAAATTCAAATAAATATAAAATCGACAATTGCGACAACCAATAAATATAAACTCGACAATTACAACAACCAATATATATAAATTAGACAATTGCGAGAACCAATAAATATAACAATTGCGACAATTCCAATAAATAAATATTCGACAATTGCGAGAATCAGAATACATTCAGATATAAACGATGTCTAAAATTATCATCCACATACATAGTCAGCTTGATTACAAAGTACAGTTTAAAGACAAAAGATGGTCGTATTAACATTATTACTAGTTTAAACATTGTTTAGTCATGCAGACCTCAAGTACTACAAAAGTAGTATGCCATAGAGATACAAACTTATCAAAGATCAAGTTTTTTCTAGCTTCTATTTCCCATGGCCGGACTAGAAGGGGAACTAGGGACCTTGTTGCGGGTTGACATGGCTGGACTAGCCTTGTTTGGAGTCAGTTTTTTTCGGAATGGCTCTTTTTTTCTTGTGCTGCTGCTGACTTGCGCTCTTTGTCAGCTGTGTGCTGCTCATTTGAACCTGAAGGGTAAGTAATCGCCAAATGATCTAGATGATTCGATCATGTTCCAGATCCTCTAAAAAAGAAGGCGTGAGTAAAAACAGTTAGTTAACCTATTAAAGTGGTGAAAAAACAATTATAGGAAATTAGCTTACCTCACGGAAGGGTAACTAGCCTCAACAGTTGAAGTATTGAAAGTACTCTTTTGTTTCTTCGCAATAGTTGATGAGGATGATTTGTTCTTTCCTTTTCTTTGATAAATCCGCAACAGTAAATAGAACAGGAAAGACCATCCTTTGTGCAGGTGTTGCAGGCACAATGCTGGTCTCAGTAATAGCTGGTGCTATCTTCTTTTTCTTCATTTTAGGTGGACCTCTGCATGGACATATATGTTAGCAACAATGTAAACATGTAAAAAAATTACAAAGTTTAGGTTCTATGTTACCTTTCAGCAAGCATTGTTGTTATATCTGCTGGATCACCATCCTTACAAGTGTACCAATGATGTCCATATTGCTAACAGATTGGACACTGATGTTTGCTCCTTTGCTGCTACCCTCTACTGCTCCCTTGTTTCTTTTTTGCCTTCTCCTACCAGCTGTTGGCTTCAACAATGGAGGATGCATGAAGAAACCATGTTCTACTTTGAGCCATATGGATTTGTCTGGTATAGCAGGGATTCTACCATCATAGGCAGCTCTGAAGCTCTCTACAGAGTAGTAGCTATCCACATGATCTTCTATCTTCTCTCTAGGTATAGAGGTGATGAAGGCAATTGCATGCTTACATGGTAACCCAGAAACTTGCCATGTTCTGCATGAGCATGTCCTTTCCTGTAGGTTGACAACAAACCTGTAACTAGAACCTTCTCTTGCCATAACCTCTGTAATCCCGTCAAGTGAGCCAGTGACAACATCAATGTTAAGGTTCATACTTTGCTCCTTTAGCTTAGTTATGATGTGTGGCAAAAAATTTCTTTCCATTTTATTTGCATTTTTCCTCTAGTTCCACTTGATAAGAAGCTTATGTCTTATAGTATTCATTAAGTCATCTAGATGCATCCCCTTATCATTTTTATCCAATTGTTGAAGCTTTCTGCTAAATTATTGGTGACATAGTCGACTTTTGGCAATGTAGAGTACTGACTTCTTATCCATAGTTTTGTAAGGTTTTGCTGCAAGTACAATATTGCTGCTGGATTTGCTGCAGCCATGGCCTGGATATGCTTTTCAAACATATATGAATTCCAAGAATAAGTAGAAGCCCACATATGTTTATCAAACACTTTCCCACTATACCTTTTCTTAAAATTCTACACTAAGTGCCACATGCACTCTCTATGCTCTGCATTTGGGAATACCTCACTAACTCCTGTCATGACTGTCTGACCACAATCTGTGCAAAAAGTCAGACCAGGTGGGGTACTTATAGCTTCCTTAAGCTTCTCCATGAACCAAATCCAGTTTTTATTGGTTTCAGAATCAATGACTCCTATTACAACTGGGTACATCCAGTTATGCCCATCAACTGCACAAGCAATGCATAATTGACCTCTGAATTTTTTAGTCAAGAATGTACTATCAACAGCCAAATAAGGTCTGCAACCTCTAAGGAAACCTTCAACACAAGGTTTCATTGAAAAAAATCTATTAAACCTAATCTTATCCTCTATTGTTGTGATGATCAATGACAACACAGCTGCCAGGATAGAATTGTTCTATCTGTGCCTTAAACCTGTACAAGCTATCAAATCTTCCTTTTCAGTTACCATACAACTCTTCCATAGCAATTTCCTTTCCATCATACATTCTCTTGTAACTGATAGTGACTTTGTAATCATCCTTCAGTCTTCTCTGAAGTTCTGTAGACCTAACAGTTGGGTACTCAGCTAACCACTCCTTAATCTTCTCAGAAATCCAAAACTTGGTAGCACCCTTCACTTTCCCACTCCTAGTACTATGACAGACATGAGGAGAATGGTTCTTCTTGACCTACAAAGTTCAATTTGAAACAGAAAAATTAATTCAGAAATATGAACAAAATATTAGTGATAAAATATAAACAAAGATATTACCTGTACAGTAATATTATCGCCCATTGTCGATGCATGAATCCTTCACTTACAACCATCTACCAATCCTGTGCAGTATACACAATACCTTCCTGGTTCATTTTTTTCAATGTTATACTCAAATTCATTCTTGATAGCATGTGTTGTAAGAGCCAACTTAAATTCATGCATGTTTGGATAGATGATCCCTTCTTCCATATGAGGGTCATCTTTGTTGTATGCAACATCAGGGATGTGAGATGGCACTCTATCCTTAACAATCTCATCTACCTTAGCATCCATATTGAAGTTAGACATAGAATCAGATTCAGAGCCTGAACCTGGATCATAATCTTCATCCTTTTTTCTCAATTGTGTCAACATTTGCATGAGAAGCAAGTGCTATGTCAATATATAAACCCTCCTCATTAACCCCCACATGTTTATTTTCTGGTTCAGGATTCATAAGATAATTATCCTCAACCTGTACCATGTTATTATCTGGTTCTGTAGCAGTCCCAGTTTGAGTTCCTTTTCTAGGTTCTACATAGCCAGGGGTTGACATTGATAGGGTGCATGGGATGTTAACATTGTCCAATAGTGGAATTTCTGGTGGATCAGCATCAGGTTTATGATATGCAATTGACATGCAATAACACTTGGAGCTCATATGTTTCGCGAACATATGCATTAAGTCTTGGTCTGAATGAATTTATATGTTGGACTTGCTATGAGCACAGAAATAGAACAGCTTCACTACATCACCATACCCGCAAGGAAACTCATCCACAATTTCATCAATAAGGTCTTTAAAATTTATGATGTCTGAATCAACAACTTTGTTAATGCCATACCATGGTCCACGCATAGTTGGACTAATTGTCCTGATTTCTAGATTGAAATTGGTCTCGATGTCATTCCTACAGATGAACAACATATATATCTACACATTTTATCCAATCCTAACCACACCAAACATAGCACTGATGTTATGCAATTGAAGCAAGGGAAGGAGAACTCACCCATCTGGAAGCCAAGCTGGTCGCTTGTCTGCCATCTTTTCTGAATCCGCGAGAAATCTGGCCTGCTGGAGCCTCAGGCGACCCACGCGAGCCTGGCCCCTACAGCCTCCCCGCGTGAGGCCCCACGGACTCAACCGCGCCCGCCTCAAGCCAAATTAGCCGATGCAGCCCCCATGCTGGCTGCCGACCGCCCTCAAGACGAAGTCAAGCGCCCAAGCCCTCACACTGACTCTCATGCATGCAGCGCCTCCTCCTCGTTCCCCTCCACAGCGCCTGGCCGCTCCTCCACGCCCACCGCACCTTGTCTTTGCTTCTCCACGCCCACCCGCTTGCTCCCTCCTCTCCTCTAGGGTTTGGCTCATAGCTTGAAGTGGAGAACGAACAACAAGTGAAAGAAGAATCAGTGGGGATTGAGTAGAAAGAGTGATGGGCAAAAAAGTAATTTTACGTCTAACTGGTACCCAGCTCCGTTAGAATCAGATGACAAAGTGACAAAAGTGGCATGTATGAAAAGAAAATTTCATACAAGCATACTAAACAACTTTTTATTTTTTCAATGGTACATACATAATTTGGATCTTTTATAACGACGCAGACATAAAATGCTCTTTTGTGAGCGGGGCTGTACCGAGCCGAGCCCGACCTGTCGCTGTCGGTTTGGACTCTTTTTTGAGCAATAGCCGCAGGCCAGAGTCTTGTCCTCCTGACATACCAGTCCCAAAAACCCACGGTATCGTGAGACGCACAGAGCCACAGACCCCGACGACGGCGGTGACCGGCGACGGCGATCCCGATGGGCGCGTCGGCCTCCGTGCTCTCGCTTCCCACGGCCGCCGCGCTCCCCGCAGCCGCCACCGCCGTCGCCGGGGCCGCCGGCTGCTTCGCGCTCGGCTACCTCCTCGCCCTCGCCCGCCATCCGCGCCACGCCGCCGCCCCAGGTTCCGGGGGCCCCTCCGATGACGATTCCGAGGATGACTCGGAGGAAGATGATGACGAAAACTCCGGCCGCAGCCGCGCCGCGAAGCGGGCGGGCGGCGGGCAGAAGAGGACCGGGCTCCGGCTGCTCTACTGGGCACGGAACGTGGTGACCAAGTCCGACTCCGCCAGGGAGGCGGAGAGGTCCCAGTCTCAGGCCGCCGCCAGCCCCCTGGAGATCGAGAACCTTGCTGAGATAATAGAAGATTTCAAAATGGTATTGGAGATTTAGTTCAGACATCTAGCAGTTTGGTGTGTTGGACTGTGTTTTGGGGCAGGGATAGAATTAAGGGATGCTCAGTTGTGTTGGTTGTTTCTTTGGTTGTAGGTGCTGGTAGTGAGGAATGATCTGAAGATGGGGAAGGGGAAGATTGCCGCACAATGCAGGTGAGACTTTCTTCGCTTCACTAAGCCATGATTGAAGATGAGTATATATTGGGAGAAATGAACATACCTCACTAGTTAGCCTGAATGTTTGGCTAGTTTGTATACCATGTGGTTACCAAAAGTTTTAAATTGATCGCTATGCCTTTGAACCAAAGACTGCCTGTCTCGTCTTTAGCACGGGAGATTTTAGGATCCATATCTGTTCGATAGAACAAGGTACTGTTAGGCCTATGATGTGCTTTGATGGACTACAAACGAACGGACACTGTATTAGTAATGACCAAACTTTAGAACTTGTACAGGTGTTGCCGTCATCAGTGCAGAAGTAAAAAAATGGATCATGTTTGTTTGATATGTGGTGCCAGTCTCTTTGTTCTTTCTATGCTGGCAGTTACTCATTGTTCTGAATTAAATAGTAGCATTATGTTCCTGCTGTTTGGTGTATTTAAGTTGCAGTATAATCCATAGAAGTGCATAATATTGTCTTGATTTATTCACTCTACAAAGTCAGCAGATAGATGAAGAGATGGGGATTATTTAGTTATATTACTAGATAGGTTGGCTGACTCATATAGGTTATATCTGATTCTGTAGTTTGTTTGGCTGAAACGTCACAGTTTTTAAGATAATAGCCATACCAGCTGCCTCTCCTATCAAATATAATTTTATCAACTGTGTTTGGATGGCAAAATCAGTGCTACCTTTTATCTTGGTTGCTTCACACAGTAGGACTTACGGTGCATCCAAAGTTTTGATGGCTTCCACAAAACAGAAATGAACCAATATAATTTTTTAGTCAGCAATATTTGGCTAGACAGCCATGCAACATCAGTTGCCATGGGAGTACTGCTAATATCTGTGATGCATTATCAGTGTTATCAGCCACATTATCCTCGCAAAAGCTGTCTGGCTTTAACTAAGTCTTAGGGCATATATGATGTTGCATTTACTTTGGCCATGAAACATGTGAACATTTTAGCTTTAATGAATTGAATTACCAGGCTAAGAAATTGATGCTGATCTTTGCCTCCAGCACTTCAGTTGTTACCTTCAGCAGTGAAATAGTTATCATACTTGCATATGCTTTTCTGTGTTTTTTTAATATCAGTATTGATTGAAATGTTGCCTTCCTTTTTTTCTGTTTTTTTAGTCATGCAACTCTTGGGCTATTCAAAAAACTCCAACAGAGAGCTCCGAAATCACTAAGAAGGTATTATTCCAAAACAATTCCTTGTGTTGTTTGAACTTTGAAGCTTCTTCCAAACGTTCGACTTCATATTCCACTGAGATAAGAAAACATTTGCCAAATTTCCTTGGCTCTCTGTTTTCCATGTTTTGCAGGTGGGAGCGGTGTGGGCAAGTTAAAGTGGTTGTGAAAATAGAAAGCGAGGAAGATATGCTTGTTTTACAAGTAAATATTCTTCATTCTTATGTGTTGACTATCTTGAATCTCCTTTTCTGAGATCCAAACATGATGAAATGACCTTGAACAAAAAATAATACTTCATTCTGGGCCATAACGTGAATTGCATTCCTTTATTATCTAAAATGGAACATTTGGTATTTGCATGGTGAAATAGTTTATTTTTTTTAGAGAAATCTTTTGCTCCAATTTGTATTGAAGCAAAAATAAAAGCTTGCTGTAAATTCCCTGAATCGTGAAGGATTTGGCTGATTGCTTTTTGTGGGGAACTCCCCCATGCTTTTTGGTAAAAAGTAAAACTTACCTTTTTTTTTAACACGACACTTGCGTTTTTTGTTCAGTGTGTCTAAATTTACCTTTTTGATGCAGGGGAGAGCAAAGTCTTTGAATCTGCCAACTCACATAACCATAGACGCCGGAAGAACACAGATTGCTCCAAGTGAGTTTTTTGAAGTTTTGGATTGTAACATTCTCTTTCTTAATTTTGGTTTTCTGTTGATTTGAATTTTTCCTTGTCTCTAAACTTTATATAGATTCAAGGACAGTCATGGTTATTCTGGGTAAGTTGCATTCGACTCACATTCCCATGATATTAAGTGTATTCTTACTTGCTCTGTTGCTGATCCTACCGTTTCAACCGGGCAGGGCCAGCTGATATGGTTGATGATGTTACTGGCGGTCTGAAGCTTTTGTAGAAAATCACCTTGTTAGCATCCTCAACTTGTGTCTTCATAGAGCAGTGCTGGAACTTTACAGCCCACAGCGATCTCCGCACTTTCACTGATGTGCGGTAGAAGAATGAACCTCGGCCTTGTTGCTTGTCCCAATTTCCTTGTCCATGAATTTATTTGAAAGGAGGTTGCATTCTTTTTCACTTGTATCGACTGTTATCTTTGATGTGATTTTAGCAGTTCCAGTTTGGGTGTTAGAGAATTTAAATGTTGAGAATTTATAGACCATCATTTCTTCTGTAACATAGATAAGAAAAGGTTTCACTGTTGTCCCTTTCCTTTTTGATGTTCTTTTTAACTCGCAGTCGTGGACACAATGCTGAGTTGCTTTGCAGAAGTCATCTTGATTGCGGCTGATTGGAAATCAGAGCTACTAAGATTTCTGAGTAGAGAGTGTATTACGCACCACTTATGATTTATTGCTAGAAGTGTCAGCTTACTCAATCTGTTGCACTCTACAACACTTGCTCTGAATCAACCAATGGAAGGAACTCATGATTCAGGAACAGTGTCAGTGCCCATGTTCAGGAAACGGATTACTGTGCCATGATCCTATATATACATATATAATTTAAGCTGATGAGAGGGGGGATTTTGGATCTTGAGTTCAGCCAAGGTTCAGGGTGTGTTTGCTTCAAACCCTTATTTGGGGTATGGGGTGGGGTTTGTTCGGATGGATCAGCAGGATAAATACGCAAATTCGAACACGATGCTGGTCGTGCAAACCAAATTTGTGCAAACGAGATGCCGAAGCACGAGGTTTGGAGGTTGGGAGAATTGCTCGAAAGAAAAAGCTGCCTAGACGAATATATATAGTGTGATCTCACTTCACGGTGCATACAAGTATGCTTCATAGCATAAATAAAGTCAACACACGCGAGTCATCCTGATCACTTCTGTCTGAATGAAGAAGATAATGGTCGCGAAAAAAAGAATGAAGAAGATAAATAATCCGATCCAGCAGTCATATATCCTGATCGCTGAAGTCACACTTTCAGACAAGAGAATCTTATTCTGGTTACGTCTAAAGTTACAGGCAAGCAAGAAACAACTCGTTCCATGCACTTCTTATTGTCAATAACTAATCCGCTCCCTTCCTAGTGGATCAACTGCTCTGCAGCCTGCTGCTGATGCTCTCACCGAAGATCCTGTTGAGGATTGCAGCGAGCCTGACACCTCCTTGCGCTATTCTCTTCCGAACAACCGGCAGCGCAGAGAAGAAGTATTCATCTGCATTTGCAGTAGTTTCAACCGGATCAGGGATGGCATCACATCACGTTTCTTCTATACTTAAGCTTACAAGACCATTTGATCGATCTGGTGTTCAGTTCAGCGCCTACCTCCCAAGATGGAGCCTTGCTGGACACCCGCATACGCCACGTCACACGCCAGCTGTGCGCTCTCCATGACGTACCTGCATTCAGAACGGTTAATTAGCCTATGAAGATCAGTCAATAGGTTCATTACTTCTACACAAAGCTTGAGCGACTTTTTTTGTTGCAGATCTCGAGCTCACTTGTCAGCACAAGTCTTGGTTTTACTAGGGCACGCTTCCCACTGCTCCTCTTCATCGGACCAGTTCTCCTGCAGGATGCACAGATATATAACAGCAGCTCAATCTCTAGCTAGTTCCCAGACGAACATGGCGAAAACTGAAGTAAATCGAATGAAGCACTGCACGCTATATATGCATCGACCATCAGAGTGTGTGCAGTGAGTAGAGCTATCTAGCACTTGTACTCACAGTGATATTGAGCATGATGACGTTGGTCATGATGCTCAGGTCGTTGCCGTAGTAGTCCTTCATGGCTTTCTCGATGATGTCCTGATCCCACACACGGTGAAGGTTGGTCATGGTTCTGTTGTACCAGTTGACGGCGATGGTGTTGCCGCCGTAGTCCTGGGCGCTGCCGCAGTGGAGCGGCTGGTGGATGTCGCCCAGGAAGTGCGCCAGGAACATCAGGCTTACCGTCGGATCAACGCCTGGTGGCAGTGACAGTGCGTGTAACAAGGATTATATATTAGTATCACAGAGTGATAAAAAGACATAGTACAATGAGGGATCGTCTGAGGCATGCTTACTTGGAGCTGATGAGTTCATTAGCGCTGCAGTGTAGTTGTTGATTCCTCCGACCACACACATGTCCTTCTCTCCTTTCATGTTGTGGCAGTCCCCTGGTGGTCACAAACATTGTTCATTATTACTACACCGCGACATGTACAGGTAGTCTTGGATGGATGCCGGTGAGATCGAGGCTAGCTATATAAGCTTACTGTCGTAGATGAACTGGCAGTCTCCCTGCGTGTCGGCGAAGACCACGGGTACTTGCGCCGCTCGTCGTCGGCACAGGAGCACGTCGCCTCGAGCTCGCTGCCGGCCCACTCCGGCAGGAGATTCGCCACCGCCGCCGAGGCCTCGCTCGTCAGAAAGTTCTGCACGCAGCAGCAATGCAGCATACAGTTTTCAGTTCATCATCAGAGAAATCCGGTCAACGGCAACCAATAAGTACTGTAATAAAGAATCACTCAAGATAGCTTGTGTTCTGTTTGTTACCTCGGCGATCTTGCACACCATGTAGTGGCCCTCCTTGCGCCATGCGTGGGCGGCGGTGGGAGCCCTCGCCACCACCACCGTGAAGAGGAGGACTTGAAGAAGCAGGAGCAGCCGCATTTTCGTAGCGTATTTTCTTAACAGCTACAGAACCTCTCTGCCACACTCTCTTCTCTTCAGTGTTGCAAGCTGTGTATCCGATGCCAGTGCCTTTATACACAGGCTAATCGATGCCATCCGCGTTTTGATTCCTCCTGTCCACGATGCCTTTTATGTAAGAAAATAAGTATACTTCACGTGCACGTGTGTGCTGGCCCCCTGGATCTCCGGTACGGGTGAGCCGACTACTCACCAGCGTTGCCGATCATACACTATCATTGCCGAGCACACACTATGGATAGAGATAGAAGAAGGGAGAAAGAACAGAGTACACACAGCACAAGCACCAGCGTTGGCCGAAGCTCTGCAGAGGAGATGGCAAAACTAAACTCGCTCTCTTTCCTGAGTTGCAGTGGCAAACTATATATATACAACTCTACCCATCTAATCTAGTACACAGACATGTCAGGCCACCGCGCTGCTATAGTGACTAGATGTGACAGTAGGGCTGACTTTGACGCTTACCCCTGTTGTGGCTACAGTGCGACAGGAGAGCCGTTCGGCGCCTGCCCCTGTTGTAGCTACAGTCCGCGAGTTGCCGACTATTTTCGACGAACTCGATGACGATCTGCCCTCCATCGACACAGTCCCTGAAGAAGTGGAACTTGACGTCGATGTGCTTGCTCCAGTCGTGGAGAACTGGATTCTTCGCGAGGGCGATGACGGGCTGGTTGTCTACCATCAGTGCTGGTGGGTGAGCTTCCACATTGATCAGCTCGCCCAGCAGTCGACGTAGCCACACAGCTTGGCACGCCGCTGTGGCCGCCGCCACGTACTCTGCCTCGCACGTGGACAGTGCCACCACCTTATGTTTCAGTGACATTCATGAAATTGGAGCCAACCCGAGGAAGACAAGCACGCCAGAGGTGTTCCGTCGTCCGTCGATGTCCCCCGCCATGTCTGCATCGCTGAACACAGTGAGCTGCAGCCTACTTTCACCGGTCTTGGAGAAGATGATCCCCTGATCCACGGTCCCCTTGACGTAGCACAGCAGCCGCTTCACCGCAGCCCAGTGATCTGAGGAGCTCGTCGTCGACGTGTATGTGGACGACTTGATCATCACCGGCGCGCATGCGGAGGACATCGACAGCTTCAAGCGCGAGATGGCTGCTCGTTTTCGAATGGATGATCTCGGCGCACTCTCCTACTACCTCGACATCGAGGTGAGACAGGGGAAGGAGGCTCTCACACTCGGTCATAGCGTGTACGCCTCGAAGCTGTTGGAGCGAAGCAGCATGGCTGAGTGCAAGCCGTGCGTGACTCTGATGGAGAAGCGACTGAAGCTGATGAAGGCCAGTACCACGGCGAAGGTAGATGCAACACTCTACCGGAGCATCGTCGACGGTCTGCGCTACCTAGTCCACACGTCGGCTAGCCCACGACGAACGCAATGTTCAGCCTCGTGTGGACTAGGTAACACAGACCGCCGATGATGCTCCGGTAGAGTGTTGCATCTACCTTCGCCGCGGTACTGGCCTTCGTCAACTTTAGTCGCTCCTCCATCGGAGTCATGCACAGCTTGCACTCAGCCATGCCACTCCGCTCCAACAGCTTCTAGGCGTACGCGCTATGACCGATCGTGAGCTCCTCCTTCCCCTGTCTCACCTCGATGCCGAGATAGTAGGAGAGCGTACCGAGATCGGTCATTCAAAAATGAGCAGCCATCTCACGCTTGAAGCTGTCGATATCCTCCGCATGCACGCCGATGACCATCAAGTCGTCCACATACACGCCGACAACGAGCTCCTCCTTCCCCATTGCCGCGTGTAGAGTACGTGCTTGGTTGCGCACCATGTGAACCCAAGCTCGCCCAGCGTGGCGTCAAGCTTGGCGTTCCACGCTCGTGGGGCCTACCGCAGCCCGTAGAGCGCCTTGCGCAGTCGGAGCACCCTATTCTCCACTCCCTTGACGGTGAAACCCGGAGGTTGTCTGACGAAGACCGTCTCCGCTAGCTCACCGTTGAGGAAGGTCGATTTTACGTCCAGGTGATGGATGTGCCAGTCTTTTGCTGCTACCAAAGCTAGTAGCAGTCAGACAGACTCCATACGCGCTACCGGCGCAAAGACTTCCTCGAAGTCGATGCCCTTGCGCTGGACAAAGCCTCGGGCTTGATAATAGCGCCGTGCTAGTCCCGCTTGAGCTTGTACACCCACTTCAGGCCGATCAGACGACATCCTGGAGGTGGATCGATGAGCTTCCAAGTCTCATTTTCCTCGATCGCCTTCATTTCCTCCAGCATCGCCTGTCGCCAATTAGCATCGTGTTCGCCCAACGTGAACGTGGGTGGTTCCTCTGCACTGACGAGAAGTAGCTCTGGGTCATTAAGCAACCGACCCACTAGGCTTGAGGGCCCTATGCCGCCGATGATGTCGTCCAACCTACGGAATCACACCTCCTCACCTTCGTGGAAGGCATCCATGAACTCAGTGATGTCGCTTGGAGGTGAGGCGAACTCGATCAGCATCGATGGAGTTCCCTATTCCACCGGAGTGCTCGGGACAGCACCTGGAGTGCTCGGCACCCCGACTGTAGTGCTCAGCACTACTCCTGGACCGCTCATCACCACTACTGAAATGGTTGACACCATTGTAGGAGTGCTAGGCACCAGTCTTGGAGTGGTCGGCACCACTGCAAGACTTCTCGGTTCCGCTACAGGGTTGTTCGACATCCATCCTGAAGTGGTTGGCACCACTGCAGGACCGCTCGGCACCACTTCTAGAGTGCTCGGCACCCCTCCCAGAGTGCCCGGCTCTGTTGCTAGAGTGCTCGACACCTGCTCTCCAGCGTCTCCACCACCGTGGATGACCAAGTGCTCGACGACGAAGGTGCTGGTGAAGCCGCCAGCTTCCCCCGTGCTCGGACTGTTCAAGTCCCAGGCCGCCTTCTCGTCGAACACGACGTCGCGCGAGACAACCACCTTACCTTCGTATGGGTTGTAGATCCGGTATGCCTTGGTACCTTCCACGTAGCCTAGGAGCACCATCGGTGTGCTCCTGTCCTCCAGCTTGGTGAGGACCGACTTCATCTTCCTGACGTGGCCGATGCAGCCGAATGTCCGGAGGAAGGACACGCTCGGCTTGCGCCCATACCAAGCTTCGAACGACATCTTGCTCGTCAGGGCCTTAGTGGGTGCACGGTTGAGGATGAACACCGCCGTGGTCACCGTCTCACCCCAGAACCTTGCCAGCATGCTCTTGGCCTTCATCATGGATCGAGCTATGCCGACCACCGTCTGGTTCCACGGCTCCACCATGCCATTCTGTTGTGGCGAGTACGGCGCGGCGTGGTGTCGCACCACACCCTGATCCGCGCAGTACGCAATGAACTCCACCGAAGTGAATTCACCGCCCTGATCAGTCCGCAGCACGAGCAGCTTCTTGCCGCTTTCAGCCTCCACGCGCGCCTTGAACTTCTTGATCGCCACCGCCGCCTCATCCTTGCTTGTCAGGAGTTGTAGCCACATATATCGATTGCAATCATCCACGAGCAGGAGGAAGTACCGCCGACCACCGTTTGTGGCTGGCGTGATTGGCCCGCAGAGGTCGCCGTGGATGAGGTCAAGAGCGTCCGCCACGTGATACTTGGCCGCCTTTTGGAACAGCAGCCTCCTCTGCTTCCCGGCCAGGCAGCTGTCACACAGCTCACCTGCGTGCTTGATGTGGGGCAGCCCTCGGACCATCTTCTCCAGCCAACCAAGCGCGTCGAAGCTGAGATGATCGAATCGGGCATGCCACAACCATGGCTCCTCCGTGTGCCGTGCTGCTAGGCACACCAGCTGCTCCACCTTCAAGTCGAGTAGGTACAACTAGTTTTGGGACCTCTTCACCTTAGCAAGAAGGCGCTGCTCCTAGTCCCTGATCCTGAGGACGCCGTCCTTGATCAGTATCTCGCTGCCGCGCTCATCCAGCTAGCTAATGCTGATGATCCTTGAACGTAGCCGCGGGATGTAATATACATCCGTTAGCGTGCGGTGCTCGCCGTTCTGGCACCTGAAGATGATGGTGCCGCGCCCTCGGATCGCTACCCTTGAGCCATCATCGAACTTCACCGTGCCAGTCACGTCATCATCGAGCTCGGAGAAGGTTGCCTTGGAGCCCACCATGTGGTTGCTGGCGTCGGAGTTCAGGTACCACCGCTGCTCCTGCTCGCCGCCCACACGTCCGAGGTGGACTTAGACGCGCGGTTCATCGAGGTAGACAGCTTTCAGAGCCTTCCCAGGCTCTTCCACCGCCATCACCTCTCCCTTCTCTTTGGCCTCAACGTCGTGCAGTGCACAGAACGTCGCCATCAGGAGAGTGGCCTCATCATCATCATCAGCCTGCGCCAGATGAGCCTCAGTTTTCTTCTCCTGCTTGCGATTTGGGCACTCCTTTGCCAAATGGCCGTCTTCCCACAGCGCCGGTAGGCGTTGGGGTCGACCTTCTTCTTCTTCTCTGAAGAAGCCTTGTCGCGGCGCTTGCTATCGCCACCACGGCTGAAGGAGGCTACCCCGGAGTTCCTCCGGGCAGCCCACTCCTCCTCTGTCAGCTGCAGCTTGCCGCTGTCCTTCGTTGCTGTGGCCTGCTACATGCGCTCGTCCACTGCCCACAGATGACTTGTCACATCCTCAATGGTGAGGGTGGACAAGTCCAGCATCGTCTCTATAGAGAGAGCAATCTGGATGTACTTCTCCAGCACGGAGTGGAGGTACTTGGAGACCGCTTCTTCTTCGTCAATGGTGACGCCGTGGCTCCTCAGCTTGCTGATGAGCGTCTACAAGTGGAGGGAGAAGTCCTCCACCGATTCACCATCCTTGAACTTGAGGTTGGCGTACTGCTGCTTCAGCAGCTGGGCCGTCGCCTTCTTTGCGCGATCGGAACCGACGCGCATCGCCGCAATGGCCTCCCACGCCTCCTTAGCAGAACTCTTCGCCCCCAACGGTTCCCTGTACTCCTCTGGCACAGCAGCGAGGATAGCCTCTAACGCTGACATGTCATCTTTTTCGTTGTCGGTGCCCTTATCAATAGCATTCTAGAGCTGTCGGGCTCTGAACTTGACCTTCATGGTTACCGACCACTCGCCATAGTTGGTGCGAGTCAGCGTCGGCCAACTAGTGCCGCTGACTTCCCGCACCGTGCGCACAACGATCTTCTGTCGTGGCTGAGCAGCCACATCAGCGCCGCTGTTGTCGTCCATCTCCAAACCGTCCGTCATCGCCAGCGGTTAGTCCGACGACGGTGCTTGTACGGCTTTGATACCACTTGTTGGCCCCCTGGATCTCCGGCACGAGTGAGCCGACCACTCACCAGCATTGCCGACCACGCACTATCGTTGCCGAGCATACACTATGGATAGAGATAGAAGAAGGGATGGAGAACAGAGCACACACACAGCACAAGCACCAGCGTTGGCCGGAGCTCTACAGAGAAGATAGCAAAATTGAACTCGCTCTCTTTACTGAGTTACAGTGGCAAACTATATATACGATTCTACCCATCTAATCTTAGTACACAGACATGTCAGTCGCCGTCTTTGCTCTGATGACTAGGATTGGTCGCGATGGCTTGGCTAGCGGCTTTAGCGTCTCTCTTCTAATATTACTGGTCTTGGCAGGAGAGCCGTTCGACGTCTGCCCCTGCTGTAGCTACAGTACCATACCATGGAGCTTTTTCGACGCCACCTTCCCCTACCGTGGTTTCACGCTAGGGAACAGTAGATTACTTAACCGTGTGACCCATCATGGCTAGGGTTTGCACCAATTGACAGCAATACGATAATGCACATGCTCCTATGTAGCTAGGCTAGAGATAAACATGCATATTTTGCTCTCAGCTTTTGTTACTTTATTAAAAAAAAAGTTTTGCTGACAGAGGCGTGCGTAGTTCACATGTGCAGCAAATCGTACCCCAATCCACGCGGTCCACGCCGTTGTGAATTATACTGTATATATAATATATTGAGAACTGCCCCAGTGTACCTTTTGTAAAATTTTACACAGATCTCGAGTCAAAATTTGCTAATGAACTGTTCTATTAATCACCCCCCCTCGGATCTCATGCCAAAGCGGATAGGGGAACCCGAAGGCAAAAGCTATTAACAAAATCATTATTAATTAACAATTTATTTTCTTTGAGGTCGACGCAAATCTACATATTATATTATTACTATTCGGCCAATAGAAGGCTAAAAGTCTTAGAAATTACAACACGAAGAAAATACAATTAAAGGGCCCATTGATAAATATAAATTATCTATCACTACTATTATGCAAAAAAATAACTTAAAATCACTATACATAATTACATATTCCACTATTACCCACTTATGTCATTATTAAGAAAAACATGAAGCCCTATACATGTCGTATTTAATGCATTTATATTTAAGGTTGAAATTCATATAATATATGATAAAATACAAATATATTTCAAAATGACAATTAAAAAAATAAAAACATAGTAAATAAATCAAAGGAGATAAAATCCAGTATAAGAGAATAATGATCTATCTATATTGTGCAAAAATACAAGCACCTGCGTTTTGTTGATCTACCTAGCCAAGGATAATATCCCCTCACAATAGATGGAGGGGATGACTCTATATGAGATCAAAATGCGTTGACACTTATAATGCCACAGAGCATAATTAATGGCGTCAATTGCTACACAGCAATTGAAAAAAACTTTACATCAAAGAAAAAAAATCAGATTAGAAAGGAGGAATCAAAAAGCCAAGTAAAAGAAATACAAGGACAATGACAGATACAACTACAACTGTCCATAGCTAGTAAGTAGTAACGATGCGGAGCTATTTGGGACCCACCGTGTTCCCAGCAAGCCAGGCTAGGGAGTGGTCGGTGGCCCGGCGGAGCTAGCTAACAGGCCAATATAGAAAACCAAACAGATCTAAGGTGGCTTTCTGGAGCCTGATTGGAAGATAGACACACAACCAAACAGGCCTTAAATGTCATGTTGTATCGCTTCCAGCAAACGCTGCGTATATCGCTCCCTTCTATAGATTCCATGCCGTGTATACTATGCACGTTGTTGAATGATGCTTCCTGTTGTGCCAACAATTGGAGGAATCCGATATGTGAACGTCTTGCGAATTGCGATTGCTAATTTTATTCAACCACGCCTCCTCGCAGTGGCTCTCTCTGTAGCCACAACAACCGAACACCGATGTGAATATATAATGTGTTTTTTTCTGATTTTGAGCATGCGTGACTGATTCGGTTGCACTGTCCATTGCATTTGCTTGCGACTGAGCAGGGAAGCAACAAGAGATTCCGAATTCCATTCCCGGCCCAAACAGCAAAGCATCCCATTCCCAGCATGCCGGAGACAGAGACACACATGTGCAGTGGTGGAAACAAGGCAGGTATATATGCCCTTCCCTTTGCAAAACCATAATGCTTGCCATAGGGCGTCTGTCTGTCCGGACGAACCGCTCCGTACTTATTCTACGCGCCCCGCACCCGCCCGCCCGCGCCGCTCGCTCCGCACGTCCCGTGCGCCTAGCGCCCTGCCCACCCGCTCTGTTGCTAGCTCCCACGCCGCTCGCTCCGTGTGCCCCACGCCGTTGCTCGCTCTAGCCCACGTGGATTTGCCCTGGTAGTCGCGCGCCCCGAATGCCACGGCTGTCACGTAGGGCGGCCTCCACCGTGTCAGTTCACCATGCCGCCTGCGTCATGTTGCGCTGAAAACGCGTGTTGCAAACGTATGTTCCAGGTGTTTCAAAGGTATGTTTCAAGTGTTTCGTATGGGATGTTGCAAAGGTAGATCCGGATGTTGCACATGTTGCAATAGCTATACACGTATGTTGCAAGAGTTTGTTCAAAATGTTTTATCTATTTCTGACGTATGTTGCAAGTGTCATAAGTGGACGTTGCATATGTTGCAATAGCTATGTTGTAAGTGTATGTTCCAAATGTTTTATCTGTTTTTAGACGTATGTTGCAGTTGTTTCATCTGAGTGTTGTAAAAGTAGATCTAAATATAGGGTGGTTAAGCAAGGAAGAGAGAGCTAACACGGAAGAGATCTGGCTTTGCTCGATCACTCGCTCGATCGCTGTTTTCTCACCTTTGCTACCTCCTGTTTGTGCTGGTACACCGGCTAGCTGACGCGATCCGTGTTTGGATTCCTTCGGTTCCGATCTACAACTTGAGCCCTGACGAGGACTTGAAAATTTCTCTGTATGGACTGGATGCATGCACGTGACTCTCGACGAAATGGTTTGCAGCGACTGGATCAGTATGTTAGTACTAGTTGATACTGGGACTAGGATGGAGATAAGCATCTTCATTAATTTATTTCCTACAGAAGGCATTGACTCTGAGCTATTTAGAACCAATTTGAAAATTCTAATTTCTGTGTTCTAACATACTGACTTTGACTTTGAGCTATTTAGAACCAATTTGAGGAAGCATCACCGATGGCAAGAACAGGCATATTCGCACGAGCACATCGTTTGAACAATATGATAATGATAACTCATGAACAATTTTTATTTCAAAAAATAACTCATGAACAATTTGCACGTTAACTTATACAGCAGCAACAGCAGCAGTAGTATATACCCAAATTCAGTCGACAAAGCCCTGAAGCCGGCTTCAATCCACTGACTGCCCTCGCTATGGATGACTGGACAGCAAGAAGTTGCACCAAACAACTCTTTGGTCGGTCACTATATATCCAGTCTCCACCACAAGGTTCATAATTTTGGCAGAACAATTCAGTTTCCAACACTACAGTCTACAGATCTAGCCTGTACAGTACTGCCGGTTCTAGTATTGCTAGAAATCGTTCATGGGCGCTCGTGCTGACGGACACTCATTGCAGCCCTGCACTGCAGGGTGGGAAAGGTGCGTTGAAAGGTGGCTGGCGTATGGGGACGGACCTCGAGCCCTCGACAGAAGGCGCGCTCGTGCTGTCGTGCAGTTGTTCTTGTTCCAGAACCTAGTCCAGGCAATGCAATAGCACCGGGCCACTGTGTTAAAATTTTAATGCATGTCCTCAGACGGTCGATGCATGCGTCCGGTCCACTTGCGGATGAGTGTTCTTATCTTCTCCTTTCAAATTTCTTTTATAACATTTCCGATTACGTCGATCTGAAAGATACAAGAATATATATAAATACAAATGTGATTGCATCATCTATTGCACAGTACTACAAGTGCTTCAATTTTGTAACAATAATATTTCGTGAGCTACTCTGATCTGTAGTGGCTGTGTGTGATTACTGAAGTTACATTGTCAGACAAGATACTCTTATTCTAATTCAGATTGCAGACCATGTCCTTCCCACTCCTCCCTTGTTTAATATCCACTCATCTACTGGATCAATCAACTGCTCTGAAGCCTGCTCTTTCCACCAAATATCTTGTTCAGTATTGCGGCCAGCCGGACACCCCCTTGAGCAATCCTCTTCTGAACCACCGGCAGCGCAGCGAAGAAGTAGTCATCTGCAGTTCAGTTGCAAGAGGATAACATCACATTCGCATATCTATCAAGCTTCTAAAATCTAAGGGAAACTACAGTCGAATCATCAGATTCACAAATTGATCCGTCTAGTCTATGTTTGTTGGGAACCTACCTTCCAAGGTGGAGTCCTGCTCGACACCCTCGTACGCCGTGCATGCCAGCTTCGCGCTCTCTGCAGCGTACCTGCATTTGTTTTCAGCAGCACTTAGCCTCTGAAGATTTATGCTTACTTCTTGAAGAAGAAAATATGGCTTCATGCAGATCATGAGCTTACTTTTCAGCGCAAGTCTTTGTCCGGCTACGGCACGTCTCCCACTGCTTCTCTTCGTTAGCCCACTCCTCCTGGACGACGACATCAGCTCAATCAATCAACAATACTTGCGAGTACTAAGCAAGGCAAAAGCAGCCTGAACCTGAACCAGCTTACCGTGATGTTCTGCTGGATGGCCTGTATCATGGTGCTCTGATCGTTGCCGTAGAAGTCCTTCATGGCCGTCTCGATGACGTTCACATCCCATACCTGAAGAACAAGCAAAGGTTGGTTACAGTTACACAGTGCTATATATACTCAGTGAGATGTTTGGCTGAGTTTGTGAAGCTATATATAAGCGTACGTGGTGAAGGTTGCTCTTCCTTCGGTACCAGTGGACGACGATGGTGTTGCCGCCGAGGTCGTCGGTGTGGCCGCAGTGGAGTGGCTGGTGCACGTCGCCGACGAAGTGCGCCAAGAACATCAAGCTCTCCGTCGGATCAACTGGTAGCGGTTCCCGGATGAGGTCAAAGTCATATGATTACGATGCATAGTACTCCATAATGGTGTACAAGGGTGGTTATGTTTAATTTTTAATACGACTGGTGCTTACATGGACTTGATGAGTCTTTCAGTGCCGCGGTGTAGTTGTTGATGGCTCCAACCACGCACATGTCCTTCTCTCCTTTGGTGTTGTGGCAGTCCCCTGCTCATAATCAGAAGCAAGCAGAGCGTTTCCATCAGGCCTCGTCTAGCTAACACGATGCAAGTTCCATGCACTACGTTCTTCCAACCATAATAAAAGATAGATAAGCTCTGAACTTTTTGGGCAGTTTGTACTGGCACTTGCATTTCTTCACCTATCTTTCTTCCCATAGCCTGTTGACTGTTCTGGTGTTCTATATAGACTAAAGAAAAAGCTTTCAACTTCCTTTGTGATAAAACAAAAGTAGCATCTGTAAAACGGTGCACGAAACCTGAATGCGTTCGTTACAACTTGCACATTATATACATAGTGGTAGTAGTAGTATTATCGTTTGTGCTACCAACCAAACAGCCTAACCTTGTTGCAGGGACTTGGTATGCACTTATGCTTGGATTGCTCATTTGCCCTCTGTGGTGTTGACGCAAGCCTAACTTCCTTGCCCAACCAAACAAGCAAGCAAGGAGATGTATGCTCCTACGCGTCCTCTCTCTCTCTCTCTCCCATGATTATTGGCAGCTACTAGCTCAGGCCGAACGATACTAGATATATTCCCTTGAGATTCTATCCTACAAATAATGGGAACTTGTTGCCCCCCAACACCTCTGCCGAATTGCCGTCTCTGAACCTTGAATTCTAACGACCCAACCACTTGGCTGACGCCGGTTGCTTCTCTATCTAGCCAGTAAGACGTAAGGCATGAGCATGACAGCGACGTGCCATCCATCTGATCTAGCTACTCGCTCCAGTGTCTTTCTTTAAGCAAAGTTCGCACTAATGGTCGACCCGACATGGATCGTCAGGCAGCTGTTAGCAAAGCTCGCTGTTGGCTAACAGAGAGACGACCTGATCTGAATTTTGAGAAACGATCAGGGATTCAGAGTCCGGGGTGCTTACGGGCGTAGTCGAACTCGCAGTCCCCCGGCGTGTCAGCGAAGTGCAGGGGGCTGGACCAGCGGTACCGGAACCTCTGCGTGTCCGCCCACGAGCACGTCTCCGCGAGGTCGCCGCCGGCCCACCCCGGCAGCAGGTCCTTCACCGCCGTCGAGGCCTCTTCCGTCAGAAAGCTCTGCAGGATATATACATCAGTCCATAGTTACGACGAGTCCAGCTTCGATCTCCAGGTTGCTTATGGCTGACTCATGCACTGAATTCAAGCTGGTTCAGTTACCTCGGCGATCTTGCACACCATGTAGTGTCCCTCCTTGCCCCATCCGTCGGCCGCAGGAGCTATCGCCGCCACCGCGACGAGGAGGACGTGAAGCAGCAGGAGCACGCCCATCGTTGGCTTGCGCTCTTTGTGTGTTGCGATGGGACTCTCCTGTTCTCACCTCAAACCACCTTGGTCTTGTGATGGTACTGTGCTCTTCTCCCCTATTTATACACCGGCTAGCTGATGTGATCCGTGTGATTATATAGTATATTCCTTCTTCTTTTTTTCTAGGGAAACAGGAGGGGTTGCCCCCTACTGAAATTTATTTATTTAAACTAGTGAAAATCTCCAAGTACAAATCATGAAACAAAAATCTCCAAGTATATTCCTTCTTCTATCCCATGATGCTTTAGTTAGGGACTTGAAAGTTTCTCCACATGGACCGGATGCATGCCGCTTTCAATGAAATTAATATATGGCTTGCACCAAATGAGCATCAGTATTCGATCAGCATGTTAATCGTTAGGATGATAGAGATAAGCATCCCTCATTTGCTTAAACTAAACTTCCTTCAGCAGATGTGTGTCAGTTTTTCTCATGTGCAGTGTTTAACTAACGACGTGCTGTTCCTTCACCTTCATGAGTCCAGTTGTCCACACGACGGATCCCAGGCCCCAACCACCGGCGTGGTTTCTGATCCCTGCACGAGTAGTGATCCAGTTGCAGGATCATTCAATTTCGATGTCGTTTTCATCACATTAATATAACATGCATTGACTTTGAGGGTGTTTAGAACGAATTTAGGAAGCATCGCTGATGATACAAACAGGTGTATTCGCATGATGCTCGCATCGTTCTTAAGTAGTCTGATGAGTGATGGCGGACAAACACGCACAATTTGCACGTTAACTTCAGTGCTAGTCAAATGTACTCAAGTTCAGATTTGGATAGGAAGAACACGTACTGGTACACTCAACAGTACGTACATGGTTAATGGGCCGGCCGGCGTACCCTATCCCTGGCTGTCTTGTAATAGTGAACAAGGTGTCAATTTGCAGTTTTGCACGCCATTTTAGTTTGGGCCTTTGGGATGCTCAGTTTGCGGTCTAGTTTAGTGGGAGAGCAAGGCACGGGCAGGAGGCCAGGGAGCAGTGCTACCTCTGCGACGCACGAAACCATCGATCGTCCTCCTGTTTGGCGTTTCTGCGGCTGATAAGCCAGCTGATACTGTTTTGTTGCGAGAGAAAAATATAATACCATGATAGATAAGCAGGTCTAATAAGTTCAAGTGAACAGAGCAGACTGCGCATTCACCGGAGAGGTCTGGTTCTTCATCTTCCAAGCTCTAGCTAGGATGGCCACTACCACAGCCAGCAGTAGCTACAACTCTTCGCTGGTGGCGCAGGCTGCGTTCTGTCTACAACGGGGAGCAGCGTCGAGGTCTCGACTCGCACCCTATTCGCTTGATCGTATCAGTCATGTTTATCAGCTATGATACAGTGTTTTTCTCTCACAACAAAACAACATCAGCCGACTTATAAGCCACAAAAATGATCAAGCGAACATGGTGCTTGTTCGCGCTCGATTGTTGGCAGATTTGGAACGAGCGCCGACGCCACCTCAACCGTGAACGAACTCCTCCAGATGGTGAAGGCCGAGGCCAATTGCTGGATTGAAGCCGGCGCAGGGGCTGGGAGCTTTGGCACGCCTGTGAGATGGATAGAGCGAGCAGAAAGTGCAGGTTGTTTATATTACCCGTGCTAATGCTACGGCTATATCTCAAAGAGGAATTTCATCTCAGATTCTAATTTTCCCTAAATTTCGAACCTAACATTGACGGGGATAAAAAAACTCACGGCCCGTCGCCATCGTTGCCACCATCGTTGTCCTGCGTCAGATGGCCGCTGTCGCTCGCCGTTGTATGCCGCTGTCATCTCAGAGTAATTATCGTAACTTCAGTGCCGGTCAATCAAATGTACTCAAATTTAGAAACAAATAGCCAGTACTATCCGATCGACAACGAAAAGTGCGCTGACTGGGGAACCGGCGCTGGCCATTCCTAGCTCGACAGCGTAGTAGAAGAGCAGACTCCGCCCATTCCAGCGTGCCGTATAGTGCTAGCACGGGAGTTCAGCTGCCCCTGAGGCTATCTCAAACAACAACACCCAAAATACAAGACCTATTCATCATTTGGGTAGCGCGACAGATAAAATGTTCAATAACTATTCGGCATCTTCTCCAACAACAAGACCCAAAAGAGAATTCTTTCGGGAAATAGGTTTCTAGGAGAGATGATGCTCATATTTGGGTTATGCCTCTCAGGCAACCCAAAATAGATTTCTTGTATAGGTACTTTGTTGGAGGCTGATTTTGAGTCTCTTGCTACCCATTTTAGGTTTGGGTGTCCATATGGGTTCCTTGTTGGAGACAGTCTAATCTCCAAATGAACGCGCAAGATTTTTTCCATTGATGTAGATACGTCAGTTGCCCGCCGGCCCCTGCGCTTCTCTTGTTTTAAAAATGCATGTTTGTTCTCTCTATCCCTAAATAAATAAATACAACGAATCGTTATTGCTTTAACCGCGCGCTGGCACCACAACCACAAGACAACTACTCACTCCGCCCATAAATAACTGTCGCCGTTGTTGTACGTGCCACAAGTTTAACTCGATTTATAGAAAATACGTACAATATTTATATCTCTAAATAAATTTATTAAAAAAACTAGATTCAAAGATATTTCCAATGATACTAGCTAATTATGTACCATAAATAGTAATATTTTTAATATATATTTAGTTAAAATTATTTCTCAGGAAACGAAAACGACTGATATTTAAGGACAAAAGGCGTCGACAGAATATCGTCGGCAGTCCTCCGAGGGGTATCCCACGAAGATAGATTGATCGGCGAAGGTGCGTGTAATCAAGAACAAGAAGGCAACAGAGACACAAGAGTTAGACAGGTTCGGGCCGTCAGCATGATATAATACCCGACTCCTGTGGTCTATTGGTTTGTATTAGCTATCGTATGATATTGCGTGTGTGATTGGATGTGGGATGGGGCATGTCGACTAGGGGACTCCTGCCCCTCCTTATATATTCTGGAGGGGTAGAGTTACAAGGAAAGTATCCTAGTCGGTTATATGGCAAGTATTAGATTACAATATCTGTAGTATCTGATCAAATCTTCTAGATGTCTTGCAGTGTACGTCGAGCAGTGCCGTGTGCCACAAGTCTTGAATCTTGTGGGCTAGACCGTCCCTGACCGTACGGCCCATGTCCCTTGCCTTGGGTACCTAGGGTTATACCCCCATAGCTAGTCCCCGAGCGCCTTGTATCCTTTAAGCAGCGCTGTCTTGCACAAGTCCGACCAATTTGACGTGAAGCCGACTAGTTTAACTGGTGATTTGAGCAGTGGAAGTCGAAGTCGACTAGTTTAACTGGTGACTTAGACGGTGAAAATCAAAGCCGACCAGTTTAACTGGTGACCTAGACGGTGAAAATCAAAGCCGATCAGTTTAATTGGTGACCTGGGCGGTGAAAATCAAAGCCGACCAGTTTAACTGGTGACCTAGGCGATAAAAGTCAAAGCCGACCAGTTTAACTGGTGACCTGGGCGGTGAAAGTCAATGCCAACCAGTTTAACTGGTTAGGAGACCTCAGACTTAGCCAAATAAGGCTTGCCAAAAGGATGTAAGGGGCTCAAGATAAAATTTAAAAATTCTTTCACTTAGAAGAAGTGTAGCCATTTAGACTCCGTCAATAAGAAGGGTAAATCAAGAAATAAGCACTATATTCACCGCCAGGTGAAGTGTAGCCACTTAGTCCCCGAGCCTACTAGAAGATAAAGAATGAATCTTGTAGCAGAGTCAAAGAAAATAAATCTGAAAGCTTGCCGACGTCATCTGACATGCACGTATCAAGACCTCAGACGTGCTGCCCAAGATCAGTTGTCGACAAAATATCATCGACAGTCCTCCGAGGGGTATCCCACGAAGATAGATTGATCGACGGAGGTACGTGTAATCAAGAACAAGAAGGCAATAGAGACACAAGAGGTAGATAGGTTCGGGCCGTCAGCACGACGTAATACCTTACTCCTGTGGTCTGTTGGTTTGTATTGGCTATCATATGATATTGCGTGTGCGATTGGATGTGGGATGGGGCATGCTGACTAGGGGACCCTACCCCTCCTTATATACTCTGAAGGGGTAGGGTTACAAGGAAAGTATCCTAGTCAGTTACATGGCAAGTATTATATTACAATATCTATAGTATCCGATCAAATCTTCTAGATGTCTTGCAGTGTACGCCGAGCAGTGCCGTGCGCCGCAAGTCTTGAATCTTGGGGGCTGGACCGTCCTTGACCGTGCGGCCCATGTCCCTTGCCCGTGGGTACCTGGGGTTATACCTCCACAGCTAGTTCCCGAACGCCTTGTATCCTTTGAGCAGCGCCGTCTTGAACAAGTCCATGGCCAAGGAAATTGCTTCATTACAAGCCATACCTTCCAAAGATGACAGATCAGTTAAACCATCAATGACCATAGCACTTGCAGCAACATAATTCCCTACATTATCCCCACACACCACACCAATAGTCTCCTAATCTTCAGACCGCGCCACCGCACTATCAACAATAAACTTCAAGAAAGCTTCAGGCGGAGGTATCCATTTGGAAGTTGGTTGCTTGTTTCTTGTCGACTTGGTTGTTTCATTGTCCTCAATCCATCCAGCCAGTTTGAGATCATCAAGATATTTTGTAATAAAGCTGAATATTGATAATGGGCTTTGGAATATATCCTCGTGTAATGCCTTTCTCTGGACCCCCCCACCACCACCAGATTGCCCAACATATGATTAGAAGTTTTTGAAATTCTTTTGCAGATAAAGTTTCCTGCATAAAAAACAACCATGTCTTTGGATTATCAATTTCAGTTGCAACAATATGTTTAGTGAGATCCTCATCTACTAGGGCCCAAACACATCTTGACATTGTACAATAGAAAAGAGCATGGCGCCACGAGTCAATAACAGCACCACATAATTTGCACCCACTTCATTCACTCATTGGCCTTTCTTTAAGAACTTCACTGGTTGTTAAAGAATTATGGGCTAATCTCCAAGACAAAATATGATTTTTTACGGTGATGAGATCCTAACATACAAGTATGTTACGCCTCGGGTCCAATGGTTCCCAAACGAAGAAGACCCCTGACCGAACCCTTCAGGGGCTCGGGGGCTATGTCCATCGGGCACGCTCGCGCGCACCCTCTGGCAAAGAGATCTGGCTGGGCTTGACTCGACCGCAGCTTCCGCCTAGGGCTTGGGGGCTTCCCCGAGCCTTGGGCTCCTGATCTACGGCATGACCAAGCCTGATCCTTGGCTCCTGCCCGGCTCACGACGCCAGCCAAGGCCCAGGCATAAGAAGACATGCCCCGAGCTATCGATGCTCGGGGGCTCCTCGACACCGCTGAAAGCTCTAGTTTGGTTTTGGTGAATTGATGAAACCCTAAGTGCTAACCTAGTTTATCAAAGTGATCATGAGATAGGTAGCACATTCCAAGTGATGAAGCAAATGAAGATAGACATGATGATGGTGATGTCATGGTGATGATCAAGTGCTTGGACTTGAAAAGAAGAAAGAGAAAAATAAAAAGCTCAAGGCTAAGGTATAAGTGGTAGGAGCCATTTTTATTTTGGTGATTGAGACACTTAGTGAATGTGATCACATTTAGGATCGATAGCCGTACTATTAAGAGGAGTGAAACTCGTATCGAAATACGGTTATCATAGTGCCACTAGATGCTCTAACTCATTGCATATGCATTTAGGATCTAGTGCAGTGCTAACACCTTTGAAAACATTTATGAAAATATGCTAACATATGTGCACAAGGTGATACACTTGGTGGTTGGCACATTTGAGCAAGGGTTAGAAACTTCACTGGTGGAGTGTTCGCCCATAGAGTGCGGATAGTCCGATGGTGCCATCGGCGTCCTGTACAGAAAAGACAGGGTTTCACATAGTGCACCGGACGCTGATCTCAATTGGACCAGAGCGTCCGATCAGTGGAAGCAGTGAAGACACTGGCGTCGGTCTTCGACCGGACGCTGGGTCACTTCATGACCGGACGCTGGCGGGGTACGTCTGGTCCTGCTGACGTGGCAGTGCACAGAGGAGACAGTGAGTGACCGGACACTGGGTGAGTCCGGTTGGGCATGATCGGACGCGTCCGATCGCGAGTGGAGGCTTACTAGAAGTGATCGGACGCTGGGGTCCTGCGCCCGGTCGTGGTACTGTGCTGCGTCCGGTCATCACTTGACCGTTGGGATCGGGTGCTCAGTATTTGAAGAGAGAGATGACATGGCAGCAGTCCGTTGACCGAACGCTGGTAGGGTGCGTCGGGTCGATCTGACCGGAACGTCCGGTCACCCCAAGTTGTGTCCAGTGAAGGGGTACAACGGCTCTATTTCGTGGGAGCTTCTATTTAAGCCCCATATCCGACTCAAGCTCACTCACTTGACCATTTGTATTGACATAGCAACCTTGTGAGCTTAGCTAAAGCCCTTCCGCTCATCTCCATCATTGATTCATCATCTTTGTGGAATTGGGAGTGAATCCAAGTGCATTACTTGAGTGTTTGCATCTAGAGGCACTTGGTGTTCGTGTTTCGCTGCGGGATTCGCTTGTTACTCTTGGTGGTTGTCGCCACCTAGACGGCTTGGAGCAGCGAGGATCGTCGAGCGGAGGTTGGTGATTGTCTCCGGCTCCGATCGTGGTGATTGTGAGGGGTTCTTGACCTTTCCCCGGCGAAGAGCCAAAAGGTACTCTAGTAAATTACTCGTGGCTTGTGTGATCCTCATCTTGTGTTGGTTGTGCAGCACCCTATTGAGGGTTTGGAGTATGATGCCAATTAGCGCGTGAACCTCTAAGTGAGTGAATCGCCACAACGAGGACTAGCTTGTCGGCAAGCAAGTGAACCTCGGTAAAAAATCATTGTGTTATCATTAGATTTCGAGGTGATTGATCTTCATTGGTATTCATTCTTGTGATTGATTGGTTCATTCCTCGACTTGGCGGTATAACCATCTTGCTCTCTCTCTTTACATTACCGCAAACTAGTTGTCAAGCTCTTTAGTGTAGCTAGTCGTGAGAGCTTGTTAGTTTGGTTAGTGTGGCTCTTTAGTTAGCCTTTGAGAGCACACTAACTTAGTGTAGTGACATAACCATTGTGTGGATAGAGACTATATAAACTAGAATTGTGGTAGGTGCCTTGCATTTTTAGTAGGCTAGCGCAACACTCGCTTCTCCTCATATTTGTCTAACCGGTTTGCTAAGTGTTGTTGTAGAAATTTTTATAGGCTATTCACTTCCTCTAGCCATTATGACCTTTCAGCCGCTCCCTAGGCGTGGCCCTGCCAACTGCTCCTCCGATAGGGTCACGACCGAGGCGTGACACAAGAAGACAAAGCTTCCCATGGCCTCTGGGGGCTCGAGGGCTTCCAGGCCCGCGCGTCAGCCCCTGGAGCCGACCTCTTCGCCACCAAGAAGACTCCAGAAGGTCTCACCCGGGGGAGGCTGATCCAAGCTGACACCATCTGATACGCAGAGTGTCAGAACAGAGCAGTCGGACGACGCCTAAGGCTTCTTCGGCTCCAAGACACCGCCACGGTTCATGGTGCACCGCTGCAAGACCCTCCTGAACTCCAACGCACGTAGACCATAGACTAAACCCCCAAACCACTATGTACCCGATCTATCTCGTTATACAAGGGATAAGGTCGGACCTAGAGAGGAGAGGATCCCATTTTGATCATCAGACACTTCATTCCATCCGCCTCTGCCTTACACAGAGGGCAAGGCAACCCGGAGAGAGGCACCGAGAGCCTCTCCTCCACCGCATCCCGTCGTCTTCCTCCTCTCCGACGAGGTGGAAGGCTCCACCGGCGGAGAGGCAACCTTAGAATTAGCACCGAGCTAACCCCCTACCAAATCTTCTTCCTTTACACTCAGTTGTAACCCCCCGATTTTGGGTGCTCTTGAGTATAAGGATCATCAGTTGCTGGACGTAGTGACCGAATTGGCCTGAACCAGGATAAACTGTTGCGTCTCCCCTGCGTGATTTTTGTGTTTCTGAGTCCACCCGAGCCACCGGAGACCCGTACTCTGATACCGACTCAAACAACATGCTTGCCGCGGTTTCGACCCCACGACAGACGGTACCTTGACCTTCCAGAATAATTTCCATCTCCTTTTAGCTCCTTCAGTGTTCGAGCTCTCTACCTTGCCATCGAGCCAATCTTGTATTTGATTCCTACTATGAACAAGCATTCTGTAAGCAGATTTAAACGAGAATATACCACATCATAGTGCCATGCCCAGAAATCATCTTTCCCACATGAACTCGAAGGAATATTTTTTATTACCTGAGCATCCATATTGTAGAAGTACTTTTGAATCACGTTAAACCTCCATTGCATATTTATTCCATCTATTAATTCACTAACACGCCTGAGTGGTTTGATAGCTTTGATGCAATTGGCCGCAACCCAATATCCCTTGGGACGGGACGTTCTTGAGCAAGGTTTTTTTTGAAGTGGAACTTGATACTCCCTTAGTCTAAAAAAAATACAATTATGGGATCCGTGCCGATCAAATTTGTTCAAGTTTGATCAAGTTTCTAGTAAATATTATTAGCAGTTATGTCTCTAAATAAATTTATTATAAAAATATATTTTATAACTAATCTAATGATATTAATTTTGTATCATCAATATTAATATTTTTTAATATAATTTTGATCCGTACAAACAGATTGATTTACGGAGAAACGAGAATTTCTTTTGCGGACCGAGGGAGAACGTACTACTGATCTCGCTACCACTACCGGACAAATTTCAGTTTCAAGGCCTTCAGCCCAGTTTGTTCAGGCCCATTTTCAGGTATAGGTCTGGTTTATATTGGGATTAGGAATCAGTATTTGACACTGTAATATTTTCGTTTGTATTTGATAATTATTGTCTAATCATGGCCTAACTAAGCTTAAAAGATTCGTCTCGTAATTTACAATCAAACTGTATAATTAGTTATTTTTTTATCTATATTTAATACTCCATATATATGTCAAAGATTTAATGTTATAGAGAAAATGAAAAAACTTGCAATCTAAACGAGGCCATAGTTTGCCGGAAAGTTTGCCAGTCGCCACCAGCGGCGTCCCTACGCGGGCAGCGGCGGTTGGGCGGGCCCATTACGTCAGTCATCGACCAACCAGCCGCGCGGCGTCACTCCAATCCCCACGCCCGCGGCGCCTCCGTTCGCCGCGCCATGGCGGGGTGGATCTCCTCCAAGCTCAAAGCAGCCGAGACCCTGCTCCACCAGGCAAGCCAGCGCTCTCTTCGTCCCTCGCCGCGACGTCGCCCCATCCCCTCCTGAGTCTTCTCCTCACTCCAGCTCTTCTGACTCTTCACTTCTCTTGCGTTTCAGATCGATCAGCAGGCGGCGGAATCCCTCGGCAAGTCCCCCTCCGCTTCCGACCTCGCCGCGCTGCACGCCACAACATCTCGCTCCGCCGATGACCTCCTCGACGTGCCGCCCCCGCGCAGGCCGCCGCCGTCCGGCCCGCCCCCCTCCCTCGGCCTCCGTCTCGCAGCGAAGCGCCCCTCCCTGCCTTCACCAGGGCCCCGCCGCTCCGCGTCCGCGGCTGCGGTGCTCGCGGTGCAGGATCAGGCCGGTGGTGAGCCAACGGTGGAGGTGGTGTCCGAGGTGAAGCCAGAAGCAGATCGTGGGGATCGCGAGGACGGTAAGGGTGTCGCTTCCGAGAGCGGGAGCGATGAGGACTCAGATGGATCAGGGAGCGACGACTCGGAGGATTCCGAGGAGGAGAGGCGGAGGGAGGAGGAGAGGAGACGGCGGCGGGCTGAGCGGCTTGCGGCCATGGCTGCACGCGCTATTGCTGAGCGCGAAGAGGTTGTTGCGAGGCTCGAGGGGGAGAAGGCCGGGCTTGAGAAGCTGCTCGCTGAGTGTGAGAAGGAACAGGCGCAGGAGGTGAGGCTGCTTCATGGCTATTCTGTGTTGCTTCAGACTTGAGAGGTTGCTTAATGTGATGACATTAATATATACCGCTCTGAACAGAGCAAGAAAAACTGCTCTTATAGCATGCATGATTTTAGCTATTTTTTGTGATTTGCATCACCATTCAGTTTGTACCACATTGTACTCCCTCCATTCCAAATTATAGGTCTACAAAGTTTTTAGCTTATATGTCCATCTAGGTGCATAGGTACCTATAAAAGCCAAAACGGCCAATAATTTGTGATGTTGGGAGTATGTTTTTTGTTTGTTAATCTGCAAAATATATTCTGTTTAGATTGGATTTTTTTTTCTTTGGTGCAATACTGCATTAGAGCACAAAATCTTGCACATATTTCACTGGTTATGGAACTGTAAGTTGATCCCAAGTACCTATAAGGCAGAGTCAAGTATTCACATGCAAAAACATTTCTATACATAAGTTATCCTGTTGAGATGGTTTCTAGAAAGTGGTGATTCCTTATTAGCTTTTTGTTCAACATGTTTCAGGCTTCAGAGTTGCAGATTAGTATGATCGAAACAATGGAAGCAGTGGAGATAGAGAAACAGAGACATCATAGCACTAGAATGGAAGCCCTTGCACGATTGGCTAGACTTGAGGTATATACCTGTCTACAAATGACCCCCACCCAACCTTCACAAGTCTTAGCAATGCTCTTAAAGAAGATTTTCGCAGGTTACAAACGGTGAACTTGCAAAGTCACTTGCCAGGGAACAATGGAATCTGGAAGTTCAAGTATGTTTTCTTTTTCCTCCCTCTTTGTGTATTGTGTTTTTAGGCTTAAGGTAAGAAACAATGGAGAATCTACAGACTGCCCTGCTCTGAGTCAACAGCAGATGTAGAGGCAAACTATAGATGTGACTATGCATAGATAGTTGAACATAGGAATTTTATTCTTCCCTTCAAGTTTGGAGAACTCTGGCATTTTCGAGAGCCTGCACCTTAACATGTGGTCCAAAATGTTATGACTAGACAAAGTTGATACATTCTGGCATTGAAATAATGGGTTAGTCTAGAGTGATCATGCCCTGGAGTTTCGTACACAAATGTACCCAGTGCAGAGAGCTCCCACTCTGTGCGGGGTCTGGGGAAGGGTGTCAGTGGCAAGCCTTACCCTCGCCTGTGCAATGGGAGGAGACCGCGACTCGAACCTGGGACCTTCCAAGTTTCGTACACAAATGTAATTAACTATATTTTGTTGCCTTCCTATTGCTGGAGCCCGATATTTTAACATAACAACTGCTAGCGATGAGTTGAATGCGATTCATACTTCATAGGTGTTTCACAAATTATACAATGCTCTATCATTAAACTGAAAGCTTGTTATTCTTTATACTTGAATAGGTTGATCAAGTGGCGCAGCTTCGAGAGGAAGTTGAATTGAAGAAACTTGCTCAGGATAGTAAGTTGACAATGGCCTTTTTTTTGGGGCTCCCTGGCTTTAGAGTTTACTGTGTTTTTTAAGCAATCTTATTTCATTCTTAGGCCAATGGTATATTAATGACTTATTTTGTTTCCTTCTTGAACTGATTTAAGTATGACATGCCATTCTTTTTATCTCGACTAATAGCACTGTTTTTTTGGTATGTGACCTTTGCTATCATTCCATGAACAAGAATACAAAAGAAAGCTAGCAAAGATACAAAGACAAGTGCCCTCCGGTTGATGAAGTAAGCAATCAACTTACATTTGCCAGTTGCTTTTCATTCCACACAACTGATATAATATTTCATTGAGCCTTTTTGAGTAGAACTATTGACTCCTAGAAAATATGTCTTTACCTTATCTAATTGTAATATGAGTTAACTTTTGTCTAGATAGAATCTTTGAGAAGGTTCAAGCTGCAGGAAGAAATTATTGATGCAGAATACGCTCTGATATGTGACAGAATTGTGAGCTTGAAGGACAAGGTAGGTTCTCCTGTGTATGACTGACCGCCTGTAATAATTAATTCTTATTTACAAATTATAGTCTTGATTCAGGAATTCCTTTAATAACTATAAGCTCATTTGGATCTTATTAGTATTACTCTGGCTTATTGATCTCCCATATATCATAGTGTTTTGGTCATTGTACTGTGGTATAACATTAAAGTGAGGCTCAGTTGTCTCACTGTTTTAAACTTTTTGCCCCATTTGACTTGGTTTGGAATACCCTTGTGCCCTTGTTTTATTGTCGCCTAATACAGTAAAACCTGGAAGCAAGGAACTAAAGGCATCCAACTAAAGTCATACTAAAGAAAACTAATTCTGCATGTGTTGTAATTTCTTGAATATTTCATACTCAGGTTCTGGTGCTGTTAGGCTGAGTGTCATTTGTGCTAGTGATTTGAGTATTTTATATTCTGTGTGCAGCTAATAGTTATGTTAACCAATTGTCTCAATTTGGTCCATGTTTTTTTCTCAAATAGGCAAGGAAGATTGAAGAAAGCATTGAGCTGACTAGAAGAGACATGGTTCATCCTACAGAGGTGGAAACTGAGCTCAAGAAGAGGCTTGATCAACTAACTGATCGGTTGATTCAGAAACAAATGCAGGTTCATTCCTTATGTGGGCTCTTTCATCATATCACATCCTGTTTGTTTTCTGTTTTACAGCATATCTTGCGATTTTGTTACCTGTTTCTTTGGATCAGCATGGGTTTTACGGTAGAAAAAAACATGATTAGGTCATTGTATTGAGAACCCTTCCCTATTTTCATTGGTACTATAAATGGAGTTAGGGAACTTAGAAAATCATCAAGATTTGGAAAGAAAACACCTCGATATGAATAATAAATATTGACCTAACGCAAAAAATATGGTTACCCGTCTGAGGATAAATGCTATTATTCGCATAGTGATACTGGCTCTTGGTATCTATTGGCTACACTGGTACAGGGCTATCATTCAAAGGCTCAAAATCAAATGTTTCTCTTTTTAGGTTGAGTCCCTATCTTCAGAGAAGGCAGCTCTGTTAATGAGAATCGAGGTATGTATATGTAGACCCACTGTATTTTAGTCATTTTTATAAAATATTCTGACCGGACCTAGTAAAATACCCAAGCAAATGTGCATGCGACGAGAATAACATTGTCCATCATCTACAGGCAGTCACGAGGTTGCTCGACAACAGTGCCTCATCATTAGCTTCGTCAAGCTCATCAAGATTGGACATTGAGGCTGGTGCATGGCAACAATCACATTCACCAAAGCTTGGTGACAGGATAAGGGCTGGACAACAGCAACTGGGATCTGCAATCCGACAGCTTGATTCGATCTTCTCAGCCGGGCATATCTTTTTGAGGCGGAATCCAAAGGCCCAGGTTTGGGCCTTGGTGTATCTAGTATGCCTTCACTTATGGGTACTGTACATACTAACATCACAACCAACGGTGTCGGAAACTCGCCCTGGGGCAACCTTTTCTTTGGGGACATTAAACAAGACTAGCAATTGATGGTTTTTTCCGGGCATGTTCTGGTGCTATACAGAGTCTATTCTAGCTGTGTACTTGAGGCATCCTACCTTTTTTTTTTTCTGGTTGAGAAATATCATAACATAGAATGCCTCGTGTATTTTGTTTTAATTGACACTTGTCTCTATCCCCAATCAAAGTATAACAGTGGCTGGTTGCATACATGAAGTTGGAATTACTTTTGGATAAGTGAAGTTCTATGTAGTCAATTACTCAAATGTTTGCATGTGCATATAGGTGTTGTTCTGATATACAGGAACTTGTCCTTCCAACTAGGCGTTTTGCCAAAAAGAGAAGACACTTGTCCTTCCAACTAGGCGTTTTGCCAAAAAGATTTCAAACATGAAGCTCGAAAATTGCTTCTGAATGTTTACTTTACACACGTTTGTTCCAATCGCGAAAAAGATTAAATAATATAAAGGTTATTTGGAGACAAATGTACTACTTATACATATCAATCCATTAGCAAAAGATCAATATTGTTATTGTTACATAACTAAAGATTCAAAGTTTCTTGCATTGCGAATGCCATTTATTTCAACTACAATAGTAATGTCTGTTGCTCTTCTATACTACGGGCACTTGTGCTCTTGGGTAACGCCGCAGTTGGCCGAAACCACATCGGCATCTGCAACGGATCACTCAGTGCCGGATAACAGAAGCGAGCATCCAAGTTGAATTTGAAGTCATCTCCTAGCTTCAGATCAAAGATGCCAGCGTCACAGTTGATCAAGTCCGTGACATAGACACAATCTGCCTGGAGAAGAGGATCTGTGGAGCCATCGCGAGGCACGTCGACGTAGAAAGGGTAGTTGGCCCCCACGAAGAGGGCGCGACCACCGCCGAGGTCCCCAACGCGTCGCCACGTGTCGGTGACGGCGTCGAGCTCGTGGAGCAAAACGCTGCGTGGCCAGAAGCTCCACTGGAAATCAAACACTATCCTCCACCAGCGCGTGTCTTTGATGTCCTCGTTGTCGCCGAACATGCAGACCAGCTGAAGGTCGCCGCCGCTCGACGTGGCCAGGTAGAATACGCGCTTGACCCAGTAGTCGATGTCGATGTCCAGTGGTGGCAAAATCGTGGGCTCTGTGGTTGTGCCAACGTCCATGTCCCAGGAGCAGATGTTTCCAGATGTGGCCACGGCGAGCACCTTGCCCTTGTGGACAGTGACGTCCGTGTACTTACCGAGATAGTGTAATCCCTCAGGGTTCTTCAACAGCGTCCACCGCTTATCGTCGGCTGCGGTGAAAGCAACCAAACCCGTGCTGTCACCCGAGGAGAAGAGAGCGACGGCCAGGTAGCCGCTCGGGTGTGCCGGCGTCCGACACAGCATGACCTTCTGGAGACGGTGCGCCGGCATCCGAAACCTGGGCGTGACCTTCTGGAAATGGTGCGGCGATTTCTCGAAGGAGACACCGGGGCCACGATCGCGGACCTCCACCACCTCGACGCCTGGGATGGTTGCGAAGGACGGCAACGGGACGCGGACGCCCGTGATGGGGTTCAGGAGCTCGACGCTGCACCTCAAGTCCGTAGTCACCAGCCAGTCGTTCTTGCCGCCGATCCAGGTCCGCTTCTTCAGCCCCTCGGCCTCGCCGTAGCAGGACTTGCCGGTGGTGACGTCATGGAGCCCGAAGGCGCCTGGCTCCACGTCGTACTCAATGTCGTAGCCTTCAGGGTCCAAGCTAGACGTGAGCAGCGTCGGCGTGCCTGACAGCAGGCGAGGGCAGTGAGTGTTCTTGGAAGCGGTGGCCCAGTCCGAGCAAACCGCCGGGAAGCGGATGATGCCGATAACGTCTAGGTGGTCCAAGACGAGAACGCATAGCTCCGGCAGGAAGTCGGCCCATGGAGCGGTGTCTGCGTCGTTGGAACCTGATGACATCGGTGATACGCCCGGAGACCTCCTGCGAAAACAGTACGGTTAGTTGGAGATCACCTGCGAATCTGGGATTGTTGCGGTTAGTGGTGCTCAAGCCATACAAGTCCTCACAAAGCCATACTAAGCGCAACAACGGTCACAAAGCGGCAGCCGGACGGTCACAAGCCATACAATGATTATTCCTCCGGGATTCACAATCATTATATATCTATATCTAATTGACGCTTACATGTTATCAGGCAGGCCATTGGAATTATGGAACACACACAAACCACAGTTGCAGAAAGTCACAAGCTCGGAGAAGCGCGTACCTTATGTGAGATGAAGACGCAGGCAATAAGGTGGACACCGCAGGGCCGTCGTTGGAGGGGAGGGGATCCGTGTGCTGCTGGTCACTCGGACTCGATCAGGGGCATTGGTGTCTCAGGCACGATGCGTCGCAGAGGCGACCAGGGCCTCTAGAGCATCAGTAAATAGGCACCGGAAGGGAAGCGTGCCTGCGTCGTCGTCGTGGTCGACGGCTTCGATTGGTGTCGTCTACGGCGAGGAGCGTCCCAGCAGGGCGGACGGGCGGTCCTCCTGCTATTTTTATACAGGGAGGAGGAAGGGAAAAGTCAAACGGGTCATCGATTCCAAGCTGGTGAGGAATTCGATCCCAACTCGCTTCCTGTTTTTTGACATTAACCGACTCGCTTCCCGTTGGGCAAGCCCGTGTAATCCCGTTGGCCAGCCCGCATTCCCACAACGGGTCTATGCGGCTGCATGATCCGCGTAAGCCCGCGGCGCCGCTCCAACCCGCACCACCGCAAATGCCGCATTGCCGCATAAGCATGCCATGCCGCCGCACAAAACACCACCGCCGTGTGAGAGCACTCTGTCGCCAACGCGTAGAGGGTGAGCAAGACCTGAACCTGCCCGACGAACGGCCGCAGCGCAGCCTAGTGCCGGATCAGCAAGGAAGAGGCAAACGGCCGTGAGCACGGCGACTGTCCTATCGGCCAGCGGAGGGCCGACAGGACCTCGCCGTACGAGCCAACCCCTCCGGCTTCGCTACTGTATATACTGCTACATCTGCAATTAATTATTAAAAAAATATTATTTAAAAAAAATTCCCACTTATCGGCCAGCGGAGGGCCGCAGGTCCTTGCCGTACGAGCCAACCCCTCCGGCTTCTTATCGGCTACTGTATATACTGCTACATTTGCAATTAATTATTAAAAAATTATTATTTAAAACAAATCCGACTTATCGGCCGGCGGAGGGCCGACAGGTTCCACCCGTGTGAGCCACCCCATTGAGACTGCCAGAGTCATGTCATCTACTACTACCGATTCAAGTCGCTTTCTTTCAGCTTGCAAAGTGCAATAATAATGCATCTCCCTGCCTTGCTTTGCCTCTAGGCCTCTAGGTTCTAGAGTCACTACGGGAAACAGTGAAAATGCCGAGTGCTTTATGTTTGTCGAGTGCATTATATCGGGCACTCGGTAAATGACAGCTTTGCCGAGTGTTTCCTCCGAGACACTCGGCATACTATTACACTCAGCATATTTATGATTTGCCGAGTGTCAACACTCGGCAACCATCAGACACTCGGCATATTTAATATTTACCGAGTGTCAATACTCGGCCTCTATGGGACATTCGGCAATAACCAACACGTGACCCGCGCGTGCGCCATCCTACCGGACGGCGTGCCGGCCGTTAGGACTTCACCGAGTGTCCGTTAGAGGCACTCGGTGAAGTACGTATTTGCCGAGTGTTTTCTGCCGGCACTCGGCGAAGTATATGGGTTTGCCGAGTGTTTATGGAGACACTCGGCAAATCCAAAACTATTTTTTCCTCCTCGTCCCTCCACAATTTTTCTACTCCCCACATACGACATTTGGTACTGCATGTTAAAAGTTGGTCTATTTCTTGGTCTGTTTGCTATATTTAGTGAATTAATTTCATTTTGAGTAATTTATTGATTTAAGTGAAATTTGAACCGCAAGTGATTGAAATAATAGAATAATATGAGTGGAAAAATCATATTCATGTCATTGAGTCCGAATTGATGTCTCATGCAGGAAATGAAAAGAAATTTCGAACATTTTGTTCAGGAAACACGACCACGAACGTGTGTCCGAATGATTTTTAAATTCTACAAAAACCAAAGAAGTTTGAAAATCACGAGATTTGTCAAGATGTCATGATATCATATGGGGAGGCTGTGGTACAAAATTGAGAATGTTTCGCACAATTTGTGACGTATGATGCTTACAAAACGGAAGCATCTCCGTGGAAAATTCGTAGAACCGAGAAGGATCCGGTAAGATTTAGAGTCCAAGTGACATGTGAATTGGGGTTTGAGTTCAAATTTTTTTGTATAGGCAATACACAACATAGATTGGTTGATGTCAAATTTTGACAATTTTTCGGATCCGTTTGATATTTTTATTTATTAATTGCAATTATAGAATTTTAGTTGATATAAATTAATTTTGAGCTATAACTGCATGAAATAATGAAATAATATTAGTAGAAAAAACAAATATGCATTTTTGAGTGAATTTGACAAGTTTTTTTTTCAAAATATATAGGAAAAAAGTTACTAAAACCAGCTATTAAAGGTATACATGAAATATTAGCGTAATTTGCCGAGTGTTTCTATATAACACTCGGTAAAGTAGCTCTTTGCCGAGTGTCTTCTACAAAACACTCGACAAAAATCTGAGTCTTGCCCACCGCTTGCGAGTAGAGAGACCTTTGAAAAAATAAAAAAAAAAAAAAAAAAGGGGTATGCCGAGTGCGGATCGCGGGCACTCAAAGATACCCCTAACAGTTAACCAGTAGCGACCCGACGCCACACACACACACACACACACTTTTGCACACGCCACAGACACACGCCACGACCACCGACCCGTCCCCACCGGCGCCCCGCCGCCTCCCCCGCCGGCGTCCCGCCTCCCTCCTCCCTTTGCGTCGCCCTCCCGGCCCCGGCGCACCACGCCCATGGCGGCTCCACCCAGGCGGCGCCACCCCCACCACCGGTGGCCCGAGGCGGCGAGGCCACCAACCGGCCGGGCGGTTCTTGCCTCTTCTTCTCCCGCACCCCCCCGCCTCCATCCTTCCCCACCGCCCCTCAACAACCGCGCTCCCCGCCCACCGAATCCCAGCGCCGCCCAATCGGCGAGGATTGTTCTTCGATCGCAGCCGCCAAGCTGGTGCTGGGTTGGTGTTGAGCGGAGCGGGAATCGGAACGGAATTGAGTCGAATTTGTCCTCACCTTCTCGTCGTTGCTGGTAAGGAAGCCCTAACGTTGCTTGCTTGGATTGAAATTGTATTCCCTGTTCTACTAAGGCTTCTGCGGTTCCGCCCTTGAATTTTCGGTAGATTCGAGCAATCCAACCAGAAATTCCCGTAATTCCTTGTCGGGATGGGTTATCTGACCCATCGAGCCCCACTAGCTGCAGGATTGGTTCTTGATTTTCAATACATGAATTTCTGACGCTTGCTGTCAGTCTGGCTGGACGCGCAAGTGAATAGAACGCCTGCATTTTTCTTATCGCACTTGTTGCCTTATCCCCTAATTCCATTAGTGCTCGGTTTAAAGATGTGGCCTACCACATACACTTCCACACACTTCCCTTAAACCTTTCCTGCAATTTGGTTTGTGCAATATTATGTGGGGAAAACCTGAAATATCGTTATACTGCAGTCTTGTATGTCTAGGATTGTTGTTTAGGCCCTTTTGCTGTTTCGTAGGTTGGAGCACTAAAATGTTGTAGGTTAAACCTGAAACATCTTTCGAAAATAGCCTAGTATGGCCACTATCAGTGTCGCTTTTAGAAATTATAAAAAGGTAGGATGAATTAGAAATTAGAAAAGAAATTAGAAAGTGATAGAAATGGACTTTTGTTAGAGAAGATTGAGATGTAGTAGGATGTCTATAGAGGTGATATGACTTTTTTTTAGAAATTAGAAAAGGATAAACCATGAATTATTTGCTTTCTTGTGAGCTATATGTGGTTGTCGGCCATCGTGTCCGCTGATTAAACCGACAGGGACCAGGTAAGTAACTTTAAATATTCGCAATAATTTTGATATGTTGAAAATTACAAAAGAAACTAATAATTTATATTAATCACTTGTGCAGGAGTTGGATTAAGCTCAGTGGGGGTGATCACAACCGCAAGGTCAACGGCATCCTTGGCCTTTTGTGCAAGGAACACTTCCTTGGCTTGGTGGCGTACGCCGGACAGTAGCAGCCGGCCTACACGTGGGACCACTACATCGCCGCCCCTGACGTCCCTGATCATGATCGCAGGAGATTCACCAACATAGCGGAGCGGGTGAAGAGCGAGCTGTGGGTAAGTATTCCTCGCACTACATTGCTCAATACATCACATTCACTGGACATTCTTGAAATAATAACTTTATACATCGCCTCTATATGCAGGACTTCTACGGATGCCAGGAGGGATTCGAGGCCAAGGCGAAGTCCGTCTCTGAACAAGCTGCCAAGAAGCTCGTGAAGGACATGCACTACGAGGCGCGCGTCCCGGCCATCATCGAGTTCTACGCTCAATACAGAAGCATGAAGGTTAAAAAAGAGGAGGCAAGGACAATGAACCTGACCAAGGACCAATTCATGAGTGTAAGCAAATAACGTTGATACTTACTTTATTTGAGATTAATTACGCTTATTTTCTTTTTTCATAAGTCACATGCTTGATGATGTAGGTGCCTCCGTGGTGGTGCCGAGCGCATATCCGGTGCTGGGAAAAGATGGTGGATGAGTGGTTGTAGCTCGGGTGGTTGGAGCACCACCTTGCTTGCCGGGAGCGGCGTTTGCAGATGCCAGGTGCATCACACCATCAAGGCAGCCTGAGCCTTGATGAATATAGGGAAAAATGGGTACGCAACTTCATTTCTTTATTCTGACGCTCAATTCTGCATAATTTCAAATCATTTTGCATTTTTGCCGTAGTCGTCGTCACATGATGGCCAGTCTTGCTCCCAGCTCAAGGCATGGGTTCTGTCCAAAAAGGGCAAGGCGACGGCCGACATCGACTTCAACCCGGAGGACCTGCTTGAGGCGTACAACCATCCAAGCATCCACAGCCGCGTCACCCAGTATACAACGATGGCAAGGGAGGTTCACGGGCTAGAGTTCGATCCGAGCTCCTAGGATATTGACGGAGAAATTGTGATGAGGGTGGGAGGAGGCAAGAAGCATGGTCGGTATTGGATTGGCGACAGTGTAATCGACATGGCCTCTACTCCCACTCTCTCCCAGATCCGAGCAAGGAGCACAGACTCGAGCCCAGCGATACGCCCATGGCCGACCACTGCACAATTCCAGATAGAGGCTCTCCAGGTTCTTTCTCTTCCATTCATCATTCGTTGGTTCTTACGTACTTTAGCTTTGCATTGTAACATTGCGATGAAATATTTTAGTCCCAGGTGGAAGCAGAAAAGAAGCAACGGGAGGAGATGGAGGCGAGGGTGGAGCGGTTAGAGGCCGAGCGGCAGAGGATGGACGAAGAAAATCGGATGAGGATGGACTAGATGTTCCAATACATGCAGAATTTTGCTTCGAGCATGGGTCAATCTTTGCCACCGCCACCGATGCTATTCCCTTCATGTCAGCCACCCACAACTACTCCTGTGAGTCACTTGACACATTAGATTGAATACTTTAACTTAGACAAGTTCCTTAGTTAGCTCAAATGATATCAATATTGTCTCACACGTCTTCTCCTATGTGTAGAATCAATCGGCGGCTTCGAATACTCAACCACAAGACCCGGATCAGTCGTAGTGGTTCCAAGGGTCTCCTCCTCAGTGACTTGTGGATTATTTGTGCATTACTTGTTTAAACTAGAACATGTGGATTACTTTCTCGAATAAATTAGAACTTATTTGTGTGCCTGTGATGCTTAATATATGCCTGTGATGTCATATACATGCCTATGATTTTTGTTGGAGAGGGGTCCTTTATACGTAACAAAACAATAAAATAGGGGGGTTTTGGACAGTTTGCCGAGTGTAACACTCGGCAAAGAGGTCCTTTGCTGAGTGTTTTGGCTTTAACACTCGGCAAAGAGGCCAGTTTCTGTTTTTTTGGCAATTTTTTGCCGAGTGTGCAATGTTTGCCGAATGTTAAAGCCAAAACACTTGGCAAAAACATAGATGTTTGCCGAGTGTATTGGCTTTAACACTCGGCAAAAACGTAGTAAAATGGTGCGGGGTGACCCCTCTTTGCCGAGTGTCGGAGGCTTGGCACTCGGGAAAGTTGAAGATGTTTGCCGAATGTCTTCCATCTGACACTCGGCAAACTCTCCGTTACTATGGACGCCATTTACCCCCTTTTCGCCGAGGGTTTAACTTCGCCGAGTGTTTTTTGACACTCGGCAAACCCTTTGCCGAGTGCCCGATATTTGACACTCGGCAAACATCTGTTTGCCGGTGGAAAATTCGCCGAGTGCTAGTCACCGAGTGTTACACTCGGCAAAGTCTTTGCCGAGTGTATTTGGGGCTTCGCCGAGTGCCTGGGGCACTTGGCAAAGTAACTGTTTCCCGTAGTGAGTGTGTCGACGTTTTACCACCGGCAACCCGCCACGGGGGTACCCGGGGCGGTGATTTGTTCGGAGGGGTATCGACGTATGCAGGAACTCGGTGGTAAACGTAGGGAGACAATGATTTATACTGGTTCGGCACGCCGGAAAGTCACGGCGCCCTACGTCCAGTCTGGTGTGGATAGTGTATTGCGCCCTGCGCTATTTGTTGTGTTGTGAGGTATGTTATGGTTGTGAGTTCTGTCGGTTATGTGTAGGTCTCGATCTAGAGACCCCTGCCCTCCTTTATATAGTCCAGGAGAGACGGGAGTCCTAGTCGGTTACAAAGTAGAGATCCTAGTAGGATTATGTGTAACTAGTCCTAGTAGGATTACATGTAGAGAATCCTATTTGGACTAGGTTTTCTTCTCTCTTCTCCGTGCGGAACCCTACGGGTCCCGCATCGACAAGCCCCCGAGCATTTCATGATTGAGCTTCAAGGGCCGGGTTGTTGTAGACTTGTTCCGGGTTCTTTCTTGAAGCGAGATCTTGAGATGGTCTTCTTTGTCTTTTCTTCGGCTGATGTGCACTTTTGGACAAAAGTGCACTCAGTGAGTGTAGCCCCCGAGCCTCTTACTTGTTGGGACAAGAAGCCAGAGGGTCCCTTTAGTCTTCTTGGTTGCTCTGAGTTTTTTTTTTGGTGGGTGCAATTTTTCATAAAAATTGCACTCACTGAGTGTAGCCCCCGAGCCTCTTGCTTTTGCTTGCAAAAGTTGGAGGGTCCAGATTCTTGTCTTAAAAAATTTCTGGGGTTATGCATCCCGCAGCCCCCGAGCCTTCTCCGAGTTCTTTTCTTTCAAAAAGAAATCGGATGAAGGGTCTTGATGTGTTGTCGTTTGTAGTCTTGAGTACTTGTATTCTTGGTCTTTCGCCCTTGAATTCGAGCCCCCGGGTGTAGTTGAAGCGTATGCTGAGCTACCGAGCTTAGCGTTTGACTAAGCCGTGATGTTCTTCTAGGTTGTTTTTTGATTCATCCGGGTTGTTTTTAGACCTCTGGTTCTTGATGTACCTTTTCTAGATTGTTTGCACTTCGTCTAGATTTTTTTCTGAACTTGTATGTACCTCATCCGCATTTTTCTGATCAATCCGGGTTCTTTGTGAATTTGTCTTGGTACCTGCAGCACCTCTTCGGGGTTGTTTTCTGATCGATCCGGGTTCTTTCTAAGCGCTTGTCTTGGTTCTTGCCGCACCTTGTCGGGGTTCTTTTTTTATCAAACCAGGTTGTTTCTGGACTAGCTCTTAGGAGCATGTTTTTCCTGATCTCATGGTACAGATGTAGCTCCCCTGCATGTTAAACATAAAAATATGTTGTAAATGACATTCCGGATATGAAGCCGGGAGCATGTCCCATATTTGAATAATCAATCAGGGGCGGGCCCCGGCATCATAAAATGCATATAAACTTTTTTTCGCGTCTTGCTCTTGCTAGGCCATGCAAATTCCTCAAGTAGTGTCCTGTTATGTTTAAGCACTTGAATCTCTGGCGTATGGTTCAGAGGTTCATGACGTGACCATGTGAGCCTGGCACTCGGTTCGTGACCGTCCATGTGAGTAGACAAGCTTCACGGATTAAGGCGCGTTCTACCTGAGGAATTCGGCGACCGTTAAGAGAAGACCTAGAGCACTATGTTTGCTCGCATGATGATTTTTTGTATCTTGAGCACTATGTTTGCTCGCATGATGATTTGACTTTAGAGCACTATGTTTGCTCGCATGATGATTTTTGTGTCTTCCTAGAGACATATATGAATAATATCTGAAATATATAAAAAATGAGATGTGACTTAGCTTGGTTCGTGGCCGCGTTGTCGATCGCCGCAGCCAAGTGGTCGATCAGTGCGACGTGCGGCCGAGTAGGTAGAGTAGACTTGATAGCTCTCTTGTCGCCTGGTAGTCGGACAGTTTGGCCGAGTAGTTTGTTGATGGGGTAAACCAGTCGAGTGGCCGGGTATGTCGAGTATTCGGAACAACTCGGAACCTGTCGTCGTGTACTCCGAAGCCTTTGTCGTGGTCGTTGCCGACAGTGTGCGTACGGTGCATCCATCCAGCTTGACATGTGTGATGGAGTTGTCGCGGGTGCCGGATGAAAGTTGATCTTTGTCTGTGTATGTGTACTAGTTCACATATCCATCTTGTAGTCTTGTATGTGTCCAGTAATCAATTTGGATGGCTTCTGGTCTTGCTTGTACATATATATACACATACGCCTTCCTTGTATTTGTTTGTTGTTGTGGCGCCGTGGGATGTCTTGATGTAGTCAGATGTCTCCGGATATACAGAGTTGAATTCGGATGTCGCGTTCTTGGAGTTGAACTCGGATGTTCTCGGATAAATCCCAGTTGTCCTCCGATCCAGCTGCATCCATGAGCCCTCGAGGTGTTCGAGTTGGAGTCGAACTCAGTTGTCGTCTTGTCGAGGTGAAATCCGGGGCTGGTTGTCGGACGTAGCATATACACCATATGTGTTCGTGCGTGTATATACACATATATGTTGTCCTTTTTTTTGGTAGGCTGTGCGTCTTCTATCTGGTCATACCTCCGTATCTGAGTTGATAACGCTGGAACGTACTCCTTGCCGAAGTTGATGCTAGCTGATCCAACATGTGGTGATGTCGGACTCTTCGTCGTGGCCGAGTAGTTGACTGACTCCTGACTGGTGCCTTGAGTCTTCTGCAAATTTGAACGTGCGGCTTCACTTGCTTGCTTTTTGAATCAGGACGCCTTGGCCTGTCGAGGATGTTGCCGTGATTAGCCGAGTTGTTGATGATGGTCGGCGAGAGTTGTCACGGCGAGTTGTCGACGAGTGCCGTGCGTAGAGATCCGTAGCGAGTTGTTGATCGTGGTTGACGGGAATTGCAGCGTCTTGTTGACAAGGGCCGACGAGAACCGCGGCGAATTTTGATCTGAGGTCCACCGAGCTCTCGAACGCAAAGCGCCGAGAACCCCTACCTGGCGCGCCAGCTGTCGATGTTTTACCACCGGCAACCCGCCATAGGGGTACCCGAGGCGGTGATTTGTTTGGAGGGGTATCGGCATATGCAGGAACTCGGTGGTAAACGCAGGGAGACAATGATTTATACTGGTTCGGCACGCCGAAAAGTCACGGCGCCCTACGTCCAGTCTGGTGTGGATAGTATATTGCGCCCTGCGCTATTTGTTGTGTTGCGAGGTATGTTGTGGTTGTGAGTTCTGTCGGTTATGTGTAGGTCTCAATCTAGGGACCCCTGCCCTCCTTTATATAGTCCAGGAGAGGCGGGAGTCCTAGTCGGTTACAAAGTAGAGATCCTAGTAGGATTATGTGTAACTAGTCTAGTAGGATTACATGTAGAGAATCCTATTTGGACTAGGTTTTCTTCTCTCTTCTCCGTGCGGAACCCTACGGGTCCCGCATCGACAGACTGTGTGTACTACGTCATGCATGAAACGTTCAACTGCTGCAGCAGGGAAGAATGAAGTTAGGTACGTGCGACGCTTGTTATTATGCAGCTAAGCTAGCGGCGGTGCAGGTATGTATAGCGGCGTCTCAATGAATTAACACAAATACAAATAAACTGTCATATATCATCAGTGGAGACGGGTTCCTTGCATGTGTACTCTACACGTATGTACGGTATGCAAATATGGGATGGGACGTCGTCAAAGCAATCTCAAACGGAGTTAACAAACAGCAGCCCTGAACTGATCCGGCCTGTCGGTTCAAGCTTGAATGAAACTCGGTCGTATATGCATATGCAGTTCAATTTGGAAACCAAATAATCGGGTGCAACGACCATTTCAATATATATCAATAAATAAAATCCGCTGCATCCGATTAGCGGGCGACGCAAGTGAAAACTGTCTACGTACTGCCCAAGCATAAACTCCATGATCCGGAGATCCCATGACAGGCAGGTACATCAGGGGCGTGACTGGTTGCCTCCATATGCCCCAGCCAGGCTGGTGCGATGCAGGTCTATGCTGTTTCGTTGTCTGTACAACCTTTTGGACTTGGCCGACTCTGCTCATGTAAAAAGGTGCCCTCAGCCTGGCTCTCGAGATACTCAGGTTCTGGGCGTTTCTCCAAAGCCAAGCCCGCCAGATGAGCTGTTAATGAGATGATGACGTTGTTAGTGTATGATTAGCATATATTAATTGATATTAGTGTATTTTCAAACAATATTAAGGAATAAAAACATGAATTAAGAGCTTTAGAAGATAATTGCATATATATAATAAATATGGTGATGATGGTTACTTGCTTAATTTTTTAATATTGTATTTTCAAACAATATTAAGGAATAAAAACATGAATTAAGGAATAAAGTCATTGTACTAGGCATTGTTACACTACACAGGCCTAAAATATGGAGAACTCATCCTAACATATAGTTCCACAGATATGATAAATTCTGCACCGGCAAGTTCAGATCAACAGTCAACACTGCCGAGCTCACTGAGACTCAACACAGTCAACAAGAATGCATGCAATGCAACTCACCGCCGCTCTTGCTTGACACTGCCTGCTCTGCCATTGACAAGCTCTTCTTGTGTAAACGCATGACCGTGGAAATAGACTTGAGGTGCAAGTTTTACTGGGGAGGTTGTGCGACTGTGCGGCAGAGTGCACGCTTGCGCACTGTATTAGATTATCTCCAACAATGCGACCTTAAACTCAAGACCCATTGCATGGTATGGGTCGCGCTGTGCAAAAGGGTTGCATACCTAAAAGTTGCCTTCTCCAACAGCAGACGCAAAAGAGAAACCCGGAACTGCAGCGGCCGCCGCCGTCGTCCAGGTGCAGCGGCGGCGTCCCCTCTCCCGGCCCCCAAGCAGCGTCGGCGCCCCCTCCCCGGCCCCCAAGCAGCTGCGGCGCCCCCTCTCTGGCCCCCAAGCAGCGGCGGCGCGCGGTTCCCAGGGGCGAGGCTAGGGCCATCGGGGCTACGGACGAAGGTCGGCGGCAGCGGATCCGACTCCCTTGCCTCGTCTCCACCTCGCCTCCTACGGGCCCATCATGGTCGACGACGCCAGATATTTGGGTTGCGACGGAGAGAGCAGGCTTATTTGGGTTTCCCCTCGCCTTGCACGCAAAATAGGTCCTTTGTTTGCCTACCCTGTTGGACCGTGTTTTTTTCCCGTGATCAACGCATTTTGGGTTTAGGTAGCCTTATGCGTAGGCTGTTGGAGACCGTCTTAGTACACAGCAGCAGCAGCGCAGTGAGATTCCTTGGGAGCTACGGAGCAAGGCTAAAGTCTTAGCAATAGCATGTGGCATCAGGAGATGGCCTAGTTCAGGAGGTGTGCAGCGTCGTCAATAGGGGCGGAGCTAGAGCCAATGCGTGGTAGAGGGTGCCATGCCGCAAATACCGCATTGCCGCATAAGCATGCCATGCCGCCGCGCGCACTAAACACCACCACCGTGTGAGAGCATTCCGTCGCCAACGTGTAGAGGGTGAGCGAGACCTGAACCTGCCCGACGAACGGCCGCAGCGCAGCCTAGTGCCAGATCAGCGGGGAAGGGGCAAATGGCCGCGAGCACGGCAACTGTCCAATCGGCCAGCGGAGGGCCGACAGGACCTTGCCGTACGTGCCAACCCCTCCGGCTTCTTATCGGCTACTGCATATACTGCTACATTTGCAATTAATCATTAAAAAATTATTATTTTAAAAAAATTCCCACTTATCGGCCAGCGGAAGACCGACAGGTCCTTGCCGTACGAGCCAACCCATCTGGCTTCTTATCGGCTACTGTATATACTGCTACATTTGCAATTAATTATTAAAAAATTATTATTTAAAAAAAATTCCGACTTGTCGGCCTGCGAAGGGCCGACAGGTGCCTGCCGTATGAGCCAACCCAGTCAGACTGTCAGAGTCATGTCATCTACTACTACCGATTCAAGTCGCTTTCTTTCAGCTTGCAAAGTGCAATAATAATGCGTCGCCTTGCCTTGCCTTGCCTCTAGGCCTCTAGGTTCTAGAGTGTGTACTACGTCATGCATGAAACGTTCAACTGCTGGATTCAGGCGATTTGCCGAGTGCCTAATGCACTCGGCAAAGGCTACTTTGCCCTCGGCAAAGCCTTTGCCGAGGACAGCACTCGGCAAAGCGTCTCCGGTAAAAAATCTGTCGGCAAAGAATTCTTTGCCGAGTGCAATCTCGCCACTCGGCAAATAAAAGTCCCCGTCACGGCACCGGTTCCGTTAGCACATGCTTTGCCGAGTGTCATGTCAGAGGCACTCAGCAAAGATTTTTTATTTTTTTTTCAAAATTTCTTTGCCGAGTGCCCTACCGGGGAGGCACTTGGAAAAGATTTTTTTTAATAATTTCTTTGCCGAGAGCCCTGCCAGGTCGGCGCTCGGCAAATATTTTTTTTTCATAATTTCTTTGCCGAGTGCCCTGGCCCTGGCACTCGGAATGCAGAATTCCCAGCTTTGCCGAGTGCCAGGGTCAGGGCACTCGGCAAAGAGGCTAATTTTTTTTTGATTCTATATTCACAAACACAGCATATAAGAGATATATATAACATCTGTGACATCACAAACACAATATAGCGCATATATATCACATCCATCTCATCACAAAGGCAATACCACATATATATCACATGTTGACCACACAATATCTCACATACACGACATCACAAGCATAATAGGTCCAATATCCATCGAAACAAGTCGATAGTTGATCACAGTGCATCACATGTCCATCAAGCGGTGAAAAAGAGATACAAATTACCGGTGGGGAGGAAACTGAGTGCTTGGTGAAGAAAAAGTGCCGTCGCCTGCTTGCGCCTGAGATGGGTTATTCGAACCCACCGACGGAGGCTGCATAAAGGACAAGAGATTGCATCTGTTAGAGTGGTCATCTAATGAAAGCACTAGTCGAAGCAATTTGGTTTCATACTCATAGGACTAGCTATAACTGGCGGCGACGGTGGAGCGAACTGCGGCACAGCTACACCGTGCATTTGCCCAAAGTTCTTCAGGAACGTCGTAATCTTTGCCAGCTGCTTGACCTGCCTTTCCCGCTCGGCCCGCTTGGCCTGTCTTTCCCGCTCGGCCTGCTCGGTCCTCGCCGCCAGGTCCCGCAGCTCCTGAGCCATCCTCTCGTTATCGGCCTGCAACATTTGAATCGAATGTTTCAGTAATGCAAAGGTAACTAAGTTATTCAAAGATCAATGTACGAAGAGTTAAATGGGACTAACCTGGAGTGCGTCGACCCGCTGCTGTGAAGGGGACGGCCGTTGGCGTATGGCCGGGCCTCCGCTCGAGGTCTGTGCTCGGATCTGGGAGAGGGAGGGAATCTCGCTGGGCTCGAGGGTGCCATCGCCTATCTAGTACCGCCCATGCTTCTTGCCTTGTCCGAGCCTCATGACCATCGTCCCATCGATGTCGTCGGTGCTCAGATCCCAGTCTGGCCCATGGACCGACCTTGCCTCCGACCCGTACGAACTGATGCGGGTGTGGACGCTCGGGTTGCTGTAGGACTCAGGCGGGTCATCTGGGGTGAAGGTGACAGCGGACGTCACCTTACCCTTGCGGGCCAGACCATATGCCATGAAATTGGAGATGGACTGCCCACCATGTGACATCGACTGTGAGAAAGACAACAAGATGATTAGAAGAAACATGCAGAATGGAGCGTAAGAAAACTAAAAATTCACGTACCCATGCTTGCTTGTACATGCCGAGGCTGCGGCTGCCTTGATGGTGTGTGGGGCCTGTCGCTGCCATACGCCGCTCCCGCCCCACCTCGTGGTCCTGTATATAACCCTCCGTGAACCACCTATCCATGATCATCTCCCAGCAGTCCCGATACGACTCGCACCACCATGGAATTGTCTACATGTCATAAAGAATTTGAGATGTAAGAAGACCAAATTAAAGCTACTTAATCTCAAAACAAATCAGTATTCTTCTTCTTCATTTACCTCAAGGTACTGTTCCTGGGTCAGCGTCCTCTGTCTTGCCTGTGTCTTGGTGATCTTCTCACCAAGGTGCTTGGCGTAGTACTTGACGATGCAAGTGAGGCGCTCCTCGTAGTGCATGTCGGTGATTCGTTTCCTGGCACTTTTCACCATCACCTTCTCCGCCCTGTCCTCCTGTCCCTCTTCACATCTAAAAAAAGTCTACAGACAGACACAATGTATCAATTCATTATGTCAAAAAAAGTCAAATGAATGCGATGTATTGATCAAAGTTGTGCGAGCGAGACTTACCCAGAACTCTCTCCTCACCCGCTCCTGCTTATCTCCACATGCGTCAGGGGCATCTTTGTAGTGGTCCCACGATTTAGCCGGCTCAGTGTTCCCCTTGTGTGTGACAATGCCGGGGTAAAAGTGCCTGCACACAAGACCCAGGATGTGGTTGGGGTTGCGTGAGTCACCAGGCGACACAACCAGCCAGTGCCTGCACAAGTCATTAACAAACATTATTAGTTTCTCTGACAATTTTCAACAGGTTATATGAAGTAGCTGTGATAAAATCTAAAGTTACTTACCTGTCCCCCTAGGGGCGGATCACTGGGTGTAGGGGAAGAAGCGGAGGCCCAGGGAGTTTCGAGGGACCTCGCAAGTAGATCCTGGCCACAGCAGAGGAGTCCGAACCAGCTATGCCTCTAGCCTCGCTGCCCTGCTGTGCCTCGTCTCCCTCGTCGTCCGTCTGTCGAACCAGGTCCTCCTCATCCAAGGAGTCTGGGGTACGATGCTCCTCCTCCGGCACGTCACATGGCCTGACTAGAGGAGGTCGGCCCCTCCTGCTGCCGCTACCGCTGCTCCTGGCCCTCTACCTCCTCCCATCCAGTGACCCCTCTTCTGCATTCGGATCTGCATCGCGTGCCCTCATGAACCTCGAGTTCACGTTCCTTGGCACACGACTGCCCGCCATCTTTGTTCAATCACCTGCAATTAAAAAGAAACAAACAAGACATATTAGTACATGTGTTAAAAATAGATGCTAAATAAAAAAACAAAACACGATTACAAAATAACATAGTATTACATGTATTAGAAGTAATCATAATTATTGGGATTATCTAGATCATATGTCTCGTCATCCCTATCAAAATTGTCCAAATAAACAACACTGTCCGAAGGTTCAATGTTGCCTTCATCGTCATCGTCTAAATGTAATCGCTCAAGCATTTCTATGTCCTTGGCATTTTGCACCTCATCTCCTTCTTCCTCGTCATCGACCCTTTCATTGTCTACTTCCATTTCGATCGCCTCGGTTAAGTCTATCACCAACCTCCCTAGTAGCCCATCTTCTTGATAGAACTCTCCTTCATATGTGTTTGGGTTGAAGTTGTAATCTTCATCGTTTGGGACAGCTAGTCTACCATGTGGCGATACCTGGTGCACAATTGGCCACCCCTTAAGAGCCTTGTTGCCTTGGCACGCGTATGGCAAATAATAAACCTGCACGGCCTGGTGAGCCACAATAAAGACATCTTTTCCTTGATAGACGGAATCTTGTCGAATCTCGACTTGACCAATATTAGGGCTCTGTTTCGTTAGTCGAGGATTGAACCAGTGGCATTTGAACATGACGAGACGAAGAGGTTTCGAACCATAAAATGAAAGTTCATAGATTTCTTCGATTATGCCATGATACTCGAGGCCATCAGTGCCGAGAGTACAAACTCTGCTGTTTGTGGTTTTTCGATGGGCCGAGCTCGCTCGTAGCTTGCTGTGTGAAAGCGATATCCATTCATATCATAACTTGAATAAGCTTTCACCTTATTGTCGAAGCCATTTGCAACTTGTCTCAACTCCTTACTCATAGTTGCATCGGTTTGGGCCTGCAAGCGCAAGAATGAAAGATTGTCGGACTAAGTACGCGAAACTCGAAATCTCAAACTAGGTACGAGGTAAATTGCACAATACCTTTGTTTTGAACCAAGAAATGAAATCAGGCCTCCCTGCTCCCGGACTCTGTGAAAGAAGGGTATCGATTTGCCGTGGGGTAGGACCCCTTGGTTGATGCCAGGATACACGAATAAATTCCCTGTGCAAACGAGAAAGAATCAGTTGGATGCAGAATAGTGACGGCGTATTGAAACAAGTTCGTTGAGAACTTACTCAATGAACGGCTTCACCTCGGTTAGGTTCTGCAACACATATAGCATGATACCACGCCACTCTTCATTATCCAACCTCTTATTGGTCGATCCACTTGCGCTTCCGAGTTGCCCTTGGAAAAGGCTGATGTTGGATTCATTCCCGTCAGCATTGTAGCAAGGGAGTGGATTATGCACGCTAGGAAGGTTCATTGTGTAGTATAGCTGTGTGAAGTTTGTCACCTCCTCCAGAATGGAAGCCTCTGTAATGGAAGCCTCAATTTTGGCTTTATTTCTACATTTTTTTGCGAACGGCCTTCAGACATCTCTCGATTGGATAGCACCAACGGGCCTGCACGGGCCCCCCATACGTGCCTCATACGGGAGGTGCACAATCAAATGCTGCATCGACAAGAAGAAGCCAGGTGGAAAGATCTTCTCCAACTTACAAAGCAACTCAGGTGCCACTTTCTCCAAGTTTGCAACCACGGTCCGAGATAGCTCCTTGGCACAAAGCTGGCGGAAGAAATAGCTCAACTCTGCAAGCACTAGCCAGACTTGCTCAGGAACATAGCCTCGTACCATCATCGAAAGAAGCCGCTCAATCCATACGTGGTAGTCATGACTTTTCATCCCGTTGACTCGCATAGTGCCTAAGTTCACTCCCTTGCTCAGGTTCGCTGCATACCCATCAGGGAACATTAATGCCTTGATCCATCGTAGTACTTCCCTCCTTTGTTCGGGTTTCAAGACAAAATCGGCCTTAGGCCTTTTCCAGTTCTTGCCATTTGCAGGAGGCCGCATCTCTTGCTGTGGTCTATCGCACAACGTCGCCAGGTCCACTCTAGCCTTAGGGTTATCCTTAGACTTGTCAGTGTCCATGAGTGTTGCCCAAAGTGCCTTGGCGATATTCTTTTTAGTGTGTATTACATCAATGTTATGGGGCAGTAGGAGGTCATCGAAATAGGGGAGCCTAATCAAGCAGGACTTATGAGTCCACATGTGTTGCTCACCATATTCCGCAAAACCACCTTTCTTCATTGGGCACGAGAGCATCTATCTGATCATGAACCTCGGCACCAGTCTTCAAGTGTGGTCTAGGGTCTGTGACTGCGACACCTTTCCTAAAGTTCTTGGTGTCTTATCGGAATGGATGGTTGGAATCTAGGAATTGACGATGTTGATCGAACGACGAATACTTGCCACCCTTCTTCAACCAAATGAACCTCACGACTTCACGGCATATTGGGCACGAGAACTTCCCCCTCACACACACGGTATTTGAATAACCCATATGCCAGGAAGTCATGCATGGAGTATTGGTACCAGACATACATTTTGAAGCTTTGCTTTGTAGCTCGGTCGTATGTCCATACCCCTTCATTCCAAGCTTTGATCAATTCATCAATCACAGGCTCCATGAACACACCCATATTCTTCCCCGGGTGTCCAGGAATTATCAACGTCAAGATCACATTATGTCGTTGAAAGACGACGCTAGGGGAGAGATTGAGGGGGATAACAAACATGGGCCAACATGTGTAAGGGGCGGCCATCATGCCATAAGGATTGAACCCATCTATTGCCAGCGTGACACGTACATTACGAGCCTCATCGGATTTCAGACGATGTTTGTCATTAAAGCTGGTCCATGCTTCACCATCAGATGGATGTACCATCTTGTCAGGATTGTACCGTTTGCCATTCTTATGCCACGTCATCTGTTTTGTGGTTTCCTCGGTCATGAATAGCCTTTGAAGCCTCGGCACGAAGGGAAGGTGCCGTAAGACTCGGGCGGGTATCTTAAGCTGCCTCTTCTGGCCACCACCATCACCAGACTCTACCTCCAGGAACCTGGAAGCTTTACACTTCGGACATTTATTTGCCTCCTTGTGTTCTTCATGAAATAGGACACACCCGTTCAGACAAGCATGTATCTGCTCATACGGCATCTTCAACGCTTTAAGGAGCTTCTGTGCCTCGTACATGGTCTTCAGCAACATGTGGTCCTTTGGAAGCAGGGTGCCAACCACGGCCAACACCTTATCGAAGCCTTCTCGACTCATGTTCAAATTGGACTTCAACCCCATCAAGCGACTAATGGCATCCAGCTGAGAGACCTCAGAATGAGCGTGAAGGGGTTTCACCGCCGAGTCCATCATGTACTTGAACGCATCTATGGCTGCCTGCATCTCCGCCTCCTCACGTCCTTCAGCAAATTGTGCTTGGTGAACGTCATCTACCATGTCTGCTACCCCGGCATCAGCATCGAAAGCCTCAACGCGTGGTCTCACCACCTCCTCTCTCATACGATCGGCTTCACCATGGTGGACCCGCCGGGTGTAGTTCGGCGTAAACCCATTCTTGTGTAGATGTATACCCATGACTTCCTGGTTTTGCATTCTCCTATTACCACACTTGCTGCAGGGACACAAAGCCATTTTCGGGTATCTAGCGGCCTTGCCAAATGCACGCTTCAAGAAACGATCGGTCTTGTTCATCCATTCAATGCTGACATCACCCTAACTTGTCCGGCCCGCATACATCCACTGACGGTCCTCCATCCTCTAGCACATATAACATCTCCACAGGTGACCCTACTCTCTAATAGGTGAGGATAGGTCCTAATCCCACCCGTGGATGCATAGATGAGGTTAGTTTCCATGCTCCGCTCCTATCCGAGACAGAATTTCGGCAGCACCTCCCCGCTGTTCTCCCGATACACGTCCTACAAGGGAGAGTGTGTATCCGGAGAACAACAGGGGGTAATGCCGAAACACCATCTCGGACCGGAGCGGACCATGGAAACTAACCCATCTACGCATCCGCAGGCTGTCCAAATAACATGGACAATCCAAAGCAGATCTGGGTCAGCAGAGATATACAAAGATCATATACCTCCAACCGTATCTCTTTGGATGGGAGACACCTAACTAGGTTACGCGACCAAAGACCACATACGGATAGAGGGGTTATACCTAGGGTGCCGGTGAGGTCAGGGTAGCGGGGCGGTGGAGAGTCGGTGCAGTGGCGAGTCGACGCGGTGCAGGAAGACCTGCAGCACCAACGAAGATGATTGGGGTCGCCGAGTCCCTCCCACAGGTCCTCCTGCAAAAAAGGGCAAAAATGGTTAGTGTCGACTCAAAATTTCGGCAGCACCTCCCCTGCACGGGGAGGTTCCCAAAACCTGCAAAAAACATGGCACAAAGGCCAACAACCACATATATACCAAACATGGGCACGAAGGCCAACAACCACCAATATATCAAGAGGAGCCATGTACTTTAGTTCTCTTTCCATGCAGATGAAAGTATTAAAGTAGTACAACAACAATTACTACTAACCCTACAACTACTACTAAAACTACTACTAACAACTACTTAACTACTAATAGTACTAATACTAAGAACTACTTAACTATTAACAACTACTACTACTAACCACTACTACTTACTAACTACTACTATTTACTAACTACTACTACTACTAACCCTACAACTAACACTACTAACTAATACTACTAACCACTACTACTTACTAACTACTACTATTTACTAACTACTACTACTACTAACCCTACAACTAACACTACTAACTAGTACAACTAACACTACTAACTACTACTACTAACACTACAACTAACTACTACTAACTACTACTACTACTAACCCTACAAGGGTAGGGCTTACCTTGGCGGCAAGAACAGCAAGAGCGAGGGCCGACGATGACGGCGGGGATGACCGCAATAGCGTGAGGATCAACGGGTGGTCGGAACGGCGCGAGGATCGACGGGCGGTCGGGTTGGCGCCTTCCTCTTCTTCCGCCTCCCCTTTCTCTTTCTTCCCCTTCTTCCTCCTCCCTCTTCTCTTTCTTCCTCTTCCTCCTCCCCCTTCTCTTTCTTCCTCTTGCTCCTCTCCTTCTCCCTCTGTTGGCGGGCCTTGAGGCACAGTGGGGCCGGTGGAGTTTAGGGGCGGGGCTTGGGGCTTGGGGCCGGTGGTCATGTCCCCCGGGAGCTCGGGCCCGGCGCCCAGCAGCTCAGTCTTGGTCTTGAGGCCCCCGGGGCAGGGCGGGAGGCGTCGGCCGGGCCGGGCCGAGCGCCCCCAGACGGGGCGGGGGGGGCGGAGACAGGGCGCCAAGGCGGGCCAGTAGGAGCTCGCCGGCCGGAGGGGGACGACGGCGGGGGCGGCGCGGCAGGGACGCGGGGGTGCGGGTGGGAGAGGAGTGAGGAGGGGGTGCGGTTGGGCTGGTTCGTTCTGGGCCCAACGGCACTCGACAAAGGTTTTTTATTTTTTTTTAAAATTGTTTGCCGAGCGCTCTGTGACCTGGCGCTAAGCAAAGGCTTCTTTACTGAGTGCCAAGGTTGGCACTCGGCAAATTAATTTTTTTTTTGTTTTTTTCTACCCATTTTTTCCTGGGGCATTGCTACAGTAATTAAAACTCCATTTCAAAATTTGGGGCAATTTTGAGTTTTTTACTATATTTCCTTAATTATTTTTGTTTCGTTGAATTTTTCTGACTATTTCAAGTTTGAACTGCATGTACATGAAATAATGGAATTTGGTCATTCGAAAAATGGTATTCATGATGTTTGGCGTATGTTGAGGCCGTATCCAGGAACTCGCATGAAATTTCGAGCATCTTGTTGTCGTAACATGACGATGTACTTGTGGGGAAAGTGTATTTAAATTATATAAAATCCAAACGAAGTCCGAAAATCACGAAACTTGTCGAGGTGTCTTGTTATCGCATGTGGAGGCCGTGGTAAAAAATTGAGAAAGTTTGAAGCAAGTTGTGACGTCGGATGCCTAAAAGCGAGACATCTCCACATGTGGTTACCGTGTTGCCGCACCACCGCTCCAACCCGCACCACCGCAAATACTGCGTTGCCGCATAAGCATGCCATGCCGCCGCGCGCACTAAACACCACCACCATGTGCGAGCACTCCATCGCCAACGCGTAGAGGGTGAGCGAGACCTGAACCTGCCCGACGAACGGCCGCAGCGCAGCCTAGTGCCGGATCAGCGAGGAAGAGGCAAATGGCCGCGAGCGCGGCGACTGTCCTATCGGCCAGTGGAGGGCCGACAGGACCTTGCTGTACGTGCCAACCCATCCGGCTTCTTATCGGCTACTGCATATACTGCCACATTTGCAATTAATCATTAAAAAATTATTATTTTAAAAAAATTCCCATTTATCGGCCAGGTCCTTGCCGTATAGCGGCGTCTCAATGAATGAACACATATACAAATAAACTGTCATATATCATCAGTGGAGACGGGTTCCTTGCATGTGTACTCTACACGTATGTACGGTATGCAAATATGGGATGGGACGTCGTCAAAGCAATCTCAAACGGAGTTAACAAACAGCAGCCCTGAACTGATCCGGCCTGTTGGTTCAAGCTTGAATGAAACTCGGTCGTATATTCATATGCATTTCAATTTGGAAACCAATTAATCGGGTACACCGACCATTTCAATTTATATCAATAAATAAAATCCGCTGCATCTGATTAGCGGGCGACGCAAGTGAAAACCGTCTACGTACTGCCCAAGCATAAACTCCATGATCCGGAGATCCCATGACAGGCAGGTACATCAGGGGCGTGACTGGTTGCCTGCATATGCCCCAGCCAGGCTGGTGCGATGCAGGTCTGTGCAGTTTCGTTGTCTGTACAGCCTTTTGGACTTGGCCGGCTCTGCTCATGTAAAAAGGTGCCCTCAGCCTGGCTCTCGAGATACTCAGGTTCTGGGCGTTTCTCCAAAGCCAAGCTTGCCAGATGAGCAGTTAATGAGATGATGACGTTGTTAGTGTATGATTAGCATATATTAATTGATATTAGTGTATTTTCAAACAATATTAAGGAATAAAAACATGAATTAAGAGCTTTAGAAGATAATTGCATATATATAATAAATATGGTGATGATGGTTATTTGCTTAATTTTTTAATATTGTATTTTCAAACAATATTAAGGAATAAAAACATGAATTAAGGAATAAAGTCATTGTACTAGGCATTGTTACACTACACAGGCCTAAAATATGGAGAACTCATCCTAACATATAGTTCCACAAATATGATAAACTCTGCACCGGCAAGTTCAGATCAACAGTCAACACTGCCGAGCTCACTGAGACTCAACACAGTCAACAAGAATGCATGCAATGCAACTCACCACCGCTCTTGCTTGACACTGCCTGCTCTGCCATTGACAAGCTCTTCTTGTGTAAACGCATGACCGTGGAAATAGACTTGAGGTGCAAGTTTTACTGGGGAGGTTGTGCGGCTGTGCGGCAGAGTGCACGCTTGCGCACTGTATTAGATTATCTCCAACAAGGCGACCTTAAACTCGAGACCCATTGCAAGGTATGGGTCGCGCTGTGCAAAAGGGTTGCATACCTAAAAGTTGCCTTCTCCAACAGCAGACGAAAAAGAGAAACTTCAATCAGCATGCCGCCCGCCCGTCGTCCGTGTGTGGCGGCGCCCCTCTCCCGCCCCAAGCAGGGCGGCGCCCTCCTGGTCCCCAAGCAGCAAGTGGCGCCCTCTCAGCCCCCAAGCAGCGGCGGCGCGCGGTTCCTAGGGGCGAGGCTAGGGCCGTCGGGGCTACGGACGAAGGTCGGCAGCAGCGGATCCGACTCCCTTGCCTCGTCTCCACCTCGCCTTCTACGGGCCAATCATGGTCAACGGCGCCAGATATTTGGGTTGCGACGGAGAGAGCAGGCTTATTTGGGTTTCCCCTCGCCTTGCACGCAGAATAGGTCCTTTGTTTGCCTACCCTGTTGGACCATGTTTTTTTCCCGTGATCAACGCATTTTGGGTTTAGGTAGCCTTATGCGTAGGCTGTTGGACACCGTCTTAGTACACAGCAGCAGCAGCGTAGTGAGATTCCTTGGGAGCTACGGAGCAAGGCTAAAGGCTTAGCAATAGCATGTGTCATCGGGAGATGGCCTAGTTCAAGAGGTGTGCAGCGTCGTCAATAGGGGCGGAGCTAGAGCCAATGCGAGGTGGTATGCTTGCCTTGTGGGTGTATAGGATTTTACCATGTGGGTGCGAGTATGATGAAAATTTGATCATAATCACTGTTGTTTGATATTTTTGTGGGTGCGCCTGCACCTGGTACGATGTATATAGATGCGCCCATGGTCGTCAAAACCGTCAAGGCGTGCGTGAAATGAAGGAAAATGGATCATGTGCTCGTGTGTGTTTTTTTTCATATTAGTTGAAGTTTAACCAAAAATTTATTTGAAGTATATTAGTTGAAGGAAATTGGATCAAAGCCGTCAATAGCATATTAGTTGAAGGAAATTGGATCATGTACTTATTTAGTTGAAGTTTAACCAATATTATTCCAAGTCATAGCTCGTGTGTATTTCTTCTCACTATAAGTATTTTTATAGTAAGTTAGAGATATAAATATTAATACTATTCATAACAAATTTGGTTCAACTTCAACTAATTTGACTTGCACAAGTACAATTGTTGCTTTCGTCGTGGTCGACGGCTTCGATTTGTGTCGTCTACGGCGAGGAGCATCCCAACGGGGCGGACGGGCGGTCCTCCTGCTATTTTTATGTCGGGAGGAGGGGGGGAAAAATCAAACGGATCATCGATTCCAAGCTGGTGTGGAATTCGATCCCGACTCGCTTCCCGGTGGGCAAGCCCGCGTAATCCCGTTTGCCAGCCCGCATTCCGACAACGGGTCTATGCGGTTGCATGATCCGCGTAAGCCCGCGGCACCGCTCCAACCCGCACCACCGCAAATGCCGCGTTGCCGCATAAGCATGCCATGCCGCCGCACTAAACACCACCACCGTGTGAGAGCACTCCGTCGCCAACGCGTAGAGGGTGAGCGAGACCTGAACCTGCCCGACGAACGGCCACAGCGCAGCCTAGTGCCGTATCGGCGAGGAAGAGCCAAATGGCCGCGAGCACGGCGACTGTCCTATCGGCCAGCGGTGGGCCGACAGGACCTTGCCATACATGCCAACCCCTCCGGCTTCTTATCGGCTGCTACATTTGTAATTAATCATTAAAAATTATTATTTAAAAGAAATTCCCACTTGAAGGCCCGTGGACGGCCGACAGGTCCTTGCCGTACGAGCCAACCCCTCTGTCTTCTTATCAGCTACTGTATATACGTCTACATTTGCAATTATTTATTAAAAATTATTATTTAAAAAAATTTCCGACGGCTGGCGGAGGAGGGCCTACATGTGCCTGCCGTACGAGCCAACCCAGTCAGACTGTCAGAGTCATGTCATCTACTACTACCGATTCAAGTCGCTTTCTTTCATCTTGCAAAGTGCAATAATAATGCGTCGCCTTGCCTCTAGGCCTCTAGGTTCTAGAGTGTGTGTACTACGTCATGCATGAAACGTTCAACTGCGGCAGCAGGGAAGAACGAAGTTACGTACGTGCGACGCTTGTTATTATGCAGCTAAGCTAGCGGCGGTGCAGCTAAGCTAAGCTGAGACTCAACACAGTCAACAAGAATGCATGCAATGCAACTCACCGCCGCTCTTGCTTGACACTGCCTGCTCTGCCATTGACAAGCACTTCTTATGTAAATGCATGGCCGTGGAAATAGACTTGAGGTGCAAGTTTTACTGGGGAGGTTGTGCGACTGTGCGGCAGAGTGCACGCTTGCGCACTGTATTAGATTATCTCCAACAATGCGACCTTAAACTCGAGACCCATTGCAAGGTATGGGTCGTGCTGTGCAAAAGGGTTGCATACCTAAAAGTTGCCTTCTCCAACAGCAGACGCAAAAGAGAAACCCGGAACTGCAGCTGCCGCCGCCGTTGTCCAGGTGCAGCGGCGGCGCCCCCTCTCCCGGCCCCCAAGCAGCGGCGGCGCCCCCTCCCCGGCCCCCAAGCAGCGTCGGCGCCCCCTCTCTGGCCCCCAAGCAGCGGCGGCGCACGGTTCCCAGGGGCGAGGCTAGGGCCGTCGGGGCTACGAACGAAGGTCGGCGACAGCGGATCCGACTCCCTTGCCTCGTCTCCACCTCTCCTCCTACGGGCCCATCATGGTCGACAGCGCCAGATATTTGGGTTGCGACGGAGAGAGCAGGCTTATTTGGGTTTCCCCTCGCCTTGCACGCAAAATAGGTCCTTTGTTTGCCTACCCTGTTGGACCATGTTTTTTTCCCGTGATCAACACATTTTGGGTTTAGGTAGCCTTATGTGTAGGCTGTTGGAGACCGTCTTAGTACACAGCAGCAGCAGCAGCAGCAGCGTAGTGAGATTCCTTGGGAGCTACGGAGCAAGGCTAAAGGCTTAGCAATAGCATGTGTCATCGGGAGATGGCCTGGTTCAGGAGGTGTGCAGCGTCGTCAACAGGGGCGGAGCTAGAGCCAATGCGAGGTGGTACGCTTGCCTTGTGGGTGTATAGGATTTTACCATGTGGGTGCGAGTATGATGAAAATTTGATCATAATCACTGTTGTTTGATATTTTTGTGTGGTGTGCTTTGCACACAGTACGATGTATATAGATCCGCCCATGGTCGTCAAAGCCGTCAAAGGCGTCGTGAAATGAAGGAAAATGGATCATGTGCTCGTGTGTGTTTTTTTCATATTAGTTGAAGTTTAACCAAAAATTTATTTGAAGTATATTAGTTGAAGGAAATTGGATCAAAGCAGTCAATAGCATATTAGTTGAAGGAAATTGGATCATGTACTTATTTAGTTGAAGTTTAACCAATATTATTCCAAGTCATAGCTCGTGTGTATTTCTTCTCACTATAAGTACTTTTATAGTAAGTTAGAGACATACATATTAGTACTATTCATAACAAATTTGGTTAAACTTCAACTAATTTGACTTCGACAAGTACAATTGTTGCTTTAAATGTGGTCGACGGCTTCGATTCGTGTCGCTCTCGGCGAGGAGCATCCCAATGAAGCGTCTGGGCGGTCCTCCTGCTATTTTTATGCCGGGAGGAGGAGGGAAAAATCAAACGGGTCATCGATTCCAAGTTGGTGAGAATTGATCCCGACTTCGCTTCCGTTTTTGACGTTAACCGACTCGCTTCCCGGTGGGCAAGCCCGCGTAATCCCGTTTGCCAGCCCCGCATTCCCTAGCGGGTCTATCGCGGCGCATGATCCACGTAAGCCAGCGGCACCGCTCCAACCCGCACCACCGCAAATGCCGCGTTGCCGCATAAGCATGCCATGCCGCCGCACTAAACACCACCACCGTGTGAGAGCACTCCGTCGCCAATGCGTAGAGGGTGAGCGAGACCTGAACCTGCCCGACGAACGGCCGCAGCGCAGCCTAGTGCCGTATCAGCGTGGAAGAGGCAAATGGCCGCGAGCACGACGACTGTCCTATCGGCCAGCGGAGGGCCGACAGGACCTTACCGTATGTGCCAACCCCTCCGGCTTCTTATTGGCTGCTACATTTGCAATTAATCATTAAAAAATTATTGTTTAAAAGAAATTCCCACTTGTCGGCCAGCGGACGGCCGCACGAGCCAACCCATCTGTCTTCTTATCGGCTACTGTATATACGGCTACATTTGCAGTTAATTATTAAAAATTATTATTTAAAAAAATTTCCGACTTATAATTATTATTTAAAAAAATTTCCGACTTATCGGCTGGCGGAGGAGGGCCTACATGTGCCTGCCGTACGAGCCAACCCAGTCAGACTGTCATAGTCATGTCATCTACTACTACCGATTCAAGTCGCTTTCTTTCATCTTGCAAAGTGCAATAATAATGCGTCGCCTTGCCTCTAGGCCTCTAGGTTCTAGAGTGTGTGTACTACGTCATGCATGAAACGTTCTAACTGCTGCAGCAGGGAAGAACGAAGTTACGTACGTGCGACGCTTGTTATTATGCAGCTAAGCTAGCGGCGGTGCAGGTATGTATAGCGGCGTCTCAATGAATGAACACATTTACAAATAAACTGTCATATATCATCAGTGGAGACGGGTTCCTTGCATGTGTACTCTACACGTATGTACGGTATGCAAATATGGGATGGGACGTCGTCAAAGCAATCTCAAACGGAGTTAACAAACAGCAGCCCTGAACTGATCTGGCCTGTCGGTTCAAGCTTGAATGAAACTCGGTCGTATATTCATATGCAGTTCAATTTGGAAACCAAATAATCGGGTGCAACGACCATTTCAATATATATCAATAAATAAAATCCGCTGCATCCGATTAGCGGGCGACGCAAGTGAAAACTGTCTACGTACTGCCCAAGCATAAACTCCATGATCCGGAGATCCCATGACAGGCAGGTACATCAGGGGCGTGACTGGTTGCCTGCATATGCCCCAGCCAGGCTGGTGCGATGCAGGTCTATGCTGTTTCGTTGTCTGTGCAGCCTTTTGGACTTGGCCGGCTCTGGTCATGTAAAAAGGTGCCCTCAGCCTGGCTCTCGAGATACTCAGGTTCTGGGCGTTTCTCCAAAGCCAAGCCCGCCAGATGAGCTGTTAATGAGATGATGACGTTGTTAGTGTATGATTAGCATATATTAATTGATATTAGTGTATTTTCAAACAATATTAAGGAATAAAAACATGAATTAAGAGCTTTAGAAGATAATTGCATATATATAATAAATATGGTGATGATGGTTACTTGCTTAATTTTTTTAAAATTGTATTTTCAAACAATATTAAGGAATAAAAACATGAATTAAGGAATAAAGTCATTGTACTAGGCATTGTTACACTACACAGGCCTAAAATATGGAGAACTCATCCTAACATATAGTTCCACAGATATGATAAACTCTGCACCGGCAAGTTCAGATCAACAGTCAACACTGCCGAGCTCACTGAGACTCAACACAGTCAACAAGAATGCATGCAATGCAACTCACCGCCGCTCTTGCTTGACACTGCCTGCTCTGCCATTGACAAGCACTTCTTATGTAAACGCATGGCCGTGGAAATAGACTTGAGGTGCAAGTTTTACTGGGGAGGTTGTGCGACTGTGTGGCAGAGTGCACGCTTGCGCACTGTATTAGATTATCTCCAACAATGCGACCTTAAACTCGAGACCCATTGCAAGGTATGGGTCGCGCTGTGCAAAAGGGTTGCATACCTAAAAGTTGCCTTCTCCAACAGCAGACGCAAAAGAGAAACCCGGAACTGTAGCCGCCGCCGCCGTTGTCCAGGTGCAGCGGCGGCGCCCCCTCTCCCGGCCCCCAAGCAGCGCCGGCGCCCCCTCCCCGGCCCCCGACCAGCGTCGGCGCCCCCTCTCTGGCCCCCAAGCGGCGGCGGCGCGCGGTTCCCAGGGGTGAGGCTAGGGCCGTCGGGGCTACGAATGAAGGTCGGCGACAGCGGATCCGACTCCCTTGCCTCGTCTCCACCTCTCCTCCTACGGGCCCGTCATGGTTGACGGCGTCAGATATTTGGGTTGCGACGGAGAGAGCAGGCTTATTTGGGTTTCCCCTCGCCTTGCACGCAAAATAGGTCCTTTGTTTGCCTACCCTGTTGGACCATGTTTTTTTCCCGTGATCAACACATTTTGGGTTTAGGTAGCCTTATGTGTAGGCTGTTGGAGACCGTCTTAGTACACAGCAGCAGCAGCGCAGTGAGATTCCTTGGGAGCTACGGAGCAAGGCTGAAGGCTTAGCAACAGCATGTGTCATCGGGAGATGGCCTAGTTCAGGAGGTCTGCAGCGTCGTCAACAGGGGCGGAGCTAGAGCCAATGTGACGTGGTACGCTTGCGTTGTGGGTGTATAGGATTTTACCATATGGGTGCGACAATGACGAAAATTTGATCATAATCACTGTTGTTTGATATTTTTGTGGGTGCGCCTGCACCTAGTACGATGTATATAGATTCGCCGATGGTCGTCAAAGCCGTCAAGGCATGCGTGAAATGAAGGAAATTGGATCATGTGCTCGTGTGTGTTTTTTTCATGTTAGTTGAAGTTTAACCAAAAATTTATTTGAAGTGTATTAGTTGAAGGAAATTGGATCAAAGCCGTCAATAGCATATTAGTTGAAGGAAATTGGATCATGTACTTATTTAGTTGAAGTTTAACCAATATTATTCCAAGTCATAGCTCGTGTGTATTTCTTCTCACTATAAGTATTTTTATAGTAAGTTAGAGACATAAATATTAATACTATTCAAAACAAATTTGGTTAAACTTCAACTAATTTGACTTGACAAGTAAAATTGTTGCTTTCGTGGTGGTCGACGGCTTCGATTCGTGTCGTCTACGGCGAGGAGCATCCCAGCGGGGCGGACGGGCGGTCCTCCTGCTATTTTTATGTCGGGAGGAGGGGGGGAAAAATCAAACGGATCATCGATTCCAAGCTGGTGTGGAATTCGATCCCGACTCGCTTCCCGCTGGGCAAGCCCGCGTAATCCCGTTTGCCAGCCCACATTCCCACAACGGGTCTATGCGGCTGCATGATCCGCGTAAGCCCGCGGCACTGCTCCAACCCGCACCACCGCAAATGCCGCGTTGCCGCATAAGCATGCCATACCGCCGCACTAAACACCACGACCGTGTGAGAGCACTCCGTCGCCAACGCGTAGAGGACTAGAGGGTGAGCGAGACCTGAACCTGCCCGACGAACGGCCGCAGCGCAGCCTAGTGCGGTATCAGCGAGGAATAGGGAAATGGCCGCGAGCACGGCGACTGTCCTATCGGCCAGCGGAGGGCCAACAGGACCTTGCCGTACGTGCCAACCCCTCGGGCTTCTTATCGGCTGCTACATTTGCAATTAATCATTAAAAAATTATTATTTAAAAGAAATTCCCACTTGTCGGCCAGCGGACGGCCGACAGGTCCTTGCCATACGAGCCAACCCTCTGTCTTCTTATCGGCTACTGTATATACGGCTACATTTGCAATTAATTATTAAAAATTATTATTTAAAAAAAATTCCGACTTATCGGCTGGCGGAGGGTCGACATGTGCCTGCTGTACGAGCCAACCCAGTCAGACTGTCAGAGTCATGTCATCTACTACTACCGATTCAAGTCGCTTTCTTTCAGCTTGCAAAGTGCAATAATCAAGATGGCAACGGGTACGTACCCGATGGGTACTGGCCACCCGTATCCGCACCCGCCAGATCAAAATCTTACCCGTCGGGTTACCCGTACCCGCAGGCGGGCAGAAAATTCATTCCAAACCCACATCCGATAGATAATTCTTACCCGACAATATATCCGAGTTCACACACCAAAATATAATAGCTTCCAGCAAAACAAATCAACAATAGAGCAGCAAAACAGAAATATGGGCTGGTGGAGTGGAGTGAGGATGAGGATTAGGGTTTGAGATAGTTCAGAATATATATACTCATATGCTTATATGGGCTAAATATAGGCTATATGCTTATATGGGCTAAAATTGCAGAGGTTGGATATTATTTATGCGGGTTTTTTTTACCCGCGGGTATGCGGGTATGAGTAGTATACACCCACACCCATACCCGCATACCTGATGGGTACAAGAATTCATCCAATAACGTACCCGCAGGTGCAAAATGTCTTCCATACCACTAGTAGAGAACAGACCTTTGATCCTCGGTCAAAATGGGCTCTAGTCCCGGAATTTTTTGCGCCCGGGACTAGAAATACCTTTAGTCCCGGTAGGTGTCTCCAACCGGGACTAAAGGTCCCTGCCCCAATGGCTCTTGCGCCCGAGGCAGGTGGCGGGGACCTTTAGTCCCGATTGGAGCCACCAACCGGGACTAAAATGTACTTTTCCCTCGGTTGGCGGCTCCAACCGGGAGTAAAATCTACTCCCGGGCCGTGGCTGCTTTGGGGTTGGAAAGTTACTTTTTTAGTCCCGGTTGGAGCCACCAACCGGGACTAAAGGTCCCCTTTATATCCCGGCCGTCTCCTTCTTCCTCCCCGAGCCCGAGCTCAAAGACATTTTGAAGCTCACTTTGCACTAGTGTTCTTGCTTCCTCCTCCCTCCTTTGTTCCTCCATCCATTATTCGATTCCTCCGTCGATTTCTACGATTCCTCCGTCGATTCTTCAGTTATAAAGGTTACCAATCTCATACTCTCATTTTTCACCATTATCTTATCTCATTTTGTTCACTATATATATATATATGGTTTTTATTGTGGTTTTTTTATTTGTAAGCAATTTGAGCTCAAAATCACTTCAAGCTTGCATATTTACATGAAATAAGGTTAAAGTAGCTAGTTGAACTTGTGGACCGTGTTCATCTCGGCGAGCATGTTCTCTGCCGAGCGATAACGGACGTCAAGGAGGAGCTTTGATTCTACGAGGGAGAGCGGCAATGATCGTGGAAGACCGTGTTCCCTTCCTCATAGAATCGGAGCTCTTCCGTGGCCAAAATCTGTGCCGTCCGGTGGAGAAATGCTCACGAGATGATCACGTAAGCAAGTTCAACTAAATGGGATGGTTATTTATTCATACGTCCCGATATATAAATCGTAGTAGTACATCAATCACCGTACCCAAACGTAGTATATATATAAATATAAACTTAGAAAATAGTTAGAAAATTATAGAAAATCCGTACTAGTTGAACTTGCGGACCGTGTTCATCTCGGCGAGCATGTTCTCTGCCGAGCGGTAACGGACGTCAAGGAGGAGCTTTGATTCTACGAGGGAGAGCGACAACGGTCGTGGAAGACCATGTTCCCTTCCTCATAGAATCGGAGCTCTTCCTTGACCAAGTACGGTGCCGTCCGATGGAGAAATGCTCGCCGAGATGATCACGTAAGCAAGGTCAACTAGTACGGATGGTTATTTATTCACATGTCCTGATATCGTCGCAGTAGTCTATCAATCACCGTACCCAAACGTAGTATATATATAAATATAAACTTAGAAAATAGTTAGAAAATTATAGAAAATCCATACTAGTTGAACTTGCGGACCGTGTTCATCTCGGCGAGCATGTTTTCTGCCGAGCGGTAACAGACGTCAAGGAGGAGCTTTGATTCTACGAGGGAGAGCGGCAACGGTCGTGGAAGACCGTGTTCCCTTCCTCGTAGAATCGGAGCTCTTCCATGGCCAAGTACGGTGCCGTCCGGTGGAGAAATGCTCGCCGAGACGATCACGTAAGCAAGGTCAACTAGTACGGATGGTTATTTATTCACACGTCCCGATATCGTCGCGATGATCTCATTATGTGTACACACTCCCATTCTTCCGTTAATTTGCGGAAATATCATGTGAATTACTTACGTGCCATGATAAAAGCGAGAACACAATGACCATTAAAAATATCATTGTTTAGAGATCTAGATAATTTTATAGTTTCTTAATTTTATTTGTTTATAAAAGGAGAAATTTATAGTGTATTAAAAAATGAGTATAGAGAGTAGATGGCAACTGCTTCCGGGTCCTCGGCCTCTCATGGGTTTCCAAAGCGACTTAGGCCGGGCCTCCCTCTCATTCCATGCGGCAAGTGTTGTGATGAGACGAAGATTATGATGGAGTACCGAGTGAAGAAGGAGGGTCCCAACAAGGATCGTATCTTCTGCAAGTGTCCGGATCGCAATGTGAGTTATTTTATCGTATTTAATGATTATGGTTAGTTTATACCTATTTTCATGATGGTTGTGATTAAAGTTCTAATTTTTTGTTTTAATTTCAGTGGGATGGCAGTGGACGATGTTCAGGCTTCTACTGGGAGGAAGAGTATGTTGAACTCGTGCAAAAATATCTTGCACAACAGGCAGATACGGTGGCTAATGAGGCAGTGATCCAGCCGAAGAAGCCCAAAGATGTTGCATAATCGGGGGATCTGTCTGTTTTAGTTGAGATTGGTCGTGAAATCCTAGTGCTACTGAAATGTATTTTAGCTTTAGTTCTTTTAGTGGTAGTTGGGATTGTCTACATTGTAGCGATGCTTTCATAAATTTGTATCTTTTGTGGTGGCACGCATGTTGTATAAATAATTAATTATGATCTAGGTTTTAATATGGTATTTATGTCATGTAATGCAGATGAGCCGTCATTGGATGTATAATGCTGATCGCCGCTCCCAAGAGTTCATTGACGGCGTGCATTCTTTTGTTACGTCTTGGCCGAGGCAAACAAACACGATGGTTTCATGTCTTTGCCCATGTGCCATATGTAAGAATAATGATTGGAATATTCTTGCTCAAGGACTCTTCATTCACACTTGTTCAAGTCGGGTTTCATGCCAAACTATATTTGTTGGACAAAGCACGGAGAAACCGGTGTTGTAATGGAAGAAGGTGAAGAAGAACAATGGGACGACAATGATATTATTCCCGATGAGGACACTCCATGGTTAAGACGCGATCATAACCAAGGGACATACGTAAAGAAGAAATTCACTGCTGTGCCCACTTGATGATATAGTGATTTAATGTAGTGTGTGTTTGAGATATTATGTAATAATTGTGAATTCAGATGTTTATTATGTCATGTTTCAAATTAAATCAATGTTTGATTTGATGTGATTTCTCTCTCAAAAAGGTAAATTAGGATATTGAGTGATGAAAAATTAAAATATTAACGTTAAAATCATGTGAAAATAAATTTCCTGTCCAAAACCAATAGTTTTAATAATTTTAATTAAACACTACATTTTTGCATTAACGAAATAATAAATATTAGTTACATTATGTTTTATAATTGTAACAAAAAATAAAAAAGTTAGGTTATAGATTTTTCCTATGTGCAATAAAGAAAAAGAAAATCCATATTTTTAACAAAATAATTTTATGCCTTTTATTTAATTTACTATGTATTTAACAAAAACTATTGCATTTCTATTGTATTTAACAAGACTATTGCTTAAAACAGGCGGGAAACGAAACTGCAGGCCACCTTTACTCCCGGGTGTGAAGCCCACCCGGAGTAAAGGTGGGCTGCATTTCATCAACCCGCCAAAAACTCTTACTCCCGGTTGGTAATCATGACCGGAGTAAGAACCTTACTCCATTGGTGGTCGCACCGGGAGTAAATCTCCCAGTATATAACCGCCAGATGCGAGAGCAGATCGATCCCTCCTCTTCTTCCACGTCGAACACCGCCGCCTTTTCTTCTTCCTCCTCGTGCCCCGCCGATTCGTCTTCCCTAAGATCAGCCCGCCCCGTGACACGGAGCCCGCCTCTACTCGCCTCGTGCGGCCCTCCACCACCGATGACCTCGCGCCGACGACCTCGTGCGGCCCGACCTCCACCGCGCGTGCCCGTGGCCCTCCACCGCGCCCGCCCGAGGTGAGAGTTCTCTCGGCTTTCATCGTGCATGGTGAAACGGCGTCAGTGAGGGCCCATGCATGGTTGGGGTCTTTTCTTTGCTTGTCGTCCATAGCGGAGGAGCCATCATTTGCTCATCTTGGGGCATGCCATGGTTGTCGGTTTCAACAATGGCGTCTTAATTGGGGGCAACAGCATGCCATGGCTACGGCGAATCATTTCCTTGAAGCACGCCACGTGCAAGTCAACAGCCTTGCCGTCCAAGTGGATGTGGTACCTGTACGCCCAGAACCTACTCATGCCCTTGTTGTCTCTAGATGTCACACGGTGGCAAATCTCGCGATGCCTTCGGTGGAGCTCTAAGGCTCGGCCGTCGTGGACAATGCGTTACAGCGATGTGGCGCAGCCACAGGTGGATGCCGAGGTCTTGTTCGAGCGATGGTAGACGTAGCTAAATTGAAACTTGCAACATCACAACATCACGCACCGACGACACCGCCCCGGCCCGCCTCACGTCGTCGTCGTCAGCACACCGGCCCGCCTCACGTCGTCGTCGTCAGCACACCGGCCACCGCGCCGACACGTATATATACGTCATTTGTATTCATATGCATGTATATATATATGTCGCGAACACCGCCGCCCTCGTTAAGCCTATGCGTTTCTATGTATCTGGCGAACACCGCCGCCCTCGTTCACCCATGTGTACAAACATATATACGGCGGAGTTGAGCACCGCCACTCTCGTCACACCGCCCTCTCTCGCGGCCTAGTCGATCAACATTCGTATTACGTGTCGGCATAAGATATATTGTAGTTAATAAAGTGACTATGTTTAGTTTAAGATATATGATGAATGACTACATGGTTCACATGGTACATAGGATATATAACAACATCATGCACTGACACCGCCCCGGCCCGCCTCACGTCGTCGTCGTCAGCACACTGGCCACCACACCGACACGGTTATATACGTCATTTGCATTCATATGCATGTATATATACGTCGCGGAGCACCGCCGCCCTCGTTCGCCCATGCGTTTCTACGTATACGGTGGAGCACCGCTGCCCTCGTTCACCCATGTGTACAAACATATATACGGCGGAGTGGAGCACCGCCACTCTTGTCACACCGCCCTCTCTCGCGGCCTAGTCGATCAACATTCGTATTATCGTTATCGTTAACGCTAAACAATCACACAAGGGCAAATTGCGTCGGTGACTAGGGCGAACCGCGTTGTTGATGTCACCGACGTGGTTCGCCCTAGTCACCGACGCAGTTCACCCTAGTGTGGCGAATTGCGTCCGTGACCGAGGGGCAAGATTTAATAATGCATATTGTTCGTAGATTTTACGCATGTAAGCAAAGATTTGACGTACTATATATTGGTTTTGTTTTTTGAAGCTAGATGGCCGACCCAAGAAACATGGATGAGGAGGAGTTGATGATGAATTTGATCAACACTGGCACTCAAGTTGCCGGCGATGATGGTGCTAAAAATAACGTGCAAGAGGATGCAGATGACGGGAGTCAGTACTTAGCTCTTGAACAAAATGAGCAACAACATATTGGCCAAGTATATATTTTTTTATTATTAGCTATATAATTATCATATGTCTTATGTGTGCTCATGACATTAAAAATAATGTTTATGTTTTGTAGCCCTCTGGATCGACAACAACAACTACAACGAAGAGTAAAAATGTTTGAGGTCCCAAAAAGCCATTGGAGGGCCGCTTTATCATCTCGGAGTTCAATGTGGATACAGGCGAACCGGAGGGGCCAAATAAAATGAAATTCGTGCACCACTGTGGTTACCTTGTACGAGACCGGCTCCCGATCAGTACCTGCGAATGGAAAAAGAAGACCAATGCTCCTCATATCAGTTTTGTCTCCGATCGTGACAAGACGTTAATTTGGAAAGATGTCTTGGTACATTTCACGCTCCAAACAGATGGTTATGATGATATTATAGATGGTGATGAATTGAAGGAGCGAGTTAGGGATTGGGCAATGAAGAAGATGGCCACCCGGTTTGGACTTGGAAGAAACACCTATACACGACGTATGTCAAGAAGAACATAGCACCAGATTTTCTTGTCCCGAGCCCGATCTCAAAGCGAGGGCCCTATTGGGATGAGTTTGTATAGTACAAGACATCGGAAGAGGGTGCGAGTCGAGTGATAAAGAACTAACGTAATGCCCAACGAAGACATACCACCATAACTTGGGATCGGTGGCTACCCGATTGCCATTAAAAGTGGAACAAAATGGAAGCGAGACCTTCTTGCCAAGGGTATCACACCGAATCACTTCGAGTGGGGAGGCGTGCAAAGAATTGGTTTTTCGCTCATGGGGAACCTTTGGACCAGAGAGCGAGGAAGTGCGTTTATGGCGCAAGGCGCAATAAGCGGCGAAAGATTGTTTTGTGCTCGAGAGCTCTCGCTAGTGGTGCGTTCAGGCCCAGCAGAGAGAAGGATGAGTGACATACGCCATCGGGACTATTGAACATGGTGGCGAACTAGAGGCAAAGGAAGTGTCTCATGGGAGCATGGATTCCCTCAGAATGAGACCTTCCTCTGAAGCCGCCAGAGAAAGAAGGAAGAAGAGGCACAAGCCGGCTCCGGAGGTTGGAGGAAGCGGTGCGTGAAGCACGAGAGCGGGAAAAAAACCTTGAAGCGAGAATGCGGGGAGGAAATTAGAAGGCAAGTGCAAATAGCGGTGAGTGCAAGCAAGCGAGGCATCGAGCCGAGGAATCAACATTAGCCAATCTGTTCGGTTGAAAAGCAATGCGCTTCCATGGAGATACCAAATCAAGGGGACACGGAATTGCGCTTCCCTATGGATGACGTCACTTGAACCTTGTACAACGTGTGAGCTACACATTCGAAGGGAATTCCACAATCAAGGTGGCTATCGGTCTTGTTAATCCTATCGATCGAACCAAGACACCAAGGATTCATGGGAATATAATCCAAGAAGGATATGCTACCATCTCGGTAGATAAAGTGAAAAAGGTTTTAGTGATTTGCCTCTTGACATTCCACGGAGGTGATGGCGAAAGACTCTAGGAGAAGCGGAGAAGACATTCATTCTATGGCATAAGCGCTACATTATCATTCCGGGATGTCGGCTCCACCTCCTGAACTACCTCACCATAGAGTGCGTGCGGATGAAAACACTACATCATTAATTTGTATTGGCTTAAATAATTAACAATCTGCTCATAATAATATGTCATTCCTTTTTTAGCAGATCCTCCCCAACCTAAATCCAATTGTTCAATCGTGAGATCATCATAGTGCTCTGTCACGATGACATTGTGTTGGAAGGCGAGGCATCCACACCATCTCCAAGGAGGTCTCCAACGCCCAGCGCCGCCACCTCCAAGGAGGTCTCCAACGCCACTGCCAACACCTCCAAGGAGGTCTCCAACGCCTCCCGCCCCGCCTACCAAGAAGCCTAGCAAGAGGC